>OW121691.1:14482343-15082343 GCA_933228735.2 Amblyteles armatorius | reverse complement strand
CCGGAGGGGATGTACGGGATGTCCGGGAGAGGCGTCCGGGGGAGGGAAATTTCAACACAAGTGCAAACGTGCTCATACCTCTACTGTATATTTAGTCAGTGTAGCGTATATAATTTAGTGCAGCAGTAAACATTCTATCGAGCAGACGTGCCCGCGCGCTCCGATTTTCGGATCATTTTAGCTCCGTTTTCGTTAAATTTTGTGTTCAATTACTGCTGAAATGCCTAAAAAAGTTAAAAGATCTGATAGAAAATCAACTGGTTCGAGATTATATCGATCTAGGAAAAATTTACCTCCGCAAAAACGTAAGCGCGAAGAAGTTTCAACAAGTATGTGTCTGTGTCTTCAATGAAGGTTTATTTTCTTTGCTAACGCTCATGCAAGCCATGGGAATAAGTAGTGGACCAAGCGCTCGTGAATGGCCGCGATCAACCGACTCCATACGTATAAGCCGAGCAGAGCAGGAAGCTGAAAAACAGACTAAAGAAGGCAGGATTCGTCGTAGACAGGAGCAAAAAAAAAATGCTTCAGGCATCATGGATGATAGCAACATCGTTCATGGACCTGGCATCGATGAGTCAGTGTGAGGTAAGCCGATAAAACTCGCTTATAAACGTTTTATTCCAAATTTTTTAGGGTTCAAAACTTTTAAGCATTTTTCCCAAGCGGAAAAAACGTCCGCTTGCGGACAACAATTTGTTGACTCGTTAGTAATATTCAATCCATGCGGTTTTCAATTCATCATCCGTCATTAAAAAAGCTTCCTGTTCAAAAACTGACGTCAGTTTATGACGTCGGTTCATTCACGCGAGTAATGTGACTATAAATATGTTTTGGGGAATGTTCTCCGCTTGACACGCGTTCCGAAGAGTTATCATTCTTGTCGATACACAATAATAAGATAACCAAGAGTCATATCAGTTCTAGGTACCAAGCTTATCTCATTAAGAAACTCCTGACGTCCATCATGTCGGTCTCCTTTATTCATTCTTTATCGTTATTTGTGAACGCGTTAGTAAAGCACTTGAAAACATTTTCGGTTCTTGATCTGGATGTGGTACTAGTGCGAATGATCGTGACTATAAAAGAAGCGGGAGACGCCAACGGAGTCATAATGTGTCTCTGATCAGTCTACGAGAACTGTTCAAATTGTTCATAAGCTCCTGTTCGGTCCGTCACATCGTACTCAACCTGACAGGTATATAACATTTTTATTTTTCGGCCGTTCGTTGATTTGTTGATTTTTATTTTATTTTTTTATGCTCTTGATATCGACATTACTGTTGATGATTAACGAATACTTATTGCATAATTACAGGTAGCAACAATCATGCAACCAATGATTCGAAGCTCCCTTGTCAGCTGTCTTGCCATTTTGGCCGCAGCTTCACTCGCAAGTTGTTCGGTGAGTAGCAGAATGATTTAAATCCAAACTAGAAGTTAGAGTGTGTGGTTCGGAATGAGATGTCACACGTGTTCAATTAATTACAATTGCTTCAGGGAAGGGAAGAATTCTTAGCAGGAGAAGATACTCCCGTTTGGCTCGCCGAAAAACTTGTCCCTGACAAACCGGTTACTTACACCAGGCTGAAGAATGGGGTATGTAAAACTGTCACATGTACAATATCGAGCCGTTCTCAAATTCGAAATAAATGTTCACATTTTTTTATTTTCAAAATTAAACACAGCTAGTAAAACAGGCCCTCGACTATTGGGAGATTATGAAAACGTCGGATGGTTTCCCACTGAGAAAAGCACGAAGCGTCGATAACGTCAAATACGTAAACACACGAAACGTACGTACACAGCCAGATTACATCAGAACGAGCCAGAAAAATGTTCAAATTTAAAATTATTACCGACTTACGTTCCGAGTAGCCATGTGACCGGGAAAGGCACGTTTTTCGAACAGGTGTCATTTCGAGGACCTTGATATTTTGGGGAAAAAAAACACAAGCGTCATCGGACGCGTCTATCAACTCCGATGACGCCTGATGACGCTTTGTTTTCCACGAAAGGTCAACGACCTCGGAATGACATTCGTTCGAGAGCCTCACCGGAAATGTTCGATCTTCGTCCCATCGGAAACTGTTCGCATCAGTATTTTTTTTTTTACAAAAAATGTGCAATCCTTCATGTCAATTGTCGTCTTGGCAGATCAATCCATTTATACCGACCGAGCGCAACGATACCGAAGAAAAACGTTTTGTTGCCAAACGAAGCATGGATATCGACGTTGTTTACCCTTCAATCCTCCTTGTCGTCGACTACGACTACTTCCACCCAATGCCCTACGAGTGAGTACATTGGCGACCATATTATCATGTACATCATCCGGTTGACGTTTCTCCCTCATTGCCATATTTAATTTGTCAACAGAAACATGTATCAGGTCATCGTGGAAACCATCATTTACGTTTTGTCCTTCTGGAACAGCGTCGACATTGAGCTGAGACGCATACAGAATCCAAGAGTGCCGCTCCGCATATCTGGAATCGTCATTACCCGCGTAAGTTAATTGGTTTGCAGTAGCGAATGTCAAAACAATCAGACTAGGACTCAACGGCCAACCGACATTTCTAACAACTCTTTACAACTCGCGCAGGACCACAAAGCTTCGCCGTACATAAACGAGGCCGAGTACTACTACTCGTTGGTGTTGTCGCTGAGACCTATGCTCGCGTATTGGATCAGAGAGGCGAAAGACAACCCAGATTTCCCACTCGGTTCGTTCAACATCGTAGCTCACATGACAGAGTAATAAGCATATTCATCGTTACCTATCTTTCTTTACACAATGCTGTCTTGTGTCTTGCATTAATGTGTTTTATCTTTTCAGCGCGAATCCGCACCGTGACGAAGGCTACTCGATCTTCCCGGGTAAGTCTCTTTGAAGCAGTATGAAAGATACCCTGTCACCTTCCGACCCTGCCCCAGTTAGCGTCGAGAACCGTCATAAATTTTTTTTCATGGGTACTGAGTGTCAAAGTCCTGTCAAAAGCAAATTCACGCATGAAACGCCCGGCAATCACAATCCCTGTTGACCGGAAATGGTCTGCAACCGCAGGAAAACAAACACTAGATTTTCTTATCGACAGATTATGAACCTCACTTCGACTGACTGACAGAACCAAATTCTTTACAGGCATGGCTTCGCTCGGTGCTCCCTGCAGTCAACATGACGGAGTTGCCGGTGTCTTAGTCTACGACGATTTCGCATTCCTGGGAATACACACGGCCGTTGACATGATGACCAAAGTGTAAGTATCAAAACGGAAAATTGACCCAGGCTCCGAAGGGCGTGGATGTCACTTTCATGCAAAACCAATAGGTCCCTTTCGATACGAGGTCATCGTCATGAGAGCAGATAATTTTTTCAACTATTAATTCGCACTGATTCTATCGACAGATTCGGCGACTATTCCGTCGGCTGGTTTTACTACGACAAGTACTATCGTAAAGAGTGGACACAGGATATTTTGGATACAATCTCCGCTGAACTTTCAAGGTAAGACATCTTGTTCGCGAAGACTTTCGGTGTCGACATTTCGAATGGCATTGAACAGTTCAGGAGTCAACGAATTTACATTCGTACCGTATTTACAACGATCGATTTAGTTCCAGTGGAGCGTGCATGTCGGAGCTGAAGGAACATCATCCACCTGGAAAGCCTGTGGTTCCTGTCCTGGCGGGTGAGCTTCTACCCCGTGCCAAACAATGCGAGGCGTCTGGATTCAACCCTGATACTTGGCACTGTTGGACTAACGACTTCTTCGGACTCGTGAGTCTGATTAATAATATCCATCCCTAGCGATATAAGCAGTTATCGGTCAGATCACAGATTGCGCATACGCAATGTTCGATGTGTTTGTTCTGATAGCAGATTGTATTTTCACGATGCGCCCCATTTTCGCAGAACGAAAACAGTGGCTCTTTCAAGCCATCGATGTAATCGATTTTGGTCCCTTAAGAATTAACACGAATCTACCGATCCACAGGTATCTTCGACATGCGAATATCTGAAGTGCTCCAATCCGCGCACCTCTATCACGTGCAAATACAGCAATCCGACACTGGACGGAACTTTCTGCGATCATGAAAATACGCAGGTAAGCGTTGCTCCCATTACTCAATGTTGCAACCCCATTAGATTTCGCAATTCGTTTTACTAGTGTCAAGCAGTGCTGGACAAACACTTGAAGTATAAAACTACTGACCAGTACTCGGCAGTACTTGATGTAACGCCAAGCAACCGGTACTTCAGTACTCGAGTCCTATCCAATACCCAATATCTCAATACTCAAGTACTATTTAATACCCAAGAGTAATATTATATTACAGATCTACCAAGAGTAATCTCATATTTTTGTTGCAGATATGTATCGGTGGAAAGTGCGTCAATAAGGAATGAGGCATTTACGTCACAACGTACGAGAACTTTCGTTCGCCGTCGATATATTACCAGGCACGACAAAGGTTCCACTGACTTTCCTTCAAGTATAAATTCATGACACCTTCCGATGGCTCAGGCGTCCTGCGCCCTTGCGCAGGTTACGATATGCGTCCGGGAATATGTTGTCCATTTAGTACAAATATATTATCTTGTGCCACAATTTATTGCAATTTTGGCCTACGATAACTCGTCATAGCCATCGATGTGGTTGACGTCTCTGAAAAATGATCCAATATACTCTGCTGAAGTACCAGACTCGGTCACACTTTTACCCAACTATTGTGGATAAATTAAGAATCACACGGTGAGCGGTCCAGCGTCAAAGAACCTCAATTGCGCGCCGAATATGATTGCGATAAAAAATACACATTCGTTTTATTACAAAACAACAATTATTTGTTTGCTCTTTATTTGAAATAACATACAGTCACGTGTGCGAGACATTCATGTAGTTTTTTTAAATACAAAATCGTTCGCAGACATCCTCGAACAACAATTTAACATCCATCTCTCGAGGAGGATCAGAAGATAAGATGCTTAGTGATAAAAAAATCGTTAATTAATAGTAACAAATATGACTGTCGAGACAATAATTTAATGTCTCGATGGCAGAGTTCATTTTAGGACAATAACGACAATTTTTTTCTTCATCGTTCTCGATGGCTTGCGAACAATTTCGTATCGTTAAATTGTAAATTAATCTTATTTTCTTCCCGATCATTTTTTTTTTTTTTTTTTTGTTGTGTTTTCATCATCATTGGAGAACGTCATACAAATGCGTAGTATTTTTTTCATTCTTCATAGTATTTTTGTCTTATCTTTCGTCTTCAAATGTTTTCGTTACAAACACCGAGGTCGGTTCGGGAAAGGCAAAAAATAAAAATGAATATTTTTTTTTTTTACCGCCGGATGAATGATTTATCGAGGCTTATCCGTGAAACTATTTACAACAGTACATTGGTAAACACGAGTATATATGAGATTCGCGAAATAAACGCAGTTTTTGCTTGTATTCTTCGTATATTTGTCCTTATTTTTCACACTCATCTTTTTGTTTCTTTAATCAATAATCTTTACGTTACAACGTCACAGCAACTTTTTTTGGTGGGCACGAGGTTCACTTTATTTATCTATTTTATTTCCATATTTTCAACTCGCAACTTCTATCGTACGAATTAGACATTTATTCGCGAATCGTTGTAATATCTTTGATCGCTCTGTATTGGGATTCGATCTTTTTTTTCGAAAGTTTTCATTTTTATTTTATTGCCTCGACTCTTCTATCAAATTTTATGATCTAATAAAATTTTTAAAAAATTCCTAAAAAAGAATTCCGAAATATTTCTACAGGCCCCATATTTTTAATTGTGCGTACCAATTTCAGTCCGTTGGAAAGTTTTTCTAAGAATTTCATACCTCAAACATTACGTGTCAGCGTTAATAGTACATTTTCCACTCCCGTTTTCAATTGAAATTATTCGTTGTATCTGTTTCCAAAGTCAACTCGGAAAAGAAATTTAATTTTATAATTTTTATCCGTCATGTTAATTCGTCAAATCGGAAGAGTCTCGGCTCGACAGGTCTGCGATCGCTACGGGGTGAATACGTTACATGATATTTCGCAAAAATTCAGGGACCATATACCTACGATTATCATTACGAAGGTTACAAAAAAGATTCGATACCTTATCAGAGAGTCTATAGATATTTTGGCGTTAAAAGATCAAATCTCAATTTTTTCTTCTCTCTTATTTTAGTAGTCGAGAAATCGTGAGAATTAATTATGGGATAGCAAAAAACATTGAAGCGACCAGTAAAAAAAAAAAATATTGACGTAACAATAGGCGTTAGGACGCACAAGGTACATTAGATTACAGCTTATTTCACACTGTCAGCGTATCATATAGGCGAGCGGTCAGCGAAATTGTGCAATGAAATTTCGTTATTTTGTTTTTTTTGTTAATTTTTTTTCATCATCTGCCGACTTAACAATTATTAACACATCTTCTACCTTTAACAACAACAGTTTAACAACATCATTCTCGTATTAACAATATATATGCAAAAATTCTTTTACAGCGTTCCATGTGCACAATGTTTCAAATAAACGAATAAAAATGATGATAATCGTTTTAAAATACTGTAATGGAAAAGCCCGGAGGATTAGCGCACATCTGTATTAGACATTTTTTAGAATTTCGAGCTTTTATGTTTTTAATTAAGCAAAACCAAAAATTGAGATTTTTTTTCTCGAAATTATGACAATCGCAACACTAGCTAATTATTTTGAGCATGTTGAACGTCCTCAAACGATATTTTACAAAATTTCTGTATTAATATAATATTTAGAATATTCCGTTGTTGACCTCGATATACACACTTACGTAGGCGTGATATTATTTTTTTATTTATTTTATCTCCGTTTTATATCATTTTGTTATAATAGTGTATTAAATATAGAATATATATAATACTGATGCATGTACACTAAAGTTATCCGACATTTAAATTCAATATTTATTTAGTATGATACACATCAATTTTATCCAGCAAAGTTTAGTGTTACGTGAATATCGATTTTTTAAAATTTATTTTGGTAATACATTCCATTTATCGTTTTTTTTCTTCCCTCTGCGAAGAGAAAAGTAAAAAGAACCACCCGTATTGTAAGCCTTGTCCATTATTTTGAGCAACGCCCATTAAAAAAAAAAATTATTTCTTCACCCTCCCAGTCTATCTATTGCATTGTTGGTGCGCAGCCTCATTTCCGAGATTTTTCACCTACAAGCTTTTTTGTCCCGATAGTTAATTATTTACAAATTTTTCGATTGGATTTTGGACTGATTTTATCGTCCCTTGAATCTATAGATGTTTGATCTATCGTCGGTAAGTTACCGACGGAAGATAAGACGCATGGCAGCTGTTTAAAAAACTACGCGCGTGCTTGCAAGCCCGCAAGCTCCGACTACTCATAAACAGTCGATAAAAGTCTCGAGCTTGCGAGCTTTGTTACCGATAGAAATTTGTTCTCACCCTTTACCAGCGGTCGGACCTATCGATGACGGTCTGAGAATTAACTTTAGGCATGGTATCGCTCGTAGATACCGCGTGTTAAAATGTTCACATGAGCTTGCATGCTTTTGTTAACTAATTTAAACAAAAAAGCTCGCGTGAAACAGCTCACCGACTCGTTTTTTGACACTGTTGAAATATGGTCGGGTGGTGTCCGGATAACACCAGCTAATCCGGAGCGAGTCGACGAGACGGAAAGATTGACATTAAAACAAAACAACGAAAATTCGGCTTGTTCGCGCGAGCTTGAAAAATAAAAATCACATTAGGCACTGAATCATTTGATGACATCGAGCGGAGCGAATTTCCCTGCTCCCCTTCTTCTTGAATTTTTTCTTGGTACGAGGCGGTGACAAAAAAGCTTCCATACCAGCTTCGAGCTTTTTGTTGTTCTTCTTGAATCAATTAAATTGTCGTTTCGGTTTTATAGTTCAAACAAATTATCGCAGCGACGTCCACCAGGTACGGCCTGTGCTTTCACGAGCAGCGAAATGCGAAATCCAGTTTCTACAACGGACATTTTTTTCTTTTGACCTGCAAGAGGTCGTCTTTCGTAACGAAAGCTCGTTCATGGTAAAATTCTATCACAGAACTGTCTCGATTTCTGCTATTTCCGTCCGCGTCGACTCGTCCTCGGGTGCTCTATAATTAAAATATGAATAAGATCGTCAAAATTAATTGTGTTAAGTTTAATTTTTTTTAATGAGCTTTTTTACCTATAAATTTCCGTTGGCAAAAAACCTTCGGCATATTCGGTACTGACTACGTGATTTCTCGTCATGTCCCTGGGCCTTGCAACTTCGACGGCGTCTACGTACCTGCGGGAAAAAACACAACATATTTCGTTAAAAAAAAGCTCGAAAAACAGGAATTCAATTTTCTTTTCTACAGCCTTTATTCTAGTGTGCTTTAAGTTAGAAAAAAAAGATTCGATTGTTTTCTCGAAAACATCTACATGCCATGCCGTGAGAAAAATTATGAATAACAATAACAATGATAATAGTAATACAAAAAATATGAGCTACTCCATGAAGCAAGGCCGCTCTGATCGAATGGAAATTATGAAGGCTTAATTTTTTTTAAATTTAATTTAAAGCTTGAAGCTTTCATCGGACTTACGAGTCGAAGTACGGGGGCAGAGGGTGGGGCGCCTCGACCGCAAGATGATCGCTGGATGCCTGAAACTCCGAGGGCTGTAGGCATCCTCGCCACCATCCAAGCCTACCCGGTTTCCTCCTTTAAAAAATGTCCACCATTTTGCAACAATGTTGCGGCGAATTTTTTTGTTTCTTTTTTTTTTCACCGAATTCTCAGCGAGTTTTCGACGACAGTGTTTCGTGTAACTTTCTCTCCCTCGCAAAAATAATCGCGTTCGATAAATTTGCTTCGATTTACTCTCTAATTTTCAATAGAGATGGAGAAATTTTTTCAAAAAATGTTTCATAGAGCTTTTTACAAAATAATATTTTGCTAAGTATAACGCGCCCATCCATTGTTGTCATTTCATTCGTTCTTCGTATTGGCTCTAGAAAGCACGTAAATAAAACTCCCAACCTTGCAAATCGATACCTGGAGAAAAGCTGGTAAAAAAAAATACATGAATAAAGCTCTATTTTCGAATAGAATTCGCTCGTGTCGGATTCTCGTATGATCTTGGGAACGCGACGGATGTTCCTCGAAGACGTTTGTCAAAGAAAAACCTACTTCGCCCGAGTTGCCGATGGAATAATGAAACCCCCGACGACCTCCGAGTTCTTTCACTCCATTCTTCCGCGCGCTGATCCTCGACCGGAAACTCCGCATCGTGCGTCACCGCAGCTTTTTTTCCTCTTTTTCCCCACGAACGAGAATTCAAGAAATAAGACGAGAGCTTCTTTAGGAATTTTTGAGAGCAAAAAAAAAGATCTCGTACTATTAGAAAGCTCGGCATAAGCTCCGGTTCCATTGCCGTCGGTCTCGTTAGGGAAAGCTCGAAAGTTCGTTATTCAATAAATTCTATGCGTTCCTGACGGACGAGCCCCCAATAATGCCGTACGTACCGATCATGGAAAATGCTCACATCCAAAACATGTATCTACATCATAATCTGACAATCTTTTTTTTTTTTTACGGTATTATCTCTCTTTACAAACTTTGTATACGATGACTGATGAGAAAGTTAAAAAAAAATATATATTAGAAGAACGATATCAATTGTGCTTTATGCGACTGTATATAGGTGCGTCGGAATACAGCAGAAAGTATAACGCACATTCAAGTATATCGTAATACGAGAGAGCATCCATGAGTACGATAAGTATAATGTAATTAGAAAAAAAAAAGAAAAGAAAAACGTAGAAGGAGAGATAGAAATGTAATTCGATACTCGTCGGTACAATGTAACTCCAGACTCGTGTTCATGCTGCGAGGAGATCGATTGAAAAATAAAGCTCGCAGTAAGAAAGCCGAAAAACGAGGTCCAAGTGAGCTTGAGCTTTCGGTCGATAGAACAACCTATCTGATCATTCAAACCTGATCATTCGAACAGAAATTGCAATTGAGCTTGCGAACTGTACAAGTTCAATGAGACAGTTCGCCAGTACCTGCGACCTTGTTTGTTGAGCTTTTTTATGTTGTGTTGTACGAAGAAGCTTTTTATACTGATTGATCAAAAGCTTGGTTTACCTGGCTTGGGATGGTTTGATCCCGTGAGCCTCGAGGTCCTTCTCGAGCTGTCTTATCCTCAGTAGGGCCATGTCCAATTCGTGTTTAACCTTCCACAGATGCGTGTCGCAAATCGGATCTCTGCATCTGTGATGCCTGAGGATGTCCTGAGCTTCGAAAACTGCACCGCGAAAGGTCAGCGACTTTCCCATGCTCTGGAAATATCGATAACGACACAACGTAAGCTTGCGATCAACTGGACATCCAAACAACCAAACTGCCGAACGGCTATAATTTACTATCTCGATTATCGCAATCTGAGCTTGCAAGCTCTTTTTCTATACTTTCATTAAATTAATAGAATCTTCGATCGATTTATCGACGCTTCGGTTACGAGCGCGAAGTGAAGGCTAAATACTTCGAGCTGCAAGTGAATTATCGCAAGCTCTCCATAGAAGGGCTTTCCCTTTGACGCTAAACGCATTATCGTGAGCTTTGGTGATCGGATTTGGGGTCTCACCAGGCTTATGAGAGCGCAGCAACCACCTCTGTCGCTTCTCGCTAAATGATGCCTCACGTATTTGAAGTACAGATGCTCGAGAAACAAGAGCGCGGCCGCGAGTAGAATTCCGGCCATGAGGAGGAGAAAAGCACTGAGGAATTGCTCGAGAGCCAAGGGATCGGAGCTTTTCTGGACTTCCTTGCCGGGCTTGCAGGTCCCTGTCATCCAGTACCGTCTCAAACGCTCCAGATCGCCTGAAATTCATTGCATCGGTATGCTTTCTCCGAAACGTTGCCGAAAACGAAAAGGTAGCTTTGGAGCTTTTTTTAAAAAGGCTTTTTGCGTTTTCTCACCGTTTTCTCGATAATCGAGCAATCTTTTGTTGAACATCGGAAGGTATTTGGAATTCCTGGTGAACGCTAGACCGTAACCGGTCATTGCGTACCAAGAGCCCACCGTCAAGAGTCTGCAGTCTTCGTCCTGCGCTACCAAATAATCCAGGACTGTTCCGTCGTAGAAAAAAGCGTCCATCTCGCTGCAAAATTGACAAATACAATTTTTTATATAAATGTATAAATATATAAATGTATAAATATATAAATGTATAAATATATAAATATATAAATATATAAATATATAAATATATAAATATATAAATATATGAATATATAAGTATATAAATATGTAAATATGTAAATATATAAATATATAAATATAAACCGTGACGGAATTGAAAGATTGGACACCAACCCGCTGACGACAGCGTCGATACCCCCGTAAACGCTGCTCTTGTTAAATTTTCTCATGTAATTGTGCATCTCGGTAAAATATTTCGCAAGCGTGCTGTCGGTGTGACTCCACGGTATAGTGCCGAATCGGAACATCGGTTTGTGAGTCCAAGGTTTGGCGAGACGCGAATCGTCGACGCCGCTGAATTCGTGAAACTCCTCGCGCGTTATCATGAACGCCGCCAGGTTGGCAGTGTAGATGGCAAGAAATACAACGGCGAACATTGCCCAAACGTTCGTCATGAACCTGGAAAAAAAATTACGAAGAAACATTACTTTCGACGATGATTCCACTCCTTAAAGATGAAACGCGGATGCAAGCTTTTGAAAGCTCCAAGTTGGGGCAAAAAAAAATTACCAATAAAAAATTCAATCAACTTTCTGAAAAAATATATATATTTACCTTGCGGTGAAGCCTCGCGGCGAGTCGATGTGAACCGCGGCCTGAAAGAGCACCGCCCACACAAGCCAGTAAGTTCTCGACAGCGAGAAACGATGATTCGGCGATGGATTCACCTGCAATGAAATTTAAAAAATAAATTTACCAGCAAATTTTTGATAAACATTTGTTAAAATTGCCGGAGCGTAAAATTCGTTTTTTGGAATAGCTGAATAAGCAGTTGAAAGGACGATTTGGAATATTCCAGGTATTCGGAGCACGTAGGCGGACGATCTTGCGCGCGTCAAAAATCCGAAGTATGTGTATATATATATCGCTGTTATACGTGACTATGTAACGCACATGAATAATGTATCTACAGAGCTTTCATGCCAGTGTGGTTGGAAAGAGCCGAACGGAAAAGACGCAATTGAAGTGTTTTTAAAAAAAAATTATCAGCTTATTTTAGATTATTTTGGTAGTTTTTTTTTGTTTCGTACATTCTTTCGCATATAATTTTTGACCAGGTAAAATTTTTACGGAAAAAAAATCTAAATTTTTTTTTTATAATGGATTAATTGAATTTGTTAATTTTAATCTGGAAGATCGTAGAGTGTGTGATTTTAGATAAAGATTGGCTTATCTATCTCAGAATCTCGCCGACTTGGATAAGCGCCGCTTGTTCGGGACGCTGGCTCCCTTTAGACTGCAAGATAATTGGGTAAACCCGACAGCAGTTAATCTTCCGGAAACTCTATCCAAACTGCGTGCAACTGACGAAACAAAATCGGTTTTCCTTCGTCAACGTTCTCGCTAATATCCTTGAAAAGGCGTGTAGTAACAGTGACGAAAAAAAGTCTCCCAGCCTTATACGTAAACTACCCTTAGTAAGATAAATGTAAAAAATAAAAATGTACCTTCATATCAAAGCCGAAAGGGGAGAGCCACTCGAAGAGAAATATGACGAAAGTGGCAGCGTGGATGGCAACGATTCCCACGAGCATCCATGAGGCCGTGTCGAAGGGCTCTGTAAAAAAAAAATCATTTTTTTACACGAAAATATAATATAATATAATATAATATAATATAATATAATATAATATAATATAATATAATATAATATAATATAATATAATATAATATAATATAATATAATATAATATAATATAATATAATATAATATAATATAATATAATATAATATAATATAATATAATATAATATAATATAATATAATATTCTGAGGTGAACATGAAGACATGAAAAAGTTACCCAAGAACGCGGTTGGTGAAATAATGCCGGTTCGCTTGGCAACAACGATCGCGATTCCGGTCTCCATATAAGGTACCGTAAAGTCAACGACTGCTTCCCTCTCGGAGTTTATCATCAGGGATGTAAGCACCATGTCGGTCTTCCGGTTAACGAGATCCGCTATAAGCCCGTTCCACTTCCCATGCTGCATAAAAAAAGGAGTGATAAGAAAATAGATAGCAACGTTATCATGAAGCTGAGAAACCATTGCGAAGATCGCCTGGTCGTGGTACGTTTAAACATCATTTTTCATTCCGTATCATTGAGTCCGAAAATGCTATTGTTACGAGCTTTACATCTCACACTTCCGGCGATTAGAGCTTTTACGACGAGTTGGATTAACATACATTTAACGCGAACGAGCTTTTACTACACTTCTCTACCAAGATCTTAAACAGCAGAATAACTAAACGACATTTAAAGCACAGTGAGCTTGCAAGCTCGGAACAGTTGAAAAGACGATAAAATGGTAAAAGTACCGCTCGAAGCCCTGCAATTTTTTCCATCGAGCTTTTTCGCCCTAGATCAATTACACAGCTCGAAAATTAAAAAAGCTCGCAAGCTCCTCGATAATTACCTCTAGTGTGCCCCACTTTCCGTCTTCCACTCTGACCAGCTCGTAGGTGAATCCGATCTCTTCGGAAAATTTCTGCAACAGATCGATGCAGAATCCGCTGCAGCACTGGTAAAAGCTCTCGTTCCTCTGGGCCGATTGTATGTCCATTCTGGGACGGAGGCATGTGGGGCAGATAGAAATCGAATGATAATTGAATTACGATTGCAGGTCATAAATTCTCGTTAGGAATTCCCATTGTATCCCCACTATTTCTCATTCTGGAAGGGAAAAGCTGTGCAAGCTCGCGAGCTCCGACAGCTTTACGGGGCTTAAGTCCGATTATAAGATAATTGAGGCTTATGCTCTCCGTACGGAAATCCGTGGATCCCAATTAGAGTGCTCCGATCTTGAGCGTAAAGTTCTGTCAGAGACGCTGAAAATGCTTTCACATAAATAACAGTTGAACGAAAGGTTAGTCGAAGTTGTTCCCCAGTTTCGTGCAAAGTGTGCATCTCATTTGAAGCAGACGCCCCCAAATAACCATTTGTGTCGTGTCATTTGGTTGGCCTGTGCAGCTCGGCGATAACTTTGGTAGACGTGACTCCTAGAATTACCGACCGAATCCAGCGGAGTGTCAAGTAACCCTTTCCGAAATTGAACTTCCGTATAACGGACACTCGAAAGCTCACCCGATCCCTCTCATCCCGCGAAAGTAGCACTTCGGATTAATATCCGGTCTAGCTGACCTTCGTCAACGCGCTGGATGGTCATCGCCTCAACTCTGACCCCCCCCCCCCCCCCCCCCCCGCCCCCCTTGTTTGTTACACTGCATCTCTTCCCTAGAGAGAAAGCTCGACTGGCCCGACAGGCCATTAATAATAGGGAAACAAACGACGATATTAACAACCCCACGGAGAGACGTTGTAAAAGGACGAGTAATCGTTTGGCAGTTTTTCAACTCGAAGACTTCGAAATAAATGCTCCGAAAGACACGCAAGGGACGGGATACTTGAATAGCTTCAAATTCAGTAAAGTAGAAATCCAGCGGCGATTATTTTTCTTTGCCAAAAGCTCGACATTTTCATTTCGAAGGCAGCTTCCACAGATTTGATTCTTTCGAGGGCTAAAACTGGGAGTTCCCGAAGAATTTGCCAAGAATGTTTTACCATAGTTCTCCATAGTTCCGTAATCGTGAATGAGTTCACGGTCTGACCCGGTTGTCATATTCTCAAATCGACCGGCGTTTCGAACTTTTGCCGAGCTTGCGGGGTCCATCGCGCAAGAAATCTTCGCGAAACTGTCGTAGTTTCGCACAAGTACGTCAGTAGGTCGAGCTTTTTGCCAAACTGCTCAACGTCGGTACCGAGGCTTGGGGACTTCTTGGCCGTGTTGACGGGAAAATCGGTATTTTATAGTTTTCCACTATTCTCATAGTTTCGTTATCGTTTTAGGTACGAACTGCAAGCCCGCTGCAAGCTGCGCGATGAGGCAAAAAGCTCCTGGCAAATAATTTCTCGCCAAAACCTCGACGAAACTTACGGAAGCGATTGACGCTTCGTGGCTCTTTTTTTTTACAGCCATTTTTTTTTACTGCCACCTGTCTCAGACATATCGGCAACATTTTTGCTTTTTTTAGGGAGTAACGAAAAAACCATCGGAAAAGTAAATTACTAATTTTTCGACGAGCTTGCGGACCTTGAGCTTTCAGCGCGGAAAATATTCACGTAAACAGGATTACACTTCTTGCAGCAGTATTTTCTGATAGCCTTAACTTTGTCCATTTTGCTCCGGGCGCATTTATGAGAGACCGAGGCGAATGGGTTCGGTAACAAAAGCTTCAGCGATAAAGCTCGCCGCACGATAAGCTCCGTAAGCTTGCACGCATGCTTGGACGCTTGTTCCACGTTTCACAGTTGATTCTCTCACGGGCTGGAGAATAAATTATTTCAATTTTAATATCCGGTTGCGTTCCTGCACCCGCTGAGAATGAGGAACGTACAGGACGTGGCTATGGATGGGCTGCTTATTTAGCAGGAGCTTTATTGAAATCTTGCGCGGTGACTGATACCATTTAAACGCGTCTGGCAATATTCGATCTCGCTTCCCTTTCGCCGTGTCAATTTGCATACTGACAAAGCACAAATTTCAAACCGATGGGTATTGATCTTAAAAAGGCCCGAAAGCTCGAAGCTTTCGGTGCCAGTTAAATAAATTCCGCAAGCTCTTTGAGCAGCCTTATTTTTTTTACAGTCATCATCAATCTTCTTAATATTTTCAACATTTTCAGTCAACTCTGTAAAACCCATCACGAGCAAACATTGCAAGCTCAACCACCACACACGATTTAATGACGACTGCACGATGCCAGCTCAACGATGCACCTTCGTCCGGAATGTTACGTACAATGTGTTATGCAGTGGTCTGCATCGTAACGCAAGTAACTACTTTGAATTCTTGCCGCTCCCTTTTCGTCCATGCGCTTCGCACTTGTTTTACGACCGTTTCGGTAAGAGCTTTCAGCGCTTAATAGCGAATAGTACATCGCTCGTAACTACGTCTACGTAGTCCAAGGTTCGAATTCCACAGATGAACAGCGGAGACATCGTCACGCAAGTTATGAAAGAGAGCTTTCTTTTCAAGCTTTTTTTTTGCGAATTTCTGAATTATGGACTTCGAAACGAAAATTCGTATGAAGAGACGAAAGTTATAAAAAAAAAACAAAAAGTTAAAAAAACGAAACTAGGTTAACAAAAATTGAAAAAAAAAATTTGTGAACCGCGCCGTGGCGCCGCGTCTCTGTCCGTCCTTTCATGTGCAAAAAAAGCTCCGTCACAGACTCTATGGTATACATGCGGAAAGCATCGCTTTACGAGTGGATCGGAAACCAAGAGGAGCTTTTTCGAGGGCGTTGACGCGGAAGTTGAACGCGAGTGGAATATCCGTCGGAGGCAAATAGCAAGTTCTGCCTCGCCACCGCTACCGGGAACGTACAAGAATAAAAGAAGGGGAAAGAAACGGAAACTGAATACGAGGTCAGGATGAAAGGTATTCGAGTCTGAGGGAGCCAGAGAGCTTGCGACGGGTAAGAATATGGAAAGCAAAGAAGACGACGGGTTATGAGTCTCGAAATGTCCAACGTACACCGCCTACATCACATGCTCTCTTCGGGCCTCTATTCTCGTCACAAAGCCACCGTTTTTGTTTTTCTTCTTTTCATTGTTTTTCATGCCGAATAAAATTGTCAAGGTTTTGCATACCAACGGGCACAAAAGCTCTCGTCGGTAGGGCAACGAAGCTTGCGGGGCTCAAGAGATCCAAGGGAAACCTTGTTCAGTGACCAGAAACATCTTTATGGAGGCCTCACTTTCAGGCTTGTTGACACAAAGATACGAACAAAAAGAATTTTTTTTTGTCCTAGAAATAGAAAAGTAAAAAAGTGCAGGAATTCGCAATCGAACTTTCTCATGCTTATACCACAGTACCACATAAATAAAAAGATCCAAGAAAAAATGACTCCCTCACCGAATAAAAACTACAGATTTTTTGCTTCATTTCCCTATCCGTCAATAATATTATTATTATTATTTCTGAGTTTCTCCTTATTTTAGCCAAATTTGAAAAATCCCTAAAATTGAATTGGTACTACAGGTACGCCTGGGAAAAAAACCTATTTAAAATTAGAGAATGAATGACCGCAGAATGACTGATTTTTACAAACACTATGGAACTTCCGTAGGATTGTGTAAAGCGGCGTTTTGTTTTTTCGAGTTACGCGCCTTTCTCATTTACGTTGCGGTAGGTTGATTGTCTCGCGGCCCCGAAACGTGCTCCGGAAATGAATAACGGTAATGAGAGGCGTGAGATTTCGCGGCTGGAAAAGTGGTTTCACGTTAGACCGAGCGTTTCCGCGAGAACCGCGGGTGGGCGCGTCGGAAGCTACACCCGCTGCGTATCACGGCTTTATGCCCAGGTCCATTCCCGTTCCGCTTCCCTTGCGCGACCTACCAACGCACCGCAACCGCCGCATTACCTATGTTTATCATTCGTAGCTTCGGAGCTTAAAGTTTGAATTCTCCGGAGGTGTAAACCGATTCAGCGATCTTAAACGGCCAAACGCCATTCGCCACCATAGGCGGCTCATCTATGACGATCGGCAATTGTGCGGAATCATGTCACGTCGCCGCACACCGGAAGCTTCGTCGCTGGGGAAACTGGTCGGAGACTCCCGGCACGACAATGCTCTCAAACTTGAAGTTTATAATCAAGTTTACTTGTTGAGAAGCTGCGATCCGTTAGATCGTCGATTATTGATTGAACTGTCCGGGCGTCGGTAATGTTTCTTTTTTTCACACGAGCCCCACGCTCCGACTTATTGGACCCGGATAAAGATTCGGGGCAGTGTCTTACAGAGGCCCTAAGCCAATGTAACATCAATTTTTGCTCGGCATTGATCTCAACACTCTTTGTTGATCTTTCCGGCGGAAGGGTCTAAAAACGTTCCGCAGTCGGAGCTTCGACAAGTCCGGCAGCTCGAAGCGGGATCGACAATACCAACGACGTGCTCCACAGGGTCTGACAAACGTCGTCGAGTCTGAAGAGTTCCGGCAAACGCGTGCACGTAGCTCGGTATTCAGACGCCAAACCTCATGCCCGACTTTCCTCGAGAGCGTGAGCGGGCGGAGCTTTGCGCGTCTCGTAGTGTTTCGTTTCGACTACTCCCGGAATGGTGGAATTGCGTTTCGTCGTCAACGGGGAAACGCGGGACGAGAGAGGAAAGTCTGGCTGGGACGCGGCCGGATGAAAAGAGACGAACGAATAACGGGTAATGGTTTTCTAGACGCACGAACGCCTGCCGGAATTGAATTTCTCCGAGCCAGCCCCTTCGCTCGGCCTCGAAATGACACTCGCAGGCACTCATCAAAACGGGTCATGCCTCGCGTGACGCAACACCCAGTCATTCACTCTCGCAGGCATGATTTCAGACATTTCTGCCGTCACCCGAAGATGTGACACTTGTTGTCCGACGATGAAGATCACCTCTTTCAGTGATCGACGTCTAAGCGACGTTGCCACCGCAGAGCGATTACCAACAGTGCCTTCGGTCGGTTAACCGAAAATTGCCCAAACGACAATGCTACACGATCGTCCGACAAACCCAACCCAATCATTCATCTTCCATCCTTTCCTGCGAACTTCCGAGACGGCAGCGAAGTTCCCGTTCGACGGAAGTGCCTTCCAACCGACAAGCTTGCAAGCTCGGTGACCTTGTTTGTCACCTGACAATCTCAGAAACGACTTTTGCCAGGAACTGCCGCTGAGTCGTGAGCGTCAAGGTGTGCCCATTAGCCCCCGCCTTGGCCACGGAACTTTGTCACGCGTTATTAAGTCGAAAGTTCACTCCAGTGAGTTTTCACAACTCTACTGTATGACCTGGAATTAGAAGTTGGGAAAAAATGGTAGCGCGTGAAAATGGGCGAGCTCACTGAAATTGTATGTAAAAATATCTTCCCCACACTCCAGGCTTTGATTTATTGAAGTTTTCTCAGGATCCACTCCCAGGTGCGAATTGTCCAAGTTCCTCTAAGAACCTCCGAGGGTCTACTTATTCTGTTTCCTGATCCTACCAGGTCAGCGCCGCCTCCAAAATCGACTCAGGCTTTGATTGTTCAAATCTTTCTTGGGCTAATGTCTTCCCAAAGAGCAGCTCAGGCTCTGATTATACCAAGCTCCTCTAAGCCTTTTCAAGGACTGTCCCAGGCTCCAATTGTTCTACGTCTCCACAGCCTCCCCGGTCAGACTTGCCTCAGAACCCATCCCAGGCCCTGATTAGTTCAAGTTCTCTGTGCCAAAGTCTCCTCAAGAGCTGTCCCAGGCTCTGATTATTATACGTTTTTTCCGTGTCAAAGTCTCCCCCGAACAGATTTTAACCGTAATGCTTTTTGAGAACACTTTCACTTAGGAGTCCCGCTAATGATATTTTTAGATCTCAATGATAATGATTACTTATTGACTTACCCGACCATGTCCGTTTCCTTAGCGACTCGGCAGTGAACTCCTCTATCCATCAGACACTTCCCGCTTACCGGATCGGGCGGTGCGAGATTAATATACGGCGGTTCTTCGAGAAACGTTATTTTAAGATAAAATTTCTCCGGTACTCCTTGCGGTGGGGTGTGCGAATTACCCGGCCAGACGATGTCCTTAATGTCCAAGCCTTCTTTCTGCCACGACTTCCACACGCCGATCTTAAATGCAAACATTTATAATTGAATAATATACATGTACTGTTTGTCCATACAAATCTCATGTGCTATTTTGTGCGTTATAGTCAGATTTTTGGTAAGTTGCGTCAATCGAACGCTAGATTACCGCGATGCGGTGCGTTTCTCGCAAGTGAAAGGTCGCTGCCGAGCCTATAAGACCGTTTACGTTACCTCTCTCTTCCGAAGAATGCAGAGTTCAATCAGTGTACGAACTGCATTGTTTCCACAAGGATGAAGATCATTTCATTCATTTAAGTTCACTAATATCATTAATTTAATTGATTACAATAATGTAACTAATTTCATTATTTTCATTACAGTAAAAATTCGTCATTCCACAGCTCTCGTTTTATCGATTCATTCTTATTTTGTGAAAGGTAAAAAGAGCAAGTAAAACCGTCGCTTCAGCTGGCAATGAATGAAAAATTGATGTCCGCGTGGGGCGACAGAACTGGATATCCCAAGGGTAACAGGCTAACGGTAGCGAAGCGTGAGGAATGTAATGGGAAGTGTGGAAAGAGGTGATATGAATTTGACGACCATCGACTCGATCGATTCGCGGCAATCGCCGGATGGAGAGGTTCGGACTGAAAATCGTTCAAGCTGCGTGTTACAAATACTATGAAACTTTCGCGATTCTACCGAGTATGATGCGAGACATTTTCAAAAAACAGAAACGAAATCGATGTGTGAAATATCGTGAAAAATTTACTCGTCCGAAAAATAGACAAAATTTCAACTGCGAACTTTGATAGTGAACCAATGATTTATTATTTATAAATTATTGTCATTTTCGAAGAATAACCAATATTGTTGCAAATTCTGAAAACGAATGGTTAAATAAATGTAAAAAATCCGAAAGAGAACAGAAAGAATATTCATCGTCGACACGCGCGAAGGGTGAAACACAATGGAAAAATGGGGAAAGGGAGAAAATAGAGCGAAAACGAGAAAGCCGATGAAGAGAGGAAGGGAGGGTATGAATTAGAGAGATCGCGAAGTGGATGCGCATATCGACGCATATACCTTTTACATATTCAAAACTTGGCCCCGTTTTACGGTGGCCACAACGCACTCATCCCTAACCCGACCCTTCTCTAGTCTCATATACGTCTGACCCATAACTTTCTTACACTACTGTCAAATTTATTCGCTACTCCGCGTCTACCCTTTTTTACCTCCGTCGTGGAAAAAAAACTTTCATGCGCATTTCGTTCTTATTCATGATTTATAACCCAAATTAAATTTTTTTCGAGTTTACTTTCGAGTTAAACTTTTGTTTATTTAAAACAACATTTTTATCAACTCGAATTTACCGGGTTAAGGTCGTTTTATATTTTATGATTGGGTAGAATGACAAGTCAGGTTCGCTCAATGAATTTTCATTTTATCGGTGGTTGACCCGTTATAGTCGATTTCCCGGTGACCTGAGTCATCCGGATTTTAACCCCCTCGTCACTGCACCTGCGGAATAATGCATGATGGAAATGGGCGGACGTGGTCGAATTCGCTGGACAGTGTTTGCACCCAGATTGCAAAGCATTGGATCATGGGAAATTGTCATCAACATCGTGAGCGTAAACTCGCAAACAGGGGCCCGACATCATTTATCCGGCTGTCCTCGAAATTGTACAATTATAAAAACAAAATTATATTCGAGAAATATTTCGAAAATTTCAAAATCTACATGGCAATCTGCAGGATCATGTTCATCATCTAAAACTAAACAAATCTTGTCCCGGACAAATTTTTGTAGAGTGTATACTTTCTAAGCTATGAACCTTTCAAATTCGATCAACGGAAACGCGAGGCGTTTTCGTTGGTCGAAGGCGAAAGAGTTGTTCAGTTTTTAACGGTAAATGTCAATAAAAATACTTCGAATAAAAACAGTTCATTTTACCCCGCGAGTGAATTTTTCCTTTACTTTTAACGTAAAATAACAAATCCGTCGGTATTTCGACTGATGGCTGCTAGAGCTCTGTGCTCACATGGTTTTATAACTGTCTGAACACGTTTTCGCCCGATGGAGCTTTTTCGGAGAGCTTTTATCCGACCGAGTGACTCAAAAGCTTCCCAAACGACCGAATGCTTTCCGTGTGTGGATCTTAAAAAAAATCCTTAAACATCAGCGATGGCTGGTATAAAGGCTTTACGTGTCTCGCGAGACTCACGTGCACCGTCGACTGGAAATAGGTTGAGTTACGGGATGCAATACCGAGCAGCGAAAAGTAACCTTGGAGCTACACAACCTGTCACGTTTGAGTATCGACTCTTGCGATAAAAGCGCTGAGCGATAGCTCTTTGATGCTTTGACGCTCAGAGATAAAGCGAAACGTGACTCCGGAGAGACCTTTCGAATATAAAATTTCTCGTATCGAGTTTATCTTCCACTATTAGCATAAAATAATATCGGTTTAATTCCTTAGTCGTGCTTATGGAATTTTTACCAACTCCTTTGCTCGCGATACCGTATATACGCGGAGTCAAAAGTAGGCTATTATTCCGGAAGTAACATTAGAACTTTTTTTTAAAATTCACAATCGTTGGTATCGAACCTCCGATGATGTCATAAAAATGTATGCATAATTCATCGAGGCGCTTAGGAGATACAGTCACTTCAATGAGGCAGCCGAACACTGTCGCCGTGCTCCAAAGGGTTTACAATAAAAATCTGCACCAGAAAAAAAAACCAGAAAAACCAGAAAAAAAAAATTCATCGAGCCGTTTGAAAGATACAGCAGTTTAATGATGTGAGTAGATAAAATGGATAATTCAAAATGAAAAAAAAAAAAAAAGATCGCACGGATTAACAATGATGGTCATAGAATTGATACCCGTTTGACGTTGAATGCAGCTGATTAAGATGGCTTAGTGAAGCGAGCTGGGCAAACCATACGTGCAAACAGGTTGATATCGGAGAAGGACTTTGATCGTTCGATCGTGTGGTCAGGAAATCCTCGAAATTCCAATCTTCCCACGAGCCATAGATCCGCGCGATCGGAAAGGCCCAAGTGGATTCGTATCAGTCGGTTCAATGAAGCCTTAGCCGTGCGAGTAATTATCCCGCGATATCACGATACGTCCGGGTGTCTGACTAAAGCAGAGCTTAACCACTTCGGCGCTCCACTTCAATGGCAGCAGACAGGTGCCTCGTCGACACGGTCGATAATAGACCGTGGTTGAATTGTTCGTCTGACCAAAACAGGGCGCTTCTACTTGAAGACTATTTTTGTTAATTTCCATACAGCCATTGAAAGAAAAAAAAATTAGTTAGACCCCGAGAGGCTTGTTCTACTTGATCATTTGTACATACTTTTTGAATTCCTACGTCTCTACTAAAAATTAAAAAAACGTGCCCGACTGAAATATCCTTAATCAGTGAATTGGCGAAAAATGACGGAACGGATGGACTGAAATGCGATTCTACCATTGGGACGTAAAAAAAAAACGATTTTTTTAATATGCTTGTCACTTTCGGAGTAAAATTTGAGTTTGACTATCAGAGGCTTCTAGTACTTAATCGTTGTGCGTTATTTTGGCATTAGTGCATCGCTATGGAGAATAAAAAAAGCATCTGAGTCTAATTTCATTAACCAGTGAATCGGGAAAACTGATCGCGTCTAACTAAAATTGTGTTTCACTACGCGAGAGCTATAGCTGTTTTTCCCGCTATCTCAGCGTTCAGTAGACAGGGCCATATTTTATCAGACCGAATTTATGGCCGAATCGAACATGTTCCCTCGGACTGGCGAATCAGCGCGGCTTGGTTATGTATCAAGACTGATTTTACATCTCGCCAGCCATGGAGAAGCACGCTCGTCAATATCAATTTGTACGAACGAGGCTCGAAATACGTATGAAATCCGTGCAGCCGGCTGGAACACGCGAGTTGGCACAATATCTCGGATGATTGCCACGCTTGCTGACGCGAAATAAAAAATAACCAGCAAACAACCGTTTCTACTCTACTGTAAATTTATTTTTAATTGGAAAAAAGAAGAAAAAAAAATTCGAGTGTTACCTAATTGAAGAACGAATGATTTAAAATGAGAAAAAAGATTAAGATCGACGGACAGAGGCGGGTGGTCGGGCGTCGACATAATTGGAAACGGCGTAGCAGCAGAGTCGATGGGATTAAATGACGTAATTAGATTCGTGATCGCTGGTTCTCTGTCCGGATAAGCGAACATTCCAATTAATTCCGAGAGCAAAGTGAAGTTAGTTTGTACTACCTCGAGATCGACGATAGCTGTCCGGAGTTTCCCCACAACGATCATTTCGCGAGGTCGTTGCACGAACCGCGAATTGCGACAGTTACTGAATTAATTCAATATTTCCCTTAGTTATTATTATTATCGACTTTGGTGAAATACTGTAGAATCTTTCGAGTACACGTATTTTTTTAATACCAAGTTTCGATTAAAAAAATACATTTGTCTGCTAATATTGGGCAAAAAAAAATTACAACGCTTAGTCCACATGTCTATAGTGATATAGAATTTTTTCAGACATTTCAATTGTCGTTAAAATGTATTAAAAAGAGGAAATCGTCTCTTCGATTCTTCACCTTCGAAGGATTTTTTTGGAGGAAAAAAAATAAAGTTTTTTTTTTGAAAAAAATCTATTGGCTTTGTGATGTTTTTCACCCTTGTTGACCAATGCCGAATACGCCGTCTTATCTCGCGGTGAATCATTCTCACCCCGTCGAGCAGTGGTGCGATAAACGGGGAGGCGATACGACGATGTACGCAATAAAAATCACAGAACTGTGTGAACCGGGGGGCGGCGGGGTCGGAAGGGCGAGGTCTGCAAGGCGAGAGAATAAGCACAAGCAAAAGAGAATATAACGAAGCGGCGATAAAAGTAAAATCGAACGACCTGCTTTGCCCCCCCGCCACCAGGTCGAAGAAGGGTGGACTTTTTTATTATTCCACTTTCGGCCCACCATATATTTTATCTTTATTTTCTATCGTCATCTAGTTTCGTTTACCCGCGCGAACTGAGCTGAAGATTATTCACGCTTTTCCCTCTATTTTTTCTCACTGCTATTCCCACCTTCACTATATCTACCTACCCTCAATTTTACACACTTTAAATTTCACATTTTTCCCGCATTTCCTCCGCGTGCGGTTCTCGGTGAAAACACCAAGAAAATTAGAAATTTTATCTGAAGTGTAAAAACCGTAAATTTAAACAGGAGTTATAGAATGTAAACATATTTACGCGGTTCGCCCGTAAATAAATAAATAAGTAAATAAATAAATGAAATGTGGATGAAAAAAAAGAAATTGTTGGAAGAGAAAAAATATATTACGGACCTCCGTGGTTCTCAATAAGTAAATTAAAAATAAACATAAACAGGTTTTCAGCGCCGCGTGACGTGTGAGACAAAAGTTTTCACATTTATCGCGAGCTTCCGCAAGAAAAGTCAAAACTTGCAGGCGTGGTGGAACAGGGAGTGGGGTTTGCGGAAGGGGGGAGCTTGCGGTAACCCGGTGAAAATTTCTATTAAACTTGTTCGGCGGAGTTTAGGCTAACAAGTTCAGGCGCGAGAAACGCGGCGGTGCTTCGATTACAGCTCGAACTAAATGGCAACTGTTGCGAAAAGAGAATTCGCTCCGGACGGCAGAGTGTTGTTTATTCGTCGTGCCGTTTGCAAATTGAATTACCGTACATCGCGTAAATTTACGTTATTAAATTTTAGGCGGACGCCTAAAGCGTCGGTGCTCTCGGCAATCGCGACTGAGCAGCAACATCGAGCTTACCTCCTCCCAGACGAGTTGTTTACTAACTCCCGGTCGGAGATTCATAATTTTCAGTTCGGCGGCTTTTAGCACTCCATCCTGAGTGAATTCCACGTTCGGTTTTCCCTGGTCACCCTCTACGGACACGTTCTTCAAATATCTGAAAACAGAATACATGTCTAATTTTAACAGCTTTATTCCGAAGCTTGCAAAACCGTATATCGCCGAACAACCGCGTTCGACGCCGGACAAAACAAGCAAAGAAATAAACAAATAAACAGACGGCGTTCCAATATAAATATATATATATATACATTTTTGATCATCCAAATCGTTTATCCTAACATTTCTTACTTGAAAAATCGATCGCCCGTGTTCCACCGAGACTCCCCGACTCCCTCGCAGCTCAACGCGGTGTTGAGGCTGTGATTATTGTTCTTCGGATCGTTGACGAAGTCCTCGACACCGTAAGCGTAAACCTTAATGGCAGTTGCGATCTCGTTCACGAGGCTCGCGCTGCTCGTGTCGAAATGAACACCTGCAAGCATTAAAAAAAAAATAATGAAAAAATAAAAGAAACCAATTTAAGGCGAGCAAAAAATAACCTGCAGTCTCGGTCATTCTTATTCTCGAGAAGTGTGGAAACAAGCCAATTGCACCGAGTCCAAGGTCTAAGCTCCAGCGGGCATGAATCTGAAGGCGGACGAAAAAAAAAATGCTCGCTGAGCTTTCAGCTCCGGTTGCGAAACAAAAGGGCGAACCGGCTTTCACATAAGCGAGCTTTTGATGCTCCCACCAATTTTGTAAAATCTCTCAACTGAACTTTTGTAATATTTAGCGACAAAAGCAATTATTGCACCGCGTAGAATCAACTCCGACGTTGAATTAAATACGATCGTTTTTCGCCGAGTGGTCGCTGCGACGTTTTAATGACGGGGTTTGCAAGCTCCGGAGTATGACAATGTGTACCATACTAATGTGCAAAACTCGGGCGGAAAGCCTCGGCGAGTTAATAAAGCGGCGTATTACGATAACAAGGGCGTAACGGGAGAACGATGAGCGTTCATGAAATATTAATGGATGGAAAATATTAATATGCGAGTGCTTTGCCATTAGCGCAAAACTGCCGCGAGGAATAATAATAAGCATATCGACGTTGCTGAAAATAGAAATTGTTCACGATTAAGCTGCAACGAAAGTAGAAATGAGGCAAGCTGTGCGGAAGAGCCTCGCAAAATAGTTTCAACTGTAGGCGAAATATAATCGTGTCCGAAATAAATGTGTTCCGAGCTTTTCCCAATAAAAAAGTTCATTGTTTTCGACGACAGGAGCAACAACGAAATAACGAGGTAAACGAGCGAATGGTAAAAAAACCCGATGAAATTGCGTGACATCGAAAGCCGAACGGGAAAAAGCTTAAAGTTCCCCGTGCTTGAGCTTCCCGTCCGAGTTTGCGTCACACAGGACTCTTCCGGCTCGGAAGTTCGGATCAACGAGAGACAGGATATTCCTCGTCGACCTCGCTCTCCGTGTCGGCGTAAATAATTCAAGGGGCGCTGCTGCGATCGAGCCCAGCCCATAGAGAGAGGACGCGAGCTTTTAAAGCTCGCGTCCTCTCTCTATGGTTAACCACTTCCCGCGAAACCCCAGCCGCCACTTCCTCCCAGAGAAATCGAGTAATTTCCTAATTACGCTCAACGGCTAATTAGATCCGGCAAAAGGGGTCTTGGAATATCCGCAAGAGCTCAGTGACAGTGCCATAAATAAGTCATAATAAAGCTCAATCTCATAAAATATCACCCATTGTTAATTAGCCGATTGATTCAATAAAAAAAAAATGTAAATAAAAATTAATTCTACGTCCACGACGTTTTCTTGTTAATCGTGAAATTGTCAAATTGACAAATTGCCCGAGACCGTACATCTAACACGAAGAAATATTCGTGGAATGGAATAAATTCATGACCTAAAATCCAACCATTCGAACATTTATCCCATAAAATTGAATAAATTTCATTACTTCTTGAAATGGTTGAATTAAAATTAAGGGATTAGATAATATGTAATAATTCCATTAATAATATGTAATAATTCCATTAATAATATGTAATAATTCCATTAATAATATGTAATAATTCCATTAATAATATGTAATAATTCCATTAATAATATGTAATAATTCCATTAATAATATATTCCATTTTATCGGCTACATTTTTTTTAAAGGTGGTAACTGGTGCAAAATGATAAGAAAAATGGACTCACCGAGCATTCCGACGGGAAACTGATTGGGCGTCTGAAGATTTTCTATCACACTTTGGGTAACGACCCAAACGTAATTTTCACCGGTTATCTTGTATTCCCTGGCGTCGGCCAAAATTTGGGTCGCTTCCTCTCGGGTCGAGTACAGCAGCATTACCCTCGATTCGCTGTTTACCAACTCAACGAGATCGTCCTTCTTCGTCACAAGAACGGCGTTGAGTATCGTGAACTTGAACGTGTCCTGCATGTCCGATATTCTCTCGCGGACCGCCTGAATGAAATCGTCGTGACCGGCGATCTGGGATGTAACGATACTGAACTGGTGCCACTTGTAACGCTCGAGGATACTCAACATCGCAGCGGTCTGGTGCTCGAGCGACGGTGCCAGTTGCAGCTGCAGGCTGCTCTGCGATGCTCGCTGAAAAGTCAATGAAACAATAATTTCGTAAAATCGGAATGGAAGTTCCGTAAAAATAATTTTGTTAAATAATTGACAAGCTCGTTTGTTCAGGTTCGGATATACAAACCCGTACTTTTGTTTCCCGTGTCATTGACAAATTTTATTTTGTACTTTTGATTGTAAAAAGTAGAGCCCGACGGCGCGACCGAAACATTGACAAAAAAAAATTGTGGAAGTTTGTGAAAATAAGTTGTTGTGAAAAGTACAAACTTTTTTTACTGTATAAGGTGAAAATGCAATTTGTTTTTGGGTACGAAAGTAAATAAAAATTTATTATGAATTTCAGTCAATTAAAGAAAAAAAATTGAATAAATTTAGTAGGTGTATAAAACGGGACATTCAACTCACCCTCTCGAGTCCCGAGTTGTCAGCGTTCCACGCTATAACGGGAATTCCGAGGTAACCGGCGAGCTGAAGAAAGTACTGGGCGCTCGCTGTGCTACGGCCGTATTGCTCGTAGTTCATCAGGTAGAGTATCGCCGAGACGTTCACCGTCAGAAATTCGTGACACAATGAGTTGAGAATCGCTGTAACAGACAATTAAATACGAAGTCATTGAGGGTTCGGTCAAAGGATCGTGGAATTTGTCGGTGGTCAAATTTAAACTGTTCGGGTTACAGACATGACGAAACAAATCTAAAAAAATAAATCGTTTACATGTGTCGAAGCGTGCTTGCAGCGATAGCGACGAAACACGTTTTGCTTGCAAGCCGTGGCTATTGTTTCAAGCGAACAATGACTCATAGCGACGCCCGTTCATCCCTTCACCTTTTCAGTTTCGTCCCAAAATTCAAACCGCTGGTTTGGGTAGAAAACATGGTAAAAAAAATCTGAAAAAAATTCCGGACATGTCCCAAAGCATTCTTTCTTCGATGCCAAAGGAAACAAATTATTTCAAAAGTCGTCGCGATTGTTTCGAGCCAGCAAAGCGTGATGACGACTACGCTCGTTCGCGTAGAAAATATGACAGAAAAAAAAATCTGAAAAAAGTCATGGGTATCAAAATATTCTCTCTACGATGACACAGAACAAAAATTATATTTCGTCCTCAGCAAGAATTCAAATGAAGGAAATTGCGTAACTGTGTGGCTGAAACTTCGTTAATGTCTGTTCGGTCGGTAAATCGCGACGACAAACATCTCGAGAATAACTCGATATTTTCCCCGAGACTTATTTATCTTTTATACTTCTGAATTCAGCACGTACAGCGGAAGAATCGTTTCGGAAGTTTGCGACCAGCGATAAATGCCGGGACACGTACGCCGTAAGTTTTTCAGGAGATTCCCCCGTGCGGCTCCTTCTCGTTTCACGTGCCAGGGGAGGATGTCTAGAGTCAACCGTTATAACTCGTTGTATAACCGCTCTTTGCCCAACGTCCGTTATCCTCGTTATCTACACAACGTCTCGTGAAATTTTAGCCTCGCTGAAATTTTAGCCTCAAGGAAGCCGCAGGAGTAACGATTATTCTAACACTTCTTGCAGAGGGTCGTCATGCAAAGTAGACCCAGATTCCTCCAGCAGACAATTTTCCAACGGCGCGAATAATTAGAAAGCTGGACAAGAAAATTTGAACAACTTCACAACACTTCTGGGTCACCGTGAATTTATTCAGATTTTTTTGCACCCACATTTTGTTGTTGTTGTAATCGATAGAAGCCCAAGGTGAATTTTGGGCTCGGATAAAGATTGGTTTCCTTCAACCAAAACGACGCACCGTAAAAATAAATTGGAAATTTCATGTACCGGGAATTAAAATTCAATTACGTTACTTTCATTAATTGGAAATCAATTTAATTTTTTTTTTTTGTAAAATAGAAATACCATTAATTAAAATTACAAAGCCTGATATTGACAAAAAATGTTCACTAAAAATAAAAAAATGTCTGGAAATTTGCAGCGCACATGTATTTAAAATTTCAGAAACGGATTGTGTAAAAAAAACTTCAGACACCGTTCATTAATTTTCAATACATTTTTTTTTTTACCGTGCACATCAATTTTTTTTCCCCGATACATTAATTACCCGAACCGCTCGAACATCGAAGCTAGGACAAACTTTCTCCTGTCCGTCGGCGCTGCCCACTTGATTAAATTTTCACCGAAAGTGATCGTAACTCGGTGCAGCGTTGATCAAAGCCCGTCTCACGAAACGGAACGCGAGGAATTTCCAGATAATGCACGCTCCGCTGCGTGGTGGTTTATCCTTCGTCGCCCGTCAAAGGGCTCGGGAAGTAGATAGTGCGGACTTCGCTCAGACAATCCATCCAGTTGCCCATCAAAGTAGCGAGAGACACCAAAACCCTATACTGATATGCATACACCGTGACGAGAATTTCTTGCTTCGATGTTAGCGGATGGCGAATCGTATCGGGGCTGGTTAATTAGACGTGATATTATACCGCATTCTGGTTACCGTTGTGCCGAATCCTCGGTCGGTCGAGCCCCTCCCGATCCATTAATTCCAAAACGCAGCCATGCAATCCTGTCAATTAACCATTGGGCCGCCGATCGATACCAATAATTCACCACTCCATATCTCATGCTTAGGACAGCATTAGCACAGCGACAGTCCAATGTCTCAAACTATTATTATTATTATTATTATTACTATTATTATTATTATTATTCGTATTATTAAATTCTTTGGATTTTTAAATGATACCAGTGAAGCATGAGATGGCGCAATCGACGCTTTGTTAAGAGTTCCATTTGCTGTAAACGCTACGAAGAAAAACAAAAATAAAAAACAAATATCGCGTTGAATGCCCGGATAAATTACGGATCACCGGCCGCCCTTGAACAAAATTCGCTCGAGCGGTGCGTGGTATGGACGAACTGCTCTCCGGATTATTATCGTGCACGAATGGGTGTGCACGATAATGTTTATCGATGTGCGTGAAATCGGCCGCGGGCGAGCATCGTCGGAATATTGCATTGCTCCGAGGCAGAAATAACGAGAAGCGTACCCTCCGAGGCTGCCTGGATGCTTCAGCCATACTTCCGCTTTGCTCGATAGGAAATTAACTAACGATCCTAATTAACGAGTTAAACTCATGATCTTAATAGTCGTGCAGGTTAATCAACCCTCTACGGAAATCTGCTAATTACCAAGCAGTACAAATTTAGGAAAATATCATTGTTATTATTAGATTTTTTTAAACAATATTTTTAATACTTTGTAAACTATAATTATATTCAAATTATATATATATTATTATACATTAAATACTGAACGTGTATTTATCCAGTAATAAATATGACATCACGTATGTTCATTTTTATGTTCATGTTCGAATATTTAATTTTCTGATGACTGATTTCAATGAGATGGCAAGTGCAGACTCGTATCTATCAGCTGTTTTTAATTTCCTCGAGGCTTCGGCCTCGAAAGATAAAATCAATCTAAAAAAATGTTTCGACTACAGTCGGCCGAGTGAAACGAGGTGAAAATAGAGGATGATGATGAAGGTGCGTGTTTTGGCTACTTTGGGTTGGACGTTGATCGAGAGAGACGCGTTACATGCTAGAACTCGACACTCGAACGACGCGGAACGTTCACACTCGCAGTGTCCGACCACGTACAGCCCGCTACTACTTGTCGCCCGCGGATATAGTCTGCGGTAGCGGTTTTGCGGATCCACTAGCGTGGTTTGTTTCGCGTCCATCTGTTCGGCAATTGTGTTAATTCCTTTTTATTTGCGGATTAAACATATAGAAAGGGTCAAAATGAAATACATTTTTGACCATCGGCAAGGTGAAGCTTGAAGCGAAGTTAACGCGCGGGGAATTCGATACGGTATAAAAATTTCACCGTGTCGCAGGATCAACCACGAAAAATCTGAAAAAATTCCAGCATCATTATCTATCCCCGCAAAAAGTTCCCAAATTTTTGTAGATTTTTCAGATACCCCGTTATAGCCTGGATTTCGAAATTGATCGCAGGTGGGGTAAATTTTAATAAAAATTCGTCAGATTTTGTCAAATTCTTTTCAGGTTAATATTTTTTTTTTCTTAAACGATGAAATGTTGCTCATTTTTGTTTGACTTGCATGTAAATAAAAAAAAAACATACGCAAGTATACAAAGTGCAACAAATCATAGATCAGCAATCTTCTCAATTCCTTTTTTTCTTTATCTCCGACTTGGAAACTTTTTGCGTTAATCATAACCGTTAAGAAGAGAGAAATGATACGGACGAATGTTTCTTAAGCCTAAAATATTGGATGTTCCAGTTCATCTTCACGATATATGTTGCATATAGTACGTACAGAAACCAAGAAGGAATAAAAATATCTAAACGATGTCGTTATAACGAAAATGTTGGATACTAACATGAAATAAATAAATAAAATTACGAGATTGAAGGTCTACGTCGCGGATCGTTTTATTATCAAGGTTACGATGTGGGCGAATGATGAAACGCTGAGATGGAATTGTTCTCGAATTCCTAAGGGTGCTAAGGTCCTTCAGCGTTGCCCTTGTTGCTGGTCCCTCGGGTGTCCTACCCGCGGCCGAACGACCGTTTCCCTCTGCATACGTGCTTACACACTCGTCCTCGAGGTTTACCGGCCACCGAATATCACGTGTTTATCGATCCGCCATAAATATTCGATTAGACGAACATTTTCGAAGATAACAAAAATTCACAACAACAACAACAATCTCAATGTGACGAAGTAAATTTTCGTGGATAAAGTTCTTACCAGAAAAATGAGTCACGACTCATAAAAAGCCGATCAATCTTATGGTTCTTATATTAAAAAAAATAAATTATAAATTGGTTAAAAAAAAATCTTGAAGGCTTCTATAATACATTTTTTGTATCAAATTGAAAATGTAAAAAAAATGTTTTTATTTTTTGCAGTCAATTTTACCTGTGGGACTCGGCGTAAGCTGCATCATGACACTGGTCACATCGCTCTGGGTGAATCCGTATTTCGATAAAAATGAAAATTTTGGTTGACCCCTCCCCCGATGAAGAGCGCCGACGGCTCTGTTTATCGCTCTCGTGTACTCCCTTACGCCAAAATTCGTGTGAGGCACTATAAGCCCGATCGTCAGAGCCGGCCGTGAACCATTCGTCGTCGGTACGTCGGAAATCGTGCCGCGCAACGACGATCTCCATTCGTGAGTCCTTGCGAACACCAAACTCCCGAAAAACGGTATTATGCACAATGAGGGTTTCATTTTTTAATTTTTTTATTTACTTAATTAAATTAATTTTCCTTCCCTCTACGAAGAATTCCACGAAGGCACGTTTTTACGACGAATTGTTTATTTATCTCATATTTGTACGCACTTCTTTGATTAGAAAGTTTTTTGTTGTTTCTTAATTAATTTGTTGAAAAATACTTTTCATACTGTGATAAATGGAAGACGGCGAACACTTTGATTTATCGGTAAATAATTATTTGTTTAATTTTTTTGTCGACAGCCTGCGGAAAGTGGAAAAAAAATTTAGATGTATCTGGAGGTTCCGGACTCACTGTCGCTACGAGTCGATAAAATTTCGAGACGTTTTCGATGGCAAACGTCGTCATTGTTTACTCTATGAAGAAAATTTCAATCAAAAGAGCTTGTGTTTTTATAATTTCTTGATTAATCCAATCTGCAGAAATAAATTTAAAAAAAATTCCTGGTGCGTAAAAGTCGATAGATATTTTTTAATATTTATTTCACCAGTTTCCATTTTCCTAGGTGTTCTAAAGTCTTACATGAGCAAAAAAAAAAGATTGAAAAATGATCGATTTTAGTTTTTTTCGAGTTTTTTTTTCCACGCACCCCCTCCGTTCCTAGCATACAGTTTAATCACTGGCAATAACCATATAGACACCCAGCAGATGTGCTTTTTCGTCAAGCTATCGCAAGCTCGACAGTCGATCGTTCGAAACTTGAAAAGGGGTGAGAAAATTGACTAGGGTTAGAAAGTGGCCACTCGACGGAAAGCATGAAGCCCGTTGGCAACCACGAACATCTGCGAGATCGTAAAATTTTTCACGGTTCCACGACGCCGAAGGGGTCGTCGAGAAGGAATCGGAGAGGCAAAAAGCCCGACGGAGCTTTCAGCATGACAGCGACTTTCCGGCGATTCGATACGTGTTGCGAACGAGAGGCGAATCACCTCGACGTTGTATCGGCACGCCAATAGATGAGATTTTTTCCGAGCATGCAAGCTCGTCTAATCTCCGGATGATTGGCAATCACCCGGAGGCCCAGCTCGACACGAGTTCACTTTCACACTACGGAGCACCGGGCAAGCTTGCAAGCTCGAGTCTATACCTTTTTCTCAACATCCGATTAAAAAAAGCTTCCATTATCGAGAAAAGCTCATCGAACTCTATATTCGTCGATACATCGATATTTCCGTCATCGAACGTCGAGAGCTTTCGTTCGAAAGCTCATCGTCGAATGGCGATTGAAAGGGTGTCAAAAAAAAAAGCTCAACCCTGCTCCGATTTATTTACCTCGTTTCCTTCAGCGTATACGCCTTTTTTCAATATCCCATTTTTCACATGCGATATTTAAAAAGCTCCTATTAACTGCGAAAGCTCATCGAACCCCGTGTTTACCGGCTTTATCGGTGTTTCACACGTGGAACCTTGAGAGCTGCCGTTCGAGGCACGGATATCGATTTTCCAAAATCTCGTCGCGAGCTTTCTTTCAAAAGAAAGCTCTTTGTGGAATATTCATCACCCTCGTGCGACTCGTGGAATTGAAGACCTAAAGTTCACGGTTCGATCTCGCGGCAAATTAATATCGTCGTATTGCCATTGGCTGGGGGAAGACGAGGGAACGGGAAAGATGGAAGCAGGGATTGAGGAGCTCCGGAGAATAGGAATTAACCAACCGTACAGCGGGAGAGCGAGCGAGGGTAGAGCTTTTCATGCGACATCTGGCAGAACTCGCGCGGGATCGATCGAGAACGATGAACCGATGCGACGGTATTGACAGTAGTCGGAGTGAATCACGAGGAATGAAGATTCGGTTTGTCGTGATAGCAATTCTTCGCAACTGCGAGGACTCATCAACGCTTCCTCGCTCGTAATAACGACAACAAGAAAAAAAACAAAAAGCACGGAAAAAGCTCGCGGCGATGAATGGACAATTTTTCATCGAGAACATGCGAAGCTTGCCAACGAAGCTCCATCGTCGTAAGAAAAATGTCCGCTCGTTATCTGCGCTGGGCGTGTAAACAAAGAAGCTCGAAATAAACCACGTGTCTCGTTAGTCGTGAGGAAAAAAGCTAAGAGCATGCTCGGGAGCGCCGATAACGCCTTTGTGCGGTCCGAAGTCGAAGGAAGCTTTGAAAAAAAGCTCTACCATGAAAACATGAGAACTCAGCTCTCACGACTGGTGACAAATTGTTGACTCATAAAATTTGTTTACTGTTTGACTTATTTGTTTAGTGTTAACAGTCGATTGTCCGCAAATTTGTTGACGCGAATAGAATAATTAAGCTATCGTTGGTCTTCTAAATGTAAAGTATTCTCTGTTTTTCCAACCTGTGAAGACACCCTTGATGAATGGATCGTGACCGAGCTACTTTGGTCGACGATGATATAAATAATTCCCGGCTCAGTGACCCGTGAATCGTTTATGGAAGAGAAAATGACTGAAGTATCGATGACCCGCGAGCGATGCGGTGTGAAATCAGGGGAACGAATCACCCTCGGGTGTATCTCGTCCCTCGGAAATTACTCATCCCTCGTTCAACCTTCCTATATCCGATTCTCATTCGAGCTTCCACCCCCCCCCCCCCCCCCCCCCTCCTGCGCTCGCTCTCGCTACAGATCACATCCATCACTCTTCCGGTTATACGTCTGGACGCTAAATATTTCTTTCTTCTCATGGTGTTATCTAGAAAACGTTCGACGCTCGGTATTTTTTTTATCGTTCTCTTTTTTTGTACCTCGAGTCAAAGATTTTATCTTTTACTTAATTTATTTTGTCGATCCCTCGTTTACTTTGCCGTCGGTTCTTGTGACGTTTTCCCCTCGTATCAACGCGATACATGGAAAAAAAGAGTTAAAGACTCTCCGTCTCGATGTACGTGACAGACTAGAAATCCATCGAATCGGGATTCCCCGAACAACTGCGATCGCTTCTATTATCCAAACTTTCCCGTTCCCCGCCTTTCGCTACCCCGAAGGGGTGCGAGAAAATCCTATTAGGCTAAAGCAAAGAGACCACCTCGGGAGTCGTGTAAATTGAAATTGCCCACGAAACGAGCTTTACTATCGCCAAATTTCAAGGAATTTCATCTCTGATGGAAAAAAAATATTGATTGACAAATATTAAGTCTGGGAAAAGTTGGAAATGTCGGGGGTTTGTTGAAATCGGTTCTAGTGGTTATCCGGTTTCTGCATCTCTGATGTAAATTTCGCTTTTTAAGACACGAAAATAATCCGACATAATTACCGGGAAGATTAAACATTTGCCAATTTTTTTTTTTGTCGCTTCAACTCGACCCGCGTTCGTCCATGACGCTTCTACGAACCCCATCGTATCCATTATAATCGGTCACAAATTTGATTACGAAAGATCGTTAAGAAACTCGGTAATTGTAACAAGAAAATAATCAAATTTTACTCTTAATCGACACATTTTTATTATTTTTTTCTGGCACATTTCTCATCACATTTTTATTATTTTTTTTGTGACTCATCAAATTGTTGAAGGATTTTTATACAACTTCTGTCTCTCAGTTATCTTTTTTTTTTACCGGTGGCCTTTAACACCCCGACTCTCGGACGGCTTTTTTTTTTCATTTTCTCACTCTTCGTCTCGGTGCTCGACGGCCGTCGTCTTCATTATTCGTCGGGCGAGCACTCGAGCCGCCTCAGGGCCCTTTACACACCGTTTTTCCTAACGTCCTCGGCATTTAATACTGCTCCGTGGGCTCTCACGAATTTTATTCCCCGACGAAGATGTCTCTCATTCTTTTTTTTTTCCCTGGCGCGTCCGTTTCTTGCTGCTCGTTCGCGTCAATTGAAGTCAACGAGGCGATAGAAAAGATCCGAGAATAAATTCGATGTAGATTTTTCTTTATGATTGCATTGATTAAAAAAATAAGATAAAAAAAATTTCGTCCGTAGTGAGCTGAATTAAGCGACGACATCCGAGAGATCTGTTTCGCAGGTATTCGGAAGGAGCGCTGCTCCAACATCCGGCGAATGGGAATGGCTTAATCTACAGTCTGCACTCGGCTTAGCAATAAGGAACGAAATAATTTAGCTCCGTATCGCGAACGTAGTTCGCTCCACGACTCAACTTTGCTAGGGAATATGAAGCTACTTATATAATTATGCGTCGTCTCGAGTTTACGACGAGCAGTTTCCCTCAGTGAAGTAGTTTGTTATTCGGTAAACACACAGCGCCCGAAACGCAGAGCGAAAATCCATTTAGACGAAGTTAAGAACGAGCGGATGAAGTCGGATCCTCGCTGAAACCTTGATAACAATTATAAAACATAGCTTTACCAGCGGTGAAACAAATACAAGAAATTGCAAAATTCTCTGGCTGTAAAAAAAAATGTATTTAATTTATGGATGTCGATTCGAGATTGACACGTAGAATCCGATAAAAGATAGAAGATGCTGGCGAAGGACATTTCCATCACGGAAAGGCATATACGGATGAAATCGATAGTCCTGATTCGTGAGGTAGCGCGAGGATGGACAGGGGTGAATATAGCGAATGATAGATTCGGCGTGGATGAAAAATGACACCGAATAGCTCGGTAAAAAAATTTCAAAATCGTAAACGATATTTTTGAGAAAAAAATGTTTGCAATTTCTCTTTTCAATTCCCAACAGGACGTATCTGCTGACTGAAGACGTCACAAAAATTTCGCTTCAATTCGTTCGGTCGCTCGGGAGATACGATGATTGTAGCTGACAGTTTTGGGTGAAAGGACGGCCCTCTAAAAGCTCGAGTGTCGCGGAATTGGCAAAGGAACGGTTGGCATCCTATTCCCCGTCGAAAATGGAGCAAAATTTTCCTCTGGTAAAATTTGATAGAGGATACTGTTTTCGAGTTACGAGCGATTACAGTTTCAGTAAGGCTGCCGGCGAGACGGGGGCGCCACGGTCGTCCGAGTCCCCTCATTGGCTTAAACTTTAACCGCTCGTAACTCGAGAACTACGCACCCTAGAAAATGTTATCAAAGGGCGAGTCAGCTCAGCTTTCAACCTTCGATGTGATCCCCAATAATTTGAGCTCGAATTTTAAAGCATCTTTCCGCAACCTGTTTACACTTCAAGCTGCAAGCTTTGCAACCTCAAGCGTCGCAAACTTGAAAGCTCACGTTCCATATAATGTATTTCGTCCGACGATATGCGATGGTATGCGAGCTTTCGTGTTTACGAGGCTTAAGCTTGCTATCGGGTAAACGTAGAGGAATTTCCGGGCAATAACATACATTGAGACAGGCTGTCCGACATGTGTACGTATATCAACTGGCAAGACAGCCAAGAAGCAGAAGGACCTATCCGACAGCATTTAACACGTAACACGATGTGGGATACGCTCTTTTGCCTCTTAGCCGTCGATACGAGGTTTGCATGCAACCTTGAGCTTTCAAGCTCGATGCCTCGAGCGGTCGGTGGGATAATGGGACGTGCCGTATAAGATTTACATTTCGATAACTGTATGCACACAGGTATCGTCCTCTACCTCACGCTTCGCCGCCCCCGTCACATCTCGTATGCGAGACGGAACCGAATGGAGCGGAAGGGTTGACAGTTGGACGGACGGGGATGCGCTGCTGTATCTTTGGATAGGGTAGTAATATCCCATGCGGCACATGCAGGCCATTCCGTTATCACGGCACATAGGCAACGGTACTTGTTTATCTGTTGCGTTTGATCGATGCTTTGGGATTTGAATACCTAATGATCAAAGCCGTTAGTGTTTAGGCTATCAACGCCGACGAGTTCGGTAAGCCTGATATTCTTGTGGACAATTTGACATGAGTTCAATGTTCTTGTATCCAATTTGACTTGTGTCTAATATTTGGGTATCATATTTTACCTGCAGCCCTTCTTCTTGTAACTAATTGCACCTGTGCCCACAATTTTTACGTCCATTTTGACCCGTGGCCAGTTTTGATGTATTCAATGTGACCTTTGACCAATGTTGCTGTATCTAATTTGACCTGTGGCCAATCTTGCTGCATCCAATTTGACCAATCATCTGATGTCCAATTTGACCAGTGGCCGATCTTCTTATATCTAATTGTACCTGTGGCAAATCTTTTGTTTGTTTAATTTGGCCTGTAGCCAAACTTCTTCTATCCAATCTCATCTGTGTCCGATCGCCTTGGATTCGATTTGACCTGGGACCAATATTTTCGTATTCAAACGAACTATGCAGCAGTGGGCACCGTTGCTTTTGCAAGCCTTCAATCAGTGTCCGTTTAACCCATCTCCATTGTCAATATCACGAGGCAGTTACAAAATTGGTGATTCTGCATATTTGGAGACTCCAGCACGCAGTTATTTACTCGTACACATACATAACTAGCAACGTTACACCGACGTTACGAAACGTGGAAAGCGAATCGCATTTTGTGTACGCTCCTGGCAACCCTTCGCCTCTCTTGAATGTGTGCCCTTGGTCTGTTTGTCTGATCAATATACCTACGAATAACGAGCTCGTTTCGCCATTTCCTCTATCCATCATCAAACTGCACAGTTACTGCCCGCATCCGATCGATTCGCAGGTTCTTCAGTAAATGGCAATTCGGCACAGTGAGACAATCGCGCCCTTTTCGCCTTTTCAAAGCGGTCAATCTCGGCATTGTGTAGAGTGGATACACCCCATTGTCGTGTCCAGTTCGTATTGTGATAGACAGTGCAATAAACAATCCGCTGCTGGACGTAGAACCAGGTCGAATCCGAAGGATAGGTCATCCGAGCTTGGAAGGACATCCGGAACGGATTGGCGTGCAATCGCGGAAGAATATCGCAGGGTTTTTAAAGGGGGTGGGAAATCGACCCTTAGGCAGAACCGAACTCAGTGAATCAATAGCGGAGACGAACCTCCCTGATCTCGTAGTCCTATTTACCGACGATCGATTCTACTCGATTATGAACCTCTCGGAGCTGTTCCGGGACTTAAAATAATCTGGGCCTGGAAGGCGGTGCTCATAAACCTATTGAAAATGTTTTTCCATACAATTGCAATAAGTACATAGTAGCTGTACTTAGGACTTTTTTTTTGTTTCTCATTTTTTGAAGGTTCCGTCCAGTTTCGAATGGCTTTTTTGAAATGAAGAAAATATCTTCGGATGATTCTGGAACCTCTGAACTGCACGTAAGCTCGATATGGAAAATTGTGGGTCTGCCAAAGTACGTGTGAAAAATACGTTTTCAACCACCCCACGGAGTATGATAAAGTGTCAATATTTTCTCATTCATCGAGATCACATGCTTCTGTGTATGTGGGATATCCTTTCCGTGAAACAACTCTTGGCTGGTAAGGGTGGCTCGAAAAGTGCCCGAGGCCAGTCAGCGCCAAACCAGCACCGAACAACAAAGAAATGTGTACCGAAAGTCTGACGGTGACACTTTCAAGGGGAGAAAGAACCCGAGTAACAATGAAGAGGGATGGCAAGGGCCAGAATATATGTACATATATTCTTTGACGGGAGGGGTGGGGGGGGGGGGGGGGGGGGGGCAGAATCAAGAGAGAATAAAGTAGGAAGAAAAATAAGACGCTCGGTGAACTATTTGCCATCTCTGCCCCTACCGCAGGATGATCGTAGGGACACTTTTTCTGTCACGAATGAAACTGCGTGGCGAAAGCCCTAAACATTTATTCCAATAATTGTTGCCGTAAAAATTGTAGAGAATTTATTTTTTATTAAAAAACGATGTATTTTATCCCGCCATAAGTGAAACATATTTAAAAAATTCGGCATTCAGAGATTCGTAGAAATTTAATTCAATGACAATTTTGCTATTACACGAAAAATATATTTTGCAGCCTCAAGCGATGGATCGAAGTTTTACTATAAGGTATTTAAAAACGAATCAATTTATAGTATTAAATAGAAATTCTGAAAAAATGAGGTTGTACTTCATCGTAGTTAATCACTTTGTTCCCCTCCCCGGCGATTGTTTAGGGGCGGGATGCTCTATTAAAATGGGACAAGGTAGCCACGTGCAAGCTCGGAAAATTTCACTCCCAGACGTGCATTATTCTTCGCCAAACGAATCATTAATCAAATTATTAAAACAAAACACGGAAATGCCCTCGAAACGATAAATCTGTGATAAAATCGACATTCCCCTCCCCCTGCCCGTACTCATTTATATAATTCCCGATTAAATTATTAATTGAAATTCCGTATACTCTTGTGTGCTTCGCTTCGACATCGTTACCGACGATTTTACTTATATTCGCTTTAATCGAATCGATGAGAGTTCTGGTAAATTGCTTGAACACATTTGACATTCAATGTAATGCAACTAGAAAAATTAATTCAACATAAAATTATTCAATGCTATCGTTGCTATCACTAATTTTTTTAATGCAACTTGTCAACGTCTCGTTATAATTTGTTTCCCAATAATTTAACAATTACATGCTGCCTATAGTTGGCCAAGTAACACCTCGGCGAAGAAAGAGACATAGAAATAAAAGAGGTGTACGGTTTTTCAGAGTTGATTTTTTTTACCAAAACAATGTCAACCTTTAATTCACATTTTATTTCTCGCTGGAAATAAACAAAACGAGAACTGATTGTAGTGGAAGATGTATCGAGAGTTTATCGGTAAACGCCTTTGAGGTATTAATCGTTTAGCAGGTGTGACTGCATGCGAGGTAGAAATTCTACGGAAGTTTCCCGGAGCATGATAGTTCTATCGGTTGTTTTTCCCGGTTTCCTCTGACTCACCACCCACGCTCCGAAGCTTCTGTATTGTTAAGCGCCAGGGGGTCTATCGGAGGGCACTAATATATCATCGGGAGATTAATTTGATCCCGTTCGTTCGTATTTGACACTGATATGTACAAACTTTTTTTAGGAAATATTGATATATATTAAATATTAATGTTCGCTTCTTGAACCGTCAGTTGGGAGAAAAATATACTCTTCATCACTCGGTGCGGAAATGGCCACTTTTCGCCATTTTCGCACCTTGCGATGAAAAATTTCGTACGTCCCTCGTGCGAAACACTTTTTCTAACTCGCGTGATTACAGTACTCGCCTTCGGCTCGTGCTGCAAGCTCACACTCGTTAGAAAAACGTTTTTCGCCCTCGTGGAGCGAGCTCGGCTGTAAGCTCGAAAAGTCTCGAAATTTATCTTTTCGTCCTGCTCAAGGAACATCGGCGCGTAATTAATAAACGCCACGGGCGGTCGGAACGTTCGAGTCTCACCTCGGTACCGAGGACAGTGAGTAATCAGGCAGTGGTCACGATTCGCACGATGAATCATCCCAGCCCTCCGGATATTTATGTTTGTTTTCTTTCTACTTCCGCCCGTCTGTCACACCTTCGTCCGACCATGAATCATCCCCCTTGTCTCACGACAAATGCGTTACAAATCCCCCCCCCCCCCCCCCCCTCGCAAATCGAACACAAAAGTTACGGTGAATTTTTTTCTTCTTCGTTGTCCCCTTTTCGTGAATCGTTTTCGCAAAAAAAATCGACAAACCGAAACGAATCTCATAAAGCCGAGACACTCGAATATCTCATCGTTCCATTCACGGCCGAGGTTCCCGTCGGTAACTCCTCGGACTGACTCTCGTCAACAACTTTCACCGGAACTTCCATTAAGGCAGGATCACTTTCACTTTCACCTTTTCCCCACTCTCACTGTTCGCCCCGGCAACGAAAGAGTCGCGACAGCGTGCAACCGGAAACAACCGGATATGGAACGGAATACGAGAATAACAAGAGGGACACAAAGAAGAAGATAGTGCATGGGAATGGGAAGAGAAATAGGAGCGCCTTAATTCCAGGAGTGTTTTCGCAGTGCACGCGCCGCTCCATGGCAGACCCGCTGACCCCACTGAATTCACCCGCCAAGCTTTTAAAAAAAATCAACTCGACGTTATTATTTTGAGGAAAAAAAAAAAAAAATTACAAATTTTCTCGGAAAAAGTTCGACTCGGCTCGTGAGACGGAGCAGCAGCAGGCCCGCGCGCGATTTTGCTCACGAACGCGTATCTTGTGCGTTGGCAGACACCGCCCAGCTGGCAGGATCCCCGGGTGTGCCAACGCGAAAAAGTATCCCCCCTTGCCCATATCATTCGGAGGCTTTGGCTAACAGCGGCGGGGGTGAGCAGAGCGCAAGCGCCCCCCCCTCCCCCCACGTGGCCATGGCAACCCCGTGTTGTCTCTCTCGAGCGGCGAGGGTGAGAGTGAGCAAGAAAGTGAAAGCGTAGGGGCCGGAGGGGCTGTTGGGAGGGGCGGGGGGGGGGGGGGGGGCACAAGGGATGCTAGGTCAGCGTGCTCGATCACGCGGCCAGGACCCAAGACGCGTATCTACTGTAATGTCATCAAAAATATACCCACCGTGTAACACGTCCTTTACTGAATTTTTTAGAGTAACTTTCACCACGAGTTTTTCACCGGTTTTCGAAAAATTCTCGATTTTTCACCCCTTTTGCTTCCACACAGAGGAAGCTTTGTTATGGTGGAAAACAAACAAACGTTTCGAGATTTTTATAAAAACGTGTTCAGAACGTTCCGAAACATCGAGAAATCACATTTAGAAAAAATGTCCGGATGTATGCGTGTGTGTGTGAATTGGACGCGGAAAATTCAAACGGCTATAAGTCGAGAAAGCCTCGACCTATCAAGCTGACGTTTGACACACGGCATGTGTGGTTAATAGTCGATGTTTCTGCAAAGTTTCATTCAAAAATGTGCATTTATTTTTTTTATATGCCATTTATGGGGCATTTTGAATTTTTTTAATTTCATGAAAAATTGATACTTTTCTTTAGACGCAATTTTGTTAATTGAACTGGGAAAGCCTTAAACCCGTCGGGTGTGATTCTTTCCCGTCGACGAAAATGATTTTTCGACACCACTCGATCGACTCTTAAGCCGAGATGTTCGAAAAATAAATTTTTTGGATAATGTAATTTTTTAACGCTATGTAATTTTAGTAAATGTGAAAATGCTATCTAGGCCTCAACCATTGCTATCAACATTCCCCCCACCACCCCCACCATTAAGAAACGGCGATCTGTGACGTATTCCATTAAGCGACAGTCGGTTCGGAGTGGTACGATGAAATAATTACATTTGTGAATCTCGTTATGTAATGGAGCTTCAATAAGTTGCCAGTGAGTTTGGTCGCCGGTGAGTTTGCTTGCCGCGGGGAGGGTGTAGGGAGAACGGAAGGAATGAGCGAACAAACGGTGGTCTGCAAAATGTTCAACCACGAAGTAACTTCCGAGCTTGAAGACAAACTCGAAATTTCTCCGTCCGATATTCCACTGCCAAAGTCAAACAGGCGTGACGAACTTTCCGTTCCTCTCTCAGCCGTGAACCGCCCCGACTGTCCAAGACGAGTCTCGAGGGTGGAAACGTAAAAAAGAAGCCATAAACGGCGGGGGCGACGAATGTAAGCTCCTCCCCACGACCGCTGATACTCTGAAGGAAAAGAAAACACCGCAAGGTCGCCCGCCCGTTTTTTCCCTCCAATCTCGCGAAACAAAAATTTCCACGAACGGATCGTGTGACAGGCAAAGGATTTTTCCGCGTGCCAAAGAATTTGTCAATGTTTCTGTAATTCGCTTTGTCAAGAGGACAAATAAAATTTGCGGAATACAAATGTATTACATGAATGTACCAACATATTTACTTCCTTGTTTATATGTTGTAATATGGAAAGTATGACGCATAGGAATTATCGATACCGCGCACGAAGAAAAATGGTTTAGCTACTCTTAAAAAATGAGATTCGCTGTCAATAACCTCGTTCCCGCCGTAGAACGATTAGTAAAAGCAGCAAAAAAGTGACTACGTAGAAGCGATTGGTTTTGCTACCACGACAAAACTTTCTTGTTACTGCGTCGATTTAGTTCGCTATGAGAACAAATGACGCCTGCTGTAATTTGACTGCTGAGTAATGACTGGTAATTGGATCGTTATAGAAACGTACATACATTTATTTGAAGATTAACTCACCGAGTTTGTATTTTATCATTTTATTATATTGAAAATAGAGTCTGTATTCACAATTGCGAATTCTTGAAATTTGCTGAATATGGATGTATGATACTTCGAAAATTACCTTTGTCAGTTTATATATGCATATACAGCAAATTTCAAGCGTTCGCAATTTCACTCTATTTTTATTTTTACCCGAGTACAAAAGAACTGTTTCCTCGAGTCTCTTTGTTTTCATTTTGCGTGCCGAGCGTTTCGAGCCCGTCGTAGTTGTTAGCACAGATACGTGCGCCACTCAGTCATGTAACAAATTTTTTTTTTATTACAGTAAGAAAGGCTCTTTTGTTGCGGTAGCAAATCGCTCAAAGGGAAAAATGTTGCCGTGTTTACAAGCTGGTTTCGTTATCCCGATACTAACAATCTAAATCTGTTACGGCAACGAAAATCTTGTTGTCAGGCAATATTCTTACACATGTGTCAATAAAATTTCATGTACTGTATATGCATAAAACTTCATATACATTTATGAATTTTCAATGAAAAATTTTTTACAATGCACGTGTTGTCTCGTTGCTGTCTCGGACGAAAATAGCGCAAATGCCAGGCGCCTAGTCATATGACGGCGCAGATTAGTTCCGCTCAAGTGGCGCTGTGCGCAATTACCAGCGTGAAATGCTGAATGCATCACACATAGAAGCGAGGAAGTGCAGTGGAGAGACGGATGAATCTATGTAGGGCATATTTCAATGCTAATGACTAAAAAAAAATGTATCTATCTTATTAAAAAAGACATGATAGAGGGTACTTTTTTTGTGTTATTACGTCTCAAGGATTTGCGAAGCTCTGTGGCGGCTGAAAGGTGGTGAGGCTAATAAGACCTTTGACGAGTTGGGAGAGCTTTGAAAGCTCGATGATTAAACTCGCTTGCATAAACCGCCTCGCGCAGCGAAAGAAGAAGTTGGGATTGGCGAACCTCATATTGCTCGTCACCGAGCGAGATTAACCGGTCTCCGGGACGCCGCAAGCTCATAAGTCGATGATATATTTTACCGGAGAGCTTTTTTTTCTCTCACCACCTGATTAATGATTATATATATTTTTCTTTACTGCTCGATTAAAACTCGAGAGATATCTACTCAGGATATTCAGGAACTGTGAAGAAAAAAAAGGTTTCAAAGAGAACGAATGAAGTGAGACTTTTTATTTTTAATTTAAAAAAATAACAACAATCCGTGAAATTATAAAATTTCCCCATTTTTTCCTCGTAATTTACATTTACAGAAAATAAAAAAATCCAACGGTTCTGCTGCAACGTACAGGTACTTTTTTGTGGGACCTTTTGGTATGACGGAAGAAATTGCACGATAAGGGTGTCTGGGATTTTTAGGCAATGCAACGAGAGCCAAATTGGCTAGACTCATTTTCCATTTTAAAAAATGGCTATAATTTTTTTTTATGTTTGCCTTGAATGTTGACTGTTGGCCTTGAATTTATCAAGATGCTACAGTTCCGTCTAATCGAGGGTCCTAGAAAAAAATTCGGTACCACAAATTTCCATGGATTCGGTGCTCGGTGAGGGTAGAAAGGGATCAAGCATCGGTGAGCTTTCATGAATGGAAAGCGAGAGTGGCAGGGTTGGAATCTGTGTGGATTACTTAGTATCGATCGATCCCTCGAGTGAGCTTTTTTTCTTCTAGTCTCCGGTCCTTTTTTCTTCTCTTTTCTATCTGTCAATTTATATTCGTCTATCCCCGCACAAAAGCACTATAGCGCCTCGTACATAATACCGCGTGAATTTTCGACACCGAAAAGGGGCCCACGGGTGAAGCGAACAACTTCTCTCCACACCCTTGGGAATTCACGGGAATGTAATATCCTTCGGTTCGGAATTACGTGAGTGGGCGTGGCAGGAACATCGGGGGATAAGGAACGAACGAAAAAACCTGGATGTGTTACACGTCTCTGCGGGTGAAAGGTCCAGAAATGTAGGAATATATTACGTGAGCTACATTATAATATTACTGGAATATGTTATATATTTATATTATGTATATTATGTCGTACATATATATTATTACGTATTGTTTGTTTATTAAAAATTTACATAAATACCGTCGACTTAGATTTATTTTTTATCATTAGTATTATTGGCTAATTAAGGAAAAATTTTCCGACGATCTCATACATTTTTTTGAGAGTTAAAACAAAATACTCCGTTCGTCACATTGTTATTATTTTAGACGTAAAGATTTTTTTTTGTTAATTAAATTTCTGCTCGAGCGAAAGTATGTCAGAAGCATATTTTTCTTCTATGTCTTCGATCATATCTTCGGCATTCGTCTGTCTCGCTCACCGTCGGAGAAGCTCCCGGATACGTCTCCGACAAGTCGCGAAACGACTGCCCGTCCGAGCGATAACGAGAGAACGGCAAAAAAAATCGATGCTACCCCTCGAGGAACTCGGGCTCGAAACCCGCGGTATCATTTTCACGTCCCTCGTTTTTTCGAAGGATTGACCTTTCCGATTGTTGGGACAACAAGAATTTTGTTACCATAACTCATTTACCTGCTTAACACAGGGATAAAAAAAAATATTTTGCTGTAGCAGCCAAATATTTTTGCTGCCACAACAATCAATTATTAACAATCTACATTTTATCAGAGAACAGAGCAATTTTTCTCCGTGCATGGTGACAGTGTATCGATAGAGGCAAGGAATAATTGTCCGACCAACAACGGATTTACTACTGAAACGCGTACGCCGGAAGAAGTGAAAGAAACGGACACATGTTCGCATGTTTCTCGACGAAACGAAAAAGAGAGAAGCAGAAGGTTCGACCGAATAACAGCCCATCTCGATCCGATTCGTCTGCGGCTAGACGTGTGCTTTGTTTCTGTAATTCTATCCGCAAAAGCTCCCCGAATAAGAACAAGAAAGAGTGAGAAAGGTGGTACAGAGGATGAGGTAAAAGGTCCTTACTCCTCGGGTTTCTTCCCCTCCCGGAGCTTTTTCGCGCGAGCATGCGTGCTCGGGCTAGCTTTACCGACCGGAAAGCTCGCAATCTCTCCGTAAACCCCTCCACCTCGTGCGACTCTTCAGAGCTTTCGGACCGTTCGATATACTCGAGATCTCTGTGTAACTACGGCCAAAAGCGTTCTCTACGAAATGTGTGTTTACGTCGAATGAAACGACGATGTGGCGGAAGGGGAAGGCCGAATCGACGGGAAAGCTCGATGAACGGAGCTTTCGCCAAATGTTTTCCTTGAGACTCTTTTCCTACTCGATTAGACGCAATGACGGCGGTAGAAAAATGCTCGGAGAAGCTCCGCTTTCTCTACGTGGAAAATGAAAATTAAAAGGAATAAGCTCGCAAGCTCTGCAATATCTTTTCTCGGACACTTGTATCTAAGGACGCGGTGACCGTTGAGAGTCTCTCTTCTAGTGTTTCAAGGGCTCCCGAGGGATGGATAGGTCAGGTGCGAATCAAGAATTCCGGTCGTTCCGCAAGCTCGAGCTTTCGCGTCTCAAGTTAGAGCCTGGCTGGATTCCGTTCACTTTCTTTTTTCCTCCTCCATCTTTCTCTCGCAGGCTGGAGACATTGTGCGTCGTGGAAAGGAAGTTAGTGCACGCGTGGGACGCGTGAATCGAGGAAAAATATCTGTGGCGAAGTACAGCTTCGTGTTGTCGCCAACATGAAAGCTCATGGAAAAATACAAAAATAAAACAGAAGAAAAAATAATCTTGATACTGAGATAACGACGATGGAGAATATGTAAAACTACGCTGAGAAATATTTGGTTCGCTCTCTAGAATCTGAGCTTCATTAGACATAGCAATCAGAAACATTTCTTTTATACCAGTCGACTTTCGGTCTGTGTTGCTTTCCGGAAAGCTCGAAACTTTCCGTGCATTTCTATTCCTTTAGATAGGAAACTTGAGTGTCAAGGGGCTGGGTTAGAGGCAAAGGGAGTGAGGAAAGGGGGTTAACAACGGGAGATAGAACAAGGAAGGGGCTGACCGTGGTGCAGAGTTTCGCTACGGTAAGAATGACACCAGCCGACGGGGAACTTGCGAAATAACAGAAAGAGTACGTATGGTGAAAGTCGTTTGATTTCCATCTCGACACTGCGAAAAAAATACAATAAAAAAAGCACACCCGAGGGTCTTCGAAACCGGCGAAGAAACTGAAGTACTCTCACATCTGCAAGCTTCACGCTGCTGAAAAGTCCGGAGCTTAAAACTAAAGTTGTCCCACAAAATACGTGAGACGAGAAAAAACATTCACGGCGAGCTTTAAAAGAAAACTTGTTTCAGGTATCGTCGCAAAAACTCCGAGGAAATATTTCTAGGTGAGCTTGAATCTCATTTACTCGAGGACAGGATCAGAGCTTTTTCCTCCCGGAATCCGCGTTGGATTTTTTTAAAGACGGCTTGGAAAAAAGCTCTGGGTAATGAACAAGGAAATTGGTCAGCGCGTCATAAGTGGCAAAAAGATCAAGCGCCGTCCAGGGCTGAAATGACCCTCGAGGTTTGCAGCCACCAGAGACCGCCCAGTAGAGTGAAAAATATGAGCTTTTTCCGGTGAGCACACACAGCCGGGATCCGAAACAGAATAAAAGCTCCATGACGAGACACTTGTCTGAGCGATGTACGTACTTCAGCCTCTGAGCCGGCGAACCTCATAATAAAGTTTATTCAAATAATTACCGACGAACAAATTATTATAGCAAAAGTGCTCCGACGATCTTAAGGTGCCCTGACGAGTTTGTGAGCTTGCGAAACTTTCGATCGGTAATAACCGATGTGCCGCGCTCGGAGCTCTCGTGTTAATCGATCGATCCTTCCCAGTGGAAATACATGAGTGGCGTCACTGACCTGAATTTCCGGGGTCGGGGTAGGAAATTAATATTTAATCCGAAGACGAGCTTTCACGCCTAGCTTTCGCTCCCTCTCTCTACCTGCGCATGGAATTAATTAAAACATCGATGAGCCACCGAATATCGCAGGCTCCGATTGGCCGAAATTTTGACCGAGACGAAAGCTGGAGATGAGAGATGAGTTAAGCTTTCGGGGCGCGTCGAACACGCAAAGCTTGTACCACAGTTCATTCACGCTCAGAGAACCGTGCGGTCATTCGGGTAATTCGATCGACGGCACGGAGCATACTTAAGCTGGAAATTGCGCGAGGGCCCGGCTGCTGGCAGTTAGGGAATGTTTGAAGGTGAGCTTTCACGATAGCGCAGGGGTCGTAAGCTCTGTGAGCAAATTAGCAGCCTCATCATGCGTGCAGATGTCGGAATTACTATCGTAATACCTTCAACGACCTCGCAAAAGCTTCGTTCATGCGAGCTCCCTATTTTTTTCACAAAGTGCCCCGAAATAATTCACTGCAAGCTAAGGGCTGGATTTTGTACAGGACAGGCTTTTAAGGACGATGTGGTTGATTTTTTTTCAACGTTTTTGTCAGTTCAGAAGGCACGGAAATTGTCAGCGAATCGAACTTTGGACCGAACGTCGAGTCGTAAATAAAATAAACTCGAATAAAATGTGATGCTAGATCTATGATCCGAATGCATTACTAATCGGTTTTCACTTATTTTATTACCAACACACTTGATTTAAACAAATATTGTAAATATCGAGAAAAATAACGATTCGATTGCCTCGAAAAGAACAAGAGAAAGGGTGAAATCGTATTGAAGATGTCGCTTTGCAAATAAAGAACTTCAATTCACCCTAAAAACTGATCTCTGACACACCGTTATTAATTCCTAGACGCTCGAGTCCCTGAAATCCCTCGTTCGAGTGCCCGTTCCTCTACAGGAGGCGCACAAATACGAAAATTATTGTAAGGAAGCTCTGCTCCTGTTACAACATGGAGCGTCCTTAAGCTCCGTGACGCCGATTGTGTTTTCCACCTGAAAGCTCGCCGTCCAATTCCACCCGTGCTCCACGTCGATAATCCTCACACCGGCGGAAAACTCGGAAGCACCGGAGTCCGCGAGCTCGCCGGCAGATGGCGCGAGCTTGCGGCTACCAGCGAGCTTTTACCGACTCGCTCGAGCTTATCTCCGGCAATAATAATCACTCGCGATTGGGAAATAAAAATACCGGATAACCCGACAAATGCGCGCTTTCCGCGGTCGATAAAAATTAGCTGACAGCTTGCGGCCTCGGCGAGCTTTACCGACCGATTCAAAAGCTCGGTGAAACGACATCTCCCTCACACAATCGGTTCCATTGTCGTTGAATCCGTCCACTAAATACTTCGAGACCAGAAAAGACATTAGTGTTCAAAAGCTCAAAAGCCCTTTCACAGCGGTCGAGGCAACAACCGCCAAATGCCGTCGAAGACAAAAGCTCACAGAACTCATTCGATCATCGGGATGGCTATTGGCCTTGTTTTAAAACAACTCCCGTCGGCGCATTCGAACACGGGCGAAAGGAGGGAAAATGCGTCAGCTGGCTGTGGCCAGTGGTGCGGCCGAATAGCGGCCAACGACCACGATGTTCAATTTGTCCCTGTGTCCGGACCATTTCCGGTTTGTTCGATCGCCAGCCTGGAACCGAGTGGCTGGCAAACGAATCCTCTCATACCTTTTCCAACCCTATGCCATTCCCACAAACACCCTCTCCCCCCTCCCCCCGACCCGTTTAGTGACCTTTTATGGGCAGGAACCCCTGTAATCCTCTCGGCTTATCTGTCGTTACCTTTAGCGAAACTTTAGTACAACGCCGGTGACAAAAGGCCTATAGACAAAAGGCAGGGGCGCGGTGAAAGTTTGGGACACGAGCTTTCCAGGGTTGAAAGTGGAGACATGAGCGGTACCCGGTCATACAACGCCGAATGGTTTAACGATGTAAAATAGCCGTTTCGAAGACAATGGTGGGAGTGAAATAAAATAAATAATTTAAAGTAGCGTTGAAACACAAAAGCTTGCGGACAAATATGCGTGAAGAGTACAGAGTAACGGAGACAAAAATACTGGAAAAGGGCATCAGACTGGGGGGAGGATTGAAAGAAGCGAGAAAAAGTGTGGTAACATTTGTGGTTCCGGGTACAGTTGAAGCGAGCATTTATGCCCTTCGGCGTCATGTCGGGTCCGTGATACGTGAAAATAAAAATATAGGATACACAGTGGAGGACAAGGGGGCGGTGTGGCCAGTCGACGGTCGAGGGTCTGAGTGAGCGAGCAAAAATGACACGTCGGGTTCCGGAGAGAAAAAAGAGGGCGGGTGAGCGGAGAGAAGACATCTAGAGAAAATGAACAGAAAGTGTGGGGGACGTGTTTATTCAGGGGGTGAAAGAGCGAAGTAGATGTTGCCTGGGTAAAAAATACTACCTAAAAAATAGCCACGTATTGTCGCTTTAATCGTACTGCGATGAACTATTGCGCGAAGCTTTCTCACATACTTGAAACTATTCGGAGTCGAAATACTCGAAGAGAAAAGATTGTATTATTGAAACTTTCAATTTTTCATGCGAATAAAAAAAATGTTGTAACGAAATTATGTCTGAAATTTTTTTGTTCAGGATGAATTCCTGTTAAATATTTGCAGATTCTGTGGATTCTATAATTGAGAAAGATATTTCTAGAAATGGGCGTATAACCAAAGTGACAAATGTGGTACATTGGTCATCGAATAATTGATTCAATGAAAAGTACAAATCTCGTACCGAACAGTGTGACAAAGCGGAAAATAGCGTCAATGAGGTAAATTTGGAACTAGTGTGGGTGGAGTCCAGGCGTGCGTCGGTGGTAAGAGCAGTCGACCGGCGATCGAAAGGTCCCGGGTTCGAGTCCCGGCCCAGTACGCGCTGCATTATTTCTGGATTCTCTAAATTATTCCGTCATAACGGTCAACACTGATCAAACAGTTACCCAAAATAGTACACATGTGGATGAACCCACTGCGTTGTCAGACGTATTTATTTTTACCGTCCATTTTTCGTTACCAGAACCCTCTACGAGTCAAGTGCAAGTAGTAACGTTCCATGTGCCATCAGACACGTAATCAGTTTTTTTAAATACTTTCTACCTGGACCGAACAAAAAATATCCATCCAGTATTTTCGGATTGTTGGAATTATTTCGTTATAACGGTCAACACGGATCAAACGGGTACTCAAATAGTGGGCATCCACGAGTGGATTAACCCACTGCATTGTCAGAGGTATTTATTTTTACCGACAATTTTTTGTTACCAGAACCCTCTGCGAGCGAAGCGCGAGTAGTAACGTTCCATGTGCCATCGGACATGTAATCGGTTTTTTTTATAGGTTCTACCCGGGCCGAACAAAAACTATCCATCCGGCAGTGGTCGGAGGAGCGCAGCTCGTATTTACCTCGTACTTTCCCGCTGTACAAACTTTCGCCATCGAGGCCTGTCGACTACCGAACATTTTGCTTCGAGGCAGTTCAAGAGCCGAAACCCCGCGAATTTTCCAGTGGCTTGTGACAGCTTGATGGAGAGGGACTGGTGCTGAAACGGCGATGAGAAATGTCCCCGCCGGGGTTGCGGAGTAGCACAGAAACCGTACGGACTGGAATTGTACGTTGAATATAATAGAATCCAGTTGTGGAGTTGAGAATCGCTGTGAGAACGGGACACTCGAAGTTTTCCATGACGAGCGCGGGCGGCTCTTGTCATGACGGCGCATGTCACACCGGACGAAACATTCCGAGGATTCCCGTGTACGTTATACGGAGTACATAAAAAAACAACTTCGGTGACTACCCGACTCAAAATTTATACACACCAACCGCCGGATCGGCGTGACACCGTAATTCGAGATTGGAACTTTAAACCCCATGGAAATGACATGTTTCATTTGTGCTCGTCAAAACGTTTGCGAGTATCGCGGTCGATAACGTAGTTCCAAAAAGTCGGGGAACGGCGTATAACATTATTAACGACGGTAATATCAAGTAATTTGTCGGTCATAATTAAATCAACTTCGGACTCATTAGTAATTAGTTTCGAAATTAATTCTCGTTATCGGTGTTTTACTCAATTAACGTCGACGAAGGCATTTCCGAGGAAATGATTTATTTTTTATTGAATTTGCATATGGAATTTTTAACTGGGTTTATTATTGATATTTTATTTTGGATTTTCATAGATGTTAGTGAGGTATTTAATTTATGTTCGTCAAGAAGTTTCCGGGTATCGCAGTCGATAACGTAATTCCAAAAAGTCGTGAAATTGCGCAGGGGAGAGCGGGGAAAAACGGGACAGTGGGGCAAAACGGGACTGGCCGTCGGGTGCATCGATGGGACATCCCATTTTGCCCCATCGATGCATCCCAGTTGCTTGTCCCGTTTTGCCCCACGGTCCCATTTTGCCTCTCTCTCCCCTATACATTATTAACGCCAGTTCTATAACTAACGGCCGTTCCATAATAAATCCGGAGTTGATGTGATTACGATCGCCAAATCAATTAATTTGGCGATCGTAATTACATCAACTCCGGATTTATTACTAATTCATTTGAAATTAATTCTCGTTGGCAGTCTTTCATTCATTTGACATCGACGAAGGGCTTTCCGAGGATTCGTATTGAAAATAATTTACTATTTACCGAATTTGTCCCTGAAATTTTTAACTGGATTTATTACTGAAATTTTATTTTGTATTTTTTCAGATCCTTAAAAAAAAAAAAAAAAAACAGTAACATTCAGTAATGTTAGCATGTTGCCGGGGAATAAGCGCTGGGCAAAATGGATTCGATTCGACGATCCAATGAAATTTTGAAAACGAGTATTTTGTGGAAGGAAAAGGTGAGGACTGGGGCAAAATGGACTCGCCCGGCACATAAGCCCTTGGGCCGAAATCTACAAGATGTTCCAACGATTTACATAACACATTTACTCGCTAAAGCCCGAGCGTTTGAACGAAACACGTGTAAGGCTCGCCATCAGCCTTGAAAGCTCGACACAGCTCCGGGAGATCCTCGAAAGCCGGATGGCGCTAAAAAATTATCTGTACAATTTTATTTTTTTTCTAAAAAGAAAATAAAAATGTAAGAAAAAAGAACTTGCGTTCGTCTTCGTTACTTGGTTGTCGTCGAGTTAACGTGAACGGAGGCCGTAGGGACGGAAAGAAAAAAAGTCCGGAAGCCGACGGTGACGGGGCGCCACGTCGGGGACTCTAACGCGATTTATATGATAAAAGGTCCTGACGCTCCTCCTTATTTTTATTAGTGTCTCTATCCGTTCGTACCCTTTCCTGTTATCCTGCACCACCCTCGAGCCTTTTCCGCTCTGTGAAGGAAAGAACTGTCGGTCAAAGCGCGGTAACTCCTTCACTTTGCATTCATTTGAATTTGTTCGCCGAAGTACGATCGTACACCGGTTTCAATAGAACGATAGACCGAGGGAATTCGAGTCCTCGCTAGCCCGCAGTAACGAAATAGCTTCGGCTGATGTACAAATGGAAAATCGAATTTATATCGATTCTTCCGCCTCTAGCTTTGTCTGTGGGCAATTCGGAATTGAAAAATTTCGTCTATTTCACTGTTGAGAATAAAGGCTATTTTTTGCTGTTGCGGTCGAACGGATGTTCGAATAGTGAAAGAGGAAATAGTGGATATCACATTTTCCGGAAAGTAACGAACGAAGGGACGTAGAAGTGAATGAATGAATAGGCAAATTCAAAACAGCCGTTTCTAGCCATCAGCTACCGTGCTGAGGCTTACCGGCACCCGGTATGATGCGCCATAACGTGTAATTTCAGGATACCAGACGATCTCTCAGAACACTTAGCCTGACCCGCTTGAGCAGGACTCTGAGGGAAGTGGCAAAGATTATTCCCAGTCTGACTACGTTAAGACGCATTAAGAATGCGACTACTTAAGAATGCGGTTGTAAAACTCGCCACTGCAGAGTGGTGAGTGCACTGGTGCCATAATCAATCCAAGACACGTTATCACCGCCGCACATTGTATCGATGGCAAAAAAAAAGGGGGCTTTTTCGGTGGAATTCGTCATCGCGCCAATCCGGATGTCATCGTCAGCAATGTCGCGCATTTTTTTAAGCATCCCAAGTACGGCGCCGCTTACGGGCCTGCGATGTTGGTATCGTGCAGGTAAGTTTTCGCCACTTTCAGGGAATCGATATTTACAAAGTTCAGAAACTTTGTTCCGAAGCTGAGCGACATGTTACGGAACATTGCAGGTCGACGCGAATCTGGACCTCAGCGGTCGTCAGACGGGAGTTCCCTTGACGACCCGGAAAGTGAACTTCGACAGAAGAGGTGTCACGTTCGGCTGGAGTTCCTGCGGCAGCGACAGACCGAAGACACTGCAGAGAGCATTCGTTGATCTCTTGGAAGATAAAGACTGCGACAGGCTGGCCGGGCACGGCCAGTATCCGCAATTGCTCTGCATCAGCACGGGATTGTCGCACTGGCTGTCTCGCCGATCGTCACAGCAACCGCGAATCGAAGGGATGAGCCTCGTAATTCCCAAAACCTCTACTTCTACCTCGATTGGATCAACTTCATCGACCGACGACTCGGTCAGTCCGATTGACACACAGCATTTAACGTTTCATAACGATGCATCTCTAACGTGGATTCCAATAAATCATTTATTTATTTGTATTTGAAAACTACAAATAGTTTTCACTCATCCGAAAATCAAATTTAATTTCGGACCGCTAAAGGGTTATGAAGAATTTTGCGATTGGAATGTGTTGGAATGAAACCGGCGGGCACTTTTTTTTTCTTTCTTTGATCAAAATCGCTTCCGCATGACATTACATTTTGATACGAATTTTGTGAATTCATGCACAAATAATGCGAATCAATCTCGCACTAGTCGCACTTGTGGCTATCGATATTTTACATCTGTACATACACGCATTACTTCCACGTGGCCATAATCGTAGACTTCACATTGTACTTTGGCAAATATGGTAGCAATAAAAGGAGATTGGTATAATGATCAAAATTTCATAGGTTTACCCAAATGACGGGGTAATCAAATACGTAAATGCACGCATCGCTCATCGATGTTCTGCTTGAGAGTGAAATGGTCTGCCAAGAGATGGATGAGATGGTGAGTAAATGCCGGATTAATATTAACCCTTCACGCACTCGATCTTCGATCAACCTTGCCCGATTTTTGACAAGTTAGCGCAAGAATTAAGACAATGTATTCGCACTCAGGAACAGAGACAAACGCGAGCTCGAGAAAAAGAGCTTCTCGGCGCTTCGGAAAGTGGAATCACAACAGCACAGTAACTTCAATTAACCGACCTTACAAGCGCGAATTGAATCCTAGGTAGGAAAAACAGGCGAGGAAAATTTAAAACGAAGGCAAAAGCTTTCTACCTAATCGTTCGAATAATTAAATCAGGAGATCCGGCGTAACTCACCCGGTGATCGAGTGCGCCGTCTCTCCGACGACTTATCTCTTCCTCGATCCGGGCGTTCGGAGTTGAAGAAAAATAAAATAAAACGAGGATAGAAAGAAGCTCAAGCCGAGTACTTCCTCGCCCGTTTGTTCCCAAGCGCTTCGGGACTTCTTTACCTTCCCAAAGTCTTAATTACTTTCTTCGGCTTTGTCCGCTCCGCGTGGTGGGAAAATAGGTGGGCGGCCCCGGGCACTGTGAAATCATCCCCCATATTCATCGTCTTCATATTATAAATGCGATAATAGCGATAATTCACGGGAACTCGTGACTCCATTTTTTTTTTGTCGGGTAAAGCTCGAAGCTTTTTGGAAGCTAGAGGCAGTTTTTTTGTTGTTGTTGTTTTTGCACTTTTTTTTTTTTGTCCCCTTTCGACGTCGTCCTGGGAATCCGACGATGAAACTGAATACAGAGGAAGTGAGTGCGAGGGAGCCGAGGGTTCACGTACGCTCGCACAATTGGACCATAAACATGTCGCGGACTCTTTCCCCGGAGGGTGACCCGCACCCTCGGCGAGATCCTCGTCAGACGCCCGCTACGAGCTTCCGCAAGGTAGCTCTCGCACCGCTGTAAAAGGAGCCGAAGTGGAGAAGGAAGTATGCTACGGACATACGGGAGATGTGATACGTGCCGTGTCTCGAAAGGGTCCCTCCGACGCCTTGTCTCTTTACGACTTCCGCACGTTACTCTTCACTTATGGGACATGTTTAAGATATATATTTTTTTTTAATTCTTGGGATTATTAATTTGGTTTAATTATCTCTCGGTACTAAAACATGGAATCGAAAATTTGCCACGTTTGATTCTTCGTCGCGGCGTTTCTATAGTGCGAAAAAAATTTCGGATTCGAGCATAAATAATTATAAGAGAAGTTCCGTTTTTTTAATAAAAAAATATTTTTGTAAAATAATACCGAGAAATACTGGACTCCTCGCACGATAAAAAAAATTCGAACCTGCCGATTTGTTAGGATCTTGGGAGATAGTCGAAACATATAGAGAGATAAATAATTTTTTTTAAAGATTTTTTACTCACATGTTGGACTCGGCGTTAGTTCTTTCATGTCGATTCGCACATCGAAGTCGTAAACATTGAACAACTCGAGTCTCGGACCTCTCGTGCTCTTCTGCAACGTGTGTATCGCCGTTGTGACTGCCTTCGTGTATTCCCTCACACCGAACGATTTGTACGGCACCACCATTCCCACCTGTTACACAGATCGATCATCACGTAAAAGGTCAAAGTCTACATGGTCCTCGATTATTCTCCCCTGAGAGGTTTTGGCCCTAAGGCTTTTGGCGAACACTTTTCACTCAGAAGTCAGAAAAGCATTTAAAAAAACTGTAAGTTGCAGATCAATTGATATGGTTACATTACAATACATCAACACTGTATTTTGGCTCGAAATTTCTAACGTGTAGCTCTCGGGGACCCCAACGTGGTAATCGTGATATACCGAGCTCCGAAATGTCCAACTTTGCCACCTATGCAAAGCCCTGGAGACGTGGAACAACAGGAACCGGTGAAAACAGCGGAGCGTAACGGCCGAGTTATTATTATAGGACTAAACTCCGTGGAGTCCTAAGTAGGCGGCGTGCAATAATAATATCCTTCACGCGTTCGTTTACGAGTAAACTACACGCATTCAGCGTAACGAGTCTACGAGCTGACTATTAACACTAACAACTATGTTGAACAACAATATTCGCGTGAGCAGAAACCTGTTACGGGTTATTTAGAGTTTCGGGGATAAACGTTGGACCTTAGGAGAGTGTGAGACGAATTTAGTCGGATTAATAGTCGCGTCAGTAGTGAACTTCGTATTCGTGCAGACATGTTTCCAGTGAGCATACAATCGAGACGTCAATTGATTATTCTCGAACGTATGTGTGGAACACTTTTTTCATGTTGAAAAAGGTAAAAGAATTTATGAAAGATATTTTTTCCTTTTTTTTTACTACTAGTTTTAACAAGCGAAATGGTGGATTTTGGGTGTTACATAGAACCACTGATTCGACCGGGGCTCGACGTCGAGTCCTTTGTCGAGACTCGCATGAGGTAGCTCAAGATTCGCGGCCACTGGTGCGAAAGTTGGTCGGCTGTGCTCTCTCGCGCATGCCTTCATCTCGCCCGCGCCTTTCATCCATTCAATACCGATAATCGATAATACGCGCAACAGGTGGACAGACAGACCGGTCGATTGTCGTGTCTCGATAATGAAAGGCTTATTTAATATCGCTCCGCGTGTCCGTGTATGTCGACGCACTGCACGTTTATTACGTGTTTACGGAGAATCGACGCGATGAAAAGGATTTCACGCCCACTTGGTGGCACGTGGATTTTTTTTTTTTTTTTCAATAGCTCTTAGCGCCGAGGCCGCTCCGATAAAAAGCTCAAGCTCGCTTAATGCACTGAAAGGGCGGCTAAACACGTATGAGTGCGCGAGAGACCGAGTAAAAATTTTGAATCCATTTTTCTGCGAAACGATTCTACAAAATGAAAAACTAATTGAGGTTACTCGGGTGCTCGGATACCTTTCGCCAATCGCATGGGTTAAAAACGCGAGAACTTACCTTCAGATAAATTTTGCTTTGATTTTTGGCAGCCAGGGACGACTGAGGTGCGGGCGGCTTGAGGAAGAACGGCTGAGCGGTAGTGGTCGTCGTGGTGGTCGGTATATTTCTCAGCTTCGTTGAATTGTAAATTCTGCCCTCACCAATGCGAACACCAGAGTTGCCTCGTCCAGTGCTAGTGCCACGCGTGCCGGTGCTAGTGCCAATCTTGATCCCGCTCTCGCCGCGTATAACGCCGCTGCCACCATAAAAGCTTCCCAAGCCTCGTGGGACACCGACGAGAAACGCCAGAGCCACCAGCAGCGGGAGTGACGGTCGCATCTCGTCGAGGTTTCTCTTTTTTTTTCTCTCAATTCCTCATCGGACTCTCTTTGTCGGTATTTTTATTCACGTTTGTTGTTGTTATTATTTCGCATCAGGAATACGTCCCTCCATTTTTCTCTATCTCCCCTCGCCCTCTCATTCCACGTCACTTCCGGTCAGACCCGAAGTCTCCTCGATTGCCAGCGTCTTCGGCTATTTCCTTCAGCCCGCTCGGTAATCCCACCGGAATTCGCCCCTTCGCCTCATCATCCCTCTTACATCGCTACACTTTGAATTCTGATTTCTCACGATTGTACCTTAGAAAACTCTTTCCGAAGTTTTACATTTTTATTAATTTTTTTTTTATTATTGTTTTTATTCAAAAATAATTTAAAAAAAAATAGTACCGGAAGTGGGGATAATTTTTTTGACTCTCTCTTGATTTTTCTCAATTTTTCATGATTCAGCTGTACGGTGAAAAAGTTGATTTTATTTTTCTCAAGAATACTTCAGTTATCCGACGATCTTGCGGCAGAGACGAATTTATTCGTTCTTCACGGTCACAAAACGCGGCTCGCGAAACGTCGCGAACTTGTTCGTCACTTCTTTCATCGCCGGTTCGTTTTTACTTCCCGTCTTCCAAACTGTCCGAGCTGCGCAGTTTCTGAAGCACAAAGAAGAAATGAATGATTAATTGTCGCTCGAATAAATGTTCAGAGTAAAAATAGAGGGACTGCCGAACGACAATTTATCGACGAGAATCGGCGCGACGGATGTTGCACTCTTTTTATCAGATTTCTCGGTATCGGACCGATTGGTCTGCTGAAGCGGAAAAGAAAAATACAATGGTACCTTTGGTTATTCGTCAACCCGACAGCAATTCAGATTTACGAGGGAGAGAACAAGCTGAAATTTATACGAGGGAAGATATGAAAATTTATTGAATTTATCGAACGGTTCGATTGGACGATTGCACCGTCCGATCTACGAGTGACTAGCAATAGGAATAATATTAGATGATAATTTTTTATATAATAAATTAATTAATTTATCTCAAATAATATAATAAATTCATTATCCACATACGGGTCGGAGTGTTATTACCGCTTGCGGCTTTAGAATAATTTTCAACCGCGTCAATGAACCGAAATTCGATAACATAATCGTGGAGCTTTCGCACAAAAGCTGTCGAGTCTATTGCACAGCTCATTCCACTATGATGGCGAAGAGTGAAAATCGATTAAACGCGCATCACCGCGCCTTTCATCGGGCGACAAGACGTATCAATTACCCTGGAAGCTATCGGTGAATATCCCGATGATGTACATCAATCTATAATGACACAGTATCGGAGCTTTTAGTCTTTAAACCAGCGATAAAAAGATTCGCGTTGATCTACCTTTTTTCTCTACGATTTTTGGAATTATCAATCAAAAGTTATCTAGGAACACGAGGTTTGCGAAGTGACGAGAAAAGCTTCGATGACGGGAGCTTTCGAGCTTTTATTGCTGAGAAATTATACCACCCGTTTTCGTTTCTCACAGTTTGGATCCGATGGCAAGGTAAATTTTTAATCACGTTGCAAACTAATAACTCGATGAGCTTTTAATTATTATTTATGTCGTGCTACGAGGTTATCAGCGGCGCTTCGTCAGGAGCTTGCGGAAAGCTCATTCGAAATGAACCTTGACGTCGCAAGCATCGAACAATTATCGCTGAATTCCCCGCTAGTTGATATTTCTTAGTGTCTGTTTAGAAAAAAGAAAATCGAAAGAGTCTCGTTCGTAGCAGCCTGAGCGATGCAATTTAAAAAAAAGCTCAAGCTCACCATTTATCGAGTATCGGTCAACAAAGTTTCGTGTATCTACCTTGTGGACTGAAACTTCGAAAGATTAAGCTCGACACCCATCGATTTCATATTACCGTTTCATAATTTATTTGTCTCTACCATGAACAAAAGCTCTACTAACAGGGAGTTTGCAAGCTTGCGGGTTGAGGAAGCTTCCACTTCCATTATTGACAGGATTAGACACCAGGGAGAATCCCCGAGCTTACGTCGCAGCGTCTGCCACTCGCGAAACCTCCGGACAGCCCGGAGCTTGCGAAAGCTCGGCTGAGTTAATCTTGCATTCCGCAGAACATTGAAAACTGTCTCACTCCGGGACTTCGAGAGTTCTACGTGACACGAAATTAATCGTCACGTTGGTAGGTCCGCAAGAATGAAAATTAGTTTTCCCCGAGCTTTCGGTACTTTCGTGGGAACGGGACAGTGGTGGGTTGAGAGCTTTTCAATTGCGGGCTTCGAGACGGGCGAATCGGATTTATATAACATTCCTCCGGGAATTTACTTCACCGCGGACGTCTTTTGTTGAAATTCCAGAAAACAGCCACGGATTAACTTGCGGAACAAGCTTCCAAAGACCGCAAGCTTCGGCGCTCGGCAGAGTTTTGTATATACGTGAACGAGGGGCCAGTGGGAGTGGATAACCATCGCGATTCGTCGCCGCACATCGAGTAACAATGGTTCAACGACTGCTCGAGTCCGAAAGCTCGGGCATAAAATTCTATGGGCCACTTGGGGGCTGCGTGCGTCCGAGCTCGCGGCCAGCAACGAGCTTCGCAAAAGCACACGAAAGCTCTCCGTCCATCGGAATACCCGACAAATCTGTTCACAATTCCCAGAGCTCTCGGTACTCTGGCGGGAACCAAAAAGTATGCCGAAATAATTTGCCGGTAGCTAATTTTTTACCATTTTTTTATTTTTATTTCAAACCGGAGCTTGCGAAACCTCGGCTGAGTTAATCTCACAGCAACGAGCTTCGTTGCTGCAAGCTCTCCGTCCATCGGAATACCCGACAAATCTGTTCACAATTCCCAGAGCTCTCGGTACTCTGGCGGGAACCAAAAAGAATGTGAAAATTATTTGCTCATGGCCAATTTTTTACCGTTTTCTCTCAAAATTTCGAACCGGAAAATCTCAAAAAGTTTGTAAAAAGTTAAATTATACCTTCCTCTATGAGGAAGCGAAACAAAGGAATTCTCCACCCCATCCACGGAGGTCAACAGATAAGTGAGGAAAAAAGCTCATTTCGATTCCCGACACGCTTGACCCGTCGAACTTTTTCGTCAATATTATTTTTCGAGTTTCACTACAGAATGATGTAGATAAAAAAATGAAAGAGATATAGGAACAAAGTACAAGACAAGTTTGAGCAATTTTCCCCGGTAAACTCCGCCGGCATAGCTGAGAGAAACGCCGGCGTGTGCAGCAGCCGTCGGCAGCGAGTGCTTTTCATTCCGCGAATGTTCTTCCAACCTGAACATGCCGATTGAATAGCAATGGGACGAGCGTGAGAGGCGCGGAACAAGTGAGTCGAATGCGGGGCGTAACAAACCCGGCAGAACGATAGAATAGCAAATAAATATAATAAAATTAGAACGCGAAAATATATAGGAGAGCTTGTGACGAAAAGCTTAATTTTTTCGCCGAGTCACAAAATTGTCTGAGGCATCGACGATAATGGAATTTCGTCCCGTGTCGGACTCGAGTAATTTGAAAAAAAAATTGGCCGCAAGCACGTCGAAAAAAGCTCAGCTGCTCGGGATTGGTGAATCGAAGTTTTTCGATGCAACCATTCATTATTGATGGCCGAAAGCTTTCACAAATTTCGTGCCCAATGTATTATTTGACAGCACTTTCGACAAAAAAGCGCAGTCGCAAATCGTCTGACAGAGCTTTTGTATTGGCGTTTGCTCGTGAACAATTCAACGGTAAGCTCAAGCCGCACGCACCGGAGATCGATGCGTTCGGTATCGAGAGCTTTCGAGCTTTATGAAGGGAGTGATGATCGGAGCCCCTTTCAACCGACGATAATAGGCGATTCAGGCCAATACGTTTATAGACGATTCAGTCCAAAATAAACCTTTGATGAACCATAACTGCGTGAATCGTCAGACTACAATCGAAGTAAATTAATTATTGTGTGAGCTTAATGAATAGGGTAATTTTGTCCCCTGATAATGGGGGGGGGGGGGGGGGGTGGTCAGTAGGTTGAATTTCACTGACGATTTTGCTCTCAATTACCACCAACCATTTCTACGTGCCGTAACGCGAATCGGAATAATGTGCAATCGTAACAATATTATCGCGTGACAATGGCCAACGAGTAATGTTACAAAAGCTCCCACGAAGCATTCATTGTTACGAGGTAACCGTGGCGATGTATTGCAAATACGAATAACATAAAATGGATCGAACATACGCTGCTGTGGAAGCGCCTTGGATTTCAAATCTATGGCAAAACTGACGTCGATAAGAGCCCTCCGCGAAAGCTCGCGAATTTCTGAATCCCCCCGATCGCCGAACATCAATTAGTGCCTCCTGATGAGTTACTCCCCTGATGGTATTAATCACGATCCTCGGGTGAGTCCTATCACTCGAAACCACATGGCCCTCGTCACATCTGCGCCATCGCATATTCATTCCGCGGTCTCTTCCCGTAAGCTCCAAACTAAAAGCTCACAGCAGACCCTATAAATTTTCCGATAATGGGAGCATTTTTTATTAGCAACTTTGAAATCGTGTAAGTGTGACTTACAAGCTGTCGCAACCTGCGAAGCTTCGAACGAAGGCTCGTTCGATTTTCGATAATCACGAGATGCGTCATGACATCAACAACGAGACTTATCGAAGATCTTTAGTGATTCCGGTAGCGCCGGAAACTCCGAAAGCTCTGTTGAAGAAACGTACCAAGATCTCGCAAGCTCATCGGGATAACTCAGCGGTCGTGTCTCCATGTGATTGGCACCACAGTAGTTAATCCACGGTTAACCCGGGAGAAACTGGCTCAACGAAGTAACGTGAGCTTGCAAGCTCCTTCCGATCCCATTCCACTGTGCATTTCCAGGATGCTGCCGTGTAAGCGTGCGTACGTTAAACCCCGGGAGCCGAGCGAAGGAATCGATACAACCCCTTCGCCGAGACGAGGGAGCGATGGAACACCGATGTTTCGCCCTGAGCTTGCAAGCTCTGAAAGCTCGGAGCCGTCGTGGACGGGATGAAAGACGGGTCAAAGCTGAAAAATTTTTCCTCCAGCGAAAGGGCTTATCTCTTACCTGTGAAAGCACTTTTCATCGAAAAGGCAAAGCTCGGAGCTTGCGAGATCTTTCGCACCGAAGGATTCACCCGCTTCTGCACTATCAAACATCGCCGTCTTGATTGCACAAGAAATACTCGTCTCGACTCTACGAACTTTGTTTGCGTTTAACCCTTCGCTCAGTTCCATCGCTCTCGAGCTTGCGGGCGTGGAGAGGGGATGGGCGACGATAGTTATGCGAAAGTAGTTTAATGTGTTGGCCAACCGACCTCGTCAAAGTCGCCGTCAGCGCTACTAAGTCAATCGAGAGCTTTTCTGGATCGTCGAAGCTTTCCATTATGTCTCCGTGTTTGACTTTCCTCGACATTGACTCCCTCTCCTTCTCCGGATCCTTCTCCCTCTACGTGTTCATCATAACAGACGCAAATTTCCGAGGGACGCTAATGAATTTAGAAAGCTCGCCTGACGTCGCATCTGTAACTCGGGCGAACGGAGCTTGCAAGCTTCTCGCGACCATCAGAACTCCATTTTCTGACAAGCTTCGCGACACCGAGATAACGACGTTTGGCTGGGCCAATTTTCGATGTTCTCCTACCATCGTCCCCCCCCCCCCCCCCCCCTCACCATCGGCCCCCACTCTTCGCCAGTCGATCCGACACGATGGCAATCATTTTTCCCCAAGGAAATCTGAATATCGAGCTTTTCCAGTCTACTTGTGGATACGGAGAAAAATCGTTCAGCTGCTCTAACAAAATAAGTTTTGCTGACGATGACCTCGTTCCCGCAGCAAAACGATTAGTAAAAGTAGCCAAAAAAAATGACTACGTAGAAGCAATTGGTTTTGGTATCGTGAAAAAAATTTCATAACAAAACTCTTGTTGCACCGATAAATCCTTTTTCTCCGTCAGAAACTTGTACCAATAGTAGCAACGATTTTGTTAATTTGTGCAAAATAACAAAATGTCGGCAAAATAACTGCAAGCAAAATTCGCTCGGCACCTGGAGCGAGACCAAATGAAACTGCCGTTTGTTACGTTTCTCGTGACAATTTTCCAAGTTCATATTTCCAACAGGACATCTCGCCAACATTCATTTATCACCGAGCTTTTTCGAGCCTCTCGGCCCCTTCCACCTTCCGCGGTTGCGACTGCTTCTTCTCGGTTCAGTGCGCATTACGCTCCTGTCATCGTTGGACAGTAATGCTGCAACTTAACGACCTTCTCTCGGCGCAAGCTCGATCCGTAAGCTCGGTGAAGCCCATGAAACATCAAATTGCCTTTCTCGCACACGAAGACCGAAACTCGAAGCGAGAAACGCTCGAAAATATGAGAACATTCATTAAATCTTTTATTTCCTGTCGACGTGTCACGTTGCATTCATTGAGCGTAGTAATTAGCGCTCTTGTCGCGGTTATGGTAAAAAGTTTCGAGTGCCTTCATCGAAGGCTTTCATCGTGTCTCATCGTAATAATGAAAAGTCGAGCCAGTCGCGAGGGAGAAAACGATAGCGTTGCAAGGCGACAAAAGAAAGAAAAAAATAAAAAAATAAACAATCCTCTGAATAGCCACATTTAAAAGGCCCTCCACAAAGAACCCGCGCAACTGGAACGAAACATGAAAGCTCATTGTGTCGTGAAGTGGACGGCAATTTTGCGAACAGCGGCCCGATAGTTTCGCAATAACGAGTAAAATTCCACCGGTAAAAGACGAGCAGTCTGACGAAAGCTCGAATTAATTCGGTTCGTCCTCCGAGTACAAAGACAAAGCGATTCGATGTAATTGCGCCGGAAAAATTCTCCCCGAAAGCGCATCGGCTCTCGGAGCGAAGCGTGAGCTTTCCTTGGAACAAGGAAACTTCGTCTTTATTTGACGAGGAGCGGACGAGCGAAGTTCTGTTTCGTTGGAAGATTCGCGCAATAATAAAATATCTTCAGCCGGTAATCGCTGTTTTCGTGAAAATTTATGAGGAAGAACAGTGAAAGCTCGAAAGCTCTGAAATATTTAAATGCGCCGAGCTTCATCGACCGGGGAAAGGTTCAGGTGGAGCTTTCTGTTCCGTGTCGTTTCAGCTCAACCGCAGCTGCAAGCTCGCTCATAATTCGTCGAGCTTTCCGAAAAGCTCCGCACCGGAATTAAAGGTCCCAGCACTGGCTTACCGAACCATGGATGGCTCTAAACTATTGTATCGGTGGTTCGAGCTTTCGGGGGGGGGGGGGGGGGGGGGAATATTGGATTTCGCGATATTAGAACACGTCCAGCATGAATGGCTTCGATAAGCCATGGGTCTTCTAACGCAGATTACTGCGGCAGAACGCTGGGTTCCTGATCACCAACGCCATTCCCCTGTACTTCATCGGCCCTGCTTTGCCTTCTATTGTCCTGCAATTCCCCCGTCAGTCGCCCCGTTTCCACGGGCCATTTAACTGTCCGAGCTTGCGCTCCGTGAGCTTTCTGCATCGAGCTTGCAGCGTTCTGCAGTGCACTCAACCACCACCGCCTCCCACTTTCAGCTCGACTGGACCCAGCATTGAGGCAACCGAGCTTGCGGGAAGGTATCTTCGCGGAGCTTTTACACTGGAGCCGTACAATGCCCTCCACAGTCCTCCCCGTGTTAATCATTGTGCAACTAACCACTTACCGCTCGGCTACCTCTCCAATTACACTTTACTGTCAAGCCCCGGACACGACCGAGCTGTCTCCCGTTCCTCGTCATCGCCGACCATTCGTCGCACGAATGAAACAGCGACGATTCTTATTATTATTTCTTTTCAAAAAAGCTCTGTTCTCTTAATTGGCTGAACACTATTTTCGATGTCGAGGTGCGAGCAACAAAACGGACTCCGCGGAGGTTGGGAACCTTTATCGGGCGCGCAATGGTGAGAAAGAACGTCGAAGTATTAATTAAAAACTGAAGTGATTTACGAGAGCTTGCAACAAGGCGTATTCTATTTCGCTGGCGCGGAGCTCTTCGCTTAATTTCCTTTCGAATGCTTTCGCGGTGAAGCTTTTTTCCCCACCATTTTGCATTCTCTATGATATCTCGTTACGGGACATTTCGAACCTGCAGCGTTGACACCTTCGTTCTTTCCATTTATTTTATTTTTTTGCGTATACTCGAAGGTTCATTAGTTCGAGCTTTTGCTTCATCCACGTCAGCCGCAAGCCGCACTCATTAATACGGGGCTCGATAATTACCTCCAGGCAAAAGCTTACTCCTAGTCCAATTAGATAGCGCAAGCCGGTTCGAGTTTTACACGCTGCTCCTTTTCATTCGACAGGGAAATTAATTAATACCCCGAGCTTTTCATCACCGTTGCCGCTTTCGCCCGAATGCAAAATGCTGATTCTCATAATTTTCATTAACATACCAAAGTCATTGTAAAAAAAGTTTCCATCGCCGAGCTTACTCTGATGAAAGCTCGGTTCACCATAACCGTGGACCATTTACAGAGTCCACACGATCCGAAGTTAAATAGTGTGTTAGCAGTCGGTAAATTGAGACGCTGAATTACGCGAGAGCTTTCGGCTGAGTGTCCCACTGTCACAGAGCACTCAGCGTGTGTACTTAGCGCCTCGTGAACGAGATACATACACTATCCCGAGATCGTGCACAGAACTCGATATCACTGAATTTTCGTCGTCCCTTGCGAGCTTTCGAGGACAAAAAGCTCGAAACCTTTTTCTCGACAGCGGTGTTCCAGAGTACTCAGCGTGAGTACTTAGCGTTGCGTGAGCGACATACACTATGCCGAGTTGGCGCAGAAATCGATATCGCTGAATTTGCCTCCGTCCATACGAGCTTTGGCAGATAAAAAGCTCTCGAGCTTTTCACAGAATACTCAGCGCCTGGACTTAGTGCTTCGTGAGCGAGAAGGCTATCCCAAGATAGTGCGGAATTATCGCTGGATTTGCCTCAGCCCACGCGAGCTGTGGAAGACAAAAAGCTCAAGAGCGTTTTCGCGGCATCGTGTCTCAGAGTACTCAGCGTGAGTACTTAGCGTTACGTGAGCGAGATACACTATGCCAAGTTGGCGCAGAAATCGATATCGCTGAATTTGCCTCCGTCCATACGAGCTTTGGCAGATAAAAAGCTCTCGAGCTTTTTCTCGAAAGCCGCGTCCCAGCGTCGCAGAATACTCAGCGCCTGGACTTAGTGCTTCGTGAGCGAAATAAACTATCTCGAGATAGTGCGGAACTATCGCTGAATTTGCCTCGGCCCACGCGAGCTTTGGAAGACAAAAAGCTCGAGAGTTTTTTCTCGTCCGTCGCGTCCCATTGGGAAAGGCCAAATTGATCGGAGATATTGCCCGGAACTTTTGCGGTCGTGGGACGAAGTTTTAGATGCTGGTATTGTTAAGAGGACCGGAAGTGTAGAGGACGGAAGGAAGTGGAAAGAAGGACGGATAGGAGGGGGATGTAGTACGAGCCGGGACGATAAATTCAATAAGGCAAGAGTCCAAGGAACCGGCGAGTCGGTCCTCGTCGCCAATTCCTCGTGCAGTTTACCCTTGTCCTCCGTACCGATGGAGGGTAAGCTACACGGAGACGAAGGAGCGGGGGAGAATAGTTTAAGGGTGGCGAACGAGGGCGGGGGCGGGGCGGGGGGGATGACGTTACGAAATGGAAGCTTGCTGAAGTAATGAAGATAAATCGGGTAATTTGTGTGGTACAGGACAAAAGTGGCAAGCTATGTTCCACCCGCCCTTATTCTCCTCCGGGGCCGTTTCGCAGTTTCTCCCTTCAGACATGCCCCCTCTTACACACTTTTCGCCGAACTTTTTACATGTGCTCTTACTTACCTCTAGGTAAAGTGAGAGAGAAACCAATTTGGGAATTCCACCGTTGAACGAATTTATCTTCCCGTATTTCCGGAGTACGCTAAGTCAATTTCGTGAATAGGTTCTAAGTGAGGACTAATAATCCTTGAGTACATTCTAAGGATATTGTCAATGTTTCCTAGCCGGGTACTAATCGATACTTTAGCGAGTGTTAAGTAAGTACTAAACGAGTGTTAAGTTGTTCCTGAACACGTGATAAGTGGTTCTTAAGCACGTGGCTTCTCAACGTGTGCTAAGTAATTCGTCAGTAAATCATAAGTAAATTCTGAGTAATTGCTAATTAAATTCTGAGTGATTGCTAATTAAATTCTGAGTAATTGCTAATTAAATTCTGAGTAATTGCTCATTAAATTCTGAGTAATATTTAAGCAACCGCTAAGTAATACTCAACAACGTGCCAAGTAACTGCCAGATGGAGCCTAAGTACATACTCAGCGCGCCGAATACGATCGGGAAATTATTTCCACCGGCTGGACTCGACACCCAAAAAAAATATATTCGGCAACTAATTGGCCGACGAAGGCATATTACGATTATCGCGCCGGGCTAGCGTGCACATGGGTCCTGAATATATTTCCCAATGTTGGCTCTCGCCGCTGTACCGGGCGTATTGACAATGGCCGGCGGACTGCACTCGGCGACGAGACGATAACTCGACGGGTCGTGTCGATGACGATTACTCCATGGAACGGCAAACCTCGCCCCCGCCATTCCGTACGTCCGTACGAATTTCCTTTGCATTTATTGGCGGCTCTGTCCCTTTCGTCGCGTCTGCCATGTACCGCCGACGCGTCGCTCAATGGAACGCGCCGCGCGCTTCACACCAAGGATATCCGTCGCTGCAGGCATCGAAACTGAAATACCGCTGTTCTGTCAACAATTCCGCATGCCCCGCCGCCAGGGACACCAACGCCACGCGTCACAACGCAAATCTGCAAACCTACCGGGATTACCGCAATCTCCGTGTCACCCGCACTTCCGCCAAAATGCGGACACGAGTCCCTTCGCAAAATTGACACGATTCGCGGGGAAATAAGGGCGACGAATACTGTTAGGCACGACTGCCGACAGCGATGGATGCGCGGCTGGCGCACTGCTCCGGTGGTCTCCAAAGTCAAGCAAGATCGTTCGCGGTCGGTGCTTGGATGGGTGACCGCTCAGGCGTGCGCTAGCTGGCGCATCGACTGTTGAGCGGGAGGCGCTTGCTTCTGAAACTTTGGTGTTTCTGCACTTTACTCAAAGTGCAAAAATATCGGAGGGTCAGTGGAATATGGCCGTCTGTACCGGCACGGGTTTTCCGTAGTTTTTCCGTATCCCCGGCAAATGCGGTACAGTGTAGCTAAGTCGGCTACGGACGCACCGGAAGTTAGGTAGCTTGGCTGAGTGCGGGTAGGGAGTGCTGGGAGGGAATCGGGATGGGGTTCCGTAAAAACCCAGAAGGGTATACGGTGGAAAAAATTGAACAAATATAAAAAATATATATATATATATAAAAATAAAAAAAATAAAAACACTTTTAGGTACGAGTCGATAGGAGAAAAAAAATGAAACCCTCTCGCGCTGGATTTTCGGATTTCGGTAGCTCGGACGGTCAAAGGGACTTTCGGGTGAAATTTCTCATGCGATATTTTAATTAAAATAATTGCCCGCACGTTTCGCAATTCGCTGGTAGAATTAACTAAAACGAAACGTGATCGCACCGTTTAAGCGGCCGAACGCAGTGAAGAGCACTCGGCCTCCACCTGCGCGAAGCGGAATCACTGTCCGCTTCGAGCGTGGCGCCCGGAGCTCGGCGCTTTTACGGCCGCAATTAAATTACGAGGCGGGCTTGTGTGCGGCGGTGACGTTAACGGTCTTCTGACTTTAATGGCGTTCGGTGCACCGAGAGGGAGTGGCCCTCGCAGCGGGGATGAAGCTAAGTGCAACTTCTGGAACACGTCCGTGTATGAAAGCCGGCTCGTTGAAAAAAAAAAATGTCGACGTTCATCCCGTTTTGCCCCACTATCCCATTTTGCCCCGCTCTCCCCTACCTACTTTATCGAGAAGGGCTAAAACAAATTATTGCTTTTCGCATCGCTTTATCTCGGTCATCGGATCATTTTGGACTATCACGAGTATGGCCTATGTTAAGTCTCTTCGGCTTCAACCCGTTAAAGCACCTACAGTTATTGCTGATCTCTTGGCCTTACGTAGTATCGTAAAATTATAAAATATCGTGTCTCCTCGACAGCACTTTGTAGCTCACTTTAAAGTGTTCACTTTAAAGTGAAGATCTTTGTAAGATCTCTTAAGGTCGCCGTAAAAGTGACTCACCACATCGGCAAAGGGTTGTTTGACAGTCGTGAATCCCCGGTCGGTCTGTAAATGGGCATTGCTCGTCCAAAGGAAAAAAAAATATCTAAGAATATTTAAAAAAATAAGTATACTTCGGTGCATCGAGAATTAGGCGATGGCCAAAAATGCATTAAAATGGGTTTATACCAGGGTTTATTTTGCAGTACCAAGGCTCGAGGGTGAGCACGCGAACCGAGCGTACGATGTGAATCCCATCTAAAAAGGAAAAAAAGCGTAGCTCAACGGCATTCCGAGTCTCGTCAAGGGGACGTTGACATGTCGAAATTGCTTCTCGTAAAGGTAAAGCAAGGGAGGTGTTCCCGGCTTTTCCACTTCAAACACTCGGCCCCTTCCTCGTTTCAACATCGATTCCACCTGCCTTTTGTACTTTATACGCGAAACGCTATAATCGAATTCCCGGATCTCGAGCTTCGAGCAAATTTCACAGCTGATGTGAATCGGGAGGGAAAGAAACACCGCTTATACTCCCTCAGCGCCGAGGTGGGAGCGGGGTACGGAACGACCTATTTCTGTGCATCGCGCAGCAAAAAAATCTCGAAGATGTCTAAAAGATTGGGACTTGTTGAATCTAAAAAAAATAATGTATCTAGTCTTAAAAAATGAACTCGTCTCTTAATAAAAAAGGGGACTCGTCTGAAATGGAGCACATGAAAACGATGGAACGCAGATGCATCTCGGAAATTGTTCGCAATTTTTTTACGCTACTCGTTTTACGCTCTTCCATCTCTGGGCACGGTAACTCTGGATACGTTATAAATAAGCGGCACAACAGGCTCTGAATGGGTGAGGATCGGTATCTCGAATTGCGCAGGGAACTTGGGAATCGTTGAAACGATTCGGACCATACGCTTCGACCAACGGCGAAAGCTCGAGTGATTATTATTACTACCGATATCGTTATCCGAAGTACGCTGATAGTTTTACCGTGTCTGAATTATTTTTGTTTTCATTTGCACTGACTGCTCTTCCGTTATTGGAAACGCTCAGAGCCACGTAGTATTATACAGATTTATATATACATAATTTCGTGAAAGCAAAAAAAAAAGCAACATTGACCGAAGTAAAGTAAAAGAGTCGTTTCAGGCTTTTACATTTCTCGTTTTTATTACCGAGAGTTACAGCGTAGATGGACGGGGTGAAGTGATGGTATAATCCTGTGGACCGAGAAATTGGATATTCTCACCACCTGGCCTCGGATCTCATCCGCCGCATAATCGAAACACGAGGTAGCAGATTATTTGATTATTCAAGAAGATGCTCTCGGCAGCGGAGTCTCGGCAGTCTGGCACCGACATAAGTGCAGGAATATTGCTATAATAAGAAGTTAAATTGGTAGAGTCGTCGAGTTGATCTTCGCTTCCGACCGCACTATATATAATATCTTACGAGGATAATCCCACGGCGAAGAGATTGCTTCGAGACTGAATATCTCCTGTTATTCGTCTTCGTTCCATGACCGCTTTCGATCTTTCGATCTTTTGATCTTTCGATCTTTTGATCTTTCGATCTTTCGATCTTTCGATCTTTCGATCTTTCGATCTTTCGATCTTTCGAGCTTTCGACAGTAGATTCTAACCCGTAATAAAATGACCCCACGTCCAAGTCTGCGCAGACCTTTCATGAATAGAACCCTAAATCTTGTAAAGGTCGAAAGCTCAGTTACGGCGATGAGAATAATTTTGTACGTGTGCCCGGTGATTCACCGCTCTGTCTATCTCTCCATTTAGTCTTCTCGTAAACCCGAGGCGTGAGAGCCGACCGAGATACTTCGGGAAATCAGCAGTCGAAAGCCCAGGGTACCGTGGAACAGCGAGGCTAAGAGGGTAGATAATTTCGAACGATAAGAGAATTACCAGACCACCGAACTACCTTTATCCCAAATCCCTTAATGCGTTCATTGCTCTCCGCTTTTCTTCATCGTTCACTACGTCTATCGCTGCCCGGGCGTTCCTCCCGAGCTTGCAAGCCTTTCCGCTTTTGGAAATTCGAATCCCGTAAGTTCAACCGCTTATATCCGTCGAACTTAATCAACGGAGAATCGGCCATTTCTGCCCAACTTGTTTCCAATCGGATCCAATTTAAACCATCCCAACCCCAGACGGCACACATGTGTCCGGTCGATCAGGACCATTAAACTTCTACCGCCTGGAATAGTTTCACTGATTATCGAATCTACATTGCACCTGGACCAACGTGCTGCTTGCATCGTATCGATTTCATTACAAACAAGCCAAAATGTATTCAGTTCTTGTCAGATTAGAGTCAGATGAAAACATCTATGCGAAACGTACACTGTTCAAAAAAATTGTATAATTGATTCAATATACCATTATATACCATTATATTATATGATTAGCCCAGCGGACTGAAACTTTAAATACAAAAACTGGTATATTAAATTTAATTCACAATTTTCATGCAACATTAATGAAATTTTTGCGTGAAATTAAAGTACATTATTTAAAGTAGAGTACTTCTAAAATTTTTAATACACTGTACGTTAATTCTTCATCACAATAGTACATGAAATTTAATATACCACTTTATATGCATAAAAACATCCGGCGCCTGTACATTAAATTGCATAGGATTTTTATTACAGTCTACGTCTTCCTTCCATGGTTGATGGCCAGTATAAAATGTATGATGTGACACGAACCACGTAAAAATATACTTTCGTACATATTTTTTAACTCAAAAAGCTGCGAAAGAAGGATAGGGACGAGATAGGGTCGGCCCCGAAAGCTGCGGAGCGCAGAGTGTACCTTAGCGTTATAGAGGACCTGTATGGATGGGGACAAACACCGAAGGCTCCTGCGGATTTGCTCGCGCCCGTGAGCACACAGTATTCCGCTGGTGTGTGTATAACCTCGCTACATTTAAGCAGCTAGCGCCGAACCTGCAAGGGTAGAACTCCACGTACGTAGATGTGGTTACATGACGAGACTAGGAGGGTGTGTTCCCCATTTGCATATCTTTGTGCCTCCTCGCAGTGTCGTATCGTCGTATATCCTTTCATTGTATGTTCCACGCCAGTGAAATATTGTAGTAAGAATAATAAAAAAAAAGTTAACACGCGGCCAAAGAGCGACAAGGGTGGTGCGAGAAGCAAGTAAAATCTATCAATACTGCGAGGAAATACGTCACTTCCGATCTAAAAATAAAAATCACAAACCGGAAGCGACTTGCGGTCGAAAAATGTGTGCTCCGAACCGGAAGTGGCGTGTTTCTGGTAAATTTCTATAAATCTAAATGTCTGGTTTTTAAATTTCATAGACCAGAGTGCGGGCGTGAAGCGCGTGGACCAAAACAACCTGCTAGAACTGTTGAGAATGAAGTCTGATGTTGAGAATAAAGAAGGAAAGGCCTGTTCTCAATCCGTAGCTCAGTCTCTTCCAGCCAAGGCACACGTCGTACCGATTCCATTCATCTTCTCACCAGCGGCGTCGCCCGGAGCTTCAATTTTTCTCCGTCTGGCTTCGGTCTGATCGCATCCGGGCTTTTCTACTCGTGTTTTCCAAAGGCGCAATCAATGGTTGAAGCTTCTAAAAAGATCTAGCACCTCTCGAGCTTGGGACAGTCCAGAGGATGTGAGAAAAAGTATCGCGGTCGTTTCCGATGAGGTGGCTGGCTATGGTGACGCGGTGGTCAAAGCGTCGGTCAACTCGCTCACGGAATGAAAGGGCGGGTAGGGGTTATAAGCGGATGGAAGTGAAAGCTCTTTCGTCCTCCCGCGAGAAGTTCGCGCCAGAGGCGAATTGATGGCGACGCGTAAAAGCTCCCGAGGGAATATGGGGCGAGTCGGACAAAGAAAACGCGGTTTGGTTTTCTTATGGATTCACGTGGGTCGTGCTTGCAAGCTCAACCGAGCGAACCGGGCGACTTCATCAAGATCCCGCAGGATATCGTACCGCTTTACCAGGATAACGGAGACAGCTCGAGCTTGCGATCTTTTCACTATACCCTATCCGCTCACTCCACCCCAATGAGGGACTACCATATTGGTCGTCAACGAAAAGCTCCGAGGATCCGGTGAATGAAGTTCTCCGACTAAAAGTTCCTGAGCTTTTCCAGAAGGAGGACGGAATTATGCATGGAAGGATTTCCGGTTACGCGAATAGCGGAGTGGGAACAATTAACTGCCAACGCGGCCCGGCGAGATAATTGGAGCTTGCAAGCTTGACGAATCGGCGTTTGCACTCCCGACGGTAGTCAACGGTCGATATATTACCGAGAGCTTGCAACCTCGATGTTGGTTACGTAAATCAATCAAGTAGCTTCTCTCGGGGACTCGACTACTTAATTTCATCATTGAATTGAAGTCGTAACCCAATCGGAATGGCGGTTGATCGGTGACATTGTATGTATCGTCGGTGTAGTGAGACTACGTTCAATGGACGCGAGTGTAATTAGCGGTTGCAGGTTGGTGGTTTCGTCGACCCGCAGAGTTGATGGAAATGTTCGCGCAGACGACGATCCCGGCCCAAACCGTCGGTCGTACCTGCTGGTACATGGGTTACGTAATTATGTTAAATGGATGGATCCTGCGGCAGCGACCGGAGTCGACGGGGCTTGTTAACCCGCGATACGTACATCCTCGACTGGGTCAAGAGGTGGGACGGAGGGCGACAGCCGGCCAAATGTCAACGGCTGCGCTCCGGTAACCCTCTTGCCAAGGCGTCGTAAGCTCGCTAATTTCTGGACGGACTAGAGTCCCGGACCGCTGCCAAGAAACCGAAAAGTTTCATTGACCATTATCTGGAATGGACCTTCTTTATGTACGTGAATTCTGGCGCAAAATCGGTTCAGTGTCGCTAGGAGCTTGCGCGCCACGGCTAAAAAAGCTCTGAACTTTTGGGAAGTATTGCAAAGCAGTTTTAAATACACAGTTGAGCTTTACGTATTGAGTTTGCAGTTCAGTCGCATCGATTAGGTGAAAGATTGCGTGGAAAGTTCGGACGGATGAAAGCTCAAACCGGAAGTCTAAATTCTTTTGTTGGCAGCGGTAATGGTGCGTATATATCGAAAGCACACAGAGTCTTGCAGAACATCTTTGTTTTTTTTTGTCCCTTGCTTCGGTGTTATTGGCGAAGAGCTTTTTCTGGTTTGTCGAAGTTTTGATGAAGAACTTGCCGGAAGTCCTTCAAGGACAATAGAACTTAATGAGGTGTCCAGGAAACCACTACAACCCCGAGGCTATTTGGTGTCGGTGGAAAGCTCACATTCTTCCACTTATCCCGAGGTCCTCGGAAAGTGCTCGCAGCGAGCTTTCACGACGCTGAGAAAAAGGAAGTCGGACTCTTGAGAAAATACATTCGAGTCGGCGAGGCTGACAATCATAAGACAAAGAAAATAATGAAGTATAGAAAGCTCACCGACACAAGAACCTTGAAAGGTTTTTTTTAATCTTCCTGGGATTCCCCTCGGGGAATCCGAGGAAGAGCTTTCGAAGTAAGTGGAAAGTCCAGTCACCGTACGGACCAGCCCAACACACCCGCCCTAACACAATTTCTCAGTGCACGAATCCCGAGAGTGGAGAGGAAATCGTGCGAGAAGTTATTTTCGTTCTGATTGCAAAGTGTGAAGCGAAAGCTTGGCGAGCTCGCAATGCAAGTTCGATCGGTACCACCGAAAAATTACCGTATTCTCCGCGGTGCAAAAGGCACACACCATGGAACAGCTCACTTGTGGCCCAAACAAACTACTCGAAAGTCTGATGCAGTTGCGCTTCATCGTGCGGGACGCGATGCCCCGGAAATCCCGATGGCGAAAAGTTTAAGTAGTTGTGTCAGTTTGATTCGGAGCTCGCAAGCTCCGTTGTAAGCTCCGGCTGCGGCGCGCGCAACGCGTCTTTTAACCAATGTACAGAGCGGACTTTTGCAGTTCGCGAAACCATCGAAACTCGCGGAAGTTCGGCACGAGCTTGCGAACGGCTTGCGAGAGCTTTGTCGGAATAGATCGGATGCACATTCGTACATGTCATGAATCACGACCGGGAAATTGGTTCTTTGAGAACGAACGTATCTCTGTCAATCTTTCGCGCATTATCGCCCGGGGAAAAAAGTTAAACGCAGAGCTTGCGAAAGCTCGATAACAAGTTGCCGAAGGACTGAAGGGATTTTCTCACGCACGAATCTCTCGGATGTCTTCCTTCTTCCCGGGTAAAATTTCTTAACCACAGGGAAAGGCAATTTCCCTTGGCCCATAAATCGTGTAAACGCACGCAGGATCGCTTCACGTTCCTGTAACCGAACGAGAGGAATCCACGCCCAGCTATTCGATAACGATAAATTCTCGTGGGACGGAATCTGAGCTAGCGCTCGGCCCCAGCCGAGAGAGCGGGGAGAAAGTCTTGACGGTCGTCGAACACGTGCTGTTGCGGATACGAAAACGCGTCGTTGTTGGCCACGAACAGTCATTGCCATTTTGGCTAGGAAATTGCACTAGTCAGAGATACGGATATGCCAATCACTGTCATATTTTAAGCATAACGCGTCACTGGACCGACAGGCGGAAGTCCGACCGAACATTTTTTTCATCACCGCAAGTGTGCATCATAAAATAGTACATTTTGATAGGAGCGCGAAAAAAAAATTTCTGACGAATGTGATTTTGCAGCAATCGCACGCGTTCAGAAAATATTTTGACAAAGTTTCATTTCACGAATGTGAAAATGGCGGCTTTCGCCCTCAAAGGGAAAAATCGCAATTTTCCCACCGAGTGATAAAAATGTTTTTTTCTTGGAAAATTTTTCACTGTGACCTTAATTTATTTTTTTTTAACTTAATTTTTTTTGTGACATTTATTTGGTTTGTAAAAAGTCTGTTCAACTTACGAATTTATTCGACCTCGTTTTTATTTTTTGCCACGAGCAAACTATTAATCTTTACTACAACTGGACAGTTCTTGGAATGAAAATGAATCGTCCTCTGTCACGAATCCCAGCGGCACATCGTGGAGATATCATAACGCAACTTTTTGCTTCCTCTTCTTGAAGAGAATATACGAGGTCACGTATTTCACAGTGGTTCGAAGATAGGGAATTCAAACCGATCGTATGTCAGATTGATCGACCAAAAAGTAATAAAAGACGACACGAAAGATTATGACTCAAGAGCCCCACAAGCCAGATCGATCTTACAAATTGTTATTATTATTACTATTATTATTAATATTTTGATCACTACTATTATTATTATTATTATTATTTTTATTCGGGCCCCTAGTCGCAACAACTCCTAATGCCACGTCGATCGTTCTTGCTATCCCCGAGGATTGTTCGTATAATAGTCAGACAAAAAAAAAAACCTTATCGTCTTTTCCCGTTATTTCACACGACCCGGGAGTTTCCGATTTTATTTATTTTTTTCCCGTTCACGTGAATGCTCGGCACAGCCGAACTGCTAGCCCCGGGGGAACGTGGCCTACAAACGGTGGCTCGGCTGTCGCAGTAGAAAAGGCTCGACGTTGTCAGACAATCGAGTCAGGCCAGTCAGCACTTTCCTGGCATAATTTCGTGTCTCGGCGGCCACTTCTCACCCGTCCTCTATCTCCTATGGACTTTATTCTATTCCATTCCCATTTGTTTATTTGTAATTGTCGTTTTTTTGCTGTTTTATTTTTCGTTTTTTTTTTCTGACCGATCGTCGGCCGAAATGACTTCGGTCGAACAGGGGATTGGCAGACGTCCGACTGTGCGGAATAAATGGGCAAGAGGGAACAGCAGGCTATCGGTCCACAGCCCGGGTCCGGGGCGGTGGATACTGGCCTTGGCCTCTTGGCTCCATTCGTGAACGACACCCACCTCAACGCCGCACTGTCGAATAACGCTCTGCTGTCGCTTCTCCCATCCATGTCGTCCTTTCGCTTCGCTATTTTTCTTGTCATCATTATTCCTTTTTGCTTCCTCATAGAGGAAGCTTTGTTTTTATGAAAAAAACAAATTTGAGTTTTTAATGAGAAAGCCATATGAAAATTTAAATTTCAACTTTTTTTTTCGCCTGATGCTCTTCGCGAACGATGGAGAGCGAGAGTAGAGAATTATCCTTCGTACTCCGACCCAGAACAATTTTTAACGCAAAGTGCATGCAAATGAAATTTGCATATTAATCTAGTTATTTGCAAATTTAATTTTCACATTACGCTAGTTATGTACAAATTTAATTAGCACATTAACCTGGTACTTGCAACTTTGCAAATAATTTTTCCATGTTAATCTAGTTATTTGCAAATTTGATTTGCACATTACCCCAGCAATGTGCGAGGCTGCAAATTAAGTTCGCAGACTTTTCGTCCTTCCATTACGCGCGGGATCGCATTTCAGAGAGTCGGCGAGCTTTCTTCATCCGGCCCTCGGCGTCCGTGCTTATCGAGCCTCCGACTAGTCGGCGTCGCGGCGCTGTATCGACAGGACTATTGATGGAAGGAGGACGGAGGAGAGGGTATTCGCCCTCGTTCAATATGCATCGCCGACAGCGACACAACAAATGAGGGTAAAATGTGGTGACGCGACAAAATGTCGTTTCAGTTATTCACCGAGGGAAGAAAAACTTTTATTTTTTTTTATCACAAACAAAATAACATTTATAACATTTTTTTTTTTTGCCTGCTTTTCAAAAGGGTCTAGAGCGATTGAACAATTTGTTGCCCGAGTTGAAAGTGAATTAAAATCTTTTCGGGTGTAGTCCGACGGGCGTCAAAGTCAAATTCGGCCGACTGAACACGGGGTGTCTGTTCCGCACAGCCGCATTTACTCGATCCCGTACAGTGCATGTTTGGACGCGGTTTGTATACACCTGTACATGCCCGGAATACCGGTGTCATCGGGTACATTGTCGGCATGCCACGATGCGGAAAACTCAAAGTGACGGAAGGCTGGCGAACGAGCGAACGAGCGCACGCTTGTACCGGTGAACTAACGCCGAACTGATGGAAAGCAAATAATCGCAGACACTAACACAAAAACATAATAATAATCTCTCGATTATTTGCGAACGATAAGCGGCACGTTCGCTTGAATCGACAGCTGCGAGAATCCACCGGTTCGTCGATTCAGGAAAACGAGTTTATCGCTCGCGAACAGTCTATTATAATGATTCGATTTCGTAATGCGGAAACACGATAATTTGGATGACATATTTTACCGGAATAACGCGAACGAAGGATTTGCATAGAAACTATAATGATATAGACGCTAAATCGTGGTATGAATTAATGTAAAGGTATGTTATAAAAAAAATTTTTAAAACTTAAAAAAATCAAAACCAAAACGTTAAAAGTACCAACGTTACGGTTTTGTCATTCTCGAAATATCTCGGGGGCAATTCCAGTGTCGCATCACACCCACGCAAAGGCCGTTGGGTGAGAAACGAGGAATTGTCCGAAACCAATCCCTGAGGCTTTACCGCGATGCCGGTTTATGTCAGACGCGGATATTGCCCTCGCTTTACCGTCCACTGAACGTGGGCTGTATGAAAGTGCCCATCTCAATCCTCTCTGATACTCCCCTGCTAACACTGAATACACCGCACCGGCGATCGCGATTAAGTAACCGATAAGCCCGTCAAAATTAATTCGTAGATTTTTGTTCCATAACATTGCATTCATTTATTACATTTATTATTAATTGATCAAGTACAAGTTGTTTGCACACATTCGATTTGTCCGCAAAAGCGTTTAAGCTCGTTCGCGGATATCGCACGTACAAATAATTTTATTTGCTCACGCATCAATTTCCAGATTAAAAAAAAAAATGCATTAATTCGTTGCCGCGAGCTCAGAAAAGGTGCATAGTAATTTGCACATTCCTCATTTATTACAATTTCGCTGATAGATTCCTCCATAATTTTCTCACAGTGAAAATAAGAGAGCTCGGTACTTTCTCATAAAGAAAGCTATGCTGAAAATTGTAATAAATGAGGAAGCCATGCACAAATTATTTTCCACCTTAATAAAAAATATTTTTTCATTAACAACGGCGAGTCTCAATATTGTTTGGTATTCTTTCTTCTGCCACGCTTTCCATTCCGAGTGAGTAACGCGGATACGCCGTAGCCGCTATCAGCGTGCTTGCCTCCTAACGAGAACCCTATTACCCCTTTGCCCGGGAACTATTACTGTATACACATCGCTGGTAAAAATTGTCGTGCTAGATTCTGAGGACAGCTCTATTTTCCCTCCACACCCCCGTCCACCTCTCTCGCTCCCCGCTCCATCCAACAATTGGTCGCTATTCCACGTTCCGTAGTAACTACGTCTCGCTAACGGTCTACCTCTTTTACTCCCCCCCCCCCCCCCCTCCCCTCCTCTGCATACATCCGTTTACCCGTATCGTTCCCGCCTCGCAACAGCGATAACAAAAGATATCCTCGCGATATTTTTTGGCCTCGTTTCTTCGTATGCTTGTTTATATATTTGTTACCATTTTATTTATGTTCTACACGTTTCCTCGTCTCCTCCAGCGCGACCGATTATTCGAGGAAACAATGCGACTTCCTCCATTGTTTCGCCGACAAGAGCGACGAGGCTACTTTTATTTCCATTACTTTTTCGCGATATTCTCCTGTCTTTGGTGTCTCGCGAGTTATCGTGCGAAGAGTCAAGGTGCGAGTTGGCTTCTTAAGAGCGAATCGGCGAGCCCATGACAACTGGAAGCTTCGCGAACCGTCCAATGGGTGGAAGCTCAACTGAGTTCTCATAAGAAAAATCCCAGGCGCCAGTCGAGGGTGGGTCGTGGGCGAGTGGATCGGATCTGCGACTCACAAGTAGCCGTTCCGTTGAATAGTGGATCCAACCAACCGCACATCGCTGACACGTGAATTATTGGCTGGCGCGGAATTTCTGTGGCCAGTCCGGCTGCCCTTCACTGTGGTGGCGAAAGATCGGATAAAATTGTGTTCAAGAAGAAGAAGAAGAAGAAGAAGACTCACAAGTAGTGGTAATAATAATACTATAAAAGTATCGTTGAAATTTTGATCTGTTCCTTCGTTTCCAAGATATAATCGAAATGGAGATGCGGAAAATTTCGTGGTAACTCACCTCACACCCGTATTTCAGGTTCGCCTCATCATATCTCGGGAACCGCTGGACGATCACGATCGTAATTAGGCGCATCGGAAAGCTTGGGTCCGAATTATACGGTAAAAGTGTCGCCATTGGCCACACGCGGATAGATTCGACGTCATTTTTCTTCCTCTTTTCCTAATTCTCACTTGACCATCGAAACGTGAAATCGTCTGTTCTGTACCTCGCGTGAACGATAACGGAACACGGCAGCGTAAGCTAACTTTCCGTTTGAAAGTTAGGTTCGCTTTGTCTTTCGTTTCGGTTTGAAAAAAAAAAAAATTCCTGTCGTCCCCTCGCCTCGCTTTTCGTTTCCGTTCAACGATTTCTTGCGGGGTGCGCGCTTCGCATTTCGTTTGATAATACATCGCCGCCGGTGGTGTCCCCATTCCGGAGTACAATAATAAAGATGTCGTGGGATAATACTCCGGTGTTGAGATATCCGGTGGGCAGACAGTCCCATTTTCTTAGTCCTGCATTTTTCTTTCAGCGGCGCGCCGAGCTGCTGGGCCAACATCGCACGGTATTTCTCTTCCTCTCGCCCGAGGTTCACTCGAGTGCAGCGGACTCGAGGAGTACGCCAAAGGGGAAAGGAAGCCGGGAAAAATATGGAAAAAAAATCAACAACAACACCGGAAACTGTGAGGTAAAAGTGAGAGAGGATAAGCCAGGGCAGCGAGGGCTTTGAGAAAGTGTTGCGTCTCGTTCGAGCCACGTTCGACTCTCCCACGAGCATTTTTCCGCGGAGTATTTCAACTTTTTTTTTCTTTCCATTTTCTCTGTCCCACTGTCAATGGAATCGCGGCGGTCGAACGACACTTTGGAAAAATGAACTCAATAAAAAAAAACATCATCTAAATTTTTGCTCGAAACTGTTCTTACTTACAGAACTGTTCTTTAATTTCCGAACAAATTTTTTTTACGAAGTATCTTTAGATTTTTATTTTTACGAATGATTCACCAACGAACCGTTCACTCTCGTCGGCCGTACTGAGAAAAAAATAGCGGTCCATGCTGATTACTCGGAAAGAGTTCCCCAGCTTTTTCCCTCGAGCTATACCACAGGCTCTCCAATTGCGAATTTAATAGTCCCGCGGGAGACAGGGGGATCGCGGTGAAAAACTCGCTGGAGGTCGAGGTCTGGCGCGAGCTTCCTCTAGCGTACGATCTACGATCGAAATTTGATTTTCAATCGAGCTTTCGCCCTTCGATCATCCGTAGTATTGGGAACGAAAAAAGCTTTTTTCGTTCTAGTTTAATCACCGAAATTGGATACCCTCGCTTGGAGTCAAGCAGCTCCAACTATCCGTGGATAAGTGTACCGATTACGGGCGAGTAAAAGCTGCAAGCTCGGTGTCGGGAGTGCAGAGCTTCATGTCCCAAAGTGCGACAAGTGGCAAGAGGAAAAAATTACGTTTGACAGTCGCGGGGCTTGTGAAAGGCAAAAAGGTCAGCAGGGACCGTACAGAGGACACACTTGGCGACCTTGCAGTCAATTCCGTAAATTGGATCTTGCCCGCTCACGTTGTTACCGCACAAAGTCGCGTACCCGTCGCAATGAAGCTCTGGCAGCTAATTACCAAGATATTCCGGCGCCGCAAGCGCCCAAAGCTCCGCAAGCTCCGTCCCCGCGAAAGCGGGAAAATTCGGGGCTTCAAAGCTAACTCAGCCACCATTGAGAGGAAACTCGCTCCGGAGGTCAAAAAAGCTCCGAAAGTTCGCGGACATTTCGCCATTGAATCAAGCGGTCGCGCGATTCCTTTGGCGGTCGAAGATGCGCCGTTCGTTTGATTTACGTGAAAGCTCGAAAGCTCGAAAGCGCTGTAAGTTTCTCGGACGGTCAGTCGTCGTTTCAACCAGAAATTTTGCTGTCTCGAAGCTACCGGCGGCCACTGAAAGGCCAACAGCTTTGGATGTCGAAAAGCTCTAGAAGCTCAGCTTTTCGACTATGAGAATCGTTCGAAAGCTCGCGAGTGCTGAAAGCTTCGAAAGCACACGAGAAGCGACATTTTTAAAATTTTCCCGTTCCGAACTTTCGGATTGCGATTTTGGAGGCAACTTGCCAAAACCCAGACAGTCGAAATTTACGATCAACGAAAACGATAAAGATCTTTCGTTAAATTCGATGGAAAAAAAGCTCGCGCAACAAAAACGTTCCACGCAAATCGATGCATCCGCCACACTCGAAAGCTCCGGGGATAATAAATTCAATCAAATCAACTCCGTCGGAATATTGCTTTCCCTCTAGCCGGCTGTAACAATCTGTGCGCCCTCGAGTCTATGTCAATATATTTCGTTCGCTCTCGAAAGTGATATGTAAAAGCTCGCTGGATCATCGATCGGTATTGCGGAAGCAATCGAACATGTACTCTGTACGACATCATCCAGTTTCGCCTTGTTTGCATGACGTGCCTGTCCACTCGCGAGTCGTCAATCGAAAATCACTTTTATTATGTTTCATCGCTACTGGGTGAAAGCTGTTTTTAAAAAAGCTTTTTTAAAAAATTTCTCGTTTTTTTTGCACGATAAGCGAAACAAATTGTACATAAACGAGAGAGGCACACAGTACATTTTTTTAAAATTTTTTCAACTATTTATTGTCTACAAGCGTCCACAATTTTTTGTTTGTTAATTTGCAAATAAATGTACCACAAAAAATTGTAAAGAACATGGGAAATAAAAGGACAGATTTCGATATTCAAGCTGAACAAACGATTTTGTCACTCATTTAACAACATTAGGATTTTACGAAATTATTTTTCACTCTGCAGTTGGAACAGTTTCTCCGGGTATTCGCAGCAGAGAAAACCGTAAAAAATTAGCTTCCGGGAAATAAAAAAAAAAAATGTAAAAAAAAATTAATAGAGAAAAAAGCTCACTGACCGGCGAAGGGGTTGCAAACACAAGAGGACGGGAGAGCGGAGTGGGGACATGCCTGAAGTGCACTCGGACCGGCACTTAAGGGAAACGTGGTAAGTTTGCCTTGACACGAAATTTATTCAAGACTTCCCATCGGAACTACCCTAGATCCGACCCCCTCCCCCTCCCCCTCTTCCGACTCACCCCTTCGCCCACCGCTGTCTCCATCCTAACCCGCCTTTCAATGCCCCTTCCGTGCTCCGAGCTTGCAAGCTCGATGAACCTCAATTGTTTCAAGTATTTTTTACCCTCCTGTTATGTTTACGTGTGGAAAATAAATAAATAAACGTTTTCGTATGTGGTTTCATTGTTAAAAAAAATTATATCCTAAATTTTAGCAGTAGTTTTTCTTCATCTCCGTTACTTCGTTCCATACGGACTGATAAGAAAGGCTGTTTATATTTTTATGTAATAATAATAGAAATAGTGAACAAACACCGCGCGTATTTGGTTTTCGGGCGGATATTATTGATTATATATTTAATATGACACATAATCGCGGCTTAATATCTCGAACACGAACTGTCAAACGTTTGTTTTCGCTTTGAAAAGCCTATCAAGAGTGCAATCATCTGGTCAATCGATAATCTGTGCATTTGTCATTTGTCATACCGAGCTATTCCGGTCATCTGTAGTTTATCATGTATCTCAATCGATCCTCTCTATATATTCGCCACAATATATATGTATATATATATTACACTATTTTTTTAAATTACATACACACACATATTTACGTGAGATTAATAAATGATTGGAAAGAAAAAAAAACATTTCTTTAATTAAAATGAAAAAATATGAGCTTTCAAGCAGTCGTGGCCTCGAGAATATCGGAATCGATATCCGTTTTCATTTACGAGATACTATATTGAAGAAAGGGATAAAGAGAAGTAAAGTACGAGCTCGATATTTATGACTCGGTTCCGAATCGCATTCTCGTGCAGAGTAAGGGACTTTAACGACGCGGGTATATTTCAGGTCTTTTCTTAAAAAAGATACAATAACGTAATTCGTTATATTATATTATATACAATAATATTATTGATTATTTTATAATCCAGGGGTTTCCGCGTGGGCCTCCCTGGATTCTTGAAAATTAAGACAAACAAACATATATGAGATATGCTCATGAATTAATTAATAAAAATTATTTATTGATAAATTATTCTTAAATTTAAATTATTATTAAAAATATTAGAGGAGCAGATATTTATACGTACGGTATGCATACATGCATACAGTATACACACACTCCACATCGTCAGGTATCCCGTTTTCAGATTTCCACCAGGTCGGTTGAATGCCACGGAACTTCGTCGTAGACTACCTCGCGAACCAAGCTCATTCAATATTCATCGGCCACCGACACCAGTCTACGATAATTACAGAATGGAATTACCAGATCCGCCGCGACGTACAGCTTTGTTGATTTTATTTATTTTTTTTTAAACACTGTAACTCGACCCTCGAGAGCTCCAGCGTGAAAATACGGACGGTACGGAACCCTCCGCACGAGCACATTTAATATTCATGGGTATTCTCTTAAAGGTTGATTATTAAGATAATTAGTCGAACCTTATGCAAGCCGTGGCAATGATTCTCCATTTGTTTTTTTTTTTTTTTAAATGTAAGCACGCAATTTAAATTAAAGCACGTAATAACGAGGCATTAATTCGAATTTACAAATTATGTGCGGCACTTAATCACCAAGCAGAATCGTTTTTAATTGTCCATAAAAGAAAAATTTTCATAAAAAATTAACATAAAAAAAATGCTCAATGCCATATGAGGGTAATTTTTATTTTCGTTTTTCAGCCTCAATTCGAAATTTCCATGAAAAGCTTTGAGCTCTCGATAAAATATAATAAAACATTATCACAACAATAATAATAAACATTACATATCGCACCCGATATAACAGAACAATAATGAACATTATTGTTCCGGTGTGTTCGTTTATTGACGAGTTTATTTAACTGTTCGTTTTTCGGGTCCGAAATGGACCCGAAAAAATAAGTTATGAATAGAAACAATGGTACGAAAAATCCCGTGACAATGGCATGGAGTTGCAAGAAATAATGCAATTGATTACAAATGTATGTGAGTCGCATACGTGAGCTTTGAATACAATTATATTCCGCAAATTTCACGAACGAGAATTCAGCACAGTATTGTTCGTTTTGCTTTTTTGCGAGAAACAATTATATCCTGTAAATCTGTCGCAAAACAACGGTAGAGAAAAGCACCAATGAACTACGACGAAGCTTTGAAATAAATTGTTTTAAAATCTAATTAAAATTTCTTGATTAAATTCAATCAACAATAATAACGCATTCAAGTCGCTAACGCGATTACGCAAAGCAATTTCCTTATTATTTACTTTGATATCGTAAATTCATCATTTTTTTGTTGTTTTTTTTTTAACAAGTTTGTGAGTATTGTTTTATGTGTATAATTTCTCGGAATGGGAATTGTTGTGGGAACAAATGCAGGCAAAGCACGATTCAGATGCACGTAAAAGTAATAGGTGACAAAAAAAAAAAAAAATGGAACGAATTTCGTCTAGCTCGATCGGCTCGACAAAATAATATATTGCAGTGCTTCCCTACCGCTACTTTTACTAAATGCACTATGCGACAATTAACGGGTTGAATCTCACGAGAAAGGTGGTTCGCTGCAAGGCGTAGCGTAGGGGAGCAAAATTGTCGTGGAAATTCGTAAATTGTCGGCGTTGAGTCGCCCTCTCGGCCTCAGCTCGCTCACACGGGGCGCGGGGCCCTCGGGAGAGCCAAGTGAGAAGACCTGCGGAGGAGGTTCGAAGCGACGATCCGAGTAAAATTGTACCGAGCTCCGTAATTAGCGCGAGGGGGGTAGAGGGCTAATGAAATTCGCCTGAGAGCCTCTCGGTCTGTTCAACGGAGGCCTCACTCTCGAGGCAACCTTCTGCTATCCACTACACTGCCACCCCTTTCACCGAGAACCGTTGAAAAAAATTAAGTTCCATCAGCACGGACGATCGTGTTTATTTGTATCGTGTATGAATAGGGGTTGTGAGAATAAAAAGACTTGAAAATCTAAAAATAAACGAATAAACGCATACAATAGAGAGAAAAGGGAAGAGAAAATAGGGAAGGAGAGGGAAGAAGAGAGAGCAGCGGGAGGAAAAGGGAAAAATCCATAAATAAATAAATAAAATCTGAAAATAAGTATTTTATTGAAAATGTCGCGATAATAATCGTTGTAATAACTATGTAATTGTTAATCGTTGTAATGACTTTGGGCAGGTATTTATTGTTCGATATCTTTCGCTTTATTTCGAGCGAAATTGTCTCGAGGAGAGATCAAATAATTTTTCAGAAACATTTGACCTAAACTGACGACCAAAAGCTAAAAAAATATTAAGCTGTTCGGCTGCCATACAATATTATCGAAAAATTATGTAATCGAAAAAATGGAAATATTGCCTCATCATTTTTCTCACTTCGTAAGAAGAAAAGGTTTTGGAGATAAAAAATGGAAACATAAGCATTATTAATTCACGTTAATTGGAATAAATATACCACTAACAATTTCTCCGATGCAATTACTGTATTCAAAATTGAAGCCTCGCTAAGAGACTATTTAAAAAATATATATAATAATAATTACAAAAAAAATAATTTGCTGTTCAAAGTCTTTTTTTTCGGCATGAAAATGAAACTGTTGTGAAAGGCGACATTGAAACGCTGTCACCGGCAGGTTGTTCGGACACCGCAGGTTCATCGATATTTGATACGGATTCCAAACCAGCATGACCTCGCTATTTTCGTGCTTTCTCCTATTTTTTCAATATTCACGTCCGCATTCTATGTTTTTGTCCTAGCGAAAATCCATATCCTTTACAAAATTTGACTGTCCACCGGTTCGCACTGCGGTCCGTACGACGTTATTCAGTTTTCATTGTCGATTCCTTTTCCAACACCTTTTTCAGCCGTAAAAACCACAATGCGCATATTTCGAAGCGGAGAGCGGGTGAAACTGAAACCCCCGGGGAAACTTGTCGAGTGTGCAGGACATGTCTCGTGTTCATTTTCATATCAATGGTCCATTTTGCCTCACTTTCCGCTATATATATTAATTATCACTCGTTCTTCTTCAATATTGGTAAAGCTCTTCGCCTCTCTTTTAAAAACAGTTTTTTATCAGATGGAGCTTTAAAGAAAGCGCGCTATTTTCTCTCTATCTCAATTTTTATCCGCCCTGTAAACAAGCACTTTTTTTAGCACCGTGTAACGTTAAATTTATACAGCATCCGACGATAAATTTGAACAGCATCCACACTTTTTTGTTCCACCGAAAAACTCTACTCTCTCTTTAATTTTTTCTGATATTTTCTTCTCACAAATTTGGTAGGTGAGTGCGAATTTTTTTTAAAATCGTGCTCGGTATTCCGTTCCGGTCATTCATCTTCCGATAAATGGTACGAAAATCTTTGATTTTTTCAAATTATCGTAAAACTCAGAACCACTCTGCAAAATTGTATTCGCACCTTTTGGCCCTTTTTGGTAAGAAAAAAAAAAGAAAAACCAACAAATTTCCACAATTGAACATTTTTTCGAAAAAACAAACGCAAATAAAATATCTATCGATTTTCTAACGAGGTTCGCCTCTCCGGGATTAATTGGCGGGGAGGATTAAAATTCGATTGGAAGCTGCACGAAATATTGGATTTCTGATTCCGTCTTCTATTTATAACGTACGATTTCTGTAGGCGAAAAAAAAATGGAAAAAAGTGTTAGCAGAAATACCGATGAGATTTCCAGTTCTCGCAGATTCATCGGATATGACCAGTGTAAATAGAAACCGGCGAGAATAATAGGTGAGGGCTTCGAGTCGGAAGGGGGATTGGCTATAACACGAGCGCGAGAAAATCTTTCTGACAGGATTCATTTTTGTCGGTGTCCGTATCTCATACCCTTGACCCGATCCGCTTACACAATTCGCCATTCTTATACTCAGTAGCACAATTTTTATTTGCATAATACATTCAAACTTTTTTTTCTTTTTTTTCTGTCCTGTCTGTCCCAATATCTCACCACGCGTATTTTTCCACCGGTATATCGAGCCCTACTGGTGGTCCGGATTTTCGTCGTAGTGCAGGAAAAATCCTCGGAGCTTCGACGGGGCTTTGAGTAATTTTTTTTATTTATTTTTTTGTTCTAAAAAAATTGCAATTTATATACTAGGTAATCGGATTTTTTTACACGGTTTTTCCGCGAGTCTCGCATTTAAAAACCGAGGATTGTATTTCACTTCAATTTGACATTTTAAAAAAATATTTTTTTACATTCTCGATTTTTTAACAACGTACGAGCCGAATTGCGAAAATTGTCTTCGTTTTATTTTAGGGAATGGAAAACATTTATTTACATTCTAATCGGGGAATCTTTTCGTTTTCATTGCTTTCTTTCTCTCCACGCATTGCATGTGATGAGAAAATAAAGAATAAACCATTTGGACATAGATCTAGGTGTTCAGTATGTCATTAAAATAAATTCACCGGGCGAGACAAGCCAGCGCGGAGGCGCAAAATGAACGAGAAATTACGAGCTTGCGGGACCGGAAGGGGGATGAAAAATTGTTACTACAGGCGAGAACAAAGCTCGAAAGCTTCTCGCCCTATCTGCGTCGTTGTCGACCCTCCCCGAACTCGGGACAATAAATCAACCGAAATCTTGGTTCACTCTTTAATAAAATCAACGTTAGGTAAGACCTATCACGATGAAATTTGCGCTGTTTTTTTTTCATTTTTTTTTACCTTGTCCCAACTACAACAAACTTCACCCTTCACCATTGCTTATTGTTCAGCGTACAACAGTCATTCTCGTATGTTTTTTTTTCATTAAGAAAAATAATATTTATCAGTCTCTTGCGCTTAGTATTTATGTAACATTGACTATTTTTTTATTTCTTACCTAAAAAAATCCATGTAAGAAAAAGCTCAAGAATATCAGAGAGCATTTTTTTATCACTCACTCGTCACTAATTTTAATCTCACTATAATGTCTTGTATAAAAAACGACGTCGAAAGAGAAAAAACAAATTATAACAAAAAAAATTATTGCGGCTAAGTGGTTGTAAATTTGTGTTTGTGTCGGGTTGGCGCCAGTGAATTTTTATTGCAAATAATTCCACCGCGACTCGACGGAGCGCCGCGTGACTCGAGCTTTTGCGATTAAATATCTACAAGCTTCGTCATCCCCCGCATTTTTCATTTCTTTGCAAGCTCACCGCCAGGGCTCGAATGGTGTTATCGACGGGCTTTGATGAATATTACCGTGTAACTCGAAGTGGCTTTTAAGCCGCCAGTCAAGGGACCGTCAAAGGGATGATTTTTATTTTATTTTTATTAAAGCTCTTTTTACCAATCGCGAATCGAAGCGCCATCGACTCGTCTATGAGTCTGGGATGTCCTCGTCATCCTCGTGTTTATGTCGATTCCAAGCCCCATCCTGATTACCTCATTAGACAATAATTAAGCACCGGAAACAGGGGTAATATCAAGGAGATCGTCCCTCACCCATTAAATCACCCTCTGACCGGAGAAATGCTGGTGACCCTTAAGGGGGAGATTTTAGGCCGAAAAACGTATTCTTTTTTTTTTAATAGTGCAAAAACATCTCGTGATAATCTCGTCTTCGATCGATCGTTCGTAACGATTCTCGGATCATGTACGAATTAAGAAAAATAATATTTATTAGTCTCTTGCGCTTAGTACTTATTTAACATTGATTAATACTTTAAAAAAATTTCTTACCTAAAAAAATCCATGCAAAAAAAAAATTCGAAAGTATCGAAGAGTATTTTTTCATCACCCACTCTTCACTTGTTTAAACCTCACCTTAACGTCTCGTATGAAAAACAACGTCGGAAGACAAAAAACAAAACAAACAATTTTTTATATAGCTCAATTTGTATAGATTTCGTCGCTTATTTTAAATGTCCGCCACGAACAATGTAAAAAATAAATTCATATGTTTAAACCGGGCAAACTCTCATTATTTACGCTGTCGTGTAACGTGCTTCACATCGTGCGACTATTAAAATAGAAGTGGGGGATGTTTGCAATTTTTTTTCGACCCTCCACGAGGAGATATTGCGACGCGCGTACTTTTTTCCATTAGTCAACCGAGACTAACGGTTAGTAAACCGAGTTGTCCGGTCATATTTATTTTTCGCGCCTACCCCGACCTACCCCAAATATCGCACGGAATCCGCTGCGGAATTCCCCCCACGAAATACCTTCCAGATTAATATAAACAATTCTCCAATCTCATTTACCAATTCTGGAAGAAAACGCCGTCTCCAAGTGCCCAAACTCGTTCAAATTCCCAGTCGAGGAGAGGATAAAAAGAAAATGCCTCCTCGCAATCCTCGGAATTCCTCCGGTCTTCCGTGAAGTTTTCGCACAAACACACACACAGTGTTGCCGCGCGTACACAACAAAAAAAGAGAAATGAAAAAATTCCAAGAATAACAAATTTTCTCTATTTCCAAAATTTATCTAATAAAAGACGAAAAAAGTTTAAAAAACCGCCTCTGACCACGAAATTGAATAAAGTTTGTTTCATCGAATCTCCAAAAACGTAATAGGGGTTGGTTCGGTTGCTTGTTTATTTTTATTTATTTTATTTTTTAAATGTTTGTTCGCGAAGCTTTTATCGTGGTTAAAAAAAGCTCGGCAGGTTGGAAAAAGCTTTGCGAAAAGCTCGAGCGCGGGCCGCGTACCAAACCCAACTGACGAAGCAACGTCCCTATATGCACGGCCGCGCCCCCGCGCTCTCTCCCTCTCTCTTTTGCTAAAACACCCTGCTGGTCGCGCACGCGTTCGACCCCCCTCTTCCCCGTCCAGCCCCGAAAGACGCAAGCGAGAATCCCGCCACCGTCACAACCCACCCTCACCCGATCCCCATTCTCCGGAGCTTTTTCTTCCTCGGTTCTCCAGCACTTGGTGCCCTCCAGCTAGACGGACGCGGAGTACGCGGCTTTCAATGCCGGGAAAAGCTCGGCGAGAAAAAAGCTCCGAAACCTGTATACACCACTCGGACTTCAGTCGGAGCTTTTCAAGCGATCCATTCTGTAAAGTCACCTTTATCAATGCAATAACACGAATTTTTCATTTGTTTTTTTTTCTCACGCCGCCGTTCGAATTGTTTACCACTATTGTTCCGTTTAGTTCCATTCCGTCGGGTAAAGCTCTGGGAACAATAGTTGTTCTATGTTCGTCAGAGAAAATGTTCAGTCATTCTCTCTGAATCGTGTGCAGAAGCAAGGATTTCTGGTAAAAGGGACAATGAAAGTGTCGTTAGTATTAGCTTTTTTTAACATACTTTTTCGTTAAGTAATGTTGCCTTATGTAATTAAGACAAGGACAAATGTTCCGACCTTGTTATGGCCTTGTTATAAAGTAATCTACACAGAAAAAAATAGTTCCGTAAAATTGGAATACGAAGTTTCGTAAAAACAATTTTGTTAAATAAGCGACAAAGTCGTTGCTTAAAGTTTGAATATACAAATCTGTCCTTTTATTTTCCGTGTCATTAACAATTTTAGTTTTTTACTTCTGTTCGTAAAACTAGAGCAAATTAACGAATAAAAAATGGTGTACAATGAAGTTTTCGTAAAAAGTTGAAACTTTTTACTGTGTGAAGTGACTTCGGGCAAACCTCGCTGGGCCTCATAAAATGTCTGTTAAGGACGTCTAAAAAATAGAACGAAGATCGAGCGGACGGAAAACTTCGATGTCTAATTCTTTTTTCTCCCGCAGACACCACTCAGCCTAGTCACTCCACGCGCCAAGAATATCGATACTTTTGTGAACCCTTCGAACCTCTCCCGAGAGACGGCTACAGTGTACAGCCCAGAAGGACCGGCCCGGTAATTCCTCCGGGTCATCATCCCTAATCCATTCGTCTAACTTCATTGGTGAGGTCGCCCACCACCCGGTATGGGTCAAAGTGAAAAGACCAAATGGTATACACGAGGCGCCCACACCCTTTTCCGCACTACCCTTGATATCAAAGGTCCGACCCATAACGTAATACTAGCCTGCGGGATTTTACGACCCATATAAATACAGTTCGTAATAAATTTCTTTTTCTACCCACGTCACGAAAAAGTAGTAAATAAAAAATTTGTATTAAAAAAAAAAAAATTGCCTGACAAGGTAGATTAATTGATCAAGTTCGGGTAACATGGTTGCTATTGTTGAAAGGTATGCTATAAATTACAAAAACCATTAAGAAAGGATGAAATTTTTTTTTTTTTTTTTTTGAATTTTCAAATTCTGCTTCTTTTTTTTACCCCTGTAGCGACAAAGTGTTCAATGAACAATTTATATTTTAAAAAAAATTGCCCGGCAAAATGAATCAACTAACCAAATCCGGTTATTACTCTACGGTTATATACTATAAACTACAAGAAGAACCAAAAAAAAAAGGAAATCAATTTTTTTTTTTTCAAATAAAAAAAAATGTTAATCCTTATAACCGCAATGGGTGCACGGGCACCTGCCGCAAGGATTCATCGGATTCGCTAAGCCTACGAATATTCAGAGTGGAATGTACAATCTGTTCGACGGGGTGTCCACTCTCTATCTATCGTGCATGCCCTTGGGTCACGTTACGGGCACCTCGTACCGACGATATTTGAAATTCTCTGACCATAATACACCCGCAGTACGGCGGGACATTGTTGGCGAATCTCGTTAATAAGGCACGCGGGAATTCAAACAGGGAATTTCCGCTGCAGCGCGGCCTGCAGTGTGTTCGTAGGCAAACGTTGCTGTGCACATTCACAAAAGCCTGCGGGAGCATCTCGAGACAACGATGGGTTTGAATACACTGTGATAATGCACATGTGTGAGCGGAGGGAATTGTTTGATCGGATACGACGGAGGGTAGAATCACAAATTTTCATCCAATAATTACATTGTGGATCAAACAAATGCGAAAGCTCGAAAGCTCGAAACTTCGACGGTTTGAGAACTCAAAAACAGTTCGAGAGCTCGAGAGATTGTGAACTTGATAACTCGAAATGTTGACAGCCCGAAAGATTGACAGCTCAAAAACTTGCCAGCCCGAAAGCTCGACAGCCCGAAAGCTTGACAGCCCGACAGCTTGACAGCCCGAAAACTTGTCAGCTCGAAAGATTGACAGCTCAAAAACTTGACAGCCCGAAAGATTGACAGCTCGAAAACTTGACAGCCCAAATGCTTGACAGTCGGAAATGTCGAAAGCTTCTCAGGCGTGACAACTCCAAAGCTTGACACGCCGAAAGCTTGATGACACGAATGATTGACGAATCGAAAGCTTGACAGTTTGAAAGCTTGTCAGCTAGAAAGACTACGAGCGCTCGCTAGCTCGTGGTTTATCGTTATGATCTCTGGACCGCCAACAGCGGCAGGTGTGCTTTCGATTCAATGAGCAATTACCTCACCCGTGTTTGTGTGGAATAGAGCACCAGTAAGATTAATAGACAGCCTGTCAAAGTGACAAGAAGGCTGAACGGAGTGAAATATTGGCTCGGCGCCCCATCGTGCAGCATGTTTCCACTCGAAAACACTGCTCGCGGTCAGCAAGACATTCGGTGGCAAAAGTAACGAGTAAAAGCTCAATTTTACTTCGTTTTTTTTTTTGTTAACGTTTGGAAAGCTCGTAGGTGTGTTGTCTTATAGAGCGACGAATGCAGGCATGCGACAATCAGACGAAAATAAATACTTTAAAAAAAAAATCACGCTCGACATTATTTCATTAGCCGCGAAGCTAGCAGGAATGTGTCTGACTTCCAGGGGAAACAGACAGCTTTGATCAGACCCGAAGATTCGAGTGGAATTGGAAAGGCGGGAAATACCGTCTCGAGATTGCTAAAGGTTTGAATGAGAAGAGAATCAGAAAAAAACAAAACAAAAAAGCTGCGGCCCTCGGACATCTCCATTGACATGTGCACTCACTGGATACGTCAGACTCGTCAGTTCTCTGTCTGCACTATCGCGCTTCGGAGCTTCCGGATGCACGTCTTCCCGAGCTTATCGAAGGAAGTCGGGATCGCTGAACGTGCTTTCGACTCTCGCACAAACCTGGAGCTCGATTAACCCCTAATTTGGAGGCGGTGCTCGCAAACTCCGAATATTCGAAGATCAATCTCGGTACGAATAAATTTTAATCTCCTTGCTGTTATTGGTTAAATATTACGAGGTTGTTATGACTTTTGTTGTTACAAGACTAATCCTAGAACTCGGGTATCATTTTTTCTACCCTCTGACTTATGACTGGGGTACATATGTACCCCAGGCGTTTCTTTAACGCACAAGGGCCTTATGAGCAGTGAATGGGTTTTGCCGCACATGAATTTCTCCGTTTTTACATAAGGAAGAGAATGGTATACGGAAAATTTGATTTTATTAAAGTTTAGGGGGTGAGAATCACCCTTAGAGCCCAAGACGTAATGAAAGCTGGCAAAAACTACACTTTTTGTGAAAAAAATTGGATTTTTAAAAAGAATTGTCCGACTCTCAAATTTCAAACGCTATTTTACAGGGGAAACATTAGGCTATTAGGAAAAAAATAGTCTCGTTGTATTCCGTTCAAAAAGTAATACTTACTCTTGTTGGCAATAGATTACTACTAGTTACTTGATGTTCACTCCACGACAAATAGTATCAATGTAAAAGTTGTTATCAATCCGTCGACCAATTCATCAGAAAAATTTTGTATTGCACTATATTTTTTTAATTTTTATAACGGAACGGTGAGATTCGCGAATGTGGAGTTCGTGCGGTCGGCGCGTGTTCGACCCATCCATGGGTGAATGAGGCATGCATCGAGAAGTTCTCTCCGTCACTCTCTCTCTCTCTCTCTCTCTCTGCGGTTGTCGCTGAAATTCTATTGAAAATTAGCCTCTATGGAAGTCGGCGATTCACGAAAACAGTTTCCCTCGATGAATCTCCCTATCATCCTCACTCACTACTTCGTCATCACCCCCGGGCTATCAAGCATAGCAATTTGAACCTCCAATTTACCATCCCGCACGTGAATCACGTGTAATTACGTTGTTAAGATATCGTGTCACAGCCTGACATTCGCATGCTTTCTAAACTAAGTTTGAATAAAAATTTCGAAGCATTGAATTAACCTAAGATCAATCAATTTTCATTTTGTTTTATTTACATTTTTAACAAACTAAAATTTAAGTAATTTAATTTTCATAAAATTATCAATTCTTTTGGATACCTTTTTAAAATTTCGCAAGTCATCTTTATTTTTTAAGAAACTTTTTATGAGAAGTTAGCTGAGGTGTAACGTCTCTTGGAGCTCGATGATCCAGAACAAACACTTATTTCGAAGAAAACTCGCTTTTCCAACTCCGTGGGTGAGACAATAGGAAAACTCATTAACGAACACACTGCGGGATCATCATTACCACGCTATTCTTTGGGAAAGAGAAGAATGAGCGAGGATTTCGCTTAATCCCCGTTCCGATTCCCGTAACTCCCGCACCGAATTAAACCACCGGCATCCCTGCAAAGCCCAACGGAGCTTTTTCGTTCGACCGAAATTCATCGCACGAAGGATAATAAATTCAAACGACGCGAATTTTTGGTCGTCATTAATATTCATAAATTTCTACCGACGGATCAGACATTGCAAATGTTTTTATTCAGCATCCTCTTTATCATTGATTTTTGATAGTTTTTTTTTCTAATCAAACGAACCCCTCGTAACGAGTCCCTCGGAACGATCTGAAGAGATCGTTCCGAGCTATAGATTGTAAAAAAAGATAAAAAAATAAATTAAAAAAAAAAGACAAAATGAATCTGTCCAAATTTAATATTTTTTCGATTGCATAGAATATGACGTAAAAAAAAATTAGTTACGATATATGTGAGAGAAGGAATTATTAATTACTATACATTTTTAAACATAACGACACTTCTTACAATTATGTCGTATACACTTTCACTTTTTTTTTAAGCTCAAATTTGTGGACAATATAGAAATCTTCAGAATAACCGATATGGTAGTTCAGTCATTGAGATTTACGATACGGAGCTGACACTTTCGTGGAAAAATTGAATTCGATTTTACATCCAAGAAAATAAAATAAAAATCGTCGAAGCGTCGACGTGAAAAATAAGCTTTACCCTCCCAGTGGAACCCCTGACATTTTATCGGAATTACTTCGTCACCGTGATTGCGACGACGAAATCAGAATAAATTCCGGTTTCATCACTTTTGTTGTTTTCTTGTTGTTTTTTTTTTTTAGGTTGATTCGACAAATGTTTACTCGCTTGGAAGCTGATCGACACTCAAATCCGAAAGCCCGGAGAATATTTATTTAACTCGCTTGCGCTGATACGAGAGTCGGATCGACCCGAAAGACGTTCGACGGGGTTTCCGAAGCCTTATTTTATCACGATCACTGCCGCTTCCACTCGTGTTGATCGTCCCGCGTTTTCTTCGTCTTTTTTTTGCGACGCATGGAGTCGATCGTCTCGGGACTCGACGTGCACATTTTCTATCCCGGCGAATTTATCGATGATAGCTCGGAGGCACGCGGTGCACGGCGGCGTAGGGTGGGAAATTGAACCGACGTAGATAAGACGTAAGTGAGATCGGATGAGAATGCAATCAAAATCTCAAATATCGTCGGCGAAATATACGCGAGAAAAATAATCCTAAAAGAAATAAGTTTCGATGCGATATGACAAATTGTAAACTTTCGTCGATATCGTCGATATCGTTGCTATAGCTGAGAATACACAAAGATAGCCTTAAGGTAACTCTAATTAAAATTCCTAGAGGCTCGGTATTTCCGGAAGCGGCGAAAACATCCCGGCGGTCCTCGAACATCGTAACGACGGTGATGAAGCATACTACAAACTCTCAACTACACGAGTTCCTGAGGGAGCGTGAGTTGGAGTTATTCGCTATACGTCGCAGCTACGACGAACTTCGAGACAAGTTTTTACAGCTCGAGAACGCGTTCGGCATCAACTTGCGCGGCCAGATACTCCTCGAGAACGAGCTTGAACTTCTCAAACACGGCGGAGTTCCGGGTGAGTTTTTTTTTTCCATGTCTCTGTATATTCGTTAATATTATCATCGACGAACGTATCGGCAGTTAATTTACTTCAGATAAATCGACGAAACATTTTTCGAACGAAATGGAGAGCGAAAATTCGCAAACTCGAACGAAGCTTCGTTCGAGTGTGACCAAGATCCGTGCCGAGAAGAAAAGATGGAAGGAAGCTTTTCTGCTCCAAAGAAAAATCACCGAGTCGTGAGAGACTTTTCATTATTTTTTCGTATCGTTTCTTTTGTGTGCGTCTATATTCATGTCATTTGGTATAAGTGGATTCTTTTAATGCTCGGATAAAGTTTTCACGCCTCGCGTTGGACGAGCTTTTGTTATTTTAATATGATTTATTTTTATATTTTTCTCGTTTATTTTTTTTGTAACGGTGAAAGCTCGGGTAACGAGCTTTTGCCTCGGAACCTCGGAGCGGAAAAGCTCTCGTAAAGCTTCGACCGACTCGCTGTCAATTATCCTGATAAATAGTCCGGTAGTGTGTCACGTAATAGAGTTTCGTCCCGGCTCGTTTCGTCGCCATCGGCGGGTTCTCCGGTATACCGAGAGCTAGCGAATTATGTATTTCGTTATTGCATCACTATGCAAACATTTTTTTTCACACAAACCCTGCAGGCTCTGCATGATTTTTTTAGATGGACTAGTTTTATTAGCCATTACAATTTTTCCATGGTAATCATCAATTCTTCTTCATCTTTTGACGTCGCCGCCGCGTATCGGTCTTGACAGTCCACAATTTTCAGACAGCTCGAATAATGTCAAAAAATCATTTTTGTAATCTCAAAAAATTTACAGAGTTGCCTCGAAGTGTACTTTCATTAAAAAAAACAATCTCTCTACTTCTGAGCTCCGAGCAGCGACGCAATAATTTCGACAAATTCGTCCCAGTTCCACGGCAAATTGGCTACGTCATGTATTTCATGAAAATATCTTGAGAAATTTAGTTCATCAACTTTGAAGGGGCGTGGTGCAGGCCTGCAGGTCGATTTAATCATGCGTCAAAGTTTTCGAAAAGTTTAATTGTAATCACGAGTCAAAGTTACCTGGGCTCTCAATTATACGGCGTTGTGTTCAACGAGGCAGCAAATGCAGAACTTACGCTGAGCAACTACTACGGACTATTAATGTTACTAGCAACTTTGAGGTTTGCTAAAAAGAAAGACCATGGAAGGGCGGGTTGTCCGAAAAGTCGGCGAACCCAAGTTGCGGCGTGAGAAACGAAAACGAGCCGTTTTCGGAAGACAGCGGTGTACAGGGTACGTTGGTAATGGCACCGAAGCATTAATAATGGGGCGATAAATTTCAATGTTGTTAGAGCAATGTGGAGGAGAGGGTAACACCGTTTTCTCGGTCTCTTCCTCTCGGGTGGCGTGCGGACCGCGAGATCGGAAGATACGACCACGAAAGAGAGTTCCTCTCGTGAGCCGGAAGATAAATAACAAGGGGTCGGGTTACGTTCTCGGAGAGAATGTGTGCGCCTCGAAGACACCGGATAAAGATAGAACACGGTGCAGAGGAATAATAACAATAATAAAAAAAATATCGATCGGCGAAAGGGAGGGATGTGATGTAAGAATTACGATTGGCTAAATTCATTGTCGGTTGACTCGAACCTCCGGTTGGATCTGATATCCGTCGAAGATAAGAGATATCATTCTAGATAAGAGAAAGTAAATTTGCGAAAACATGCGTCGATTGCGCTTGCTGATTATACTTACCTTCGTGTTGCTTTATTCGTTAGCGGTTCGCTAAATTAGATGCTTTATTTACAAAATGTTCAATGCTATTCAATATAATTCTAATGCTATAATAGACGATTAAAAAAAAAGAAGAAAAAGGACCTAAAAATAGTCATTGACTGGAAAGTCATTGACTTTAACCGAATAGTTCTTGATCGATCAGTCATTGACCGAATAGGCGTTGACCGAATAGTCACTAAATTTTCAAAGTACTCATAAAATTTTTTCTTCGGCACCCATTGTTACGACTGTTGCTATTCAAGTTCTTATTGTATGAATATCCATATTTGTGAGCTGAATCTCCGAATCTCGGAATGCTGCAAGTCGAGTAATGTAGTACAGGGAATGCTGGACTAGATCAGCATAGTCGATTTGACGATCAGTTGTACGATTACAGAAACAGAAAACTCATCGAAAGCTCCCGATGGCGTGTCGTTTACTCGAATCGCGGAGTAAATAGGAATGTGAGAACCACTACGATCTCGTGTTTACCGAGTGTAAATCGGGAGACGAGCTTGCACCTTCTGAAAGAGAAAACGATCGAGCGGAAGAGAGCTTTCAGCTTTGAGAACTCCCCGCTTCGTACAAGGAAAACAATTTGTCTTCCCGTCGGTATCGATGTAACAGCAAAAGAATAAGAATTGAAAAACTGCTCGACGAAACTTTTATACTCGAGCTTTATTGCGCTTCAGAAACACAATAACACGAACATTATTGCTTCACGTTCCGACAGTCGGACGAACGTCACGTAATTTTTTTTTTTTCGTGAACCATCGAAACGCTCTCTTCCATTGCCTTTAAACAAGCTTTAACGCTGATCTTCATTGTCCACTCGATGTTTCAGGCAAAAGCTCAAGCACTCGCAGTCGATCAATAAAATGCGCGATGAGTGCGAGAATATTTTGAGGACCTGTCGCGAAACCGGCGAGAAATACTTTCGCGAATTGTTGGAGCTTTACGAGAATTCTCGTGAGAAAGTAAGTAAAAAAAAAATAGCGACCGCTCCGTTGGTACCGAGCTTTTTTCAACAATGAGTATCGACGAAATAGTTTCCGCTAAATTTGCAACGTAAATTTCCTCGTTCGAGCTTATTCGACACCGGATGCTCTTTGAAAGGTAAAAAAAAAAGACGTGTAATCACCGAACGGAGCTTTAAAGCTTCTCGAGCTTTCGACACTTTCGAGGAAAGGGTGTGGAGTTAAATTCTCGTTTAATAGAGAAACTAACTCTCGTATAATCAGCAAACTTTTCCGCCCCGCGCTCGCCAAAGGCTTCGCGGGCTTCGCGAAAGCTCTTCACGGCCTGCGCTGTCGATGCGCTTAAGCTCGGGCGTTGGCTTGAAACGTACGCGACGTCATTAACGCGGAAACGTGAAAAACCGAGAAGTTGAGAGGCTTCTCAAGAAATTTCAAAGAGAGTACCGAGTAGAGTAAACTATGTTTTTTTTATCAGAAAAAAGCTCTTCAGCATGTTCACGAAAGCTCGATTTTCGTGACACGCTGACGTTTGCAAGCTCCATGAATTATCGAGGGTCGTCGAGCTATGATACGAATATTTGACGGAACAGGCGAAGCTCCTCGACGATGATCTGAAAGGAGCGCAAGCTCGCGAAAGCTCGACCCGGGACCGCGTGCTGGAGCTTGCGAATCTATTCGAGACGCTGGAGAAGTTCGACGGTGTGAGGAACGGAATTCTATGCCAACGCTCTGCCGAAGGTAAATTTACAAGGTTCTCGGAAGCTCGCAGTTGAATTGGTGCTCGAAAGCTCGTACACCGGGACAACAAAACCCTCAGCAATTGTGTTTTCCGCAGCATTGAGAAGCTTGGTAACGGTAGGCGTGGAATCGTACGAGAAGGAAATGACGAAACTGCGACGAGTCACTTGGGACATTCGTGAAAATTGTGAAGATCACGAGTCCCTGGAATTTTTGAAAGCTCAGAATTCCGTTCTTCGACAAGTCGTCAAGAGTCTCAAGAGAAAAGTAAGCGTCAAACCGCTCGGGAATTCTATATTTATAGATTAATAGCAGGTGATCTATAAATAATTGTTGTGGCTCGGACGTTTCGCACTCTCGCTATGGACCGTGAAATTCCGAAACCGGAAGTTTATGTTTCCGGAAGTTCACCGTAGGCACTTCGCTTCCGGATTGAAAATCCGGTTTGGAAATTTCATTAATCGACCGGAAGTGTCGTCAGACCGAAAATACGTGACTTCCGGTTTGAAGAGCTCATTTTTCGACCGGACGTGACCCGAATACGATCGTCATTTCCGGATTCGGTTGCGCCAATTTTTTTCTGTATTTCAAATTGAGCTTTCAGCCGAAAGTTGGGAAGAGAAGAAGCGAGCTTGAAAACTTAAACTTTTTTCGTCCAACGGTTCTCCAGTATTTTCTACGTCAAATAAATGCACATAAAAATCATCGAAGGAGAGCTTGCAAGCTCCGTTTTTTGCGGCAAAAAATTGGCTTCTCGGCGGTGAATTAAAATTAACGATTCTAAGCTTTCGCGCCTCACAGTGTGAAACGGGTCGTGAGCTTTGCTCGGTACGCGTCCGTGAGCAAACAAAAAAAAGTTATCGAACTCTCGAACGTATTTCACAAGGCAAAATATGAAATATCCGGAGACACCGGGCAGCTTTGTGCAACCATGCGATCCGTCGCCGTCGAGGTACACGGTGCAGCGGGTGATATTGTAATACCGGTGAAACGAGAATCAATACAGCGAAGCTTTCGAGTACCGTGAGAGAGACTCGAAGCTCCTGTGAACTAGCAGTGTATTTGGCGCCTCGAGCCTTCGAACTCGGCTGGTCGTGAGCAATATCCCATGCTCATCGATGTGTATCGAATCGCGTCTGCATGCAAAATGAAATTTCCCCCTTTCATCGTTTCCTTCCGACGAAACTGAAACAAAAACTATAAACAAATGAAACAACAAAAAAACGTAAAAAGTACCTCGGAAATGTTCGTCACCACGTCGATGAACGTTCCGACGTAATCACTAAAGTTTGCTACCAACTATTGTAGCGGTGTATCCTTACGAGTCTGTCCAATAATTACTTTACCGTCATCGTTTGGTGCTCGGTTTCAGGAAGAGGTCAACCGAGCGGAAGAGAAATCTCACGGACTCCCGAAGATGAATTGCAATTCGCAAGACAACTTCGACGATACCGGAAGCGATGAAAATGAAATATATGAAAAATCGAGAGAAAATGTCACGATCTTGGTCGATGAAGAAAATCAAGAAAATCAAGAAAATTTTCCAGTGAATCGAATCGGATCTAAGGAAGCTCAGGATGGGAAAAAATTGACTTCGCGAAGTTCACAAACTTGCGGATTTCCGACATGTTCGACCGAAGCAATCGCGCCGAATACCGAGGAAACGTATCGGCAAGACAAACAGTTTGGAAATCCCGTCTCTAAACGAATTTACGTCGATGCAATCGAGTCCCACAGAAACGGAGTTCCCTGCAATGAATACATCATCGATTTGTTCGACGATCGGCAATTGAGGGTGCGGCACTGCAGCGCTACGGCAAGAAACGATTCGATCCTGCTCGTCGAATTTGTAGACACGGAAGACGATTTTAACGAAGCACCGCTCGACAGAATGGTCCTTTATCTCGGCGATCGGGTGAAGACCGTTCTCAAAGTCGAAAAGTCAGTTGAGCATTGCGGCATGCAAACTAGAAAGGTCAAAAAATTCGAAAAATCTGTTCAGACCAGCGCAACGGGAATCAATCGATTTTCCCGGGTCAATGCCGGAGTTGCGGTGAGTTATAATAATTATTATTACTATCAAATTAAATGATAATATTATCATTTAATATTTTGTTCTTGATAGAATTTTCGTTTAATTTGGAAACGGTCTACCGAATCTACCGAATAGCGTATCGACAAACGGCTGTCAAAGCTAAATGCTAAAAGCTGCTCCACCTCGATTTTGTTTTTCACCTTTGCAAAAAATATTGTTTGTCGTTCTCAGATGCTGAACAGCGAAGAAAGGGCCATAAAACGAAGTCTCGTGAGTCTCGAACGTACACTTTCTACTTTGAAGGAAAAAGCTCTGGAGGAAGCCCGCTCGATGATCGGCGGAGACGTTAAAATTTTGAGTAACGAATTTTTCGAGTGTGTCGAGCGTCTGAAAAGTTGACGCGGGAAGTGATTGAATTTTCTGCATCTCGGACGTTAATCCGACGGGGAAGGCTCTAGGAATTTTCGAAGGAATCCGATTATCTTTAATGTTGGAAGTAAGTGACTGGCAAGGAAGTGCGCAAAGAAAATGCTTCACCGATTTGTATACAAAGGCGTTACCAGTTTTATTCTCGCTCGCACTTAGACAACGTTGCTGCTCGGACAGTGTTTTTTTTAATCTTATAGTTTCTCCTGTTTCTTACACGTATCGATGTACATACATATATATAAATACACATACATATATATGTATATGAATATGTGTAAAAAAAATTCTTCGTTATCAATATCGCCTTATCTTATTCGTCATAATCATAGAATTACGTCGTCATCAATATTTTGTCACTTTCTTTTCTTTTCTTAAACTTTTCGCTTCATTTTTTTTGTTTTTTGTTTTTATGAACAACGTGAAGCAGAGGTGCTTTTTTATCGATCTTAAAGTGCGCACAATTTTTTTTATTAGTCATCGCTCTTATTGCGCTGGATAATACATCCGCAACTCGAAAATGCGCGATTTTCTTTTATAATAGTTGCAGAAGTTGTTTTGAAAAAATCAAAGAAATATCTACACGTGACTCGATTGTCCTCGACTATAAAACTCCTCTACGCATTTCTCATCGTGAAAAAATTATCATTAGTATTATTATTATTATTACTATTGCTATTATTATTATTATAATCATTAATATTCTTATTATTATTACAATATTATGTATAAATTAATTACACTAGTTTAGCGAAATTTACGGTCTATTTTTCTAGTTAGGCGGATCGGCTCTCTATTTTTATTATGTTTTTTGTATTGTTTTTTTTATACGTTTGTTTCTTTCTTTTTCGTTTATTTCGGGGAATGCTCTCTGCTCAAGTCAAGCGAAAAATCGAGAAAATCGCTCGGAGGAATGTGTCGCTGTGTGTCTGTGTGTTCGCTTCTTAGAAACCGTATCGTGTAATGTGGGCTCGTCTAAAAAGTGTCGAAAAAAAACAGAAAAAAAAAATGCGAAATATTTACGAAAGAGACGTGCTCGCTCGTAAAAAAAAATGGCGAGAGTGAAATTTACGTTTTTTTAACGTTAAAAAACGCTTTTTTTCTATTCGACATCCTGGACAAAATTTGAAGTCTCTTATGCAGGACGAGGAGAAAAAAATTGTATTTATCTTTTTTGTTTTTTATGCCTGTGTGAGAAGCTTCGGCAATTGTCGTTGCAGGGGGCCTGGCACTAGGAATTCGCGGTGTTCCTCGTTATGCTCTGCACGACGCGCTTTCCCCACCATGCCTCCAGATTAAAGGGTTCGAAATCTGTAAGAAACAAGAACAACAAAAGAACAATCAGAGAGCACTTGATAAACCATCGTATACGTACACGAAGCGCATACGAAACGTTCGAGTCAAAAATAATTTTTTTAATTGGCAAAAGGGCGAAGAGAAATTTTTAAAAAATTCTCGACTCAATGTACGAGTCCATTAGATACACCATAAAAATTTCATAAGATTTCACTGAGCCCTTTGAAAGTTACGGTGCTTCGAAGTAGCAGTAGTGATCTCAGCTTCGAACCGGTGAGGCGGCTTTTCAGTGTGTTACTTCCATTTGATTGAATGTTTTTTGGCTTATTTGTAGTAAAATCGATACGCCAGAGTGTGGACCATTTATTTATCGGTGCAGGATACCGCTTTAGTGAATAGTATAAAAATGACAGCGCGTACAAAGGAGCGTAAAAAATGCTAAAAACAAAATAATCGTTTCTGATCCAACAGCTCGCTCTGTGGTCTTTCAGGGTGAACGAGTTTTGTCATAATCGTCTATTTTCATTGGTCCATCGAATAATCAAATTAGGAATTATCTCGTGAAATAAAAAAAAAAATTAAGAAAAGAAATTTCACCTTTCAGCTGGGGATTGGGTTCCCTTTCTTGGTAATACGTCACTGACGCGCTGTTTCTGTAATTCGACGAGTCGCCGTGCGATTGGTTGTGACACATGTCCAATTCCCGCGATACGTTGTTCCATGCTGCAAAGAAAATCTATTAGTTGCAATTCAAGTCAATTGAGAAAAAAAAATGTATTACTTACATTCATAAATGTATTTGATGAGATCAAAGTGCTGTGACGAGGATTCCGATTGGGGTTGTTGATGCCTCGCTGGAATTGACGATGGCCTCTTCCCGTTCATCGCAGTCATCTGTGATCTGCCGCTGACGACGAAAACGATGCGTCATTAATACACGAAAAATATTACCATTGAAATTTTCTATTTCAAAGGAGAAATTATTTTTTCACCGTTACAGAGATCTGTTTTACCATCGGCGAGATTGATTTTTCTTGAAAAATACAAATGTGCCGGAAAAACGTAGACAGCAATTGAAAGTTAACGTTAAATTACAGCAAACGGTGAAATTTTCATGACCGATCCAACGCGAGACAGTTTTAACGCCGAACAACTGCTAGCTAGGCCTCAGCAGTTAAAATAGAAAGTGGTCCACGTCTCGGTCTCCAATTATCTGATGAAACCTCGAACGACCGTCTTCGTTCTCGAGGGTTTGACGAAATTTACGAGTTTGGGTCACCCGAGAGCTACATTTAAATTAGCTTAACTACATTCGGTACAGTGATTGGCCACAATGGACAACCCACAAATATGGGCACAGTTATGGGCCCTAAAATACAGTCGTAGCTTTCCATCCATCTAAAACAACTTTATTTAATTCCGTGCAATAACCTTTTTTTAACACACGTGTGTTGCAATTTTGCAGTAAAATTTTTTATTTTCAATGCAAATTTTTGTAAATTTCAGGCACAAGATTTGTAATTTTAATAGCTGCTATAATAATTTTAAAAGAAGTAAATTAATGTTGAATTAATATAAGTAATGAAAGCAAATTTCAAGTTCCGGTACATTAAATTAAAAATTAACTTTTACAGTGTATTTTCAGTCATTTATCATCCAAATACGATATAACCTTACTATTTATCTTCTAGAAACGAAACGAAAAAAAAACGACCGCCTGAAAAATAAAAAAATAAAAAATGAAGAACCATTTGTACTCCACGTAAATATAAACAGAGTCCCGGGTCTCTCTCTGTCGCAGGAGCGAATGAGAAGAAGCGAAACGTCAGTCGAAACAAACATGGCGTCCAAGCACGAAGGTGTTCGGTTCGCCGCGCGCATGCGCCGAGCCCGCGCACGCACCGTCAGCCTTTTCTCGGTCTTTCTCAAATTTCTTCGGACTCGCACCCTCGGTGCGTTAACAATCGGACGCAAAGTGCTAATGACTCGCAAGAAGAAGTTGGCAATCTTCCATTTGGGTCAAAGAACCAACGAAATTGATATAAACGGTCTTCGGGCGTTTGGGGTGGCGACCGGAGGGGGAGGGGGAGGGGGGGGGGTCGAACTGGAGTAGGCCGATTCGTAAGTGAAAGCGACGCCGAGCGTGCAGTCGGGAGAAAGAGAGAGACGAAAAATGAGTCAGACTGCCAGATTCCAAGAAGGCACGGAAATCAGGACGGACAAAGATGAATGCGCTGCTCCAAAACGGCCTCCCAAAAAAAAAAAAAAAAATGTCCTCGCTACTGTAGAGAAAAATATTATTTTATGTACAATACCTCATTTTCTTGCCACGCGTGACGTCCACGTCGTATAGGTATCACGTCGGCTGATGTATCACGATTCAGCACAATTACACGTTCCCGAGGAGCGTCCGAGACGTAACTCGTTCTTCCACGCCGCTCGTTTTCCTAGTTTCCGTTTTGTTTCCGCACCTCGCCCGACGTCGAGATACGAAATTTTTTGACGGAGCTGCGATAACTTTTTTGTTGCCCCGAAACACCGTGAAATGAAACACGACAGTCAACCACGGAGAGCAAAGCGAGGAAGCGAACGAGATGCCATAGAGGAGTAGCTTGACAGCAGTGCCAGACCCCTCCCTCCTCTTCCCCTTGCTGGATTGTTGTCTCGCTTCGTTCCACGGCGTCGTCGCTGTCGCCGCCTTCGTCGATCTCGCGCGCCAGCTGCTCGTCCATCGGTACGGCAGATGTCGGTACGGAAGAGTTTCAAAACAGCGGTAGATTGTAAGGAGAGAAGGGAATGACCGAGCGACGCCATCTACGTCGGTAAGTTACCTACGACCTGCCGTCGAATCGGACCGAATGGTAACTACCAGGGTTATCATAATTAAATTAAAAGCGTCTGGGAGGTGTGCTGAATCGCAAATTGTCCCAAAGCCACGACTATATTTTCATTACATGTATTTCATAAACGGAAAAAAACATTTCATACCGAGAAAAAATATTTCATCAAAAATTCCAAGGCTACTCACGATTGCACTCAACGGAATGCACTTACGATTCGATAGTTTCTATAAGCTTCGCATTATTTTGATAAATCGACGTTTTGGGGGTTCGTCTTTTCGGAGGATATACGTTTCGGGGGTTATTTTTTTCGGGGGATATTCATCGGGGGATAACCGTCCGAGTGCTACGCCACCCTACCTATTGTATACCTATAGTGCGACGGTAGCAAACTTTCCCGAATAAATAGGAAGACCTGGCCATTCTACAAGCTATTCGACGTACGAACAATTCAATAGTCAACCATGAAAAACCACGTGAATACAGTGACGATTGAAGAAGAATTTATTGAGAGCAGTAAAAACAGTTCCGAACGGTGAACAAATCGTCGTTCTCTCCTAATCGCTGTCGACAACAGCCATGACAAACAGTCGACCGATATCGTGGCAAAGTGCCATAAAACGCCGGCTGCACGCGTGCCGCGACGGCGACATCTCCTTCCCCCCACGCGATCCGGAAAGCGACGAACGGGGCGAATGCGCGGTGGGCTACCATTAGCCATTGTTACATCCACCGTCGTCACCCCTCCGGCACGGAAAAACAAGAGGACGCGAGGAGCGTGGCCACGCCAACCTAACCTCATCGACCGCCTGTCCCGTCCTCTTCGACATTGGAGACCGAAAAAGGGGAACAGAGAACCGAGAGCGAAAACAGCGACAGCGGCGTTGATGCCGTTTTCGTGGGGTTATCGGTTACTCGGACTCGGTTGCAAGCCGCGGTCTCGCGCTCTCTCAATTATTGATGGAATATCTGCTCGGGATCGATGACGCGTGGCGGTACCACCTGGCGCATCGACGTGGCTCGGTTGCACCCAGTGCCGAGGCCCCGGAAGCACCGTGGAGAAACCCTGTGGCGAAGCGGTCGTGCAAGCGTGCGCAATGGCCGGCGTGCCGTATATATGCGTCAGTAGCCGAAACTATAGTGGATGTTGGACGAGGTACACATATAGCTGGTCGGTACGTTTAAATCGTGAAATTATTCACCCGGTCGTATCGGCTTGACCCGAGCGGTCATCACCTGGCGGTTGCGCTGGTGCGGCCCGTACCGTTCCGAAGTCCTCCCAAGGCTTAGGACGCGATCATCTACGCGGAGCGTATAGGTTGTGCCGATACGTGTACGTGTCGACACGAAGCCTGAACCTCACGGTCCAATGTGTCCCAACATGCGGTAAACCGAATCCTGAGATCTATGGATGTCTCAATTTCTCAATCATGGTTTCGTACCCGCTATCGCCGATGCGGTGTGCCCTGTTCTTGCACCAAGGCATTGATGCATTGGGGAAGGGTTGGGAGGTGAGTTAAATACTGATTAGAGGGTTTGGATTGTTGGATCAACCAGAGATGGATAGCCGAGATCCATTTCGTGGGTTGGGGCTTCTCGTCGCTATGCTTTAAGACTTGCGAATCGCTGCAGTTTCATTCTTCTTCATTGATACAGCTGACTTCATAGCTGTTCATCGCTGCGAATTTGTGGTCCTCGTCGTTGTTCTTTTTGTGGATTCACTGTTGATCATGGGTGCAGCTTCCTTGTTATTCATTGCTGCGGGTTTATTGATTCTCGTTGTTATTTATTTCTTTGTGGATTTACGATTGGTCACGGTTGTGAATTTATTGTTGTTCATTGCTGCGGTTCTATTGGTCCTTGTTTTTCCTTTTTGTAGATTTACTCTTGGCCATGATTGTGGATTCATTGTTGTTCATTGATGCAGTTTTATTACTGTTCATCGATGCAGCCTCATTGTTATTCATCGTTGCGAATTGTTGGGATTGCGTTGTTGCGACTTTATTGGCTCTCATCATTGTTGTCCATTCCTCCGAATGGACTATCAGACAACGACGTTCCTCCTCGTTCACCGTTGTTGACGGCTGTTCACAGTCGTTGACACATCGGCTCCGATCTCCGGCTCTCCGTTATCCGTTCGTTAATCCTTCGACCGTATTCAGGCCGTCAGGATCATCGGCCAGCAGGGCCATTTGCGTCACCATCACGGTCCCGCTGCCGGTACCTGACATCAGCAACCTGCCACGCACCATCTGCTCGTAATTTTCCCATGCTCACCGACAGCGAACAGCCGTTCTTACACGCTGAACCAGTCTTGTTTTTCTCCCCCGAGCATTTAAGGAAAAGCCACCTGACACATTTTCACTCCTTCGAATTTTGCCTTCCCGAACTCCGGTGAGCCGGCACGAGCTCCGCGACCGATTCGGCGATGGGACGAAGCGTGCCAGGCGCCACGCTTACACCTGCGCGCCTCGTAATGTCATCGTGAACGTAGTGGATGTTTGCTACCTGAACCACGCGACTTATGGCGCGCTATGGAATTTCTTGGACGACGATATCTGCGTCTCTGGAAAGTCGGCAAAGGAAAAAAATGGAGACGAACAAATTTCGTACAGATTCAACACGAGATTGTCAATATTGAGTGTCTTCCAAACTTATCGTATCAGTAGATGTCAACACAGACTGCATTAATCTTCATCATAATTGATGAAATAACGCAATCGAATACTGGCCTTTGCAAGTCAACTTTACCGTTTCCGGTTAATGGCTAGGATGACCCACATCACGGTGAACTCAAATTGATGACACAGCAACACATATTCGATCCACGGGAAATGCATAAATTCAAGCTCTTCAAGTATTTTCCATTAAACTAAAAATGTTCGTTCGAAGGATCATTTTATGTTTCTTATGGATAAAAAAAAATTGCATAAAATATCCCGCGCGATTGGTCATTCTTGAGGGTGTTCTGATAGTGTAAAAAAAATGGCAGGTCTTACCATGAAAAATTGTTGAAGCAGTCTTGTTTGTATTGAATTAAAAATACAAAACAAAAAAGATTGTACCGCAAAAGAAACTTAACAGATAAAGGAAGTTCGGTATTTCGGAAGAATGTAGATTAGTTACTTGATCCAGACTCCAAAGCCGGGAGCATAAAAAAATTTCATTATTATCTTCACTTGTGGCGCGGATGCATGCATATTACAGTGAAAATCTCTGCACGTATAGTTCGTGCCCCCTCTCCCAGCGGCGCAAAATCCGCCGACGCAATCCGTGGTATAGAATTTCCAGCAGCATCCGCATCACCCGCGGTAGTCTTTGTGATAAATCCTCTTTCCAAGGAAATGGAGATCACGAGGATCCTTCCTCCTCGTTCCGGAGTCCCGTGGAATTTGCGTGTATGAAGAATCTCACTCCGGCAATGCCGAAGAATACACGGAGTCGGGAGGATAGTTGGATGTAGAAGGCTCGACGTCGGAGGAAGAGGGGAGAGGTCCGTACGTAGTCGCCCCTTGTGGAATCGAGGATCGACGGCGTATACGCTGGCGTCGGCGCACCTGATATCCTCCCTCATGCTCCCCACTCCGCCTCTCTCGGGTCTCTGTGCGCGTAACTCTGACCCCTCACTCCCCCGCACGGCTACCCCCCCCCCCCCCCTCCCCCCACTCCTAACACTGTACCTGCCTACATGACAGAGCGCCATGCCTCGCCGTTGCCCCCATCCTCTTTCTCAGTCTCTGTCTTTATGCTTTACCTGCCCGAGTGCGGCTACATTCACAATAGGAAATGGCGCCCCGTACAGTCTTGCTTGCTTCATTTAGGGTTCGTTAACCTTCATCGACGTGATTATAATTGACAACGTTAAGGCTGTTTACATATTCGAACAGCTTTTACGAATAATCACGAATGTGAAACTACGGTTCAAAATCGTCACAAATTAAAACCTGCCTTTACGAATCACCACAAATGCAAACTGCCTTTCCTAATCACCAAAAGTGTAAATTGCCTTTACCAATCACCATAAGTGTAAACTGCATAAATGTAAACTGCGTTTACATTTCCACCACAAATGTAAACTGCCTTTACGAATCATCGCAAATCTAAGCTGCCTTTATGAATCGCCCCAAGTGTAACCTGCCATTACAAATCACCACAAACATAAACCGCCTTCTCGAATCACCAGGAATCTAAATTTTCTTCAAAATCACCACAAACGTAAATTGAGTCTGGGCCTGCACTCCAGGTGTGAATATCCCCAACTATCAGTGATTCGCTCATCCTGCCGAGACTCATTTTTATTCGCTGATCCGAAACTGTGTGAACTCACCTTTATTGCGCTCCATGTCGTGTGCCACCCCCACCTATGGCGATCCTTGTCGCTCCGTTTCGCCGTCTCCATTCGTTACCTATTCGCTCCACCTGCCGTCTCGCTTCACCACTACACGGCTCTCCCAGTCGCTCACCCATACACACGCGACGCGAGCGCTGCACGCAGAGGCGACGAGGCGCCCTCTAGGCTCTAGCGGTGCAGCGGGGGGAAAACCACCAGGCACCAGGAAAACCAACCGAGGCTAGGCGAACGCACACCGACACGACGAAACTCTCCCCTCACGCCACTCATCTTGTCTATAACTCCCTTCCCCTCCCAAACGCTCCCCACCCTCCCTTTGGAGGAACGAACGAAGGAACTGTAGCGGCGCTGGGAAGTGTGAGGGGCAACGTCAGTCAGTCTATCGGCAACCTGCGTACCAGCCGTGTCGCAGTGCTTACGTAACATATAATTATTATTCCTTACTTGTCAGTATTTAATTTAATTTTACGTTTCTCGCCTTATCGATGAAAATATTCTAACAGACGGAACAAAAAAAGAGACAAAAAGTAAACAAACAAGCAAACAGTAACAACAACAATTGAAACAGTTCGACCATACGTATCAACAACAACAATTGAGCTTGATCGATGAAAACGAGCGGATCGAGGATCGATAAAATTCTGACAAATGCTTTGACAAATAAATTCAAAGGACGATGAAATTTTAAGTAATAAAAAATTGAATTTCCGACGGTTTTCGAGGATTATTTATTCGTTTCACAAATGAAAGTGCAGACGTCGGACAGGTGAAGGGTCGAGCGCGAGAGAGGGGGAAGGAGAGCGAAGGGACGGATCAAGAGACCAGCGAGAAAAAAAACACACACACACACAGACTAAATAAAACCTCATCGACAAAAATCGTCGTACGAAAGTAATCTTTTTTCGTTTCGTTTTGCAAAAATCAAATTTCGTTTTTTTAATCGACGAGATCGGTGTGAAAGAAAAATAAAAAACAAAAAAAAACTCTCTCGACGAACAAACGAAAAAACTCGACGACGTAAAAATAAAAAATAAAAAACTAAATTTCGTCAAGCACCAAGTGATATGTAATAAAAAAATTTTATCGGATAATTTCCTCGTGGGTCCAAAGGGCTGGAGGAGCGTGGCTCAGTCGCGGGTGAAGGGACCGGACGGGAAGAAAAAAAATAAAAAAATAAAAAAACAGGGTGCAGACTTCGATCAACTCGACGCACACTCCAATTTTCCGAGTCGTTCGAGAGCTCCCTCGAGGTCGAAAAAAATCCCTCCAATTCCGAGGTCCGACCGTTCTGGAAAAAAAGCTCGGAAGCTGGATAAAAAAAAAGCTCCGACAAGAGATACATCGAGGATTTTTGCTGCGCAAAAAATACATGTGTCTGTCTCTCTCTCTCTCGCAAGCTCGACGAAAAATTTGAAACACTTTGTTTTTCTCGAAAAAAGCCTCACCCGTACGTTGTAAAATAAAATTTAAATAAAAAAATAACGCCGAACGCGCGGTTAACACGGCAGGACGAGGCGCTCTGCCAGGTCCCTCTCTATCTTTCTCCGGCACGGCTCGGTCGTTATATCGATTACTTTTCAAAATAGAAGGCGGCAGCGTGTGCGCCGGAAACACCTGCTCCCTGTGTGTGCGGTGTGGAGTATTCTCTCTCCCTCGAGCCGAGTCGCACGGCGCGCGCGTTTCTCGGCAGTTGTTCGCGCTACGCACAGCCCGACAGGTGCAACGACGGCGCTCCAGGGCGCAGCGCTCGTGTGAAACACGTTACGGAACAAACAAAAAAAAACCATCAGGAACCAAACAAGAAAAGAAAACGAATTTAACAAATTTTTTTTTCCCGTTTTCCGCACATACTCCGGGTGCGGTGTGACATCGAAAAGGAACGAAGCGAAACAAATTACAAAAGTGCGCGAGGAAAAATTTTTGTGAGAAAAAAAAATAACGAAAAAGTGAAAAATTAAAGGAAAAAGAAGAAAAAAAATTGAAAACTTTTTTTTTCTTCGAGGAAGATAAGAGAAATAAAGAACGAAGTACGAGGCGAAGGAAAGGAGGTAGAGGGGAAGAGGGTTCGATAGGAAATTCGGAGTTGATACACAGTCGTGGAGGCGCCCGTCGTCTTCGCCGGTACAACCATAACGCCGCCCGCCCTAAAACGCCCGAGACGGGAAACGGTGGACTCATCCCCGCCACCCGCTCGTATCGCATCATCCTCAGGAACGTCGACGTCCCCCGGTAATCCCGGTACGTCCACAGCGTTGGTCTGCATAAACAGCATGGACGCACCACTTTCACAGAGCATGGACTCCGTCAACACGGTGGCTACCTGCGAGGACGAGGTGAGAAAAAAAAAAAAAAAAAAAAGAAACTCCCATTTACATTTTTTAGGATCGAAATTCCACGCATTTTGAGTATAATGACGATCGGAGCAAAAAACAACCCAGTCACTATTTTTTCAAAGCAAACTAGATATTTTCAGCTTAGGTTAAAATGAACGAACTTCATCGAAGTTGGTCCAGGTTATTTTTCAAAAGTATACCGAGAAGATTGAGCAGCATTTCATAAAGTGTCTCAAAAAGGAATCGCTCAATTGAACGATATGATTTAAACTCGAACCTAAACGAAGCTAAAGCCCAAAAAAATATTCGATCGAGCTTTGTCATCGCTTCTTCATGATTTTTTTTTCCAACCATCACTGAGGTTAGGTTTCGAAAGAATGACACAAAAGTAAGTTCTCGTGTAAGCAAGATAAACCTCAGCAGAGGTTAAACCTCGCCAGGTCCCTAAAAATCATGTAGGTGTTAGGATTAAAAAGGCTGGCGACATTAAAAAAAAAATCTGAACTCGATCGGCTCGGATGAGGTTTAGGTTAAGACTTTCCCAGCGCGCTTAGGTTAAACCTCCCCTCCTAACTTCTAAAAACCAATTCGAAGTTAGAAATGAAGGTTGATCGCGGAGACATTTTTTCAGAACCCAAACTCGATGAGCTCAGATGAACTTTAGGTTAAACCCAGCATATAATGCCAAGCCTCTGGCCTCGAGAGCTCGCGGTACGTTCCTGCCTCAGTCGCGAACTAACCAACCCTCTGTCTATCCGCCATCCCCTCCCCCCCCCCCCCTCGCCACCCTCCGTCCTCGCGCCACCCTCCGGTACACTCCCCTATGGCGCCAGGCAGGCTTCGTCCATATGCTCTCGGTCGAGCGTGCACGCAAGCTCTGTTCCCACCCCCCCCCTCGTGTTCTCCGAATCCCCTCCCCCACCCCTTCCCCCACCGCCCCCTCTATCTTTCTTCCTTATCTTTCGCCATTTACCTTCTTCCTTTCACCCTCCCTCTCTCCTCACCGACTATCCTTCCACGACCTTTTCCACTCCACAACCCTCTCTGCACCATCCCTATTCATCCTCCCCCCCCCCCTCCCCCTCCCACCGACACAAGCGACATGCCCCTTCCGCGCAACTAGCGACATCTCTGACGCACTCCGGCGAGCCTCGGCGCAAGTGCGGCACGAGCGGGTTTCCTCGCGCCCGCGCACTTGAACCTTCGACCCCCCTCATCAAACCTACCACCGAAAAAAATCTTACCGCGTATAGGTAGCCTCGTTACTATACCGGCTTATCCAATTACTACTTCCACCTGACGTACCCCCCCCCCCCCCCTTCCTCTTCTTTTTATTCGGGACTGTTGGCATGGAAACACGTTTGACTCCTTTTTTTTTTTTTTTTTTTTTTGTTATTGTTTTTGGGAAAATCTTTTTCGCGCTGAGCTGGAAAGCTTTTGACTTTTTTGGGTCGAGCAGTGTCAATGTGCTTCAGCGGGGGGGGGGGACAGAAACAGATTACTTAAGGAACGCACGGTACGACACTGGAAGCTCTTTCGGGTATTATAGGACTTTCTCTACTACATTATTGCACAGTAGGAGCTGCCTTAGATATTGTAGTTCTTTCATAACACCAGGAGCTCATTCGGGTGTTCTACGAATTCGTTTATCAAATCGATCGTCACTGCCAATTCTTTCAAGTTTTTAAAATAATTTCTCCTATAATATTTATTTGTTCACGCTTGGAGTTCTTTGGATAAACGTTATATACGTTTATTATTTATATTAATTATGTGATGTATATTATTTTCACGAGTTCTCGTCTCGAATTCATTGTCCCAAAAGACACCAAAAACTCCTGATCTCAATCATTCTCAGCGTAAAGAATTAAAAGGCTCCCACCCTAGCCTCAAGAGTTCTTAGCCGATCGCACGATTCCCGGTTCCCAATGTGTATCGCACGCCGGCCCAACTTAAAACGACCGATAGTCAGCGTTTTCGAGACTTCCTGAGCACGGGTATTATTGCATCGGCCTGCGCACTCTCGACGCACCGATGCGTCATGCAGTCGTAAAATCAACATGCGTAGTGCGTCGGTGCTAGAGACACGAGGTGCGAGGCATCGCCGAGAGGAGACACGAAAGATACGTGCCCCGACGGCGGAAGGGCGTAAAGAGAGCGCGGAGGGTCGGGCGTGAAAGTCGTAAGGAATCGTGAGTCTTGAGGGCACGTGCGCGCGCACACACATGACGGATGCGGGTGTGCAGGAATAATATGGGCTCCCTGCGAGAAGGGGAAGCGCGGTGGGGAGGGGGGGGGGGCGAAAGCACGCACGCTTACGCATGCAACGGGGCAAAGTGGAAGGAACCGAGTGCACGAAGGACGTTGGGCTCGCGCGGGAATTCGATCGGTCGTGCCCGCGTGCGCGCCCAACCTACAAGAGCGCGCAGGTGATGCCAGCATTCGCGCGGTTCATCAAGCTGCACGGGCTTAGCGGTTGTCCAACGCTCTTAAGGGAACCACGCGAGTCACCCGAGATCCGCGGTGACGCAAACTTCATTCAAAGTCAACTAATGAGGCGACGCGAACTTTCCGTGGCTCCGAGCTATTGAAGCTTCAATGGAGTTTCTGGTTCAAAGTGACCCAAAGGTTCTGAGATTGAACGTCATCGAAAGATTCTTGAGACATGAAATACCGTGGTTGCGCCCCTTTTTTCGCTCCATAGGGATTTCGCATTGCCGTGGTTGTCGCTGTGATGAATAATGCAGATTAATGAAACTGCGCTGTTCATTTACGAAGCCAAATCTTAACCGTAGGCAAAACGTACCTTAATTTGCAACCGTAGAATTTTGGTATGCAACATACCCTACGACCTCGGATGGCAGGATCTTGAGAGTAAAAAAATTTCGAGTCTTTTGTCTCGGAATACTCAAAGTTGGGGAAATGTGTTTTTCAACTAACGTCCGAATACGTGTGTATGTTCTCAAAGTTTGAAGTACCGCGAGCTTATTTCATTGGCGTGATTCCAAAAAAATTTCGTCGAAGTGGTTCCGAAAATTACAATAGTGGTTCCCACGTTTTTTTCCCGATGATTGTGGTGGTTTACGTTGACTCCCTGCCGTCGTGGCTCGAGAGATGAGGTAAACATAAACCGAACCATTTGCAGCCTGAGCGTGGCTAAGGTGCCCTTACTTTTAGTGTTCTGATGAGTTTAACATCTCGCGAACAGCTCTGCGCAAGGAGGATTCGTGGAATTCGCAGCGCCGCCGAGGTGAGAATGCTCGCTACGGTGCCACGAGGAAATTTGAGTCTCATGGCTCATGTCTGAAGCATGCCTGAACCGCAAGTTCCGCACCTCTCTCTAACACACCCAGCGCAGTCGGGCCTCTCTACCCATGGTTGTTATTGATTTTTCACCGACGCGGAAGCGAGCCAGAGAGAAGAGAGAAAGAGAGCCGAACGTAAAAGAAGCACGGAAACGGGCAAAAGAACCCGAGTAAAAGCAGCGAGGGGGGGGGGGGATGAATCGGATAACAGGATGGAACATCAAAAAAGAAACACGAGAAGCTGACGACGGTGAAAAATAAAGAGACACATTTGTTGATCAATATATTTAAGCTCCGGTCATTGTGAAAAAAATCAGTTTTTTTTATTCATGTTTACTTTCTCATCCTACACGATGTAGAATTACACACGTTCCTGTATATCTGTCTGTCCCGGTCGAAAATGTAATAACTTTCTAGACACTTTGGATCGCAACGAAATCGATGTTTTCTTCGATAACCATAATACGAAAAGTGTCAAACTATTCGAATAGTCAAACTATTCGAGTAGCCATTGAAAGATATTCGGTTGGTAAAGCGATCAATGTGTGGCGACCCTGAATAGAAGTTCGCTCAATCCAAGCTCAATATATTTTTTATTTTTTACTTATTTTTTCATTTTTCGATAATAATTTTTTTTAACCACATTATAAGCAAAACATGATCACGATTCGATCAAATGTGATTAGTCAAATCTATAATTTTACGAAAATAAATACACGACACAACTTCACACCAAAACCGACGAGATGAGAAAGTCACGGGCAACGAAGCGCGCCCATTTTGTTAAATACAATTTTTGAAAAAAGATCCTTGTTTTGCACAATCGTCGAGTGATGAAAATGTTTTTTTTGCAATTTTTATTCCGCAAAAAAATCGTTTTCAAAAGCATTGAAAAAAGTGAGAAATAGGATTATCCGCTGTGGACATGATCCGCCCGTCCATACGTGCTATATCAGCGGTACAGGCTAGACTAGGGGTTGTACGTAGTGCAAGCGCGCGACTCTGACAACTCTCGACTGGCTGTGTGCTCGAGGAAGCGCGAGATCCCACGCTTCCCCTTGAAAATCCACTCGCATGGCTTTCACCCCGCATCCATAACATCCACCGGTACCGTGGATGTATCTGCGCTATATACATATAGGAGCAGAGATTAATTCGCTCTCCCGGGCATGTCATTCACCTTTAACCGACGAAATAATTCTTTTTTTCAAGTTGACAATTCGTTAATTGTTCCTGATTATTTTTCATTTTAAAAAGCATCATGAATTCAATGAGTTACCAAGCCCGATAAGATATTTAATTGGAACAAAATATTTTTTTGGAAGTGGCGCAAGCATTGAGTTAATTTTTTTCTCCAGCCCAATGAAAGATTGTCAATAAATTATCGGCTTTGACGACACGCGGGTCGGTCCACCGTCCAGAATTACAACAAATCATAGAATCGTTAATTATCGTTGGGCCAGTGTCTGACCTATCGACCCGACTCAATCGATCGTTGTCCAGACGAATGCGAGAGGGAGCCGTGCGAGCGCGCAATCGAACAAAACGAAGCTCGAGGCAATTAGCTGTGAAGCGAGAGCATTTCGACTGGCTGCATCGCTTTTCGTGCAAACTGGAAAGTTCCCCTCTCCACCCCGCTCCCATGAGTGTCTTCGAAATCGTGCCTTGCGCAGTTATTCGCATGCTCGCTCACTCGTCACTCGACGATATCCACCAGAACGTAACAAAGCAACACGAATGCGCTCTCTTCAATCTGAGATTGAAAAAAAATTGCCTAAAGATCGAACGAGAAAGACAAACGAAAAATCTATGTGGAGTGTTGAAAAAGTTCTGAAGATCTTATCTTTTCCGCAGTTGAAAACTGAACGAACTTTTCCTTTGGCACTTTTTCGTAGAGTCCATGGTTTCCGAGTTACGAGCTGTTGAAAATGTTCGCGCCTGAGTGTCACTGTAGGCGGCGCGCGCGTCGCTGACGTTCAACCGCTCGTAACTCGACAACTATGCATCGTAGAAAAATGTTCCCAAGGAAAAGTTCACTCAGTTTTCAACACTGAACACGTTTACAAGATTTTGTTAACAATTTTCCTAACGAGCCTTTTTATTCTGTGAAATTAATTCGCCGATCTTACATCGAGCAATTTAAGAAATTTGGCGTTTAAAAAACGAACCACACGAGTAGTGTGGAAAAGGAAATGGTGGCCACATTGCACACAATTGCATCTCATTCCTTTTGTGTGTCATAACGCACTACAGATTTCCTTTTGCCTTCTGGCAAAAAGCCTCCCCGTACCCTCGTCGCTGGCTCTTACAATTTCTTTTTCCATCCTCCTTTTCTCCTCTCTCCTCTTTCAACTCGACGAGTCACGAACCTACGAGGAATATTAACCTCCGGCCTTTCTCGTGGGGCCAACTCTCTTCAGTGGCTCTTGTCGACGAGCTACACGACGACGTCGTCGTTGACGTCGACGAACGGGTAGAGAGAGGATGAAGTGGAGAGAGAACGGAGCGAGGCAGCGGAGCGAATAGAGCGAAGCGGTCCTGCGGCGACGTCGACGTAGTCAACGTCGATCGATAGTCCGACACACGCAGGGGCAGCCACGCGCTTAAATATCTCACGCGGCACTCGGGCATATACACTGAGACGAAATGACAAAAAAAAAAAATTTAGTAAAATACAGATAAATGTGTATAAAACGGTTAAAATATTGAATGGCAAGAATAAATTTAATTTTTTGACACTACTCAAGGGGCCGAAGTACATCTATTGATTAATTTTGCTACAGGCCTTAAAAAGGTTTATAAAAAAAAATCAATAGCAAATGTCAATGATCCTAAGCTCATAGTTGGCATTTATTAAAAAGAAATTCTCATGTTAAGAGGAGAATAATTAATCGTTTTGCGTGCTTTTCATTCGTATAAAGCGCGACTTTACGTCATACCGGTAAGGGTGGTCACGCAGGTCGCCAACGCACCCTCCGAACGACGCACTTTCATTAATGCCGCGGCGAGTCGTGACTTATTATCATGAATTTTAAGATCTTTTCCGCTGATTCCCGGAATATTTTTTTCTTAGCTCGGCTGGTTCACGAAGTCTCTTAATTTAATAAAATATTTCGTCTCAACTGCACGGAGATAAATTTTTAGGACTTACGTGGCTTAACTGAGGAAGCCCACACATGAATGCTCTGTACTTTGGGGTTTCCTTCTTGGTCTTCATTCAAGTACCATGTGCCAAAAAGATACAATCCCAACACAATCAAGTCGCTGACATGCTGGCGTACCGATTCCACATGACAAACAGCTGAAAAATATTAATTTTCGGCCGAGTCACGCAGCGCTGAACATAGGGATACGAAAATATGTGCGGCTTTGATAACATACAATCTTTCAGTAAATTCTTGACGAAGAATGAAAATGGATTCATACTCTTGCTGAGATGAAACAATTTTCCCGTTGCCCATATGCGTCGGTCCGTCCATCGGACAGCTGCGCTCCGTTGTCCGTGCAACCCATGCTTTTCCTCGCTTCTCTATCTGTCCTCGCATAAACAAGCCATGGCCGCGAAGTTGTAATACGCACGCCCGTAGGACAGCATGCTACAGCAGCGACAGGTGTTCGAACGAGTCACCGAGGAACCGTAATGGCCCGTCATCTGTTAGCTTACTTATCAATCGGCAAATGTAATGAGTGTAACAATGCAATGCTAAGCTGTAAAGTCCTCGGTTAGAAATGCAAATGTTACGTTATTACTTAGTAACTACAAAATTACTAAGCAAGAAAGTAACATCTAAGTTACTCAGCAACAAAGTTACTTCTAAGTTAATCAACAACAAAGTAACTTTCACGTTACTTCGTGGCGTCGTCAATTAAAAACGTCCAAGTTACCTTTTTGCTTAGGAAATGGCCACGCAATTTACGAAGATTTTGTTGTTGGTCATGTAACGCTAAAAAAGATGGAGAGAATGGGTCTTGTCTCACTATTGCTATTAAATTCACTGGGTTTACATAGGTTGTTGGTATATTTTCGTGAAATCGTATCGCGATGTTGACGCGAAGTATACACTATGGACAATGACGAATGATTGTATAACTAACGAACAATGGGAATGGGAGTACCGGTGTGCTGGTATTATGGCAGTCGTCGCAGTAACATTCAGTCACAGGAGATAGCACGAGTAGAAGCAACAGAATAGGCTGGGCAGAGCGGATGTTGTATAACGGTTAGGCAGCCAAGAGGAACGCGCTCGCAGTACTAGGCGCAGCCGAAGCTCACCAAGCCGTGAACGTGCACGCTCGACACAAAACTCCTCCTACCGCCGGCGTACAACGAAACATTTGTCCGGTTTCTCTATCGCGGTTCTGTCGTTGCACGAAATAATCGAATGTTTTCACATGATTTTTCCTCTATTTGTTCAATTCGCCAGCACAAGCGTAACTTAATAATTTAGCGTCAAGATGAATAAAAATTATTGGCGATATATAAAATGTGTTGTGATACAAAATAAATTGATATTCTCAAAAATACGTCGGAATACGTGGCAGTTCATTTTTAAAAAAGAAAAAAAAATCGTCCAAAATTTGCCTTTCGAGTCGATTTTTTGCGTATTTCAACGTCCTCAAACTGCACGATAAAACGATTAGAAAATTTCGGACAAGGCCCTATATTGTGTATTTTTTCCCGTAGAACACGATGGACACCCCCGACTGTTCCTGGCTCCATTGGGAGCCAAGATATCGACCTTTGAAAATCACGAAAATCGACGTTTTTCCAAAAGTGACTCAAACATTGAAACATCCTTGTTCATACGATTTTTTTTTTGTTTCATAGCTACATTACCGTTTCCTTTTTTTGTTTTGCAAAATTACATGTTCGTATCAATGTACGAATAGACCCGGTAGACTTTGGGGTTCGTCGCGGTTCTGACTAACGAAAAGTCGTTGAATTTAATTATTCGTATTTAACGGAGCGTGAAAATTAATTATTCAATTAATATACCGAGCAGACCCAAGGCAGCTGTAGGTAAAGCGTTTATCTCGCTGCTTAAGGAGATCAGAGGCGAAGCATTTAATCCACTCTGAATACATGCATACACGTGTACATAATTACCGTACACAGATGGAAATCACATAGACGAATGTGTGTGCTTAAATGAGATGGGAACATAGTGATAGAGTTAACGCAAAGGAAGCGAGCTTGAATTTCATAGGAGGAGAGCAAGAAATACGAGAGTGTGTTTCATGAATGAATGGGATTCCCGACCTACCGTAAGTCAGCCTCCCGTTGAGCTACTGCTGTTACTGCATCGTCCCCTTTCCGCGCAGCCCCTGTCCTGCGGATGCTGGGGCTTCTCGCCGCTGATGCTGATGCTGCTGCCGCGCGCGGATCACTTTTTTGTTATTTTCACAAATTAAATTGCGTCTGATGAACGCGCCAAGAAAATTAGAGGTTGCGCAGTTCTTGGATCACGATTCTGGCTTTGATATTGTATGGGGATATGAAATATAAAGCTTTAAGGAGAAGACACCACAATTCAACATTGCCTTAATCACAAATATCTATTTTGATAAATGGCTAATTTTTTTTACGTCTATCGTCGGGGATTCCTTACGAAACACTGAGGTGGGAATAGGATAATTCTGAGATTTCTGATCTGGGGTGAAAAAATGTATCGGAAATAAGCCTTAAAGGTCGAGCGAGGAAATTTTGCTCCAAGACCGATTTTTTTTTAAAGCCGCTTTTTAGATGTTTTAAAACAGCGACAACTTTGCTTTCCGATGGAAGAACGGCAAATTCGAGTTGTCTATCGTGTTCAACGGGAAAAGATACATAGAACCCTCAATTTATTTTCTGATGTCATTGCTTTTTTTTATCATTTTCGTTCACCGTCCGGAATAAATAATTGACCACTTTTTTATATCTTCATTTCTTCCATCGCAATAATTAATCGGTCCGCCGCGTTCAACTTTTTTATTGTCTCTCTTTCGAGTCGCCAGAGTCCCATGTCTCGTCAGGAATCTTCCTAGTACGTCGTCGTCTTTGTTTCACGGCGAGCGCAATTTTAATGACGCAAGGGATTCGTTAGGAAGACTCGCCGTAAAACAGACGGAAATATTGTACGTGTTTAAGCACAAAAAAAAATCACGTACTTTTTTCATTAAAGAAATGTTTATTTAAATTTTACAGACTGATGAACTTTTTTTTTACTTTTAGAAAAACAAATTTTTCACAACAAAAAATAAGATCATTTTATGAACTCTCGAAATAAAAATATAATTTAAGTGTAAACACGACAGGTATCTCAGCATGAAGACGGTGGAAGGAAGAAAAAAATGGCGTTGAGGGCAGGAGAGAGAATCGGGTCTGCAAATAATATTCTGTCGCGGTAAATGGAGAGTTTATTTCATTTCTAGCTGAGAATTCAATCTTTCTCCTCAAAGCAAAAAGCGTTTTCCCTCCGGCGAGAAATAAAGGACGGAACACAGAGGGTGAAAAAAAAATGAGAAAGTATTTTGTGCCGAAAGAGCCAACAGTCACAGAAATCTCGCAATTTGCTTTCTTCTACTCATTTCGTTTGCGTTTTCTTCTCTGTTCGATACTGGTAGCTTTCGATCTGCGCAGGGCAAGCAGCGCGCGCGTTGCGGCGACGTTTTTAGAACTCCTCTTTCGGATCTAACCACTACAAACAGGTTTGAACCGCAGTTCGATGTTGTTTTTGAACAAATAATCGGTTAGATCTCACGAAAGTGTATCGAAAAATCGAAACCATGAACCCAGATAGGTTTTACAGTTGTCTCCGACAACTATAAAACCTGTGTAGTGGCTTCGACCACTACGAACCGGTTTTACTTGTTGTCCGAAGTTGTTTTTTAAAGAAATAAGCGGTTAGATCGAACCTAAGCGTATGGAAAATATCGTAACCTCGTTCCCAGCCAATCGAGCCAATCTAACCAACCTTGAGCATAAAAAAATCGCGATATTGGCCAAATGACGCTCTATCTGAGATAAAATGGACATAAAAAATGATTCAATATCGAAAAAAAAAAAATGATCAAACAAATCCACAAATCTCGACAAACGGGTTATGAACATAACTTCCTCTATGAGGATGCAAAATGCATCAAAGTAGCCTCTGGCTCTACAAAAAACTTTGACAAAGGCAAAATGCTACGACTAAAAAAAAGTTTTATTTGCCATAAAGAATTAAAAATCGGCACGAGCATATTTTTGTCTCCATACTTGTCTCATAAAACAGTTGAGAACGATCCGAGGGACATTTCCCTTCCGATCTCGGGGACGGAGTGGCCACAGGAGGAATAAAAATAAATAAAAGCGAAAGAAGTAGATAAAGACTCGCACCGAGTGCAGAGGCAGACCGGAGCGATAGATATAGAGCCGCGGAGCTAAGCGGGTGGCTTGTAAGGCCAGAATCATTTCTCGGGACATGAATAAGTGATCGGCGTGCGCCGAGTCTCCATCCTTCTCACTTTCTTGCCCCCTCCCCTTTCCGCACTCGATTCCCTCGCCTCCCTCTTACGGCAGAGCCAGACTCACCGTCGCCGTTCCTCAGGCCCGCTCGTGTAACCCAGCACGGCCGCACGTTCTCTACCCTGTGTGCCCTGCATTAACCACCAGATCCATAAAAAAATATATAGTTTGCATCAAACGCGTTCATTTTTTTTTCCACAATTTTTTATTATTTTTATTTTATTTATGCTAGTAGTTCTATTTAGTGTTCTTATGTTTTCTTTTTCTCATATTTCTCTTATTTTATATTCTATTCTTTTTGTTATTTTACTCGTATTCAATTTTTTTTTGGTTTGTAAGAATTGTGCGCTGTTGTGGCTTTTGTGTCGCGTTTCTGTATCCGATGCACGGTGTTTTTAGGGGGCGCAGGCCTCAGAACACGGAACAATTAAATCTATCTATCTATCTAATACAATAAATAAAGTAATGCAATAAATTTTACTTCTACCCTAAAAAAAGTCGGGAAAACTACGTACAAAAATATGCAAAGTAATTAGCACATGGCTTCCTAACTTATTAGAATTTTGCTCATAGCTCTCTCTATAACAAAGTTCGTTGATCGATTTTTGGCTTCCTTACAGAGGAAGCCATGCGCAAAATTGCAGCAAATGAGGACGCCGTGTGCGAATTACTTTGCCCTTTTTTTTGCACTTTGACCTATCGCTGAACAGCATCCCCACGAGTAAAATGAGACTTCGGGGATTCGGATCCGAAGTTTGGTTCTCTGTCGATGTTTCTCGGAAGTTGAAAATTCGTTCGGAAAAAAAATCACAGTCTCTCATTACTCGCCGAACGAACACACCCCGCACGTACCACGCGCTTATGGGTGAGGTATCGACTATCCTATCTTCCATCGAGAGCCTTCGAAACAATTGCGAAGTTGGTGCAAAGTTCGACGATATCGATCCTTGTACAGCATTTACTACTCGCCCGGTGCCGTGCACAGCCGTTACTACTTGCCCCACCTATCACCGACAGTCATCCTTGTAACAACACAGTCCACGATCTCTACAGTTGACTCAACACTTTGAACTAATTCTCAAGTGTGAAACGTGTCATAACTGACCGAAAAAATGTCTTATGCAATCGGTTGAAAGTCTAAGGATTTACGATCCAAGGATGGTTAAAAAAAATGTTATAAGAACAATCGTTACTAATCCGTCAAGAGAAATATTTGTCTGCATTAATATAAACGAAGATAGAAAGCTATTTATATTCTGTTAACATAAATTTTACATACTTTTTTAAATTACAAATTAATTTAATAAATGAGATTAATTAAATAAATTTTTTTTATATTTTACATTTATATTAATCTATAATATTAATAAATATCATTTTAAATTAGTGCAAATTATTACTATTATTATTATATTGTATTATTTATCCATCGTCGTTTACAGTCGATGTGAAAATCTGAACTATTGACTTGTCTTGATTAGCCGAAGAAAACAATGTCCTGTGCAATTTTCTTTTGCGAGAAGAACCGATCATTAGAGACGGTGGTTATTCATTTCGAAGCTAGCAGTAACGGCCGGCAATTTGTTCGACAAGAGCTTTTGGGAAAATATTGATCGCGGGTCGATGAGCCACGCGACCGCAGGGAGAGTTCTCTCGGTACCTCAAGCTAAACTACTTCGACCCTCGTACCACTAGAATATTCCAGTTACTTATGAGACACGGGTATACCGGTGGAGTTATACGGCGAGCTATGTGCATCGAGCGAGTTCTCGGGTTCATGCATTATACTGGTGTGTACAGACTCGGTATGTGGCAGCTGGCTCCTCTCGACGCCTCGCCGCTGTCACACGTCAGTCCCCAACGATTCAACGAAATTATTCATACCCCGCTTATTGATCCGCGGAAAGCAGTTTCGATAGCATGAGAATTTTTTTTTTTCCTTTAAATCTGACAATTTCATTTGTTTTAGCTAGTTTGAGAATGAATACGAAAACTATATTGTGAAAGTACACAAAAGCGACGCGTGCAATAGTCGAACGAATGACTGAATAGGCATTCGACTATTTATACTGGAAATGGTCACAATTAATTGCTTATTTAAGAGTCTACGGGATAGTCGGTGATCGACGACTATTTTTCATAGTAAATAATAATAAATAAATAAGTTTCATAATAAATGATAAATAAATAATGACTGAAATAGCCTAATGATCGACTGAACATCCCAACAGTAGAAAAAGAATAGCCAAAAAGTTACGAATACTCAAATACTTTTTGAACATAAAAGTCAAATCAGAAAATTGTACAAGAGTTGAACAAAGCACTAAATAGTGATTCGACTATTTTTATCGAAAATTATCACAATCGATAACTTAGTCAATAATCTTTGATGCAGTCAGTGTTAAAAGATGCATGTTGCTGACAAATTTTCAAAATGAACAACACAGTGTCCAGTCAACGACTATTTCTCGTAGTCACTGAATGAATAAATAGTCAATGACGATTTTTCATGAATAGTCAATTTACCGTATTCAGTAGGAAAAGAAATCCCAGTAATAGTCAAATGATTATCGCATCGTCCCTGTAATAATTTTTTTTAAATGCAAATAGACAAAGACCTTTTGAAAACAACGTCTCGTAAACCAGAGTGTTTGATGCACGTTCGACGACTCCGAGCGAGTTTCCGTAAGTGAATAGAACTGATACGTCAACAACGAAGTAGTTATAGTCGATGTATCGTATACATTGCAGACCTTAGGGATACATTAGCCTCGAGGGTCAGTAGAATAATGCCCGTTGATGCACAAATCGAACCGGCTATAGCGAAACAGCGAAGAAGCTGGAGGGAGACAGACTCCGTAGTCAAACGAGAGGAGCGTGTTTCAGTCGTGTTTTAGGATTCGGTAGAAACCGCGCTGAACTCCACAGACCCCAGGCAACAAGCCAATTGCAGTAGAAACAGCGAGCACCGAACAGAAATGTTTCCCAAGCGTTGTACAGAAACGCTCGAGGGTTACACGCGGTTATTCTCGACATAATGCGAGAATTCCGTCTGGACTGTAAACCACGGAGGATCTAGGATACCCCTCGAATCTTCAGCGGCGTTCGCGTCTCGTTTTCAAATTTTGTTTTTGTCTGTTTAAGGAATTCAAATTACCATTAGAATTACGATCATGCTCGGTCGGTAACGAAAACTGTAATCAATTTTTTTTCGCTGATGCTGCGTTGATGCCATACGAAACCTCCCCCGCGTCCGTCTCAGACTCAGTCGGTAACAAAAACTGACGCATTTTTCCCTCGCCTCTCGGACGAAAACTCTGCAGACAAAAATTGATGACACTCTCCCTTACCGACCGGGTCCGTTTCGCATCGCCCTGAGACAGAACAAAAAATTGATAGCTCGAACGGTTAAAAAGTAAAATTTCCAATTCCTGGCGGAGTTTTAAAAGTTTCTGTGCCTCGTCCGCGTCAGTTATTACCTGCCGCATAGATTGCGCCTGCATAGCGTGCGCAGGCCGTGTGTAGCCGAACAGGCGGCGGCGGCGGCGGCAGCGGCAGCAGCCCACTATCAATAATAAAAAGCGTGCGAGGTCAAACCAATTGTAATGTAGCCGTCGTACTACTCTCCGGCTCCATCCACAGGCTCAACGTCTCTTCGACGTATACACACTGTATGTGCATATATATATATATATATATATATATATATATATATACACATGCACGTACACACATGAATTTAATAGTGTACCTCGCGATCCCCACTCTTCGAAAGTTTCCCACTAGTCGTTGCACTTCTCTCGACTCCACGCTAGAACGCTGAGGTGAACCCGCAACTTTCCAACACTCGTTCGTTTCGATCGCCATGTGCCTCGATCCTCACATACATTTGCGTCATTGGTGGAATTATGTCGCGAAACGTTACTTCCTCGTGGAAAAATGTATATTTTTTTTCCATTCTGTCCCACGTAACATTTCTTCTCGCCTGAATATTTTATAGTGTTTCGATGTTCATTTCCACGGAATATTAACGTAGTGCTCTTGTCTTTTTATTTTTTCTATTTTTTTGTTTTTTTTTTTTGCTGTGCTTCATGCATGACTTATAATTTTATCGGAGAAACGCAAATTTCAACTGCACATACGAGGCTTCGCGGATACCGTATTTTATAACGTATTCACGAGAGGCAGACTCTGGAACCAAGTTAATTTTGCTGACTCGCGAGAGCAAACGTTAAAACCGCTAAATTACACTGGGCATCTATCCACTTGCGGTATACAGAAGAAGTGCATATATCCACGCCTACAGTGAAAATCGTATACAGTTATGGATCCGAATACTGTGATTGTGAATACTGGCGCGCAGTAGAGGGCAGGTTAATGAGTAGGTAAATAGAGGGGTCGTATACTTGGCGGAAATATACCGTTTTCAACGTGTCAGTCGAATAAATAAATGAGCAGTTACGAATTGCAATATTGAAATCGTCGTTCGGTCGTTCGGTCGTTCGGTCGTTCGGTCGTTCGGTCGTTCGGTCGTTCGGTCGTTCGGTCGTTCGGTCGTTCGGTCGTTCGGTCGTTCGGTCGTTCGGTCGTTCGGTCGTTCGGTCGTTCGGTCGTTCGGTCGTTCGGTCGTTCGGTCGTTCGGTCGTTCGGTCGTCCGGTCGTCCGGTCGTCCGGTCGTCCGGTCGTCCGGTCGTCCGGTCGTCCGGTCGTTCGGTCGTTCGGTCGTTCGGTCGTTCGGTCGTCCGGTCGTCCGGTCGTCCGGTCGTTCAGTTAAGTGGTTACAAGCACCTTAACTATCGAAAGATCATAGATCATAATAATCAAATTGCTTGCTTACAGTCACGCGAAATATCCACACGTTGAAATAATAAAAGATAAAAAATAAGTCGAAATAATCAATCGACCGAGAAAATAGTCGAGTGCGAAGATGGCAGACGCCACTCACTCGAGCGAATCGATGAGTCACCGGTCAATTTCGTCAAAGTATCATGCCGTGACAAAAGTGACTATGCGCCGTTAATAGTCGTTCCTAGTCGCAGCACACTCGAGTTTCCACTAATCAACGTTTTCCAATCCACCTACGTAGCTACTGCTCCTCGTCCGGCCCCCCCCCCCCCCCCCTCGCCCCGCCGCTTCGGCAACATCAGACCCGTGTGTGTTTTCGCTCGGTCGTTTGCGAACGACTCGACGACCGATTTCAACTTCCGCTCCTCGTCGTCCTCGAACGCTCGCCGTTCGTTCTCGTAACACACCCGTTAATCCACAGTTCGTCGTTAGACGATGGAGTTTTACATGGCGCATAGAGAATCGGCAAACGAGCCACCGAACCTCGTTCGCCGCGTTAGTTTCACCTCCGGTGCAGTTATTCCGTCGTCGCATCCCTCCGCCCTTTGCCCGTACATTCCGTCGCGACGCTCGCGTTGGACTCCACGGGCATCCTCGCAGAGGGACCAAATCGAGTCCGGTAACTACCGGGAATTGGAACGTGTGGACGCGCAGTTTCGCGCGCGGACTTTGGCCGACGACACGAATGGCTGCACACCGAATTGTCCGGCGACGAAAAGGGCAGGGATTCGCAGCGCGCATAACGATAACACGCTGATAAATTAATTGGCAATCGTTACGAACCGAGTAAAATTAATCGTTCCACTGTTAATTTCGTTACGGATAATTGGATTTTGGGACAATGCTGTTCCATCGTCAGCTGCACGGGGAGGGTGCGTAAAAAATTTACTATACTGCGGTTGACAAATGGATCGATATTTTAAGAAAAGGATACAATTTTTTTTCCGATTCTGCAAAGGGTTCTTCACTTTTTCGAATAAAAAAAAAAATTTCCGAACGAGATTGTGAAGCCTGAGTAGTTTTTCGTTAATGTAAAAAAAAACAGCTCTCGATCTTAAAAAAAAAAAAAATACACGGATGTCCAATGTATTTTCAAAAAATAATCTTTTCGTGTTTGAAAAAAAAAAATGCAATGTCACTAAAAAAAATGCGATGTCACTGGAAAAAATGCAGCGTCGCGAAGGATGAGCCGGCAGTAACGAGCGAACGAATTTGATGTGTATCGAGGGTAATTCCGTGGGCAAGTGTGGAATAACGTCGTCGCGATACGAAGCGCCGGAACGGCGAGGGAATAGAGAAGCGAGCGGTTGTCGGCGGTGGTGGGAGGAGGGGTCAAGAGGAACGAAAATCCGAGAAGCGTACTTCCGGCCGTCGGGACAAAATAAACTACCGGAGCTCGGCCTCGATGAGCACGGACTGGTTTACAACGTGACCGGAGGCCGCAAGAAGCAGGAGCAGCTCCTGCTAAGCCGCGCTCGGTGGTGAATTCGCTCCACTGGCCGGCCTCCGGACTGAACATTACTTTTTTTTTTGTCTCCTCCTTCCGTTCATCCGGATTTTGAACACTCATATCGACGAATCCTCGCAATACGTTTCGTGACTGCTATGTTTTTATTAATTTTTTTATTTACAAGATTCTTACTCTCGATTATCTGCTAATAATCACTTTGGGACCACGTAACTTGAACGGCTTCTATAGGCACTGAATTATCGTACGACGATGTCGATGATATCTTGAGATCATTTTTCGGTTTCAGCTGTGAGACATAGATCATTTTTTTCGATGATGTATAGATCCATTTTTTTCGATGATATATAGATCCATTTTTTTCGATGATGTATAGATTGATTTTTTTCAATGATACATAAATCCATTTTTTCGATCATATTTGGATCCATTTTTTTCGATGATATATAGATCTATTTTTTCGATGATATGTAGATCCATTTTTTTCGATGATTTATGTACCAATTTTTCTCATCAGATCTGTAGATCTTTTTTCAATGAGCTATAGATCGTTTTTTGCCGACGATTTACAGATCGTTTATAGTAACCTAACAAAGTTCTGGATTTCAATTGATCCTGTCAGCAGGGACGACTCCAATATACATACACATGCGTAAATCTTGAATTATGTTTACATTAACGTCGCGTAGCAATGAGATTGGTTCCGTTCTGTTTGACGTGTTTCCTAGTTCGAGCCGCAACAGTACCGATCGTTATGTGGCAATCCCCGACTCGCGACAGCGTGGCGGCATAATAAACACTATAATAATCGCTTCGAAGTATGACCGGGACACGCGTCACTCTCGGCGTTCATTGTTTTTCATTCGCCGACGAGGCCACAACCGAGAGGCTCTACATAGGTAGAATTAGCGGAGCGAACACCCGACGGCGCGACGCCGCCCAACAATGACCGACTCTCGAGTACCGTTAACAGATCCTTTTCTTTTTTTTTTTTCCAGTTCTGCTTCTCACGCTTTTTCTCCTCTATGTTCAACAATGATGTCTGAATTTTCAGCTGAAAAAAAAAAATAAACTACAAAAATCATCAACGGAATTTGAAAAATAAAAACTAAAAAAAAAATGATCTAAGTACATTGCGCGCATCGCAGTGCGGAGATGTTTTAATGGGCATGCGCTCGGGCTAGCCGAGCCCTAGGAGCAGCCGCGTACTCGTCGCTTTGCGAAGGGAGAGCGACCGAGTGAGTTCAATTAATACCGAGTCAAGGCTTGCCGCGAGGTAATTCGAGTATTGCTCGAGTGTCGGTGGAAAAATATCACAAGTACAGTAGTAACGACATCGGCTGGTACAACTGTGTTGGATTGTTCGTCGAGTGGCCGTCCGACATTGGAGTGCCTCGCACGCGGCTTTCCATCGAGTATCTACATGCGGAGAGAGAATCGATCGAGCCCCCCTCCCCCCCCCCCCTCTTCGTACCCCCTACCGCTGTATATATTCCGCACGCCACCTAATTCCACTCGGAGGGGTTTGTTTATTCGCAAATGAAACGCCAATCGTCGATTCACCGAATGCTAATTGCCAACGGACTGTAATCTGCTCTTGATATCTCGACCCTACGTTGTTATTAGGTTGTTACAGCGAAATACAGGCATAGTTGTTGAGAAGAAGAACACTGAAATCTAGAATTTTTGTGAAATATCGTAAGTGATCTATGAATTAATATTGAAAAATGAGCTATAGATCATAGTTGTAAAATTATCTATATTTCGTTGAAGAAAAATTATTTCAAAGTCATTAACGAAAAATAATCTATAAATCATTGATGAAAATTTGTATATAGATCATCGATCAAAATTGATCCATAGATCATTGACAAAAAATATTGCATAGATCGTAACTTCTCTCCGTTCGTTGCACTTCCTTTTACGTTTTTCGACGCCCTCGCAACGGCTCGAAAAAAAAGTCGGTCTCGAAACCCCGCAGAGTTTCCCATCTCGTTCGTAAATCAAGATGTCGCTCGAGTGCCGAATAAAGGATCGGTACAGCTAGAAAGAAGTTGAGTCGACTCCTGGAAATGTCGTGAGGAACGATTGACGAAGTGGATAATTGCGCTCGAACGAAGCGTGAACAATGGGAATTTGACGGCACGGTCAATTGCCCGGTACGGTGTAGCTGTACAAGCCGGTTAAGCATTGAGCCGTTGGGAACGGTTTCGATCATCCGTGATCCATTGTTCTCATCTCGTCGCATTTGTCGACGATTCTGTCTCGTCGGCGACGTTCTCGTTATCGTCGCTCCCCGGTCCGAATAAATCGCTCTCGAACAATTTCGGAACTCCGGCGCGCAGACAGCCGGAGACAAGTAATCGATCGCTTTTGTCTAAGTTTCCGTAAAAAATTGTTAATTGAAAATTTTTAAAAATAGCTTAATTTGAAGAACGTAATAGGGAAGTGCTGTTACATAACTGCGGCTACGAGCGACCACGAGGTGGAGAATAATGTGCGTACTCGTACATCTTCATTTTGACGTTTCGGCCAAATTGCTGGCCATTTTCGGACATACAACATTACCGTCAATTACATAATCTGCCATTTATCTATATAATCCTTATCAGTGGGAATTTGCCAAGCTCACCTTTGTTAATTGTTGCTAAGAGTCTATTGTGTGCTCTTGTTTTTATTTCCTGTCGTGCATCTTTCGGGTTAAGCCTATGTTTTCCTGTACTACAGAGATTGGTGTTTCTTTCAGTTAATACATTTGTTTTTCTTTGATTTTGGTGCATTGACGATTATTTGTAGAGAATATTAACAACTTACTTCAAATGTTATCGTTAGAAATATTGACGATCCAACAGGATGTCATGTGTCATACGTGGACCTTATATCGTTTACATGATTTATCGCTGACCGCCGCGGTGTCAGCTGTCCTTTGATACGAGCCTGTCAGGCGTTACTTATCAGATGCCTGCGAGAAATTTTACCGAACAACTTATCTATGGTCATTTAACTAATTATAGATATTTAAATACAACATTACTTCTATTTAAGTTGTAACACGGAATTATACGTGGTTAAATACAATATTAATTAAAAATATTGACGATCCAACAGGATGTCACGTATGGACCTTGTATCGTTTACACGATTTATCATATCACTGACTGGCCGCGGTGTCAGTGATAAATCTGCTGACAGTTCTGTCAGCTGTCCTTCGGTAGGAGAATATCAGGCGTTGGCTGTCAGGCGTCTGCAAGTCATTTTGCCAGACAACTTATCTATGATCATTTAACTAATTATTAGATACTTAAATACAATATAACTTCTATTCAAATTTTAACAGGCACTAAACTTTTCAATGTCTGTTCTAAAGCTAATGGATTTTTGTAATAGGAAAGTATTTTTTTTTTTCTAAGTTAACGAAGATTCATAAAGAAAAATGAGCGAGCTAGTTGGATAACGAAACGGGTCCGAAAAATTCGGAAAAAATCGCAGAGGTTCTGCGAAGCGTAGTTTGCGCGATGGCGGAGTAGAACAATTATTTACGATCCGCTCCCCCTGAGAGTTTGCCTTTCGGAACCTGTAACTCTCGCACTATTGTCCGGATCCGTATTTACCCCTGACGAGTCTGTCACTCGCATTCTGTCGTATCGATTTCACGCCAAACAAGCTGAAAAATATTGAATTTTGACTGAACGGCGGAATGTTGAAAACACGACTACGGAAAATTGGTTTGTGGTTTTTCGGAGATAGAGCGATGGATGTTTTTTTTTTTTAAATCGATGATTGACTATTCAGCGATGGTAATTGGCGAAGACTGGTGAATAAGTCTCGTTTAACAATGACAAAGAGGGTAAGAGAAGCTTCGAGGGTAGATTAAGGGCCCGAATGATTTTAATCTCCGCGGAAGGGAAACTGAAAGAACGGATTTTCCGGTCTTCAGTGCCACGATTCTGGTCTAGGCTGCCCCGACCCGCCCGACAATTATCACGATTAACTCAATTATCCGTTTTCTTCGTTTTCGTTTTTTTCCAGGTGCGCACCTTGTTCGTGAGCGGCCTGCCGATGGACGCCAAGCCGAGGGAGCTCTATCTTCTCTTCAGAGCGTACGAGGTACGTATCGCTGCACCCATTATAACTCTTATCGGTCAGGTAGTCAGTAAAAAGAAAAAGAAAAGAAGAACCGGGTAAAAAAAATTGGAAAATAATTGAAATTTTGTTCGACACGAAGAATATTTAAAACAGTGGAAAAATTCAATACCGATATTGAGTTTATTTTTAGTAAAACGACGTTTGTGAAGAAAGAATTAAAAATATTATTGAAGAGAGAATTATTGAATTTTTTAAAACGTTGCTGACCCGGTTTTCGAACGTCCGATTGAATGTTTTATCGGGCATTAAAGAAAATGAAAATTCGCTGAAAAATCGACGGCGCAAGAAAATCGACGAAACTCTCATCGGTCAGCTGGTCAGTAAAAAAAAATGAAAAAATAACCGGTGAAAAAAAAGTTGGAAAAAAATTGAAATTTTGTTCGACACGAAGAATATTTAAAACAGTGGAAAAATTCATTACCGATATTGACTTTATTTTTAGTAAAACAACGTTTGCGAAGAAAGAATTTGAAAAACGATCGAAGATAGAATTATTGAATTTTCGTTATTTCGCTAACCCTGTTTTCGAACGTTCGACTAAATATTTTGTCGGAAATAAAAAAAAATTAAATTCGCTGAAAAATCGACGGCGCAAGAGCGGGAGGGACGGTGAGTCGAATTAAATGATACGTGTGACGAGCGTCTTTTTTTTAATTGCTACGGATAATTGACCCCTGCGAACCACCGAGCAGCAGGCCATATGGCGTCACGAATTCCTGTTCCCGCGCGAGGGCAAGTATGATTTCAATAGAGTCTGGCTGTAGAACTACCGCGTCGAGTGAGCGTAAGCGTATCCCCTCGTTCTGCCGGGCGTCACATGGCGCGTTAATTCAATTAATTATTGTTTAATTAATTCACGTTACGGTCACCGTTTAACGAGCTCAAAAGATTCTTATCTACCCGTCGCAGAGTGTGTGCCTCTCGTCACGAACAGTTTTCCGCCCTCTTTTCCAATGGGGCCCCTCGGTAAACAAATTTCATTTTCGGTGTGAAAGAAAAATTAGTTTGCCCAATCGATTTTTCAATTTTTTTTTGTTTTTTTTTTTTCTCGAGACTTACATTCAATCGCGATAAAATTTTCATTCGTGATGTACGAACGACCGTGAAAAATAGCTTACTCATAATTTCAATGTATTAATGAAAAAATGCAGTTTTTTTGTCTACATTTTTTTTTCTATATTTTATCCATGAGCTACGATTTTTATCCTAGTTATATGTTTCGATAAACACGAGCTCGCTGTTCGAATATGAAATCTATACGTCTTACGGCACAAGCGCAAGTTAGATAGAGCCAGATAAAAATTTATCTGGTCAGATAATTTTTTATCTGAACAGTGAGTGTAGCGTTTTTCCCGCGTTGTTAACGAGACGTTTAATATCGACCACAGGAGTCCGTCGGTTCTTACAGCGAGTCTTGCGCGTAGCTGAAATAAGAGTACCCGGCGAGAAGGAATTCGAAGCACGAGGCTCGCGTTCTACTGCCTCCCCCGCGCGCTCCGGCAATACGGACGATTACACTCTCGTTGCGAATACGCGATGGTATGTGCACCGCGAGGAACGATAACCTACCGAGCCAGAAGAAAATTCGAAGCACGATTTGCCGGGCTTATCGAGATTTCGAAAGCAAAAAAAAATTGCAATATCAACGATGTCTTTCAAAAGTCGCTTCGAATTTGGAATGAAATTTTAAAAAGTACCAAAAAAGGCCAACAGTGATGTAATAAATTTTTTTCAGATTCAAAATAAAATTTCATAAATTGCTCAAAATAATTTCAAAGTTTGGTGCAGTATCAAAATAAAATTTTGAAACTTGCCAAAAGTGGCGCCTGGTTTTGCGAAATTTATTTCTTTTGAAACAAAATTTAAAAAAATTGCCCAATATGGCACCCACGATTTTCAGAGATTGTTGCAGTGTCAAAATAGATTTTTTTGACCACAACAAAAATGGCAACTATTTTTTTTCGAATTTTATTTCGACCTTCAAATAAAAGTCAAAAAATTGCCGAATACCCTTAAAGTGCATGAATTGTGACTCATTCCAGTACTCACTTCCGGTCCCGACGGGTTCCATAGATATGCGGTTCGTGTCGTGCAATTAAAGAAAAGCAAACAAACAAAATTTGTTAAATTAATTACCTCCTCTGTTTCAATGTACTTTTCATCCAGCCCCGAACTTTAACGAAACAATGTCCATTGTGAAATAACCGAGTTAGCACGAAAGTTGAGTACAACGTTTGCAGACGATGATTCTCTCCTTTGTGTGACGAAAGTCCTGGCTTCGTCTCCATCGTTCGCTCCGTGAAAACGCGAATGGAGCCCACGAGCCACCGCGCTCCCTGACAACAGCGGCTCGTTACTCCAACCTGCGCCATTATACGACGAGTAATCTCGGATAACAACAATTTCGTCATTATGCGACCCGCGGGAGACTCGCCGAGTCTCCACATAATTCTCGGCAACTATTGCACAACAAAAAACTGCGTTCATTAAAAAAATTAACTAAAAAATGTCACCCCGTCGACTGTTCTCGTTTTCGTTGATAATTTTTTTTATCTTTCTTTAACCGTCGACCGATGGTGAAAATTAATTTCCATTTGCAAAAACAAAAATTCCTCCACTTTTTAATGTTTTATATTATATATACATTTAAAAAAAAATTGTATATGGATGTGCGAGATGCGAGAAAAAAAATGAAGAATTTTAGTCGACGGCTTCTTTTAAATGCAGAGTCATAAAAAAACACAGAAGTGTAAACAGGTGTCGAGGCAGACGCCATGGTTGTTGACTCTGGAATTTTTTTTAAGCCCGCAGCTTTGCTCGGCAACGTGGGCACACACAGAACAGCGCGATACAAAATCTAACTCGTCAACTATAAGAAAACTATACTCGTGAGCTATGATACATGAATTATTTTTTTCATTCCGACCCTCTATCATTTTTTCTTCTTATTTGTTCAAACACCTCGATTTTTTTTAGCATTTATTATCTATTTAACATTTTTTTTTATCGATGACAAAGCCTTACAGGAATTATTTTTGGAAGGTATATTAATAAAAAGTTGGTTTTTGGTGTTCGTGATAATTTTTTTTTTGTTTATTCGCATTAATGTTGGTACAAGTTAGAGGGTAATACACTGAAGTCGCCGTATTAAATCGGCATAGTCGTTCACACGCAAGAACGCAAGCACCACGATAAAAGCGACTGATTGCCATTCCCCCCGCCTTCTTGCCCCTGCCCCTTAGAGGAGAAAAAAGAGGCGAGCGAACGAATGAACGATTCGCTTGGAAGTATTTAGAACGAGGTCACACTTCCGTATAATTCAGATTTTATCATCAACTATGCCACTGTACGTATATAGATTTTTTTTTGTTACTTCACAGATTAGATTAATCCCCTTGAACGAAAAATTCCGTCCGGTTACTTGGCTATTCATCGATTGGTTCAGTAACATGTTTTAATTTTTTTGTATTACCAACCAGAATCCATGGAAAATAACTACAAAAACAAAAGAAGCATACAATTTAATTTTCGGATTGCAGATCGTGAAAACTATTTATTTGACAATTTTTACCCTGATAGTTGCCTCCGGCTCGTACATTTCCGGCTCAAAACTCTGGCTATGAGACCAGTGCGTGTCTTTTACACACTTACATATGTATACATTATTGCTCAAAGGGTTTCGCGCCCTAGCTATAATAAACAATAACAACAATAAAGTACGCATTGAAGTATCATGTACTGACTCGGTATCTGATACTCATAACTACAGCAGTCAAGTTCTGCCAGTACTCAATACTTCGGTACTTCAGTCCGATCCCGTGCTCGGTACTTGGGCAATTTCCAACCTTGAAGCACCAGGCAACGTCGCAATGTGGGGAGTTTGAATGCCCCGATTATTATCATGGAAAGTAAGGACGGATACAGATTCCGTTACTATTGAAGTTGCGAACTGAAGTTTCGAACATGCACGTCAAGTACTTAGTGCACTTGCCCGACTCTGCTCCGTAGAGTCATCGATCATTGAAACTTCGTGCTTATTACCTATTTGAACCCCCTTGAGGAACTAATTGCCTCAATATCGCGCCAAACTATCATAATAGGTACATTTTAGAGCTGCCACTGCGAGAAATCAATCCATAACCGGGCTTCTCCTCCGCTCCCTCACTCGACCGGATAACAATAATTCGATCTCCGATGGCAAGGGTCTACGGCGGGGACAAGATAAAGGAAACGGGGTGAACGACGTCTTCGATGGTAATAGGACTACGCCGAGGATAAGAAAGATCCATTAACTCGAACATCATTTTCACAAAGGAGTAATGGAACTTTTAATAGTTACCCGAAAAAAATAACAAAATTATACGTAATGGATTGGTCGGTAAGACAATAGTCCTTATTTTTATCTTCTTTAGGAGGAACGTTTTTTCGCTAAATGGATTCTCTCGTCATTTTCTTTTTTTTTTTCTTTTTTACTGAAATTTAAATAAAGATACTCGCGACTACATATTTCGATGTATTTATTCGCGCTGAATACACCGAACCCGATATCAATTTTGGTCCACCATGTTTTTTTCATTTTTAGCGCAATTATAATTTCTCATGAATATGCGAACAAATAAATCGACAAAAATTCCGTCGATTATCTCAATACATCTCGGGCCACGGATGCTTTTGATGGTGGCAAAAAAGTGAAACAGTAATGAAACGGGGCAGAGATCGAAATTAAAAAAAAAAAAATGAATATAGGTCATAGAAGGTAATAAAGCTTCGACGTATTCATGAATGCTTCCAACCGCAGTTTCGAAATATCCACGTAAAAAATAGTAGAAAAAAAGGGGAATCGCTTTACCAGGATTTGTAATTAGAGAAAACGAGGTGGTGGGGCAATATTGACTACCCAGGTCTCATTACTCGTTCTGAAAGTCGTAAATCGTTAGAGGTTTCGCATTATAGTGCAGTGCTTCGCATACACATATGCTGCGTACACGGAGGGCGTTAACGAAGTTGTACTAAGTACGAAATAAAAGTCAAGTGCAAATGGTTCCAATAATAATGATAATCAAAATCTAATTATGTCCACTTTTTTTTTGCTCATTTAATGAAATTGCAAAATGCTTCTGTTTTAATTATTCAGGGAACAAGTCAAATCGACAAAAAATGTTTAGCTTAAAAAAGTGACCGAAAATTAACTACCGAAATATTTTCTTTCGTTGCCTCTCACTGGATTTTAATTGCAGACGGAAAAAAAAAAAAATTCCGAAATCCGTTGGATCGATTGACGCGGTAAATTGAATCGGGAGGTTGAAGCCTTCATTAATTAAAAACGCCGCGATGTTAGAGCGAATCGTTGCGGAACTTTTTTTTCAATAAATGAAGAGGAAATGGAGCGTTCGGTATTCATCGAAGTCCCGTTTATAGTGAAGATGCTGATTTTTTATTATGTGCATTGAGAATCGGGCATTCGATAATTGAATGAGGATTTCGAGTTCAAAAATTCTATAGAAAATGTCCAACAAATGTTTCTGTTTTGTAAAAGAGATATTCGCAGTTATTTAATGTTATGGCCGATCTTTTAATAAAAAATGTTGGGGTCATCGCACTGCGGCGAATTTCCCAACGACTGAGAGATGTTCTTGCGTTAACCCCCATGCGCTATAGCATAATATACCGACACGCGGTTTATGGCTGCTGCTGTTGCGACGGTGCGCCAGCTACCGCAGTAAATCCTGCGTTACCGAAATTCCCGGCCCAGTGCCCTTAAGCCATCCTATCGCGTATGTTGAACTCCGATAATATACATATATATTAGCAGGTTGTTGTGGCTCGGGGGCTTCGCGCCCTCGCTATGGACTATGGAATTTAGAAACCGGAAATGAGAATGTCCTGAGATTTACCGGAAATACGACACTTCGAGTATGCGAATCTCATTTTTCAACCGAAAGTGACGTAATACCGGAAATACGTCGCTTCCGGTTTGAAAGTCTGATTTTTCGACCGGAAGTGACGGTAATCATGGTGTTTGATTTTCTTTGACGACGGAATTCAATTTTTTAAATTTCTTCGTACGGTAGAACTGCGATTAACCGGGAAGCGGATGGCTTACGAGGTTTTTTTTTTTAATACTCCGAGCAAACCAAAGTCACTGAGTACTTAAAAAAAAATACTAGCTTACGTCTTTTGACGTGCAATTTTAAAAAATTGCACAGAATTGATTCAAATTGTCCTCTATTCAGTAGTAGGAAAAAATGGTTTAATGAACTTCATGGATTAAATGAAATTTAATGATTTATGTTATTTTTTATTCGAGGGAACACATACAAAGTTAATTTTGATATTAAACATTAACCTGTTCGTCGGTGCGTCAAGTTTGACTTGCAATTTTCCAGCCAGTTAATGAATACGTTGTTAAAAATATACATTCTCCATACTAATACATTTGTTTCAAATTTTTTCGTTGCAGGGCTACGAGAATTCTTTGCTAAAAGTCACGAGCAAAAATGGGAAGACTGCATCGGTGAGTATCTGAACCATGAATATTCAAAAGCAAAAAAAAATGTATGATTATGATTTTCGTTTGCGAAAAAGTGGTCGCGTAATTTATAACTTACGTCCACTAAAAGAAGGAAGTCAAGTTGACGAAAAAAATAAATAAAAATAATCTCTATCAGCTCATTTTCCCGTTTCTATCGTCAAAGAGATTATTCGAGACTGAGCTTTCATACTTCGGTCCCCAAAGTTGCTGTGAGAGTAACGAAGCCAGGAGCGGGAGAAGCGACGTTTCTCGGCTTGTTCGCCGAAGAGTCTCGAGTTTTTCAAGCACGAGGGAAAAGAGCCGGCCGAACGGAGCGAGATAGCAAAAGTTTATATTGAATTTTTGGACGACCAAAGTGGAGACTCCGGTAGCGAGTGGGTCGACGGAAATGAATGAAAGACCGAATAAAAAAAAGGACTGAAAAAACAAACTACCGAACAAATAACGCGTTTACAAATTAATTTTTTAGTTTCGTTATTGCACGACTAATAAATGTGCCCTTTGGCGCACATCGACATACGGGCTTTGACTGTTCATGAAAAAATTGGCACCCTTGTTGTTGGCTTCAATCTGCATTTCGAGCCCAGAATGTCGCAAAGTTGATTTTTGGTTTTAGAGATCAAGCTAAACGCATTATCTATTTTTATGTTTTTTATTTTATTTCTGTCCATAAACGAAGAATCGATTTGCCGTTTGGTACACGATACAAGGTGGTCTTCGTCGATGTTTGAAAGCACCGACGGATTAATATCGATCGGGGACAGTAAGGAACAGGAACAGATTACGTTGATGTTGAAGTTTCGAACTTTTGGGTGAGCTTGCGGACGGAAAGTTCCCGAGCTTGCGAGCGCAGCTACCCGGGTGAGTTAATGCTCGCGCGATCGGTAAAAGTGGAACCCGAATACGGGAGCTTTCGAGTTCGGAAACTGGTAAGCTCGGAATAGTGGATTAACCGGATACCAACAGTAAACAGGGAATACGAAGGAAAAAAAACGAAATTGGCTCTCCAACTCGCCCTTGCGAGATTTTTTTTCAAACACTAAAGTTACAACTTACTTTCCGTAAATACTTTTTAAGTTTGAAAAGACCCCAGCTCGCATATTTTTCAATAATCTGGGCCCTGAAACCACAAAATCGATCAATTGAGCTTTCATCGTTTAGCTCAAGCTTACAGTAAAGTTGCAAGCTCAGTGTTTTCGGTAACTGTCTCATTCGTTCCGCACACGACAGCGATGAAACTGCGAGGACACTAAACTTTCGAGCTTTTTAGTTACGAGCTTGCAAGCTCAGGGTGGTTGAAGTTCTACTGTACATAATGAGGGTAACAGGATATAAAAAAAAAACCACTGCAATTGAAACTTAATACTCTCGAGTATCCGAGGTTAAACCGGTTGAGCTTGCAAGCTTTGGAAGCTCCACTAGCTCGAAGCTGTTATACTAAAAGTGAAAACAAAATACAATAAACTTTCGCCCCGAGTTTTCGAGCTCGAACTATTTAATTGTCCGAATATAAACAACGCACCGGCTGAATACGATGAAAGCTCAAGTTTTGAGCTTTTACGCTCCAGGTAACGAACTTTTTTTTAAGAAACACGAGCAAGCTATCAGAACGGTTTATGCTGTTCGCTCCGTAACATTGGGAACGAATTGCGGGAAAATCGAAGTTGCTCGCTTTCAGACACGCTCAGCAATAGCTGGTTCTTCGCAAAATCGATTCGCTGCTCGTCTCAATGATTCATGTGGGAAATTGGCGAGCTTTTACACAGCCGCGTGTGTGGAATCGAATAGCCTTGAGTACAATAAAAAAAATAATAGTGATACGCAAAATTGCCGTTTTTTATTTTTTTTTATATCTCTTTTAGACGAAGATTGAAAAATTGGTGTATTTTGCATTTTGAGGGAAACTTGCGAATGGAATTGGTCGATTTATTTTATTTCTTGAAAGGAAAACACAACGATAATAAAAAGGATCGATTCGGGGCTTGAAAGCTGCTCGAGGGTGGAATGGCGAACTGGCACCGTTGGGTACGGGACGAGCGACGCGAATCGATACTCTCTCTAGCCACTCCGCCCTCGCACACCGCTCGTTATTATTAATACCCCATCCAACCCACCGTCGGTCGCGATTTTTCTCATAATCGTCAAATAAACATCCTCCAATGGGCGATATAAATCGATAATTTTATTCGAGTCAATTTCAGACAGACATTTATTTTATTTTTTAAAATAATAAATTGGTTTGGAAAATATGAAAATGTATTTGGATTTTATTTTTTCTCGTTTCAGCCAGTTGGATTCGTGACCTTTCACACGAGGGCAGGCGCGGAGGCAGCGAAACAGGACTTGCAGGTAATAAAACTGTTCCGCGAAATATCGAGTGAACCATTTTTTTTTTTTTTTTTCTAAAAAAAACTCCACTCGATCAAAAATTTCGAAAAAAAAAATCGGATGAGCAAAACTGCGCATCCTGTCCGACGATAAATCACAGTTAGAAACGAGGATATGAGAAGCAAAAGAATAGTGTTTAATTTCTTTTTTTTTATAACTCTCCGACTCACTTCCACCCAAAACCCCACCCCTTCAAAACTTTCAAAATGTCTGGCACGTGGGTTGATGCTGCATCGAATAATATACAACCTATTTTGTTTAATCATCAATTAGATACTATCATTCATTTTTTTCACCTATCTATTTATTATCGTTATCGTAAGTTTTCCTCTACTTCGAATCATGGTTTTATTTTCACCCTGTAGTCACGATTTTCACGGAGTCCTTGTGGTGAGAAGTAGCGAAAAGAGTTGTCATTTTTTTTCAATTATTTTAATATTTTTCCGTTTATTGTCGTTATCACCGAAAATTACGATCTTGTCTGTTCTCTTCTTCTCAACCACGACACGCAAGAACTTGACCTCACCGCAAACTGCAATGTATAGTCTCTCTTCAGCCCTGATCTCCGTAATACAAATTTATGCAGATACGTTAAAAAAAAAAAATTTCTATTAATTTTTAATAACATTTTTTGGCAACTCTGAGCAATGAAATATGAATTTCGTGATTACGTGCAAGAAAAAGCTCGAAACGCAGTTACGAATGCTCTTCAGTCATTTCTTGTTTCTTTTTTCATTTTTAAATAAAAAGAGAGACAATACTTTCGTGATTTTTTAGGTTATACTGTACTAACCAAAACACACTGAGTTCGATACTGTAGTAGCTGTTGTGCATTTCCCCCCCACCACTGTTTACCCCCTCTATCCTCGTCGTTGCAGAGAAGAAACCACTAAATATAGATGATCTACTCAAGGCGTTCGAAAATTGGCAAGTGAAATGGTGGTGATGTATTCGAGATTGAAAGCTGAACAAATGTTGTCTTAAGAAAGATTTTGTACGATGCATAGTATTCGAGTTACGAACAGTTGAAGTTTCGACCAATGAAATCTCGCGGCAGATGGCGCCACCACAGCGACCCCACTGGCTAAATTTAATTCGGTCGTAACTCGAAAACTATGCGCTCTACAAAAAAAATTCTCGGGGATAATGTGTTCAGTTTGGAAAGACGAATATGTCTCTCCCATTTTCCCCTCAACTTTCGACACCTCTACAGTAATTAACGCAGCAACAAGGGTAGAATATTCACAAAGAAAAAAACCGAATGAAACAAAAAAGTAGAGTTGTGTGAATACTTCCTGATCCATTGGCGAGTAAAAAAGAGAGAAAAAAAGAGAGCCATCACTGTACAACCACACTTGTGAAAAAGCGCATCTCCGCCCCCTCTCGCCACCAGAGCCCCCCATCACAACCACATCCCCCGTTTACTAATTTAGGGCTATCTATCTATTCCAGCAGGGGGTTAAATTCGATCCTGAAATGCCACAAACAATACGTTTGGAATTTGCAAAAAGTAACACAAAGGTTAGCAAACCCAAGCAACCAGCCGCTGCAGCAGCCACCTCGCACCCCGCTCTGATGCACCCTCTAACCGGACGTAAGTATGCACCACAGCCGCCACCGTCTTCGCGTTCACTCGCTGCTATCAGTTGTTTTCTTCCATATCTTACTTTCCTTTTCTCCTCCTCGTCCCCACTTTATTTTGCTCTCCCTTCTCGTTTTTATTCTCCCCATCGAACCCCGTCTCTCACTCACTCGCTTTCTTACCCACTATCTGTTTAATCCAATTTCAGCGGCTTATAGAGTACTTTTTTTGTCCAAGTATATACTCTATTTAGCGTTCGTTTTGCAATAGTAATATCTTTTCATCGTTCGCACAATTATATGTAAAGAAAAAAACGTTTTTTGTTTCGATATGTCGTGTAATAATGAAAACGATGTCAACACTGACGATGCGTTTTTTTTTCATCGTCTCATTCTTATCGTTTTTAAAAATGATTCCCTGTCGTATTGGTAACTGAACCGTAGTCAATGTGACGTCGACAAGTAGACTGTTCGAAACGACTTAACTTATCTAATATTGCGCCGATAAGTGCGCTATTTTAATGAATTAAAATAATCCGAAATAGTGCCGATAAGTAAACTGTTGGAACGAGCTTGGCCAATCCAATATGGCGCCGACAAGTGGTCGATTCGAATCAACTTAACTAACCCATCGGGACGCTGAAAAATGGGCCATTCAAATCAATTTAACTAATCCAATATGGCGCCGACAAGTGGGCTATTCGAATAAACTCAACTAATCCAATATGGCGACGACAAGTTACTATGTCACGGCATGACAGTTCTGTTACCGATACTATTATTTCTGTATCTCAAACTCACTTCCAAATCTCATACTTTCTGCATTTAATTTCCTGTTATTTGTCCTCCTCGTGTCTCGATCTGTAGATCTCTTCTCTCTATGTCACAAATCCCCAATATTCACTCACAAGCACCGAATATTCGAAAGGCTCACGCACTATACGTGACATCCTCTCACCCGTGCAGTCTCGTCTCAGGACATATGCTAATTATATACTAATAACTGTTATTATTACAAGACGCGAAGGTTGACATGTTTAATATGATAATAATAAATGGCAAATGAAAATGTCTAGGATCTATTATGCAGTCAATTTTTTTTTCTATGAAACGAGAACTAGGATTCTTCAACTTTTCATCCTCGCGTTATTATATTTATTCTTGATAATAAATAGATAAGTAAATAGACATTTATTTCGACACACTGCGGGGATATTTTTTCAATATTACATCGATTTACGAAAGAAAAGTTTGTCTTAACATATTTCCCAGAGGTTCTTTTCGAGGGGTTTTGCGAATGTTTTTCAGGGCAAGTTTAAGCTACCTAACGACGTTTCGTGAAGTTTAACTATTCTCGTCGAAAACTCGTAACCTTCTCAGGAACCCCTTCGAGATACTCATGTGTGTCTGTGTATAGTATATGCTCATGCATACTTAAAGCCGAGGCACGTAAGGCGCATAGTAGTACACATATTTGCAGCCTTGGGGCGTGCGAACGAGCCCAGCCGAGCGTGCGAGGCACTGCGTACGTTGCACTTGAGAAAATATAGTAACAAACCATATACGTAAGGAAAATAAAGTACATTCGCTTCGTACATACTGTTTCACTGTACTATACACGGTGTTATACTGTAGTACCTCTGGGACACTCCCCCCCCCCCCCCCCCCCCCCCTGAGCCTCAGGGACAAGCACGAATATTTTAAGATTCTTCAAGATTTATGTAGCAGGCAATTTTTACCATCTTGATAAATACACAAAGCTGGGAAGAACGATGTAAAAGTGACGTTTTCTCAATAAGTTTTTTTCTTTGAGGCGAAAATGATAAAATTTCAGATAGTCAGAAATTTGTCGGCAAAACATTTTGAATTTACTTAACTAATCAACCTAACTAATCCAATATAGCGCCGACGGTTTCAGATCCACCGAAATTCCTCGCCGTTTGATATATTTGACAAAAAAAAATATTGCGTCGTTTCATATATATTTTGGCAAAATATTTCGTGTTCTTCCAGATTTTTTTCATGAAAAAAATGTTTACTCGTTCGACATATTTTTCGTAAAATTATTTTCAGTAGTTTGAGATTATTTTTTGCTGTGTTCGAGTTCCCGTGTCTTGTAGTCTTGTCCAACGTCGAATCGGAGGTCAGCTAGGAATCAATAAAGTGCACAGACCGTCCTGTCTGTGCTGCGATAGGTAACCCGAAACTCGTCCGGCTCGTCAAGGCTCAACGGGAGTCTCCGGAGCGGCACATGCGTACGGAACGAAACACCGACGGAAAGTGATATTTATTCTCATCCCCCAACGTACTATCGGCTATTCAATTATTTTATTCAACAAACACACGATCCATCACTGTCACACTCGATGCAATAACAATTCTAACGAAAAGTAATAGATATAGAGACGAAAATAATTCTTCGGTATTAGTTTCTCCTTTATACATGTATCATTCATATGCTGAATAAATTTAAAAAATTTTAGATCCATCAGGGCTAGATGATAATTTAATATAAAGTGATGAAGATAAACCATTTCGTGCCTAGAGGGAAGGATATGATATATAAACTCGCAAAAAAATCGCACGATCGTATTCACGCTTCGATAATCGACAAACTTTCCCTTGGCAGCTATTTTCTAAAGTGTGTACTTCTCGGGTTCTAAATGAATTAAAATCAGCCAATGTGCGAAAGCTCGGGCGACGTGGGCGCCGCCTATCGACGGCTTCCTTTACAACAAAAGCTTTAACGGCTCGTAACTGGAAAACTATTGATTGGAGAACATTTAAAACAAAAACAACATTTACTCATTGTCGTACCGTGAATATGACCCAACACTTTATGAACACATCCATTTTTTTTTATTTTTTTTTTTTTGCTGCTGCATATACCCCGAATTCAGTACTCAAAAAAACAAAAAAAAAGTGTTTCACCCTTCCGGTGACACTTTACATAAAACTTGCCAGGATTACATGACATGTTGTTTTACCTGACTGACAAATGTTGCAACGGCTTAAAAAATATTTTTCACCTATCATTTAATCGTATTTTATTTAACTATGGTATTTTTCTGACTGTATACACAGATAATGATAGCGGCCGCGGGTAATCGCGATGCACGGAGACCCGGGCGATCCTGCCCATCGCGTGTTAAAATTATTGTAATATACATATATATATATATATATATTTGCACATTAAAGCACCAGTGGAAAAGGCAATATTTTTATGTTGCAGTCGAGGCTTTGCGAATATTCATTCGTACTAGCTGAAAGCGTTCTCACCGGTTGATAACGCGATATTCCACTACCGATAACGACTACACGCGAGAATTTACCCCCTCCCCCTCTCTACCACACACGTGCAGGACATACTAATGCATATCTCGATCGTAAAAGCTTTTCACTCCGGAAAAGCGAACGCATGTTCGATACCAATCGCTCTGGGTAATAACTAGTTTTTTAAATTGAAAAAGAATTTCAAGCCTGAAAACGAATGAAAAAAAAATCTAGCTGAAAGCATCGTTAGTAATTAATAAATAAAAAATCCACAATCTTTTTTTTATTTTATTTTTTTTTGCTTCAAAAAATATTTACTCGAGGATGAAACAGTTAATGGAAAAAAAGGAATGTAATTATTCTTAGTGTAAGGATATAAAAGTAATTCTACGACGAAAATGTGCTCGGATGCTTGAAGTGTGATTATGGTGAAATTTTTCAGACTTAGGAAGCCCATTCTTCCCGGGTGGACCGGAACTATGGCATCATCCATTGGCATATTCAACGGCAGGTGAATTGCCGGGAACGCTACAACACGCGACGCTCGTCCATCCCGCGTTACATCCTCAGGTCCCCGTACGTTCCTATCTTTGACTATCTGCAGACAAAGCTCTGGAGCCGCCGACGAGCGCCCCGATGCACGTTAGTGATGATACATGACTATCGTTTTTTTTTCCTTTCACTCTTGTTAATAAAGCTTCATTCATTAAACAAACAAAAAAATGCAATACAATTTTTTTTAATACAAAAGTCACGTTTTTCGAAATTTAAAAAATCAAAAACAGAACTAAATTACGATTTTCCAAATTGAGACAATTTTTTTCGTTATTGGCACATCTGGTACCTAAAAGAAGAATCAATTCATTTGCAAACTCATGTCGATTTTTTTAAAATATTTGATACGTAGTCTATAGTTTGAGGTTTGTATGTATGATATATTGCAGAGCGTAAGTGAAACTGAGGTAATTGTAGCGAGGAGTGAAACTACCTTTTTTTCGTCCTGCATTCAATCAAGAAAGATGTGAAAAAATATATACATTCAATATAATCATCGAAAAGTTAAAAAATGTTAAAATTTACCTTTTTGAAAACTTGCAACAAAAATCAGCATCACGATTTTTTAACTTCAAACAAAATGATCGTTTTTTTTCTTGTCACATCCAGCCACACCCAATTTCAAATTCATGAAGATTTTTTTTCGTATTTGGTACGCAGATTATAGTTTAAGGTTCGTATATACGAAATGTATATATAGAGCGTAAGTGAAAGTGTGTGGTAGTTGTACGAAAGAGTGAAAGAGAGACCTCCTGGCACAAAGGGGTACAATCGATTGTTCGGGAATAAAAGCGAAGTAAAAACACGACAGTGGCTACGATCGCTTTGTTTTTTTCCCCCTGTCGCTGTAGATTTTCCCTGACTGTGCAGTGAGGTGCCGTAACTACTGGCTACTGGTACGGAAGGCACTTTATTTGTCGGTTAGCGGTTCAAGTTCTTTTTTTTTTCATCGATTTTTTTTGTCAATAACAAAAAGATACTTTCGGAATATGGATGAGATTGACGGACGAAGCGACTAATGTCCTCGTAAATTCGAGTTACATAAATCAACTTCATAGAGCATTTATCGTTGTCATTTATGATTTTTTTTTCGAATATTTCTGAATAATAATTGAGTCTGTTCACTCAGGATATACGTACGAAAATAAATATCATGTAGAAAGTATTTGATCTGGATCCAACTATATCGATAAATATTTCTTGTTGAAAATTTATAAAAATAATGTAAAGAAAAAGAAAAATTTACGCGCAATGCCGGAAGCTTTTTTCCACATGACAAAAGAAAAGTCAATTCCGGTCGGACGGTCAGGAAATACTAAATAGTTCTTCCTCGTTCATATATCCGAGTAAAATAAAATACAATAAAATAAAATAAAGTAAAATGAAATAAAATAAAATAAAGTAAAATAAAATAAAATAAAATAAAATAAAATAAAATAAAATAAAATAAAATAAAATAAAATAAAATAAAATAAAATAAAATAAAATAAAATAAAATAAAATAAAATAAAATAAAATAAAATAAAATAAAATAAAATAAAATAAAATAAAATAAAATAAAATAAAATAAAATAAAATAAAATAAAATAAAATAAAATACCAGACAGTATAGAACATCACGCACAAGAGACAGCGCGATCGTGACCGGTCCCTCCGTCGAACCCCCTCGTACTACGTCGCTCCACGTTATTATATTACCCCATCGTCTGATATAACGTGATGTTATAAAACGTCGTAACTGAAAATTCAACTTGTGGCATATCTAGTAAAAAAAAAGAAACAGAGAATTTAGGTCAAACGCTTTTTGAAAAACGCGGTTATATTTCACGGATAAAAATTTGATAATTCGAAATCACGAATTAAAGTGACGTTAAAATTTATTTTTACATTTTTGGCAATTTTTCAGTTTAAAAACAAAACTTTGAAAATTTTTATATTTGTTTGATTTGACGTCGCTCGGTTTTATTTCTCTAATATCGGAAAAATTTTGCCGTTACACCAAAAAACTATCTCCGTACTTTGATAAACTTTCTACTTTGAAGTTTGCGTTTTACCGCGTGTATACACGCGGTACAGACGCGCTGTCTGTCCTCCCCGCTTGTCCAGCAAAGGTGTGTATTGTAGGCTTCGCTTAGCTCCGGGGCAACTTCAAAAACGTCGATACCGAAACCAATAAAGCCGAGTCTCGCCGCGTTGAGAATCCCGCACGTACGACGCGTGCCGCAAAACGAAAGAGAGCGGGAGCGACCCTCGTCGTCTGCCTGTCTGCCGTTATTGCGACCCATTGGTTTGGCAAAGTTGGGAAATAATGAAAAAAAGCTACAATGGACAGCAAGAGACAGCAAAAAAAAAATGTAAAATATCTGAATCCGATGCAATTCTATTTTATTCGATACACGAAATATTCATCATAACAACCGTTTCAACCATCATTCGGATTAAACGCTACTAAAAAAGTGAAGACAGAAATAATCCGTAATAAAAACCTTCGAATATCCAACTTGTCAATACTTGTGCACTAGTACTCATTCTCAACACCTTGAATACCTTTGAATACATTTGAATACCTGTGAATACCTGTGAATACCTGTGAATACCTGTGAATACCTGTGAATACCTGTGAATACCTGTGAATACCTGTGAATACCTGTGAATACCTGTGAATATCTGTGAATACTTGTGAATACCTGTGAATACCTTTGTATGATTGAGTATGAATGGCTGAATAAATGTGTACTCGGGTATTCGAGTGGCCTGAGCACACGAATACTCGAGTACAGGTGGGAGGGAATTAAGCTTTGTTACAATATTATGTTTAATATTAGAATTCTTATTATTACAAACAGGCGCCAATGTCTCTGCCGCATCCGACAACACTGACGTCAATACACGCGTCTCTGCCACACTTTTTGCCATCACCGGCTCTTGCATCGCCGGTCGGCTCGTCGTCATCCCAGCCTAGCATCGCGGTCAGCAACGCTCCGTGCTCGACACTGTTCGTCGCTAATCTCGGACAATTTGTCTCGGAACAGGAACTCAACGAGATCTTCAACAGGTTAGCGAAAAAAAGAATGCAACGCCCTTAATAAACATTTATTAGCAGTTAAATTTTAAATTTATGAACGATCAATTACTTGAATTATTATTATTATTTTGTTTTCTTCGACATATTTACGAATTATTTTATTTGGGTTTAGTTTGTTTTTAAATTCAATAAAAACTTTTTTCGTTAATTAATTTAGTTCTTTTACTTATATTTTACTTGTCCTTTTTTTGGCGACGATGTTTTCTTTCGGGGGGAGGAGAAGAGTTCGATTGCATATTTTTTGTTTAGGGAGGGAAATAAAGTAGATTAGGTAAAAATGAGGGAAAAAAAAAATTGGGGAAAAATTCGAGCGTTAATTACAGAGTGGGAGAGCGAGACGGCTTTGGCACACGACGAAGAGACCTGAGAGCCGGTCCTTTCGCGGCTTGCAAGGGTCGCGACCCTCAAATTACGCGGGCCGACGCACCGAGCCCGGGTTTCCCCTGTCTGGGCACGAAGCGCAACGGGGATTTTGCACGGTATACCACACAGACGCGAAACGGGGTTGAGTACCGGGGGGTAGACACAAACACACCGACTGACTGATCCGAGCCTTCGAACGCCCGCTCAATCGATGCGAGGAACGATGAAAGGGCGACGAAAACGGTGACGACGAGACAAACGACAAAGCCATTGCACTTCGTTGTTTCTCGGTACTCTCGAGCTGCGCTCTCCGCGGTACCGAGATATCGATGAAATTTAATAAAGTTACACTTTGCCGTGCAACAAAAAATCTCGTTTGGCGCGATTCTTAGTCGCTGTTAAAAAAAATTAATATACGAAAGATCAAGTACCAAAAATTCGAGATTTATTTTATTTTCGAATAAAAAAATTCCTGGTTCGGATTAAAATCGTTGTGCGAATACCGGGAGATTGTTACTTAACTTGCGATTTATTTCTCATTTTTACCATGTGGCAAAATTTGCGATCTCGTTGTTTGGGATGCCGTTGCGTAGTAATTAAGTTTTACAAAAATTGCCATTCGTTTCGACGAAATATCGTAGGGTCTTGATATGGATTTGATTAACAGAAGATTGTTATTTTCATAGAGTTGGTGCGAAAAAAAATCGAGACAAATAATATTTTTAAAAAAATTCCCGGAGACTAAAGATCCGTCGAGAGAGGGAGAATGAATATTTTTTTAAACTTGGCTCGTCGACGTTGGTACGGACTCGCTTTCGCGAGTTATTCATTTCGCGGTTTGCCGCGACTCGCCGAGCGTGAAATACTGTATCAAGGCACTCGAGAAGATTGTTGCGGCGACGGGAACGGTGCACCGGTGGTAAGAGGCGTGCGCGCGATATATCTCGAAATGTGTAGCGACGCCGAACGAACTGGTAGAAAACTCTGCGATGAAATTCTAAACTTTCTCACGATCGCGATTTCATACTCCCCCCACCCCCGCGCCCCCACTCCTCGACCATTCGTCTATAATAATCGTTACGATTTCTCGTCTCGTCGCCGAGACTATGTTGCAACTCGGCTATCACCACAAAAATCACGGTTTTCTTCATATTCCACTTCATTATTGCACTTGTATAATTAGCGATGCTCTACAATGTAGAAGAAACTGCTTAATTAGAGGAAAAAAAATTGTGAAAACTCGTCGAATCTAACCGTTTGATCAGCGACCCGAACACCTTCTTGGAAGCTTCCGCAAATCAGAAACTATGCTTCGTAAAAACTTTTTGCGGATGAAGCGACAATTCTCGGTTTTCAACCCGGAGATGCCATTCCAGGCTATTCGACCGATAATTTTGAGACTCGTGAATGCAAATACCGCACAAATACCGTAAAAATACAGAACAAACACCGTACAAGTGAAGGATAAAAAAGAATATTTCAATTTCAGTCAGCGAAATTAAATTTTCATTCACAACGGAAGTTGATCGAGATACCTTCGAGGTTTTGTGAAAGATTGACGACAAGACGTTGGCTGCGTATCAATTTCGCGGTAAATAAAAAAAAAAAAAAAACGAAAAAAAAGAAGCTTGGCAGAATTTAGCTCGAGGGTATAACGGAAGCAATGTCGAACGTCGACGGTAGCATTTGAATATTACTACGGGAGAATGGAGAATCCGTGTATGCCCGAGGGTCATTCGAGATTCGTCGCATTGAATCGATACCATCACTGCCGCTACTGTACACTTGCTGCTATATTCCTAGTATGCTTTTCCTGCTTTCATAAATATATATCGATGGTCTAACGCCAGAAGAGCATTAGGCTCTGCCTGTACACAGCCGATATGCTCTTTTGGAATTAAGCCACCGATATGTATATATATGTATATTTGACCGATTACACTGCCGTAGCCATACGCCAATTTTTTTTCCCCCATTTTCATAAACGTTTCATCAAATCAATGACTTAATTGATAGACCAATTTAAGAATTCAATAACGGAATAAATGAACTTCCTAAAAACAAATAACTTTTTTATTGCTAGTATTGGTTCAAAAAGGTTCACGGTAAATTAAAAAAATGCCTGCAACACCGTTCTTCGTCGTTCGAAATTGCTGAACAGTGGAGGGATTGTTGAAGAATGTGATTTTCAATTTCTTTCACCGAATTTGCCGCTTGTTTCGTAAATTTTGAAGACCTACAGAATAACGAGTCGATCGATACAGGAAAAAATGTCCACGATGCAGCCTGGGATTAATTAGGACCTTTAATCAATACAACAAACCATGGCTTCGATTGTGAATCCGACACATAAACATTTTATCCCAATTAGTCGGGAGTCTAGACGTTTAATCAAATATTTAATGTCCAAACGATTCGGGGTTCTCTCGCCGCGGTAAATATTATATTGCTTCACGCGATCTGGACCATTTAAAAAGATTCAGCGGAAGGCTCGCCATGCTCCTCTTACCTCAACTGACCGCGATCGCTCGATTCACCGTTAACTTTCCTATTGTAAACTCTTTTTATGTACAGTTGAAAATTAGATTCGTCATGGTTTACGGTAAAAATGGAAATTACAAATCTGTAAGACTATTTACGTTCATGTTTATAAAATATACATATTTCGTTCAAAGAGCATCGCAAAACCTGGATTTGATACCGGCAATTTTTTTATACCCGGTCATTGGTTTTCAAATAAAGACGTATTATTTTTTAAAAACTTAAATTTGGATTTAAAAAAATGGGAACTATTTCCTACATAATATTTTCACAGATTTTGGCAATCCACGGTAATAGGATAGACCAATTGACCTGAAAAGCCTCATGAAATGAAACGCGAAGAACAAAAAAAAAAGAACTTGCATAGCCGAGAAAATTGGGATCCAAATGGAATTAAGTGGAAAAAGTAGTGATGGCAAGATTGTATGCTTTCTTTCTTTATTTCTCTCTTTCTGATGAGCCGACCGCGATTACTCGGCTCTACCGTTACTTCATCCCCCCCCTTCCCCTGGCCGACCGCTCTGCTAGTCTCGTTGTTTCCACAGCGCCTACGTTTATTCCACCAGCGCTCTCCAGCGTTCAATGTACTCTAGATCTTTTACTGTAATCTCTAGTTTACACGATTGTGTAACGAAATTTATAGCGTTAACCAGATTTAAAAAAAAAGGTTGAAGAGAATATTTATTTTTAAAAAGCACATTTATCCTTTTTTTTAAGAACAATTCTTTTCTGTTAATTCTGTATAATTTTCCATGTAGATATTATTACAGTAATGGTTGAAAAAACAGCATTATAGAACATTTTTTCAGATCGAGCCTCCGAGGATAAAAGTCGACGATACTGGTAGCAGCACGAGGAGGAAATTTGAAGCGTTATACATATATATACTATGTGTATAAGATAAAACAAAAATTGTGCTGGTGCCAGCATCGTCGGGCTAGTACTGATTATGGTTCGATACTGATACATGTAAAATATATTGACGATAGTTTAAAAAAAAAAAAGTGTCGACAAAGTTGGGAACTTTTGTTGAACTTAAAAAATTTAAGATGATCTTTCGGTGAAAATGAAAAATCAATTGTCGAATTGGTTGATTTGTATTCAAATGTCAACGCAGTTACTTGATGAGATTTAAGAAAATTAAATTCTGCAACGCATGGGACATTTTGGAGATTTAAGGGGAAGGTCTAACGATTTCCGGCAAAAAAGCATTATTTATTTCTCGGTAATAAAAAATTGGCTTGAAAATCCTCCATGTTTGATTGTTCGTGCCGGTGTTCTTATCATGTGAAAAAAAATCCTCAAGTCTTTTTTAAATATAAAATATTTAAAAATGGAGCTGTTCCGACATTTTTTTATTTTCGGACCTGTAGATTTTTGTTCATGATGATAATACCGTAAAGAAGAATCAACCGTGAGGGATTGCGATCTAATTTTTTATTACCGAGATAAAAAATAAAACAGGTTTTGGTGCCTAAAATCGGTGTTCCCCAGCTCCTCAATCTACCAAAGACTGCTAATTGAACAAAAGTTACTTGTCATTCGCAGCGAAATGGGGACTTTTCATTTTCATCGGGGATTCCACTTAATTCAAGGAGGGATACATTTTGAATGACTTTGTAAAAAAAAAAAAAGTAATCGAGCACGTATCTGTACGCTTGTCTTATTTGTGCACAGTTTTTCTGGTTTCTGTCGGCTTCGTATGCACACGAAGGGAGGCTCGCCCGTGGCATTTGTCGAATTTCAAGACGTTCGCTACGCTGCCCAAGCGATGGCCGCACTCCAAGGATCCCTACTCCTCTCCTCCGACCGGGGACCGATACGAATCGAATATGCAAAGTCGAAAATGGCCGAGGTGGGCTTTACAAATCTCTGGATCGAAGTAGGTTTCAACTCTATCCTATTTGAAAAAAAAATCGTTTTTAAATGTTTCGCGCCAAGATGTTACGAAGTCAAAACAAAAAGATGGAGAAAAAAATAATTTTTTTCAACGATCGATATACGATTTCTTGCGATTACGGCGATTTACAGTGGAATCAAAACTTTTTTTCAGGTAAAACGCGTTCGAAATTTTATTTTTATTTCCAAAAAAAAAACAAGATCGCATCCACCATAAACACTTCGAAGTGACGTTAAATATTTTTTCACACTTGAATGAACAGCCCAAAGGCGATAATTCAGAAGTTTTTATTTATTGTTTACAATTTACATAATAACGGAAAAAAAATTGACGAAGTCAATTGAGGTCGTTGCTTTTGTTTATTGATTCGTTTACGTTTCCGTCCTTCCGTTTCCGTAGAATTTTTTTTTCATTCAGATACGCCAGCCCTTATAACAATTACCCCAAAAAAAAATTGCACCAACACAACCTCGATTTATGTACAGCATAAAAGAGGAGCAGATTTGAAATCTTCAGCTTGCTTACCCACATATTTGTATTTGTAATAATAACAAGCTTAATGCTTTTTAATTAATTGACACAAAAAAAACAAACAGTGCAATGCGTTTTGTCAATTTTATCCAAATTGTACCGATCTTTTTCTTTCTTTTAAGGTAGTTTGAGCGACTTTGCGACTACATAACTCGAGATGAAAAACAGCCTGGATTTTGAAAGGGTAAATCATATTTTTAAATAAAAACAACTTTTTTCCTATTCTACTTTTCTCTAGGCTAAGGGCCGATTTAATGTAGTGTTTGGATTTCAAAATTTCCCTTAGAAGAATCTATTTCTATTTTTACTCAATCTCCGTCGGTATCACAGAACTCTGTTAAATATTGAGCAGGCGAAATATCGTTTCACAATTTTCTGTGGGACAAACAATATTTATACAGCTGTATGTGAAAGAAATAATGTCATCAGCACGGAAAATAAATTACCACCGACAAATACAGCGGAAAAATGTTTCAATCGCAGTATTTCAGTTAAGTAATTCAAGTATGCATTGTCGGTGAAAAACTGAGTAAACTTTTCCTTTGCCAAATCTTGGTACGAAGCATAGTTTTCAAGGTACGAGCGGTTAAAGTTTCAGCCAATGAAAGCCGACGCACCAGGTGGCGCGCGCTGTCACCGTTGCCGCGCACAAACTGAAAACTTCAACCACTCGTATCTCGCGAACCGTAAACTTTAGAAAAAAAAATCAAAGACAAATTTCACTCGTCCGTGAATCTCGAACGCGATCGAACATTTTCCGCGCCAATGTTCGAACATCTTTTGTATCTAAAATTGACGTTGACGCGATGAAAAAAAAAAATCTTTCTAATTTTTATTATTTGGTGAACACACCGTTCGTTCCAACAACAGCTGTCTCGACGCAATTTGTCCCGCAGATGTATGTGAAATCATTTTTTTTCACTCAACCGCACCGTTCTAATCTCGGGATAAAAAAAATGGTCGGTGGTTATTAATTTTTTTTAATTCTCGCTTTAAATTTCTATTAATGAGTAAATAAGAATCCACTGCAAAGTCTTTCAAACTACCTCAATTTGCGTCTCTTCTCCGTCTCTTCTACCTTCGCCGTATCTCGGTGTCTCAGCTTTTTCCTCTTCTTCTTCCTCCTCGGGTGAATTAAAATTCCAGTCTCGCGCGTCGAGCGAGAGGTCATTGAAAGGGGTTCCGTGAGACCCGAGAATCTACAGCGGGCGGGAGTAGGAGTGAGCGGCAAGGGGCAGCCAACTGAGGCTTTTGTCCCTTCCCTCCTTCCACTTTCTACTGTGAACTGTAAACTGTGCATTATACCTTTGCTCCGTATTATAAAAAAAAAAAAAGGTTCGACAGAGGGCAATGAGATACGAAGTGGAAAAAGAGTTCCCGGGGTTTGGGGGAGGTAGCAAGATCTATGGATGGACACCGGAGGTTCTTAAACATTTTTTTCCCTCAATGCTACCGCAAAAAAGAGAAAAAATGAAACTACGCTGGCCCAGCATCGCTTTTTTCCCCAGACTTGCACGACCATGAAAGAAAGGCGTTGCAGATGCCCAGCCGCGCTCAGTATACTGCCCCCCCCCGCCCACACTTTTCTTGCCTCACATTTAACCCTCTTCTCTACAGAAAGTGTAATGAGGGTACACGCGTACACCCGCTCGCAGTACATTGCAACGCTAACTACCATCTTCTTTCTTTCTTCAAATCTTATTTCCTGTGCCACTAGATCTTTTGTTACTTTTTCGTTCCAAATGTGCGAACCATGCACGCTCTAGGGATTTACTAACTTCAACAAATCAAAGCGCAAAGTACTGCATTTTTTTAAAACTGTTGTCTGCGCGCGGGTCTGTCTGCGCGAGTATCTGCGCGAGTGTCTGTCTGCGCGAGTGTCTGCGCGAGTGTCTGTCTGCGCGCATGTCTGTCTGCTCGAGTGTCCGTCTGCGCGCGTGTCTGTCTGCGCGAGTGTCTGTCTGCGCGAGTGTCTGTATGCGCGGGTGTCCGTCTGCGTGAGTGAGTGCGCGATTGTCTGTGCGCGTGTCTGTGCTAAGTAGGACAAACGGGCAGACATACAAGAAAATAGGATGTAATTTATATTATAGACGTACTCTATTATCGACATATGTATATATATATGTATATATATGTCGATCGGTGATCTAACGTCAGAAAGGCATATAGGATATGCTTATGTATAGCCTATATGGCGTTATGGCATTAAGCAATCGACGTAAATTATCGATACCGAAATTTTTTACTATCTAGTAATAGTTAAGGAACGAGCTGCACCTCGATCTGTTTTTTTTTCTTTTACATTTTTTTTTTAGTACGTTTGGCGTAGAGTTTTTTTGTGCATAAAATTCTTTAGAAGACCGCTAGAACAATAAATACAGATTGCACCATTATTTATATGGAGTAATGAAATGCGTTAAGATCCAACTGGTAAATGAAGGGAGTTTTCGATGCGAATTGCGGAAACTGTTTTTTTCAATCTAATTTTACCTGTTATCACGCACGTTGCTGCGATTGTGTTTCATTGAATCCTTGGATTTTCCAGGGATCAAAGGGAGAAAAAAACGGGCAACCTTAAGATCGACATAAACGGGATGTGAGGAGGGGATTGGCCGCGGTCGTCAGCAAGACTCAAGGAGTGATCGAAATAACGGAAAGGCGGAAGAAACCGACAGCGTGACGAAGGAAGAAAAGTTTCGGTGTCGAAAAAAAAATGAATCGGTGTGCATATTCAGAATTTACCAAATACCAAAACTACGCAAGCGCCGACGTCGAGGGAGAGCGAAGAGGAAAAGAAATCAACACGAACGAAATCCGATAACGAAAAAAAGTGCAACAATCGACGAGGTAAGGTTAGAAAAAATGCGCGCGCGAAAAAAAACGAAAAAAAAATTCATCGACCAAAAAAAACGAATTTTGGTTTTTTTCTCCCGCCCAAATTCGGCGAATCAATCGCTTGGTAACCAGGGGAAAAGAATGGTATCTAGGACAAATTTTCTTCGAGACATAAAAATGGAGAATGAAACAAATTTCTTTCTCGCAATTTAATAGGGAAAAAAATTGTTTTCGCGCACTCGCGATCGCAGCGTTGAGCCTACAAAAATGGACTAAAAAATTTCGAAATCTGGAAATTTTTTCCATCGGACATCATCGTTTTTTCGACTGTTATTCAACTTGATGAAACAGTGCGGAAAAAACGTTTATGAAAACAATTTTTTTTTTTTAATACAATCGAAATATTTTTTCCGGTAAAAAAATTAATGCAATCGAGCTCAACGCGTCCGAATGTCGAGGTGCGCGTAACTTTAGGCAATTAGGGCGAAACTTTTATTAAATATTAAAATATATCGTCGCTATTCGGGCGACGCTTATTGATTATCATTATTATTAATATTATTATTATCGTGACGAAGCTCAGCGTTGTTTAAACTTCTTTCTATAATGTTCTTTTTTTATCATTTTTATTTGTTTATACAAAAAAAAATTGTTTCTCGATTCGTGTATAAAATAACGAAATGGCACTGTTAAACGCATCACCGACACACACGAAGAAAAAAAAATTATAATACAATACAGATATAGGCGCACGCATATATATATTAACGCAATGTCGTCATTGCATTAAATATACCGACAAAATGTTTAGATAAATCGAGATAAAAATCGAATTCTCTCGTATCTCTCTCTATCCGTGAGATGAAGCGAAAGAATTGTTGAACGACATACAAAAAAATAAAAATTTATAACAATTAAACCGCGAATTCGTGAAATTTTAAAAACAAAAAAATGTTTGAAAATACTTTTTTCGGCATTTCTAGTTTTTTTTTCACGAACGCGTTCCGAGTGTGTAAATAAGATTTTTAAAAATCTAGTTCGAGTCTCGAATTGAAAAAATTACTATCATGAAAAAGAAGAAAAAGACCGAGACGGACTTACGAAATTTTTTCGATCGACCGCTGACAGTCATACGATTAATTAAATAAATATCCGTGACGCGAGTAAAAAAAAAAGAAAAAAAACGTCAAGCTTAATACCAAAGGTGCCCTAAGAAACGTGTATTTATGTTTTTATCATCGGCATCGCGGCGAGCGCGAGCGTGTCTTGTTGATTAGAGTGCGTGTTAGAATTTGAGTGACGATCGAAGGATGAAAAAAAAAATAATAAGTTTGAGTGAGGTGAGAAAAAAAAAAGTGAGAATTTGATAATCGTCCTATTATCGTATTAAGGATTAACGAATGCGAACATATCACGTAGGGGTTAAGTGAGGGAGGTGGCGAGGGATAAAAAAAATCATTGATGAAAATATTTGCAGAAATGACAAAAAAAAAATATCATTTCGGGGGAACGACAAAAATAACTGTACTTGAAAATGGGAGGGGGAAAATGGACGGCCGACTCTTGGCGCGCAATTTGCCCGAGTGCCTTCCCGTCGGGCAAATATTTGCTCCGAATTGCAATGTATTTTGAAAATCCAAAATTTTGGAAAAGCCAAAATATTTATCCCACCTGCATTGAGAAAAAAAAATCTATTTACAGACAAAAAATGATCAATACCGCCATCTCGAGGCATTCCAATTTTTTTAACGCTAATTTCTTTGAACACTTCAAATTGTACTAACAAAAACATTTTTCCATGACGAAAAGAAAAGACGAAAGTAAAAAATCAGGAACGATTTTGCAGAAATATTTCAAGAGAAAACGAAAAAACTAAAAAATTTGTCAATCGCAGAATTTTGCCGTCAGTGAAATACATATCAGGCACGCAACAGAGTCCTAGCTTATCCTAACGTATCCACAGATATTTATTCTATCTAATATTAAACTACTAACTTTAAAAAAAATTAATTAATCTTATTAAAAAAAATCTAACCGACGAGACCAATAAATTTATTTATTTATTTGTCCATTGCGGCAACAATTCGCTTCAGGGGTTTTTTGCCGTAACTCGATATATACATTTTTCTACAGCAATCAATTTTGTCGCTGAATATTTTTGGCAAATTTAGATGCGTCTTAAAAAATTGTGAAAAAAAAATAGAAAAAAAAAGAAAATAAATTAACGATTCTTTTTAACTTTAGTGACCTTGCGATAAACAGTGTTTTAAAAATTTTCGAGTCACTGGTACTCTTTCGTTGTCAAATGGACTTCGAATTAGAGAGGAAGATGGAAAAGAAACGGAGAAAGGAGAGCCCGCTTGTTATACCGTTGTAGCGAATGAAAAAGAAACGCAATTATCCTTGCAGTGAGAACTCAAGACGCTTCCCCGCTCGAGCTTCCACTCGTAAATTTATAACAGGACTGGATGCTTCGCCAGTGATCTGCTTTCTATTTTTTTTTTTTCGACCTTCCGTCGATAGCTGCTCGAAGCGAGAAGAACTAGTGAAAAGGAAGCCGGGGAGTGTGAGACAAAAAATGTTACGAAAGAAAAGAGAACAGACACAGCGATTACCGAGTCAACTCGATTACCTCGAGCGTTGGGAAAAAAAAATAACAATTCCGAAAAATCATCCTTTAGAAAAATTAGGAAAATATTGACAAACGGGGAAAGAGTAAATGATAAAATTTCGTAGAAATTGAGAAAAAATGTGATCTCGAAGAAGGATCGAGTCGAAGGAAGTATCTTAGCGTAAATTGTGATTGTAAAAGAAATGAAAGTGTAGATTATAAAAAAAAAAAGTAAAATGACGAATTAATGATCTTTTTTAAATCCGTGCGAGGCCTTAAAAACTCTTTGCGTGCCAGTTCCAATATTTACAATCGCTATCCGAGGTGCGGAAAATCTGCATTGACAATTTTTTTCAAAATAAATAAATAAGTCAGCAAATAAAGAAATCTTCAGCCGCTGGAAAAAAGTTACAGGTCAAAAATGATTTTTTCAATTAGAAATTTTTTTATCGATGAATATCTTGTGGATAAAAAAGTGTGTCCCATCAAAGAGGCGATGGACCCGTGCATTTCTTCGGAAAAAATGGGTAAGGAAAAAAAAGAGAGCAAACAGAGGCAGAGGAAAACTGAGGCGTGAGAAGAAAATCTCGACGACGTAAAATGCGATCGAAAAAGGTAGAGCGAGGCGCGGAGAAAGGAACAAATATAGAATGCTTGGTGCTAGGTTCAATTTCACGCCACGATGATCTCCACGGTCTAGTTTGCTTCTTTTCTTCTTTACCTCGTTTTCTTGTCTTTCTTTAACCCCCCGCGCCCCTTTCCCCTTCTCCACTCCCCTCCCCCCCCCCTCCCCCCCCCCCTGCCTAATCGCTACGTTAACCACATCGACACATTTTCTTCAACCTTCCGGTATCCAAATCGAGGTAATTGTCATTGTTTACGACGTTAAATGTTTCTATAAAAAAAAAATTTCAAAAAAAAAAAAATTTGAGAATTTTTAAGTAGTCAGTTGATTTCAACTCGTATGTCTTCTAACCATTATGGTTAGGAAACATCGTTGTCAAAAACCGTGACGAAAACAAACTTCAGAAATTTCGAGCTTATGAGAATTTTGCTGAAAAATTTCGCAGAACAATTTTTTCCCACGATCAACGATCCATCAACTTTAATCGAAATGCTACGTCAATCAATAACGTCGATCAATCAAAAATTTACTCAGCCGAAAAAATCGCGTAATCCTTTTTGGCTATTGGAAGGTTAATGAACTCCCCAAAAACCTTCTGTCCAAAACCGAACAACATCCCACTGAGAATAAGAAGAAATTTGTCCCACAAAAAAAAATATAAAAAAAATTCGGAAGAAAGTGCTAATCGATTGACGAAAGTAAAAATAATCGAAAAATGAAAGTAATATAATAAAAGAAGAAAAGAATTGCGTGTTAGAATAATCGAAAGAAATTGTGACGAACTCAAGTGTGAATGTGCGAGCATGGATATATATATATATCTAAGGCGATTCGTAAATGTTTCTCGTCAATCTTCGACGAAGAAATAAATCGAGAATTATTTAGAATTCGTAAGATTAAACCTACATATCTAGACGATAAATTTTAAGGAGAGTAAACGTAAAAAAAATGGAAAAACACATTTATTCATCGATCGAAAAAAAAACAGTGGATCGCGAATAAAAATAAATAGGTTGGATTTAAAGTGCTTTACAAGTGAAACTAACTCATATCAGTAGATAGTAAACGCTATACATATATATTATAAATACATACATACATGATTATAATTATTATTAATATTATTATTATTATGATTATTATTGATAATATTATTATTATGATTATTATTATTATACAATTAACATATAGAGTGGTATTCGCGTACATTTATTAGAGTAATTATGTATACAAAATAGGGAAATGAAGAAAGTGTTTTGGCGTCAAGCTAGAGATATGAAAGTAAACGATTTTTCACTCTTTTGCGAGTTGAAAAAGCTACCGAGCCGACACGTTATAAAAAAAAAAACGTGTAAAAAAAAAAAACAGAAACCGGATTTTCGAACAATTACGAAAGCCGATAGGTCGATCGGATATTTTCTACTGTAATAATTAGCTCGATCAGGCATTTTTTTCCGGAAATATATATATATATCTTATATATATACTTTTTTTCATTAAATCGGAACGTCGATGTCACGTGATAATTAATTAAACGTGATTTAATTTTTCATTATTTCTTAATATTTGCGATTTTTCACCAAAGATTTATAGATATAGATGTTATATCTATAAATATCTATACATAGATATTTTGTCCAATATTTATCCAAAGATTATGTAGAGGCATGATTTGTTAACGGGTTTTTTTTTTATTATCGACACGGTAGAGTCGTGAATATTCGGTCCTGAAAGATAGCACATAGAGCCGACACGATTTTACCTTTTGGGGCTTGCAATTGCTATACTGCTCGGCGAATTGGCACGAAACCTGGACGAATTTGTTGCTCACAACAGATTTCGCTGTAAACAAGCTAAAATATACACTCTCGAGGAAGTTGTAGCTCGGTGAAGACAAGAGTTCGAAAATATGTGTGGTTTTTGGGGGTGAGAAATATGAGAAATTAGCAATGATTATCTTTTTTGTTTCTCATGAAAACCAAAATTGGTTCCGAAATTTGTACTTATGTCAGAAAGAGTCGAGGATATTGTTATGGTAGTCGCGAGGAGAATTTTTTGCAAAGAGGAAAGAAGTAATTTTAAACCGAGCTGATACTAGGACGTATGAAATATGCCCGAAAAGTACATTCTCTTTTTTAAATTAAAAAAAAATGCGTTAACGTATTCGCAGTAGAGGTACATTTTACTTCTTTTGTAAATCTACTTAGGTAAGATCATGGCATTTTTGTCGATACCTAGAGATATTTTTAAATGGGATTAATGGTGAATTTCGGTAACGCGTCAGAGGCGGGATTTAGAAATTCGGAACGAATTAAAAAAATTGCACGCGACAAGAGCATTTGATCTGAATGATAAAAAAAAAATGTTGCAAAGTACATTTTTTCAATTAATGAATTTTAACCCAAACGCTTTTTAAAAAATCGCGTAACTCGATTAACAAATAAATAAATAAAAATAGATCGGTGTTGACCCTTCTCGTGCAGGACGCCAGTGAGCAAATCTCATGGCGTTTGTTTATCGACAAATTATTATCCAAAAATTCTGAAAAAATTCCTAGACTCGTCTCAAAGTGCATTTTGGTCGATTGTGAAGAACATTTTTTATTACGAACATCAGTTTCATTTTTCAAACGACGTAAGACAAAAAAGTTCCTCTCGCGTGAAGAATTAATTTCAAATAAAAACTTCGCATGTGCTTTTTTTCCGCCGTATTAAAAATATTTTTTTTTTACCGATTTACGTACGACCAAGGCATCCGTCTATATCCCAACGATATTTATAGGGTGAACGCATCAACGATGTCCATAACGCTACATATCAGCGCTGAGAGGCGCTTCCGAGCCGTGATTAATGTGTGAAAAAAAAACCAAGTAGGAATCGCGCGTAAAAAAAAACAAAAATAAATAATGTGTCGCATGCGACAAAAGGAGTGGGTCGTTCGAGGTCTGGCACGCTTCTGTTGGAGTGTCAGGGCCGTTGAGACCCGCCACACGCGACGATAGTTCCGACTGGAATTTTGAATCGCTAAAAAAAAATCGCATCCTCGCCGAAAAGGAGATCGAATTCGCAAAGAAAAAAGAAAAAATCGCATTCCGCTAAATCCAAAGACCGAAAAAAAAATCTAAAACAAATAAAGCGCAGACTCGACTTTCAAAGAAATCGAAAGAGTGCGAAAATTCGAACCCGCCGATGGTAAATAAATTTTAAAAAATACAAAGAAACAAACAGTTGTACCGATGGATGTGACGAGTGGCGAAATACGCTAGGATAACTTATAAATACGTTAGCCGATACAGCATTAAATGTAAGCCACAAAAAAGAACGTAATTAATTAAACAAATAATAATATTAATAATAATGATAAAGGAACAAAAAAAAATAATAACAATTTAAAGAAAAATTAAATAGTGCAGCTTTCTGTGTGAGGTTATTGTGATATTTAAAGAATAACTTTGCAGTAGTCGCGACCGCTGTGGTCTCCGGGTGTCGAGGGATAACGAACGCGGTTGAATAAATAAAAAAATAAAAATAAAAAAGAACACACGATAAAAAAAAAAAGTTAACAAAAATCAGCCCAACCCGAGGGGCCACGGATGATAAATCGAAAAGACGAAAAAAAATACAATTTAATAATTAAAGGTAAATAGTAAGATTGAATAATTTTAACGAAAAAAATGAAAAAAAAAAACAAAAAATGAAAAAAAATCTAGCGAGTGAAAATATTCAGTAGTGGCGGGGCTTGAGTGACTTTTTCTCCTCATAACGAGATGAGGGCGCGCCACCACGACGCTGTTCGTTATAAATATAATATATAAATTAATTTAAATACAGAAGAGAGAAAGGAAAAAAGAGAGATCGTTACGACGTGTAACGATGTCTTCTTTTTTGCTTTTTTTTTACGTGCGATCGAAGAGGTTGGATGCTATTATCGTAACATGAGAGCGTCGTGGTTAGCACACAAACACACAGTTAATAGAGAAAACGAGGTAACGACAATCTTTGGCCTCGTCGAATACTGCCGGATTGCGTCTGGCATTTCGAGTAACGAGGAAAAAGAACAGTAAACTTTTTTTTTAGATATATCATATATCGTATTATGATATATGATTATCATATGTCGTATATCATATATTTAAAACAATACAAAAATTATAAAAATGAAAAGACGTGAAATCTGTAAACTTTTTCCAGCGATTTTGGACTTTGATCTCGATAGTCGGAATGCCATTGTCGAATCTGGATTAAATCCGTCCATAAACGTGTCTCGTCCACCACGAACGAGGCACTGCACAAACGCGTGCATATTAATCATTGGGACTACAAAAACATATCATCATTATGTAATTATATTATGAAAGATTTGGGGGCTCGGGGGAGGGAGGGGGGGTCTATGACGAAGAAGATGAAAAAAAATATTAAGCAATAAGATTTTATTTATATGCCCGTGTAAGTCAGCAGTTAAGGATAAATTATAATTAAATACCGTAAAGTGTGCAGAGAGTTTGGGGAAAGAGGAGGAAGATTGCATTAAAGTAAAAAAACAACCAAGAAGAAAAAAGTAAATACATAGAAATAAATTAACAAACAAACAGCAACAACATGCATATCATTCGTGTGTCTGGGCAAGGAATAGCTTATATATATTATATATATATGTATATATATATATATGATATATATATATATATCTATAATCTTTACTTCGTCATTGTCAGGCGTTAATGTTAAACTTAATTATTATTATTATATATTATTACGATTATTATTAGATTGTGAAATGAATAAGAACGAAAAAAAAAGAAAAATGATGAAAAAAATAATAAGATGAGTAACGGAGATATTACTTCAGGTTCTAAGCGAAATTTGGAAATAATAAAAATGAACAAAAAAATATATGCGTTGCAGCCATTTTTTTTAAATCTCCCCTCGTATCCTGTGTCCTGTTCATTTTTTTAATAGAAAATAAATTTAAACTTGTTATGTACAGAACAAACCAAAAAATATATCAATTTGCGATCTTTAATGAATTTTTTGAGAAATTATTTTTTTTAGTGACAATGAAGATAGTTTTTTTTCCATTTCGACGCTTTCGTTTGTAAAATCTGCTGAAAACATTGGGACGTTTCGATAAGGAATAAATTCATTTAAAAAAATGACTGTATTATTTTTTGGATGCAGAATTTGGAAGTATAATTTTTTAAAATTAAACGACCAAATTTTTGGGATAAAATTATTCGACAGTTCGAATTGACGTCTTCACGCTAATTCGCGACTATTCTCGAATTCCGACACCGTCGGAAGTGGTACGAATTTTCCGTCATCCGTTAAACTATTTTCGCCAACGGATTTCTCCATCTATTATTGACGATAATGAAGAGTGGCACGCTGTTACTAGCGATGACATTATTATTGGAACTGCAGGAAGGTAAAACGTCGTGGCTTGGTGTGAACTATTTATAGACTATAAAATCGATTGTTGCTACGGTGAGCATAATAACGAAAAACTGGCAAACCGGCTGATCTGTTTTTATCCAAACATGTCAAAAAATGTCGTTAAGTAAAAAATCAATATTGATTACATCACAGACTAGTCGTTATTTTATAAGATTATCGCGCAACAAATAACAATCCAACAATACAGAAAATTAATCATGGTAACGAGAGAAAAAAAAACCGTCGCACCAAAAAACATTATTTAATTACTTTCTGGGCACATGTTCACGAGAAATATTGAGTTGCGAATAAAAAGAAAGTGCTAGATTCGGGATTAGCGTGTATAACATACTTAGAATGTGATCGGGGCGATGCAAAACGTCATGCGCCCATTACGGACTCAGTCGGTAAGGAAACTGCAATCTATTTTATGTAAGAGTGCTTCACTTTTCCAAGGAATACCACATTTTCCAGCGAGCACTGAACAGAGAACAAGCATGGAAATCTCCTTTATGGACTAATGATAACGTCGCGAGAAATTGACTCTAGGCGATTTGTTCGCAACAGCCGCAATCTCTGGAAGCAGATGGCAGAATGGGTGACAAGATCGTAACAAAATGTATCGATAATGTCGAAACCTACCTTACTGACGCAGAGCCTGGTGTCTTCCGCGGCAATAATATTTGTATTGTTGCAATGATAAAGCAGAGCAGAGCTCTGCTTGTCGAGGTACATCTTGAACATCTCGCGAACCTTTAGAATCCGTCAATGTGTTGTGTATGCGATCGGTCACGCGATCGAGTTCCTCGAGCGTAAGACCGGAAGTACACTTGCCGATGCAGCCGACGATTCGTCTGGGCATCGAGGTCTCCATTATTTCAAAGCTCGTCCGAAAGTCGCCGGAGAAAAATAGGGGTCGATAAGTGGGATCAAATTTATTCACCAGAAATCATCACACACGATTCCTCTTCCCGGACAGACATCAGTCGAAGCGAAACACTCGAAAGCGTAATCGAAGATTCGAAAACGTACAAGAGTACACTGGACGTGGTCCATCGCGATGTAACTACCAAGGACATGGATGTTGGGCAAGATTTTCCTGCAGCAGCGAACTTTACAAGCGAGAAACTGGAAAAATTGATGAACATAGTGGCTAGAAGGCTCACACAAAGCTGAAGCCTTAAAACAGGAATTACGATTAATAAAGAAAAAAAATGTGTCGATAATTTCGAAAGCTACCTTGCCGACGCAGAACGCAGTATCCTCCGAATCAATAATGTTTTTATCTTTGCAATGATGGGATTATTGAAATTGATGAATGTGAGAATACTTTGATTTATTATTTCCAATGAGTTACAAAAAAATTTGCCATTTAACAGTATAGTCGATATAGTGGCTTTTCGTAGAAAAAAAAGGTTCGAGTAACGAATACTCGGAAAAGATGTCGGTAATAACAAATAATACTGTGTGTAATGAAAATAGAAAAATATTTTATTAACGATTAAATTCGCTTTTACTTTCCCGCACATTATTTTATGCATAGTTTTTTTTTTTTTAACTTCGAGGAACATCGGTATTTCAATCATACCGATTTTCGTCGTCACTTGGTTCTCGGACACGGCGAAAGGGCGTAAGTTTTGAAGTCTCGATGAGCGTTTCGCAGGTGATTCATTAGACGGAGCTTAGTCTCTTCCAGTACCGAGAGCATCGATACACGGCACGGCCTTGTCAGGATCTCGTTGAACCTTTCCAAAATAGCCATGTCTATTTCCGGCACACCGTCCAAATCTTCGGCCATCGTCATGGCCTCGTTCACGTCTTCCGTCAAAAAATCCAATGTCGGATTCTCCACTGAACGACTGAAAATTAGAACAAAAAAACCAAAAAGTTACGTCGAAGATTTCATGAAATGTAAAAAACAATTTTCCGAAAACTTGTTCCTTATTTTTGATAAATTATAAACGATTAATAATTTAATTTTTACTACAGATGCATCGTTAAGTTATCGATACTTATTAATAAATATTGACAGTTGTTTATATTTATTGATGTTTATTGATAGATTTTAATAGTGTAAATGTAAGAAAAAGGGAAACTCACTGATAATTTTGTTCCTTGTCGATGTACTCGGAACATTTTTCGTAAAATTTCAGACAAGCGAGATCGTCGGTTCTGTGCGCTTGTTTGAGGTACTCCTTGAACATCTTGCGACCTTGAGGATGCGTCAATGTTTTGTGTATGTGATCGGTCACGTGATCGAGCTCCTCGGGCGTAAGACCGGAAGTACATTTGCCGATGCATCCGATGATTCTTCTGGGCATCGAGGTCTTCATCGTTCCAAAGCTCGTCCGAAAGGCGCCGAAAACAAATAGGCCTCGTTAAGTGCGATGAAATGTATTCACCAGAGATCGAAAGACGAATTCGCCTGCGACCTGAAAAAATACATGTGGTAGATATCGTCGTTCAAGTGTACGTTACGTAGCAACCGGATATATCGCTGGCAGACATCAGTTACACAATAGACGTTCCGACAAAGGAATGAGAATGTAAAAAAAAATGTTTCGCGCAGTTCTTTCGTTTTCATTTTTGCTACTTACGGAAAAATACGCTTCGAGAATCGTAAAATTCCTAGATTATATTGCAAACGTTTTCTTCAGCTTCCACTTGACTTTCGACAAAAACTGCGGTCAGATTCGCGTTCACCTCAAAAAAGTTTTTTAAAACTTTTTGAAAAAACAAAAACCAAAAGATCCAACAAATTTTGAAACACGTGGTCGAGAGCAAAAAAAATTGTTCTCGTACTTGTCGCTGACCGCCACTGCATCACTTATTTGACTCCCACTTCAATACTATTTCACACGCAAATCCGTGCCAAGAAAAATAATGAACAAAAAAATCTGCAATCCAAAAATAGCATTTACCTTTTTTCGTCTAAATCGGTCCACGTGAATCGATCCAACCATCAACATTGAATATCACAAATAGCGAATAATGTGTCATCATTTTTTTTTTTATCGACAATAACTTTATCGTCGAAGAACAGCACAGCTTTCGTTTCCGAAAATATACTCGTTGACTGTTAACACCGGTAATTTTTTTTCTCAACCCAGCGAGCATTCGTAAGGCCGCTGGGTGTTTATTGATCGCTCCACTCTGCCGCTAGTTTTGCGTCGCACCTGGCCCGACGATTCTCACAAGCCGGCAGTTCACCGCACACTGGCGTAAATTTCCCTTGACGGAGAATTTTTTTACTTAATTTTTTTCTCATTCGTTCGAGCAGTTACACGGAGAATACAAGACGACGCGTCGACCGATCGAAGGAAGAGAGCCGAGGTCGAGACGACTCGAGCGTGCTTCCTAAGGGAGCAGCTTCCTCGAACTGAATGTAAACTTGCGAACGCGTATTAATAGAGCCTAGAACGAGTCGAGGTCGCGGCGTCGAACGCCGGCGCTTCGACGTCTTCGACCCCCTGCCAAATATACACAAAGACAACATCCTTTTATAGCTGTTTTTAAAAACACATCTTATGCGATTCAAATTTTATTAAAAAACAAAGTGGCGTCTTCCGGTTTACACGTACGAGAAGATATATGGCAGGTATTGTTTAAACAAATGACTGTCAATAATTTTTTCAAAACAATCTAGTTATTTTTATTTTTTAATGAAATCGTTGTTTTGTTCTTTAAAAAAAAAATCCTTTTATTTATTTTTCGAAACAATGCTTGTCACTTATTCTTTGAAAAAAGTCAGTGTCATTTTATGTTACGGAAAAAATAGTTACCGGCGATCGTTTTAATAGGAAATTCACAATTCGAGCATTATGAGTGGCATTATGAGTGGAAGAATAATTATAATCTAGCGATGATATCGTAACGATGACGCGGGTCACGAAAGGTTTACGCTCGAGAGGATATTTCGTTCTCCGCTTGTGGCGTACACAAAGAGTGAATAAAAGTAAGCGTTAACCGCGAACGACCGATTAGAGCTCGGTCGTTTAGCGATAAGGGGCTAAAAAGTTCGAGAAATTGAAGCGGTCGAGAGTCGAACGCAGCGTCGATTTACATATTCAACAGCGACTGACTTAAAAATTCAACAAAAAATATGAGTCAAGCAGCCATTTTTTTTGCTGTTTTTTTATCGACTCGCTTTCCAATTGCCTCATACTTTAAATTTAATATTTTAAATAAATGAATGCATAGTAAAAAAAAAAACCTAAGCACCTTTGTTACCATATGCTATCTATAACGGTAACAATTCTTTACCGACTGCCGATAAAAGGGGAAACTTCACAACCCTCAAAATTCACCACCCTGTGTTACAAAATCTGCCAAGAGATATCGCACACGAAAATTAAATTTCATAAAACCACCGTCGATAGAACAGGCGGGTAAGAGCGGTGAGGATCGCAAGCGAACGCAAAGTAAAAAAAAAAGTGAGAAACAGTTGTACCGTCTAGATGACACAACAGAAACAAAGACTTGAAGAGAATAATATACAGGTGAAAAAAATGGTACCAACTCGTCATATTAATAAATTGATGTACAAAATATTTAAATCATTTTAAAAATTACAATAATAAGTAAACTCGAATAAGAATGAAGCAAAGTCCATATTCCAAGTAGTTTCTTTTCCGTCAGATTTTCATATGTTTCAGAATACTTTCAAAACCTTTCCATAACAAAATTCTCGAATGAAAATAAAGGAATAAAAAAAATCGAGAAAACGTTTTCTCCATGAGGAAGCAATGATCAAGCGATCCTAGGAACAAGTGCTCGTCTTGGCTCCTCCAGACGAGCAATGCTCAGTCGGACGATCGCATTACACATCTGCGACTGCGACTATTGCAACGGCGGGTATGCGCCGAAGTGATAGTATCAAATTGTGTGGTGTGTATATATATATACGTGCACGATAGGAATCGGTCTGGTGCTTTCTACTGTCCGGCGATCCGACAATAGGCGTCATTCGTTCCAATCAGCACATCCTCATTGGCCATCAGAGGCATTGGCCGTTTACTGGCTGTATCATTCTCTCTTGATTCTCTCCTCGCCCGTGTGACAATTGTTTCGCGAATTTGCCGTTGACACAGGCTATAGATACACCCATGCTCCATTTATCGTTGTCCACTGGTAGTTCTCTATCCACGGCACGATAGGCTGTCGCATGTACGCTGCTTGTTCGAGAGCATGGAACTTACCACGGTCGGTAACGAAAACTGCAATCGATTTTTTCTTATGGTGCCGACCATCTATGACCAAAAGCAACTTCGTACACGAAGCTGATTATATATCCGCTTCGTTTAAGAATTTTCTCCGAAGAGAAAATTATATTACATTATATCCACTGCGTTTGAGATCTTTCTCTTAATCATAGATGGTCCGTGCTGTTGAAGCAATTAATTATAGTTTTTGTTACTGACTGCGCGCTCAGCTTGAGTGAGAAGAAACGAGTCCTCATTAATATGAATTTCTTTTTAGGCGAGAATTATTATCTTTCCAGATCGACCATCGCTTATCGTACGCACAAGCCTCGCGTCTGCGCACCGCGTTCGCTCAACCTCTCAACCACTTTTATCAGCAGGAAAAGCTATGAGTCTATCCGAGCAAATCCTAGCTTGGAACTGCCGCTGACGTGTGTCCCGAGCTTCCGTTCGATTTCCGGATATAGAACGATTGCGTCGTCAGCTCTTTGTCCCACTACGTTGTACGTATGATTCCCAGCCATTGCTGATTCACCCGAAGCATCGCTGCGGGCTTCAGCGTTCGAAAACACCCGATCGGTCCACGCGTCGATGAAGCACGACGTTGTTCGGGCTAACCGCTGCGACTCCCGTCGTTCCCACATTCGCAACATAACCTCACTCATTCCTACGATTCTTATTAACGATAATAATAATACTGGCCCTGAGATAACCTTCTTAGTGCCGTGAATTCGACGGCCGAGTCCCGATCGGAGACACATTTCCAATAATCGTTGACGGAACAGATCGTCGATTCATCGGATGCATCGAAGCGACGGCGAGCGATGCGATAGCCACCGATCGGGTCGTAAAAGCCCGCATGTTTTGTAGTGAATATAGAACCGACGAAGCGGGGCGGGGGGCAAAACGGACCCATGTCCTTCATTTAAGGCGAGACTTTTATTTGTCCCGGTGGTCCGTTTTGACCCGCTCGCCCCCTATGTATGCAGGCTGCGTGGTACACTCGGCTCGAGTATTATGTTCCGCATCGGGCGAAGGTTTAGGCTCTTTTAGGGGTCTCTCCGGGTGCACGAGGTTGCGCCATTACCATCGGTTGGAGTTGTAACGCCGGGACAATCCACGTATACCGAAAATAACTTTTCACGAGAGAAGAATGAATGAGGTACGCAGGAATTCGGTTTTAACTACTGCAGTTGCAATTCGCAAAGACGGTTTTTTTTTTACGTTGAATGGTTACTGCCTGTGTCGGCACGGGATGAGTCGTTGTGGTTGCACGCAGTACTCAAAATTTTTTAAAAAACCTAGTCACATTGTGCGACTTTGTTGCTTCCTGCAGATTCGTTTCTTTGTGCAATTTCGGTGACTTTTTTCAACCCTGTTGCCTTTTGCAGTACCGTTTTTTAATGCAACTTTGTCGATTTTTCAACTTCGTTGAATTTGCAACTTTGTCGACTTGCAACTCCGTTGTTTTAGGCAACTTTGTCGACGTTTCAGCTCCGTCGTTTTAGGCAACTTTGTTGACTCTTCAAACCCGTTGTTTTCGGCGACTTTGTTCCTTTCGGCACTCTATTGCCTTCGAAATGTTGCTGCTCATTCTGGCTTGTAGGTTATCCACATCGAAGGACTGTTTTCAAGAACGGCGTAGAATTTTTCAGCGCGGGTAAAGTCGTTCCCGGCACCTGTTACAGGCCTTGGCGATGAGAAAAAAAACGATCGTCGAATGCATCCATCGAGTCGGTTCGCGGTATCGCGGGGTTGAAAGAGGGGGGGCCCCGCGTCGTAAAAGTGATAGCGGAAGATAGCGGGGAAAGTATCGCGGTGGGGCCGCGACACTGGTGGGGGGTTAAAGAGGGGCGTGGCAGCGGCGGAAGCGGAATGATCGCGGCCGGCGCTGGAGGGGAAGCGTTGCCAGGCAACAGGCAACGTCGCACACGGCGGCGTCGTCGTCGTCGTCGCCGGGGACGGAGACGGCCGAAGGGAACGCGTCGCGCTCGGGCTTGTCCGGCAAGACTAGCCGGCCGGTTCGCGTCAACGCCGGCCGGCGAGAATCCCGAAGCTGGTGTTTCGACCGTACACGCCCTTCGCACACGCGAACTGCCGCGGCGTAATGAAAATTTTAGGCCTCCGAGAAACGCGCGCCCGTATCGTCAAGGCGACGTAACCGAGGAGTCGCCAGGAAATCGGGAAGCGACCTTAACCCTGAGGGAAAAAAATCAACCGATTGCATTCATTTTCTGGTTTATATGGTAGATTTTATATATCGGATTTTTTTTTTAATTGAGATAATTACGTGGGAGAAATTTGTTGACTACGGAAAATTGAATAAAAAAATAAGTCAGAAGGGAGGTTTGGCAAAAATTTGAAAAAAAATGGTTGATAAAGTTTTTCATCGTTTTAAGGGTTGAGATAAATCTCGTAACGATTCGTCGAGTCCTTCTGAACATATTCGACGTCAGGGAGACGGTAGAGACAGTACTGTGCTGCAAGCAAAAAAACAATGGGTTACCAAACCCACTTGTCTAAAACGTAAAAAAAAAAAAAAAATTATAATGAAAAAAAAGTTTATTTTTCATTGCCAATTTCCCAGAAACTTTATACATTTTTTATATATAATACCTCACTCGCAAGAACGTTTTCCCCGGCCGTTGAATAAATATATTCTTTTATTCTTTTTTTTTTGCCGTTCCCCATAATAATCCCCCGGTTGTCCGTCGTTCGCCCGAGGCATCGGGGCGCGTCGGTCAACGTGGAATTCGCGAAGAAACGAAATAGCGAGAGCCGCGCCGACGACGTGCGAAGCGAGAGGGACAAAGGATGCCTCGCTCGGGCCTCGGCGACTTGGCTCGATCGTCGCCACTATCTTCTAAACAAAGAAATCTCAACAAAAAAAATTCCCTCCCACTCTTCTCATAAAATCGACTGTAAAAAAGAAACTCGATCTCTATGACTACATACGATTGTACTTTCCGAGCCGAACAGTAAACGGAACATAGGGGAAAAAATGAGAAGAATAAAAAAAGAAATGAAAATGAAAATAATACGAAACTGGGATGCAAAGGAGAAAGTCCGAGACAAAGCGGGGAGAACCCTCGGAGAGGTTCGGCGGTGCTCGAGAGGACTCGGCGGGAGCTCCTCGGGGCGCGCATGCGCCCGGCGGTCGGCGCGCGCCGGCCAGGCAGCGTCCCACCGGCGAGCCAGGCCGAAGTCGCACGCGCAGTCAGAACCGAGCACGACGAGCTGTGGTTAGAGGGACGCGAACCGCGCGACAGAGCACAAGAAACTCTTCACACGAGCAACGTACCCACACCGGTCCTTCTAATATCATCCGGATAATTAAATTAAATAAAAAGGAGAAAGAGAACATATATTAAAAAAGTAGAGAGACTTTGATCGTAGCGTAGCGGAAGTAAAAGCGTTTGGAAAGAAACGAACGAGAATCGTATCCCGATCGGCAAAAGAAAAAAAAAAGAAATATACTCGCGATCCTCGACAGCCGGGACTGGAGAATTTAGAAAGAGTTTGTTTTTCGTTTAGACGATCTTTTTTCAAAAGCGTGAGTTTCCGAAACGGTTTTGTAAAGGTTTGTGAGAAACTTTTCCGCGTTATATTCACTCCGTGAGATCGAAGAAAATATAATAGTAGTAGTATATATATATATATATTGTAAAGCGAATAATAATGGCGGAAGAGAAGAACGAAACGAGTCCGGTGGCCGAGGGCGAGAAGACGCCCCAGGATGCCGGTACGCCGCCGAAAAATGGTGACGACGAGAGTACCAAGGAAATAATAAAGGACGATGCTGTGATCGGCGGCGAGGAGAAGGAGAAGAAGATCGAGGAAAACGGCGACAGCGAGAAACCAAAGGAGAACGGCGAGGAGAAAACTACACCCGAATCCAAGGACATGCGTGCGATCGTTCTCAACGGTTTTGGCGGACTCAAGAGTGTAAAGGCGCTGAAGAAACCCGAACCGGCACTCGCCGAGGGTGAAGTTCTCATCAGGGTCAAAGCATGGTGAGTTTTATTCGTAATTCGCATCTTCTTTTTTTTAATTACGCTTCGAAAAATTGGAACCGTAAGATATGCTAGTTTTATTCTAATTTTGTACGGTGTTTGAGTTGGTTTTCATTCGCCAGTTAAAGTTGGAAAATTATCGTTTGCCGTTTTTACTTGTTATCGAGGTTTTGAACATGAAACAAAAATTTGCTATTCTAGTTTGTTAATCAAATGGATTTTGAAGAATCTTCATTTGCCTTTCCAATTTGTGATTTAGAGAATTAAAAAAAAATAATTTGCAATTTTCGTAGATCGGATATAAATTTAAAAATATCGATTTGCAGTTCCGATTCATTTCTCGCGGATTTCTGAAACAATCGTTTGCGATTCAACAAATTGGGCACAATGTAATGTGCGGTGTGATTCTCGATCGTTACATTTCTTTTCGAATGCTATATTCGCTGACTTAAAGTGCAAGTTCGCAGGCTGTCACTTTGTAATCGTAAAACATCCAACCATCAACTTGGAAATTTCATTTGCTATCTTAATTTGCAAGTGAGGATTCAATTTCGGGTCTGATGGTCAATTTTCGTATTTTAGTTCCTTCAAATGCAATGTTCACACCTCTGAGGTGCAAATTCTTGGGCGATGAGATGGAAACGTCAAATAAAACGAAAAAAAATAATTTGCATCGACAACTTTTGTACCGCTGATCTTCGTCGCCCCAAAAATTTGTTACCAAAAACGGCAGTATTCTAGGTTTGGAGTGCAACACCGAAATCTGTTCGTTTCCAGTCAAACATTGCGTTACAAATTGCGTAGAAATAATATGATGCTTCGGGATCTTTCGATCCTTTGTGGCGTCGTAACTGCTGCTGCCGCTGCTTGCCGGCTCAGTACCAGCGGTTTTATATATATATATATATTTCGCGTGTGTATGTTTCGTCGTACATTTTTTTTGTTCCTCCGGTGCCTCGGAAAGAGGTTCTTCCAACGGCTAACGAGATTCGGGAGTTGGAGAGTCTCGAGGCTCTTCGAGCCACGAGAGGATCTGTTGTGTGTGTATATATGTATGTATATATATATATACGAATATAACACCATTGTACAGTATCGTTGTATCGAACAGAGGGCGAAATGGCCAAGGAAGAAACGCGAACGAAAGACCCGAGCGATTTTATATTGGTCGAAGAGAGGCGCGGCTCGGAGAATCTTCGCTACTCTGTTCGAGTCTTTCACCGTTGATCCCCGCACACGTCACAATTTTCCGTCTAATTTTTTTGCAATTTTTTTTATCCGGTCAAAAAGCAAACGAAAGAATTTAATTAACAAATTGGATTGCAAAAACGCGAATGCTTAAAAAAAAGTCAGTTCGTTTTTCGCCCACTGTTGAGGATGCGCGTACGACGTTTACAGGAATAACCTTTTTTTTTTCTAACAAAAATGGAATTTTTAGCAATTTCTAAAAATCTATAACTACCTCGGTAATTACAAATGACGAAAAATGTGATTACAAAATGCTGGTAATTATTTTTCCAATTGTAACGACAAATGCGAGACGAAAAAAATACCTACAATTGGATCAGAATGCATGTAAGCGATAAAAAAATCATAAATTGGATTTAAAAAAAATTAATATCTGTAAAAAAAAAAATACAACATAATTACTAATAATTTTTAAAAAATACAACCTAATTACAACTAAATTATATTTAAAAAATGGTTTAGAGTTACTTATTATTAATCTCAGCGGCGATAAAATTGGAGCGAGCGTTTCGCGGCGTCGGGCGTAGAAAGCGAAAGTAACCGGTAAGAATCCGAGGCGGGGTGTTGTCGTGTGTTGCCTCTGCGAGGCATAAGGCGCGCACATTTTGCGGCCGTTCGGAAAGCTACAACGCGCGTAGGTGCTGTGTATCAGCTGTGTGCTGCCGCAAACATGAGGCTCGCTTCGCCGACGATTTCTTTTTTTTTTCTTTCTTTCTCTCGGATAGATATATGGTATACTTTATTTTCAGTGTCATTGGCACGGCTGCGCGGCTTGCGAGGTATTTTTTTTTTTATCGTGCCGCTCTGCCGTGGAGCACAATTCTCGCACGCCGTTCAGCGACTCGACTCTTGTTTTGCAAACAATTTTTTTGTCCCAATTCAAAAAACTTTTTTATTTTCAATTTTTTTAAATCATCGTTTTGTGGAGGTTTTTCAAAATTATTCCAGAATTATTCGACAAGTGCCCTGGAAGTTTGATTTTTTTTTTTTTTTTTGTCGATTTACATTTGCATGCTTAATTTTTTTTTTTAAATAAAAAATCAATTGAAACGTATATATATAACTACGGTGAGTGCGTATTGTTGTTCCACATGAGGTTGAATTTGAAAATTTCGGAATTTATAGTACGAATTTTTACTTTTTGTGCACAGCGAGTGTCGCGTTTCACTCGTTGGAAAGTAATCGCCGGTAATTCTACGCTGCAGGTAGGATACAACTGCAGTTCGAACACAATCGCTATCTCGGAAATCAATATTTGTTGCGACCCGATCGGACACAACGGACGGCTCCGCTTTTCGTGTATCCTCTGTCCTAATCCTTGAAACTTAAAACAAAACAAAAAATAACAAGTAAAACAATATAGAAAAAAAACAAAGTTATTATTGTTATCTCAAATTACTATTTGATATTAATATCAAAAACGGTACAATAAAAATTTCCAAAATTTGCACCATAGCTTCGCAAGATTGATACTTCCGCGTGATAATTTTTTCATAATTTTCCCAACCCTCATTCCCCAGTAACATCCCCTAGTTGACCTTGAAGAGTTTAGCCGTCCACGAAAATATGCTCGAAGGCGTTAAAATTCTAAAAAAAAAAAAATTCTAATTACTTTTTCGGCATAATTTACATTACTGAGCCTGGCGAAAATTTCCCAAAAATTTTGCTCGACTCTTGATTATATTCGAAGCGCTGCTCGCCGATCGCCATGTCGAATGGAACGAAGCGGCAGCGGCGAGCCGAAGTGCAGGACCTTTTCACGCGTGACTCACGATTCATAAAAGGCCTTGATGGCATTGATGAGAAAATAGGTCCTCGGGTATACTTCCCCCCTCGCCCCTCCTGCGCCGCCCTCTCGCCTACGTGGCTAGCCTATAGAAAAATATAATGCTCCTTCGGTATTATGCTCTCACGAACAATTTAACTACGCGCCGCCGGGCGAGATCAGTCAGCCACGGAGATTAAGTCCTCGCCACGTCCCGAACTACGAAAAAAAAAAATCAGCCCTGAGAGAGAGGGAGATGAAAAAAAATGCCCCTATCGGCTTTCTTACCCTTGAGAATGCCTCCATTCTTCGAATGCCAACGAAATCCCGAAACTCGACCCGGAGCACTTTTATCTTTGATATTTTCTTTAAAAAAAAAACAAATCTCTGATCTCTTGGGTTTTTTTTCCATGCATATTTTTAAAGCCTCGGGTCAAACTCGAAGTTATCTTATTTTCACGATACATTGTAGCGAAACATAAATGAATTTACGACTTTTGATAATTTAATCAAATTCCTTGGACAATTTTTATTTTTATATATTTAAAAAAAATTTCAACATGTTTATTTCAATTTTAATGTTTTTGTAACTCTTTTTAACGAATTTTATTCATGTTGCGCAAGGAATAGGCAAAGTTGAGCGAAAGCGCGAAAGAACATTTTTATTTCGTAATTTACAAATATAAAAATTTACTTCGATATATTTTTTTTAATTACGTATTTTTTTTCCGTTGTGACAGTGAGTGGTTGGGATTTTTTTTTCCACAAGCCGCTTCGATAGCGCAGTCTCATTAGGGCGATAAGCTGCGAGGCGCAAGGCGTTTCCACCGATACGTTTGTGTGGGGCCTCTCAGTCGTGGTGGCTGCCGGAAAAACAAGAGACAATGGCCAGCACTCATGAAGTCCCCAACCCATAAATTTCTTCGATTTAAGTAGAAAGCATTTTAAATCGTGTAACCGGTTCCAAACACTTTTTTGCGTATATCTCTGACCCGGCTGGTTTTCGAGTCAAAAAGCTCTTGTACAAAGTTACGCAGTATGAAATTCTCCACAAAAAGGATTCTATCGATATTTTGCGTGCAAGCAACGGTTAGTCCACAAAATCAATTTTTGGTCCGGCCCAAAAATGCATCCGATCCGTTACCACTACCCAAACCATTTTTGCAATTATCTCTGAAACGGCGGGTCCTACGCTAAAAACTACCGGATACAAAAATACGCCTGATGAAATTTTCTACAAAAAAGGTCTTGTCGACATTCGACGTCGCTGCAACCGCAACGCCACAAAATGGCCGCAAAGTTACAAAAGCTACATTCCCTCTCTCGCGAAGCGCTTCGTTTGAATTAACGTCTCTGAAACTCAAATAAATTTCCGAATAATTCTTGCTCAAGAGAAAAGTAAGAATAAAGTTTTCCGAGGCGTAAACGGTACTTTTTCTTGCGTCTCCGTGCATCCGACGCTGCCCTCGACGCTCGAGTACTCTTAAACTCTTCCGAGTACGTATGAATGAACAGTTGTACTCTCTTACTCTCACTCTCGTTCTCGGCGGACTCTCGAGACTTCATCCGTCCTCGCCTCTCGCCCTTCGCCTCCCCTTTTCCACCAGCCAGCGAACCACTCCGACGTACAATGATTATCTAAACTGAGCTCCATTTCTCCCCCCCCCCCCCCTCCCCCCGCCCTCTCTCGCTCAATATCTGCCTTTCACGCATTCTCGACGCTGCACTATCTTAATTATGCAATAATCTTATCGGAATTTATATATATAGAGAACCGAGCATAGTGCATTGCTTTTCTTTCACCGATTGAACGAACCTCGTTAAAGTCAATATTTCTCGTTCAAGAAATCCATGATTATATTTCTTATTCATCCGCAGGATTTTTTTTTTTTCGTTATCAATTCAATATTTTGCGAGCAGAAATTCGTTGAAATATTTTTCGATAATTGAATTCTTGTAGAAGTAAAGTGAGTCGCGTAAAGTCTTTTTTGAGAACGCTTTTTTTAAAATGTGCATCACAACTTTGGTGATTTGCTTCTTACATGTTACGTAAAAAAAAAAAAAAAATGGAATAAAACAAGATACGACGATCAAAAAAATAATTAAAAGAACGAGCGTGCTGCAGTTGATTGATAAGTGGACCCGATTGCAAATAGTATATGCCTCCGATTTATTTGCACGGAAGATTAAGGATTTGCTTTTTGCGTCGCTCGTGGATTAACGTGCATTGTGTCGTCGATGCGGATAAATTCCATTCACTCATACGTTACCGGCGCACATATCGTCTGTGCCGCAGAGGTTCTCAAACAAGATTTTTTCGTTTTGTTTTTTATGTTTTCAAAAAATTAATTAACAAAAAAAAATTCATTTGGAGAAATTAATTAATTTCAAAATAATCATTTGTTTCGTAAAATACAACATTTTGTCTCCTTGTATCGAGAAATTTTTGTATTTACTTTTTTTTTGCTCATATTGTATACAAATTGTTTTTATTGCCGCAACAAATGGTGGTTCGCGCTCCGCTGCTTAATCCTCTTATCGCATCCTTATCAATCCTCGACAGTGATCTTGAGCTGCTAAAAATAAAATCGCTGCGTCGAACGGAACTGAGAAAAAAACAAATAATGTCAACGATACTGATGCTGATCTATAATTACGATATAAATCGTGAATCATCGCCTAACGATTTTTTATAGCAACGAAAACCTGATTTATAGACAGTCGCGAAAAAATACAGTTATTAAATTCATGATAAATAGGAAAAAAATAAATAAAAAATATTTAAAAAAATACAGAAACCAGAATTGTTATAGAAACGGAAAATATAAACTCCAAATCTTTTACTCCAGCGATGAAACTCAAAAATGTCAATATTTTCCGTGAAAATAATATCGAGTGCTTGTATCGGATGATTTATTGATCCGAAGAATTGCGCGATGAACTGTGAACGCAGACATTTTTTAATACATTTTTTTTTGCAATTTTGAAAAACAAAATTTTTGTATTTTTAAAGAAATTAAAATACCCATTTTAAAGAAATTTGGAAACCCAATTTTTTTTCGTATTTTTGAGAAAAAATAGAGTTAACTCCATGATAGCTAAAAAAGCGAGTCTAACAGATTCGCATTCTGCCGGTACAAGGTGGGTATGGTGGTCGTATTATTGATCGGACCACACCCGTGTTTCGCCGGCAGCGACAGCCCCGGTGTACCGGCAAAACGAACCCAGCAAGCAGCCCCCAATGGGGAGGTTACGCGCAATTTCGCTTTACTCTCTCTCCGATTCGCCGATTTTGCATTTGACTCATCGCAAGATTAATCGATTACCGACCGAACCGGAATTTTTCGTTCCAATTTTTTTTAAACAATAAAATCAAAAACTTTTCTTTCGTAATTGTAAAAAGAGTAAAATTTCTGTATGTAATAGAATGTCGATGAATCTCGAAAATCAAAGAATTGCTTCATAAATAAAAAAAAAAAAAAGTTGCAAAAATGTTCAGAAATTTTGGGAAAAAAAAAATGTGATATACAATCTAAGTCTGATATTGAAGATTATCTAATTATTATTAGATAATTTCTCGTATCAGACTTCAATGTCAATAATAATAATACTAAAAACAAATTATTGTCAATCAAAAGAATTTCGTCAATGAACTCCCGTTCGGCTCGAACGGCGACGAAAGCTGTCGAAGCCTATTCGAGAGATGGGATAAGTTTGCTGAGTAAGATCGATTCGATAGTCGTAGGATAACCGGTGAGGGGAGGCGCATATGTCGAATTCTCGGAATACGTATGCTTCGCGTTTCCGTCCTGCGTTCCTGATGCGGGGAGCGCGTCATGTCAGTTACCCGAAAGGGAGAACTCGGCTTTGCCTAGGCCAACATCAACCCCTCGTCTCCCCTAACGAACTTCGTGAATATCACAAGAGGGCTCGTAACCCCTCGGACCCTCGATCCACGATACGCACGCATGTAAATTTACACGATACTCTACTCCGTCCTCTAATTTCTGTACTTACCTACACTTCCGTGAATTTTCCTGTCGTTTGGAACGTAAAGAAAAAAGGTCTCCCCACCATTTTCTTACACACGATGAAACAATAATGATAATATTAGTTATTTATAATGTATTATAAATATATATATAAATATAATAAATATATATACGCGAAAGGTAAATGATTTGATAGATAAATATAATTAAATGTTGGAATATCATAGAAGAATGTGTGCGTGAATAATATTGGAGAACCCGTTCGACAGTTGAGGCCGTGTATCTCCCATACGTGTCCGAACGAACGTCGAAAGCCGAACGGTAGCCGAGTGCTATTGCCACGCCGGTATTGCTACTGTGTGTTGCTTTCCATTATCGGGTTGTCAGCCATTGTCTCGTTACTCGTAGCCATCGATTCGCCACATTGTTGGGTTCAGGTGGTTTCACGCTGATTGACGTTTCACTACAGCCCGATTCTACGCGTATACACGCACACGCGCAAGAACGAGCAGGATAGTGGTTGGTCGTTGGTTGTCGTAGAGCGCGTGGTGAAAGCTTGCACGAATTAACGATGTACCGTTGACACGAAATTTTAATACCGAAATATATTTGATTGATTCGTCAGTTGGTGAATCACGGAACACGAATTGTAGCGGATAATTTTGGTCCTTTTCATATAACTCAATTATCGGCTGGAGTAGAGCTTTGAGTGCCAGACAATTTTGGAACTACAGTGCCCAAGTGTTTTTTGAATTTAACGCCGAAACGGCTCGTTTTGGAGGAAAAATGCCAGTACACAAAAATGTGCAAAATAAACTTGTCTACAAAAAAGGATTCAATTATATTTTACCCAGAATCAACGGTTACGACTTAAAAGTGACTTTTCACTCGTCCACAATTGCAAAAACTGACACAAATGAACTAAAAACGCAAAAGTACTTGATAATTGCACGATTCGCCGTATGCCTCGAGTTAATAATAGAACAGTCGTGAAAGTGACGTGAACCAAAATTTTCTTCGGGCCTCCCAGCCATTTTGGCGCTCCGATATATTTATCCAACATGAGAGGACTTTGCGCCAGTACGAAAAAAAAAAGTGAATGGAAAAAATAGGATATTTGGGAAGGAAGCACATATGGTAGCGAGCGATAGACGAGGGCTTGTCAAAACTTCCTTCCTTTTAGCCCTGTGTGGATGTTTGTGCGCTCGGCATATTTATACGAAGGGCCGTTAAGGCTGTCCTCTTCACATCCCCCGTTCCTGCTGGCCTCGATCACTCTAAATTTCTGTCTCCCGAATGCGAGCCCCCCCCTCCCCCCACATCATCCGACACATGCTGAACCTATGGGAACCGCCATAGTTCAAGTTCCAGGAAATATACGACGACGAACGTCCCTCATATCTCCTCAGATTTTCTTCGCTGTCGGCTTCTGGCGCTCTCGAGTGCCAGTCTAGGAGCCTAGAAAAAAAAATTCATATGCAAATGTATCTGTCGAGAATTTTTTTTTTTTTTTTTTTTTTAAATTATATTTAGCTAGTTTTCCGAAAAATATATAGGTAGATTTTGGTGAATCACATCTATATAGATTTTTTGTTTAATCTAAAGATGAAAAAAGATATCCATACATTTTTTTAAAGCAATATCTGTGTAGGTTTTTTTAAATCTGCAGATAAAAAAATAAAAACAATGTGTTTGTACTTGCAAAAAAAATCGATGTACATTCTTCGGTAAAAAATGTTTTTAGACATGAAAAACACAACGAAAAAAATTAATTTTGAAATAAATGTAATGTCCGATCGACCCGAAATTTTGTCGATGCGGGTCGGGACAAGAATCGTTTGATGACGTGTTAAAAGGGAGAGTACTTAGTTTTCATTAAACTGCGATGAATATTGGTGTCAAAAGATCATTGGTTCGATGCGGGTGTATTTTGAAAAGTCCGTTAGCCGTGCGTGTTGGCGCGCGGGTGTGGGTGACGGATCGTGCGAACGGACAGCGAGAAGGCCAGCAACCTCTCGCTGTGGTACAGTCGCGCTCCGTCCCCCTCCGTTTCGAGGCTCGACGACAGATTTTTCGCCCCGCGACGACCGTTCGGATGTACCGAACACACTCGGGAGTGGCTCACACCGTGCGAGCAGCAACGCCGAGAACTTAAAGCCCGGCTACGCGCCAGCTGTAGAAGCCACGCTGACATCTGCTTCCAGAAACGCGCACGCGCACCCTGCAAACTACTAAAAAAAGAAAAAAAATCGGTAGTGTACCAAAAAAAATAAATAATTGTCAAGAGTGAAGACCGAAATTATTTCTTTCACTTCCGGCTTCGATTTTCATACGAAGGGCCTTCTTGAGCCTTCTGTCGAACTCTTCTATAGAACACACACACACACACACACATATATATATATATATGCATATACATTTTTTTTTTTTTTAAAGATAGACCATTTTTTTAGAACGCCATACGTATGCATTTTTTCATCTCATGGAAATGGCGTGAGTCAGATTTCTTTATCTTGGCGAACACTCGCGGATGCGTTGCACAACAATTTTTTTTTCTTCTCCTTCCTCCTGCGCCGTATCGTCAAACGGTACGGCTCTCGGGTAGACCTTGTTATGTTACATGAGCTGTCGAAGTATTTCGCTGAAACGAAACACATTATGTTATGCGATTAAATTAAATTGGTAAACAAAAATTTCTAAGTCGATATTTTACGCTTGGATCGATGTAATGTAGTACATTACTCCACGAGGACGAAGAAGTGTTTCGCACGAGGGATGTACGAAATTTTTCATCACAAGGTGCGAAAATGGCGGTTTTACGCACGCGATCCGGGCGTAAATGTGGCAATTTCCGCGCAGAGTGATGAAAAAATATTTTTTTAAATTGCCAATATCGATCGATCGAAGGATCGATAAATTCGTCAAATTATTTGTCAATTTTCATTTACACTTAGTTCGACAATTAAGAATTTCTCGAACAATTAATCTTACATTCGAACAGACAGAAAAAAAAAATTGATAAAGTCGAGTAAATTGATCGATCAAAGAGAAAAAAATCGACAAACTCGTGAAATAACAATGATGATTCTTTTTCTTTCAACTTTCGCAAACTCAGACAAATGTTGATCGGCAAAAAGATGTCTCGAACAATTATCCTACGTTCGAATCGACAAAATAATCTTTCGGTGATCGATAATATTGATAGATCGGACGATCGATAAATCGGTAAAACGATTCATAATTTTTTCTTTGTTAACTACCGGACTTAAAATAATTGCTCAACGACCAGAGATAAATCGACTGTAACGTCTTGTCGACCAAACGACAAATAAATTATTGTAAACGAGATAAAAAATTAATAAACAAATGAAAATGAATGGAAATATTTGTCGTTTGTCTACAAAGAATATTGGTTTTGCTAAAGATGAAGAGGGGTGTGAAAAAAAGTAGCGGAGTAGAGAGGCACATAATACGCGCTCTCCCCAGCATTCCTGGGACGAGTGCGCTAAGCTGAGTCACAAAAACAATGGTAATCTATCGGGACTCACAGCTGCTGCTCTGCTCTCGCGCCCTGTTTTTTCCACCCCCCTCCACCGCGAGCTCTGCGACTGACGTTTATACAGGGTGACGAGAAAATAAATGTGTCGACGGAAAAACGCAACGACGATATACACCCTCCCCCTCCCCCGGCAACACAGTAAAATCCACTTTGCGTCCAACAAAATTTATCGCCTCGATGTTAATTATCGTCATTTCGAAATTGCACCGACGCGTAATTACGGAATATTTTCGCGCGATGAAACGAAATACTTTGTAAGAACACTAAAACTAAAACTTTGTAAAAATTATGAATTTATTATCAATAGTGATAATTTATTATAATTTAATTGTAATAATATTTATTTATTTATTTATTTAAATTTAAACGGGCTGACTCCAATTACAAGCTGGTGGGAAAGACCCTCGAGCGATTTGAAACTGCGAGTGACCAGAAGCCCGATTATACAAAGCGATGAAGAATAAGTACGTAAAATAATTATAAGCATAATTAGCGAATACCTGAGAAAGCGTAGAAGAAAGGTGCCAAAAAATAATTCAGGGACTCATAGTTTGCTAATATTAAATTATTATCATCTGCGGATAAGTCGATCTATCCATCGATCGCCGGATCGAAAAAGTGGGTCTCAAATTTTTGGTCATGCGTGCAGTTAATTAAAAATAATTCGAATAAGGAACAATGAAAAATAATACGTATTCAACCATACGGAAGATACACTCTTGTGTGTCGTGCAGCGTATATACATATCGTGTAACGAAGATAGTGAAGCGTCCCTGAAACTAACGAGTAGAAGCACTTTAATCGACTACACAGTTGCGCCTCGTGTAAACTCGAGCCTCGCAGCCACTCGAGACTGACAAACGTGCTTCACATCGACCTTTTCTCTCCGCACTTTGTTCGCGAGTCTCATAGTTCATCATTAAAAGCGAAACAAAAAAAAAACAACTAAAAATGTTCTCCAAATAATTATGAACCGAAAAATTGACCAATTTTTGTTTTTAAAAATTGGCGAACAATATTGATTTTGTATTCGGTTAAAATTGAAAAACAAGATTTAAAAAATCAAATTTTCTTTTTCTTTACAAATTCGACTCTATGTAGGGAAATGAAAAATGCAAAAACACGTTGAACTTTAAGATGATGAAACCAATAGCGGTAATGTCGAGAGTCTCGTTAAGTTTCGACAACCGCTCGAGTTATCGGCTATCGGAGGCCGCAAGGTCATCGCGTCGAAACATTCAATTTTAATAATAAATAAACAAACGATATTTTCCTCCCGCGCGCCAGCCAAGCTTTTAATTTTTCGATGCACAGTTTCGTGTTCTTTTATATAAACTATAGTTTCATACAAAATACTCGACGCAGTCAGTATTTTCCAGTGGAAAGAAAAATGAAAAAGAAGTAACAATTTCGAGAAAATAGTTATCATCCGAGCGTATACCAGTATATACTGCATATATCGTATGCCAATATTTGTGATTGAAATATCGTCTATTCGGGGCGATACGTCGCCTCTCTGTTTATTCCTCGGACCTTCCAATTTTCAATGTAAAAATATTTGTATTTTTTTTAGGCTCTTTTAAATTTATTCTTTTAAATTCATTTTCCATTTATTTTATTTTCAATCTATTTTCATATTGATAGATTAGAAAAAAAAATGTGCGCGTAAATATTCATGGCTGGCGAGACGGGATGAGGGAGTCGGCGGACTGTCGGCGGCTACGTGAAATCGATCGGCGGGTCTCGCTCACTCGCTCAAACTTTAATCAAGATGATTCACGGGCGGGTACTCGCGTACCCGACAGTGACTCATGTCGTCGTTTTTTCTCCCCCACCGGTCTCGTGTCTCGCGCGCTCACTTTCACGTTTCAATCTACTTCAAGTACTTCCACTATAGCGGAATGGGTGCAAATAATCGTATTCGCTTCTTTCCTCGCAGCCGGAGACGATATTAAATCTAAAGATGAATCGTCTATCGAGGGTCAATTTAATTTTTTCCTCATTACTGCGGTCCGCAAAAATTTAGACTGGTCGATGGGCTGATGGAAGAGTTGGTACACAATTTTCATTCCGAATTTTTTGTTTTTTTCTTTCGAATTATCTTTTAAAGATCAAATGAAAGAAATATCTAAGTCGACTATCGATTATTGGTTCGAGCTCTGAAGATTGGCTTTCGGCAAGTTATAAGTATAAGTATAAGGTTTAGGTGCGGAAACATACGACTTGAGACCGATGGTCGAGGTCAAAAGTACGTACGATGGAAAATAAGGAATATGACCTTGGGAATCAAAATTGCGAATGCATAGGTCGATAAAGAGAGTTTTGGGCCGGAAACATGCCAGTTGTAAATAATTATCCAGGTCAGAACTGCCAAAAATGTCGACTGTACCTTTCAACATCTGAAGTACCAAAGCTCAATGAAATTAAGTCAGAAAAAAAAATGACCGAGCCAAACTGAGCAAAAAAAAAAATGAACATTTAACACTTCTTTTAAAAAATGTTACCCCAAGTATGCACAAGACCCCTGACATCCTTGCGCTATCCCCGATCTCACGTGTGCTAGATCGGAATCCGAGGAACTCCGAGGTCAAAAAAAGAAGAAAAAAAAGGAGAAAGTCGTCCCTCGAGCGCGTCCGGCTTAATTCCCTCAAATTGCGTCAAATTGAGAGGAATAATTTCCCTCTATTCTCGTCGGACAATCGGAGAGGCGAAGCAGCGTTGCCGGTCGAGACACGCGAGCCGCGCAGGCGACTAGCGTCCCTCGGCAACGCTATATCGGTCGCTCGTCCCATCTTTTTTTCAGTAAAAAAAAAGTCGTTCATCACAAGAGAAAAAAAAAGAAAAATATCATTTTACTATCGACCCAAAATATTTCTTGCGGAAAATAGAGAAACGAGAATTAAAAAACAAAAGAAAAAAAAAGTTCAACGTATTAATATTATATTGTTGCGTCGAAATATTGGGAGCAATCAATAGCCGAGGGACGTCGAAATAGGCAGACACCGAGGCGCCCGACACAGCGGCGCGCTTCTCGCGCCGAACGTTCTCCGCGTGCCGCGCGTCGTCTACGACACGTCTACCATCCAGACTAATACCACCTGCTTGTATATGCTGCACGTTCTCGCCGTAAGTCGCGTACGCGGAGTGACCGGATATCCGACAGGGTTCAATATTGAAAAAAAATTAATTTCCGCATTTTTTAAAAATGTAAAAAATCTAAAAGCAAGGTTATTTAAACAATTTTTTAGGGATAAAAAAATGATGAAAAAAAATCTCATCCATTGACTATTTGAAATCGAAATTTTTCAGACGGTCTTTGAAATTGGTCAAAAAAATTATTAATTTTTGTTTAAATTATTAATTATTGTTTTCATGAAGCATTGAATAACAAATTCGCAAAGTTTTAACGATTTCGTATGAAAATCGTTATCGCGCGACAACTACCTTAAGACGAATATTGACGTTACAAAAAAAATAAAGGAAAAATAAAATGTTGTCGTTATATCAGTAAATTGAGTATTTGAGCGATCCAGCTTTGTGAAAGGAGCTTTAGCCCGCGGAGATCGGCGTCGCGTGACCTCGGTGGGCAAGAGTTCGAGTCCTGTGTGTAACCGAGACCTTACCGCTCGCGGATATGGAGACTGGGAGGTACAGAACCGATTTATCGAAAGCGAGAGTGAAAGAGGTAAAGCTCTATTCCTGGCACGCTGATAGCCTACCTCGGTTAGTGTAATATATATGTATCTCTTGGCATTATCTACTACGGGTATCTAGACTCTGTTGCGCGAAACTTTCGATATCTGTTGGAGAGTTACCAGGTGTACTTTTTATTATGGCATAGAGAAAAGATGGATTACCGACATTTATACCATGACTTTAGATTTTCAAATTCTCGGATGTCAACCAATATATAGGAATAGCAATAAAAATAGCAATAGAAATAGAAATAAAAATAGAAATAGAAATAGAAATAGAAATAGAAATAGAAATAGAAATAGAAATAGAAATAGAAATAGAAATAGCAATAGAAATAGTAATAGAAATATCAATAGAAATAGCAATAGACATAGCAATAGCAATAGCAATATGAAAAAAGTGTCGCGTAAATATTTGATTGGCATTCTATTCTGAGCACGGCTAAGTACTAGATCGCGAACAATGGTGGTACGTATGTGCGGTGAGCTGATTGTTGTCGTCCCGATGACGCACGCGTATTCGTCGTTACACTCGTCGCCGATTAATAAATCGAAAGTCGAGGTACGGACATGGAATGAGAGATGAAGAGAAGAGAGCGGAGCAGATTATACGAGCCGACTTCTTCTCGCCTCGACCAACGGCGACAAAAGAAAAGTATATGTATACATACAACGACTGTTAGCTCCACGTATCCATTATCACGCTTCTCGTTTGACGAGTTTATTATTTGCGTCTCTTTGAGTCTCGGCTTGACGTACGCGCCGGACATTCGCGGTCTATCACTTATAGGGAATAATGTTAAGACAGGCGTAAGCGTCGTGTGTCACGTGATTCCGACTACTCTCATTAATTCGAATTCCACATATTTTTCTTTTAATTTAAAAACGTTTTTTAACAGCTCGAACAATGTATTAATCAAAAAAATAATAATTAAAGAAATATTAATACCGTAAGCAGAATCGTGAAGCGAAAAATATTGCTCAAGTGAACGCTCTATTTGGAATTTATGACCCTTTAATTTTGCAGTGTATCATTTTTTTTCTTTTCATGTTATTTATTTTTATTTATTAAATTTTTATCGTTCAACGTCAACGCCCTTGAGGATAGCCTCAAAAGACTTTATCATCGATCTATGTCTAGCAATGGCTAATTAACAAAATTGTGAAAAAAAAAAATCGAAAAAAGCAATTATAAAAGTCACGTGGTTACCACGAGTCGGTGGCACGCGAGAGCACCGAGCTGCACGGGAAATAGCGGCAATGCGGCATTGCGGATCCTTGACAACATTAGCACGCGTACACAAATCGAATGGGGTCAGAAGAAAAAATTTTAAAAAAAGGATAACATTATCAATGTGTATGAACATTCATCTATATATATCTTATATTCAGCCCGGCCTGTATCGAATCGTGCCGCGAATTGATCGAATGAATGAAGATTGGAATGTGGGTTAAGCAATGCGCCCTTACGCTCCTCTCGGCCGAGATCTATTTATAAATGGCTCGTCAATTTATACCCGACAGCAAATCGACCGTTTTATCGCACACCGATCTCTTTTGTAATAAAAGAGTTGTAATAATTGTAATAAATCACAGAGGAATTTTATCGGCGGCCTTTACTGCTGCCAGAAGCCGAAAGTTAAAATGCGTTAAAAGCTCTCGAGTCTCCGCAACGCCAATAACGATAATCTACTTGATGAAAAAGTAATAATCATTTTTTTTTTTACGACAATACATTATTGTATTTGTACATTAAAGTTATTATTATTATTATTTTTTTTTTTTTTTTTTTTTTTCATTTTTTTTAAATGCCTTGAGGTATTTCCGTGAATTTTTTAAAATGTGTATACCCTCTTATCGTTATTTGAACGGCTCGAATGCGGCAGTGACGCAGTTGTGTCGGGAGCCCAAGTAGTTACGGCTCCGACTGGTCAGACAAGCTCGCCGGAGCCACGCCAGTAGTTGCGGAGTGTACAGGTCAGACGCGTAACTTAACACTTCTGGTATCACGAAACTTTTTTTTTCTGTCATCTTTTCTCATCGGTCTAAAATATGTTCGCCAGTGTTTTTTTTCCCACCTCACAGCCATTTTATCGATCTAGGCATTCTACTTAGGACTGTCTGAGGAACGCAACTTAGAATCAGTCCGTTCCACATATTATATATATGTATATATATATATTTAATTTACTTAGTGGGTATTCCCAGTGATAAATTTATTTCACTCAAGCGATAGTAAACGAGCGTTTCGTGAACTGAATAACAAGCATGAAAAATAAAAATCGCATTTCGCACTCCCGTTTTATTTACCTATCTTTCTGGGTCGTTCGCCGAAGAGCAAGCGGGCTCGATAATAAAAAAAAGTCGTAGTCGTCCAGGGCCAACGAGAACTTGCCCCATGCGCAATAAATTATCTCTCCCCTCTCCCTCGGTTGGACTGCTCCACTTTTTAACGTCCCGAAGTCTCGAGGTGTCTCGCTGAGACACATCGATGAGACAAACTGCTCGAACGTGTGCAAGTACTTCCCGCCACCCTTCGCAAGACTCCGCCCACTTGTCTACTAAAATTAGTACGATAAAAAAAAATTTATATATCGCGTTGAACATCGTCCAGAATTCTTTTTTTACATAATTAATTTTCAAAGCAATTATATGGATTTCCAGACCACCATTAAAATTCGACTCACTCATTGAATTCGAAGAACCTTAGCGAGTCCTACGAGCCAAATGGAGGCTTCGCACACACGACGATTTCCCCGTCCGGCGAGGGGCGAGGAGGGGGGGGGGGAAGGGTAGTTAATACGTCCACGTTGCACGTGTGGCGAGAGGATAAAAAAGGGGTTAAAATAGAAATTCTTCACATGGCAACCCGAGTCTCTCTCCCCCCTCCCCTGATTTTCCCCTCCTGTAAATATACGTTTCTGATATTGCAATGTCGCGTGACTAAAATCACAAGGGCTTATTTTCCGCGTACAATAATATAAGAGTTACGCCCTTATGGTTTTGGTCACGCGATATGTAGTGTTTCCGAGCTGTTATGTGCAACGCGGGTCGGAAAGGCCTCTGGTTCGTATCTTCGCTGGCACCCCAGCGAAGTTGCAGCGGCGAGGGGTTAGCGAGGCGGGTCAAACTAGTAGCAGGCGCCGTACCGACCAGACCGAGGCTCGGGACTGGCGTCGCACGCGAACCTCGCGGGACGCGCGAAAATTAAGTCCCGCTCGGTCTCGCACCGTATACACAGGGGCGTGCGAGGCAAAATGAAGGTGTGGGGCGAAATGGACCTGTTTCGAAATATAATGAAATTTTGGAAACGTCAATATCGTGACTTGACTTTTATGTTTTGGGTCGATGGGTGTGGTAAAATGGTCTTTTTCGAAAAACAATGAAATTTAACATATTATGAAAACTCAACGAAATGTTTAAAAATTAATTTAATTTAATTTAATTTAATTTAATTTAATCGAATTTAATTTTTTCGTTTCAGTGGCCTGAACTTCCAGGACCTGATGGCGAGACAGGGGGTTATCGATTCGCCGCCCAAGACCCCGTTCATCATGGGCTCGGAGTGCGCGGGAGACATCGAACAGGTCGGCGAGGGAGTCGAGAACTTCAAAGTAAGAAAAAAAAATTATCGACTACAATTTTTTTTTTTCGATAAATAACTTATCAGTTATTATTGAGTTCGATTTACGAACCGACAAGTACCTCTCCAACTTTGAAATTACTTTACCCTCTCCGCTTCACACTTTTACCGGAATTGGTTTTCGAAGCTGTGCACTCGACGCCCTTCGAGGGAAACCTCATTATCGGATGTTAATGCGCGGTAACGCGCCAGCTCTCCGAAACGTGACTTCGAAACGATCGGCACCCTCACAATTTCTCTCCTTAGCTTCCAGTTTTACCTCCCAATATATTATATTTACAAAAAAAAAATCTTAAAAAAATGCTGCATTATCCATAAAAAAATGAATGTTTAAAACGGCAACAAGAAAAGTTTTCTCAATGTCAAGATCAAGGAAGGTAAAAAAGAATTAAGGGTACGGTAAAGTTGCGATAAAAAAAATCATTCGTGCATTATATTTTTCCAAACTAAGAAGAAGCCTCCTTCAATGAAAAAACAATTGTTAGATTTGTCGCGTGCAAATTCTTAAGTTGAAAAATTGGACGGGCTAGCGGGTTCGATTGCGAGTCTCAGGGTCGCGGCCGCCTGCCACGTGTAAATGACCCGCCTGGGTGGTTGAACTTGGGTGGCGGCCGGGGAGGATTTGCCGAGGGCGAGGCCGCGCTCGGAGGGTTACTTTACGATTCCATTTTCTTCCCTCCATCCACTCGTCATTACAGCTCTCCCTTTCCTCCCATCGGCCACTACCAATTCTACCGTTCCATCGCCGTTGAAGCACATTTTTTTTCGAACGTGTGTCACGTACGCTCTGTCGGTACCAAAACTGTAATACGTTAATTTTCTCTTTTTATTAAATGTTTTTTATTACACTGTTCTCAGAGTACATTTTTCAATGTAATCGCATCAGCTCAGTCTGTAATTTATTTCTACACGGCGTCCAATACTCCTTGAAGTCCTGAAACTGACCTTGAATTTTTTTTTTGAATGTCCTTGAATTTCACCTAATGTCCCGCAATTTTTTATTTCCCCGAAACTTTGAGTTCGTTTAAAAAGAGAAATTAAGTTTGTTTAAAATCAGAAATCGAATTTTTGGGATTACAATCTAAAATATTGGGTTTGGAGCAAAATGCGTCATATTCGTGATCAAGGGGCCCGGTCGTGGCCCCTTCGAATTTATTTATTTTTAAGTGTGTGCTTTGTGACAGTCCAGAAAAAAATGTGTACCTGGAATGTCCCCGAAAGTCCTTAAATTTCGTACGGACCTTTACTGGACACGATGTTTAAAAAAATTAATAAAAACTCATAACTAATTGCATTGAATTTTCTTTTCCCCATTAGGTTGGCGATCGAGTCGTCGCCCTGCCGGACCACAGAGCCTGGGCCGAGCTCGTCGCCGTTCCAGCGTCCTCGGTGTTCGCTCTGCCCTCCGGAATGAGCTATCTCGACGCCGCGGCCATCACCATGAACTACACCGTAGCCTACATACTGCTATTCGAACTCGCTTGTCTCACGCCTGGCAAGAGTCTCCTGCTTCACAGCGCCGGAGGTGGCGTGGTACGTTATCATTTTTTCCCACCCAAAAGTTACACTGAATCGACACGAAACAGACTCGGTCGGTAACAAAAGCCGTTATTCACTCATCGAGGTCTTCGTCCCAAAGTCTTCATTCGGTGGACCTTGATATAATTTGGTCTCTTCCGGAAAAAGCTTGGATCGAATGAGAGTGGATTACAGTTTCAGTTACCGACTGAGTCCGTTCAGCGCAGCGGGGATAAATCGTTCCTCGTTAAGGGGAAGTGAAATATCGCGGTCGGTAATAAAAACTGTAATGAACTTTTCAAGGGTGCTCATTTTTTTTAGGAAAAAGCAAATTCGAGTCGTATGAGCACGGTCATTTCGCACGGAAATATCTGGCGTCTCGATTTCACTATGATGAAGGCGAAAAATATTATGAATGGCGGAGCGGAGGCGACGACAAAGACGACCAGTCGGTTTTCCCAAAGCGATGAAAATCGTATTAGGTCGTCCGGAATTAAAATTGCTCGCGTCCGAGCTCTTCTTTTTCACTCAATTTATCCTTCCGTCTCCCCGAGGAGAGCCCGGGAGTGACAGTAAAAAATTGTTCGTGAAATCCGCCCGACAGCTCGAGCGAGAAAAAAGGCGTTTCAGTTTAATCGCAAGTCCGTTTCTCATTGAACGTCACGATCGTGCCGAGCTGATGTACTCCGAATGGAGCTTTCGCACCTCCATTTCGCTCCATCCTGCGACACTCGAGTTACGAACGTGACCGGGGTCGCAGATAAAGCCTAGAACGACGGGTGAAAAGTGTGACGGCAGGAAACTCAGCATCGCCGCTGGATCGTTTCCGGATTACGGAAATTCGAGATAATCCCTCCTTGCCCTAATTCGTCTCAGACCATGAAAACAAAGTATTTCCTTTTTACTCTAAAAAGTAACGGAAAAGAAAAAAAATAGATATAGCACTTTTTTTTTGTTTTTACTTTGATTTTATTTCATCTGTTAAAAAACGCAAAAAAGATGATCGAGGCACAAAAAAAAGAAAAAAAATCAGGGAAATACCTCGAAGTGTGATTTACTCGATAAACCAAATAGAGAAATAGATGTTAATTTATTAAATGTACAGTACATTTTCCTACGGTTTGAAAATTGAAAAAAATAATTAAATTCCACCTATCCGGACGAGTTCATTTAATTCGTTAATTCTTCAACGGCGCGGCGGTATAATAATAATAATAATAATAATACGACGCGGATCCGAGAGAGATATATGAAAAGGGCGACGTCAATTGTCAGGGATTCGAACTATGCGAACGAGAATGGGTGGCCGTGATGAGTTGCTGCGAAATGCTTTGGGCAGGGGGAGTTTCACCACATGCCGGTCCTTAATTATCCAATGAAAGTTAACGAGACGAGGCTAAGGGCACTAAAATCCCACGACAACTAAAACCAATAGTCCGCCTCTGCACTCGGTTTCTGTTCGTCGCGAGAAATTTCTTTTTTCAATTTCCCTTGGCGAGCGCGAAACCGAGGGAAGTGACCGATTCGACGTACTTTTCTAAAATTCGCTGAAATTTTTTGATGAGAGCAAGGAGTCAAATTTTACTTTCTATTAATAATAATTAATTAATTAATTCTGCCGTTTCTGAAACTTCGGAACGGAGCATTTATTTTTTTCGTTTTAATAAAAAAGAAACATTTCTTTTTACGCTTTTGCGAAAACTGAAAATTAAATACTGAGTTCGCGTACTTTCGCGTCGAAAAAAATAATAATTCCGGTTGAAATACACCGTGCAATTACTCGAGTAACTCGGGGATGAATCCTTCGGTGAGTTAACGAAAAAAACCCGGTGAATTTAATAGCGAGAAAAAAATCTCTCGCGTATTTAGCGAGAAAGCTAAACGAGTCTGGTCTCATCGCCTCGACCTTCGGCACTCTCATTACAGCAGTCCCGCACACTCGTGAAAGCCGTTGCTGAAGTAGTAGACGTTGTAGTTGCTGAAGTAGACGCTTCGCCTTTCTATCATCCTCGAGTACTTCCCGTTTTTTTTTTCCATCCCTTAATGGAAGTTTCTCTCGGGTGTCGCTCATAAATAGCGCTTAACCGTTCACACTTCGCGCTTAGGACTGAAAGAATTCACGTGCTCGGAATCCAACGTTTCTCCCTCGGACTCATCGTTTACGTGACTCGCATAAATAGGAACTGGCTTCTGACAGATGTGCATAAACACATTTCTTTGTAAAAAATATATATGGAAACAATTGTCATCAAAATAGTAAAATAGCCAAAGTGGTAGAACATTAAAAATAGTAAAATAACAAAAATAGTAAAGGACATAAATTCTACTTGCCATTATGAAAAAATACTTTCGGCTAAACATTTTCGTTGCAATATCGTTCGACCTTTTTTTTATGTTTTTGATAGTCGTCTTTTTTCCCAATTAAAAAATGATAGTAAAATTTTAATTCACGATACCAAAATGATTTTTTTTGCTCGCCAAAAAATGTGAAATTGATATTGGGAAATTTAATCTCGAGATATATCGTTTCGGCTTCCTGGGTCGCAGCGAAAGCTCTTCCGTACGCTCGGCTTTAGTCACAGTTGCCGCAGTCTGCCACCGCCTGGGGCGGCTTCGAACATTTCAGCGCTCTCCTGCCAGCGCCCCGAGCCGGCATCGCCCAAGATTCTCGTTGAGGATCAATACTGTTCAACAGGTTACACCCCCGCCTCGGATGCGTCTCCCCCCCCCCCCCCCCCCCCCCCCGTCCCGAAATCCTATGGGGATGCTGGAACGTGCTGCGCTGGCTACGTGGGGAGCTTCCGCCGGATTCGTTGCCTGGCAACTCGATCTCTGCACCCCTGCCACCTCCCCCCCACTCTCCGTCCATGCCATTTCGTACCTCTCGGTTCCCTTTTATGTCTGCTGTAACGCAATAATAAAAATACCGATAAAACTGTACGGCTTGAAAAAAAAAAAAAAAAAACATTTATAATAATAACAATAATATTTATTGTGGCTGCACAAGTGTAAACATTGCTTTGGTTTTTTTTTTCCTTTTATGAAAATAATATATAACGTCATGTAGTTAATTTAATTGAAAATTATCCATAAATACTGCCAAATCGAGCTGGTCGCATAGGCCCTTAGAGAATTTTAACCTTTCAGGTTAAAATGACGGTTTTTGATTTCTCTTTTGATATTATGATCTCTTTTGATTTTTAACTTTTTGATATTAATTTATTTTTGACACTGGGAAATAATTTCGCTTTGCGGGTGTCGATCGTCTTCTTTTCTGACCGCGTTACGATGAAAAGATAAATGAAGGAATGTCCGTTTCTTTTATTTTTTATCAACATTTTTCGTTCATATGATATTCCAACTAACGTGGTTGCTCTACATTATTCTCTCCCTATTTCGTATTTCGCCTTTCGAGATTATCCCCGGTATCGCCTAGTTCGAAATTTTTTTAAATGTAATTTCATTCATCATAGTTTCCATATTGTCATTAATTGAATTGTATTTCACTCGTCCGTTGTAGAATAACCTAAAGAGAAAAAAATCCCTCCGGAAAATCGATGAATTCTCGTTCCTCCAATTTCTTTTTTTCGTGAATTTTCGTCGGTTCGACCGCGCCCGTCTGAGCCGCGTCCCACGATATCGTTCCACTTGCCACGTGGCGCATCCCCTTCGCAACAGCCCGACAGATACATTTTCAAAAAAATCCTTAAAAAATAATATCTCCCTCAAATTAAAAATATTTGGTCGACCAATAAAAAAAAAATCTTTTCGGCTTTAATTTTATTCGCTCGCTCGAAGTTGAGGAGATACGAAGAGAAAAAAAAATGGCCGATGGGGCGTGGGGCATCATACGGTGATCGGCGAGGGTTTGCGGTATGGGGGGTGAAATTTGAATACTTCGACCCCGACGTGACCGCGGGCTCGTTCCGCTCGAGTCAAGTGGCTCGGCGAGCTTTCTCGAAGGGGGTGTCTCGTCCACTCTCAGACGTGACCAGCTTCGCCGAGAGCGCGTTACAAAAAAAAAAAAAAAAAAAAAAAAAAAACTCGGCACGACTCTCCGGGTGACATCGTCGGGCGCCCCCGTGCGTGCGCGCTCCTCGAGAAACTTTCGCCGCTGGGCGCACCGGACGAACAATTACCGCCAACTATTCTTCGCGCTCGCCGGAGCGCGAACTTTGGCGGAGTATTGTTCCCACGAAGTCGCAACGCAATCGGAAAATTGTCAAGTGCCGATTGTGCAACTGGGCGTCGGCTGCGAGTATTGAGTCCTGATGTGAGAAAAAAGGGAAGAAAAAGACAAAGAGATTATTAGACTTCGCTGCTCGTGGCGAGAAATTGAACCATTAATGAATACGACCTCGGGCCAGGAAAATTTACATTATACCTCACGGTTAAGTACTTTACAGTATCGAAAGTTGAAAATACTGTTGACATGGAAATAATATAGAGATGGAAACAGTATTGAGATGGAAATACTATTGGAATGAAAATACTATTTAGATGGAACTGGTATCGAGTTGGACCTAGTATCGAGATCGAACTTGTATGGGGATGGAAATACTATTGAGATGCAACTAGTACCGAGATGAAAATAGTATTGAGATGGAAATAGTGTTGAGATGGAAATAGAATTGTGATGGAAATAGCATTAAGATTAAATCACTAACGGGATGAAAATACTGTTGAGATGGAAATAGTATTAAGATTAAATTACTAACGGGATAAAAATACTGTTGAGATGGAAATATCGGTGTTTGAGTCGTAATATCGAAGCCGTTCGAAATGAAGGCTTCGTGAAACAAAATTTTAACATGAAAAGAAAGGATGGGGGAGAGGAGAGAAACAAGTGCCAGAAGATGAGTGTTGCAGCATCACTTCTTGGAAATAATGAATGCCACTTCTGTTGAAAAATCTCCCGCGCCTCACGCGAGCCATGCACGCATCTTCGTTTCACGTTTCGAAGACAGTAGGACCACACAGGCCACTTTCTTGTCTTTCGCGTATATCAAAGAACCTTTTAGATCGAACGGAGAAACTCTCGAGACACTCTTCCCCCTCGAGGATCTCGTTCCTGCTACGATGCACCACCGACATTCTCTACACACTTGGTGAAAGACTCAAACTCGAGTTGTGCAATAATTTTGACTAAAAAAATTTTCACTCAATTCGGTTACAAAAAAAAAAGAGTACATTTGTAACTTTTCGAAATTTTGCTCGAACCTTGAGAGTCATTTTATCACTTTTGTTGTTTTTCCGGTGTTCCGACACTTTTCTGATCGCAGTTGCACTCAACTCATGTACTTCCGTTTCAAAACTCACGCTATACATACATTTTCTCGGCAATTTTTGCAGAGCTTCATCGAAGGTCACGGATATCGTAGTTCTCACTTTTGAAAATTCTCACGTTTCCGATAGACAATCAGAGCTCGAGTACAGCGAAAAATCACGGAAATGCGATAAATCGTGACAAACTCGGCAACCGTTGCGATACAACGTCGAAAGTGATTTAAAAAAAATGACTTCACTAGAATGTGAACAATGTTTAATGTATTATATTTTCGTGATTTTTTCAGGGTCAGGCAGTAGTCCAGTTGGCCAAGACGATCGCTGACGTGACGATCTTCGGTGTGTGCAGCAAGTCGAAGCACGAGGAGCTCAAGGCCGCCGGCACGATCGACCATCTGCTCGAGCGCGGAAGCGACTACAGCAACGAAGTCAGGAAGTGAGTTTCATCGATCCTGAAAAATACTGGACAAAAAAAAATCATCGAAACATTTGTAACCACTAAAATTGTGTTTCCATTCGCAGAATCTCTCCCGAAGGTGTGGACATCGTTCTCGACTGTGTTGGTGGTGAGGAATGCAACAAAGGCTTTTGCCTTCTCAAACCCATGGGAAAATACATTCTTTACGGCTCCAGCAACGTCGTTACCGGCGAAACCAAGAGCTTCTTCTCTGTCGCCCGATACGTAAGTTCAATCATTTTTTTTTCCCACCATATTTTTTTCCCAATCTGTAATCTCAAATTGCCCTCTCAGTTCGTAAGCACACATTGTGGTTTCAAAATACAATCACAAATCGTGGTTTTCTAGAATCACAAACAGTTAATTGAAATGCGATTTAAATATTTGTTTCTACTTAAATTTTCAGTGGTGGACGATGGACAAGGTGTCGCCCATAAAGCTCTTCGAGGAGAACAAGACCCTTTCGGCCCTGAATCTTCGTCGTCTGATGCACCAGCACGGCGCCCACTCATACGTGAGGAAAGCGGTAAACGAGGTGTTCCAATTGTGGAGCGATCAGAAGATAAATCCGCGTATCGACTCGACGTGGGCCCTCGAGGACGTCGCTGAGGCGATGCAGAAGATGCACGATCGCAAGAACATCGGCAAGATCGTGCTGGACCCGAGCCTCGAGCCGAAACCGAAACCCGCGACACCCGCCAAGGGCAAGGCAAAGGACAAGAAGGCCGCGAATCAGGAGGACAAGAAGGCCTCGAGCGTAGAATCGGACGAGGCCGAGAAGAAGAAGGAACCCGAGCTAACCAATGGAACGTCCGAGGACAAGTCCGATACCGGTTCGTTAAACTTATTTCGATTTGTGAATTCCGATCACAAATTACTGAAACTTTACGTGATAAAATGTCGTTACAATTGTGACATTATTGTATCTTAAATTGCGAAGTTAATTTGTGTCTCAAATTGCAATTTTGATTTGTGGTTCTCAGATTGTGATGTCACTCTGTGATTCTCAAATTGCAGTGTTAATTTGTGATTCTCAAATTGCAGTGTTAATTTGTGATTCGCAAATTGGGACGGTAATTTGTGATTCTTAAGCTGCGATGTCAACTTGTGGTTTTGAAATTGTGATGTTTATTCGCCATCATAATTTGACTTTGAAAATTGTCACGGTCAAATGATATTACGTGTATATTTCATTTGTGGTGATACGATAAGAAAAAATGAAAATTTGTCGATTTTCAGATTCGAAGGAAAAGGAGTCAAGCTGAATCGTGAGCGAGAATAGCGAGCGCAACACGAAGCCGACATCTATCGACAATTGAGGGAACGGAGTAGAGTTATACACGACACACGACAACACCGAGGGAACGATCGATATTAATTTTTAAACAAACCGTCATCCACAGCGCGTTCGTATCAAGCTCTCTTGCAGAGAAGACCGACGAAGAGATTAGAGAGAAAAAATAAAGGAACCGAAGAAAGAGGCCCGTAGCGTACGCGTAATAAATTTTTTTTTTTAGTACGGAAGCGACGAAAGATGGGATAGAGGGGGAAAAAATAAAAAATAATCAACCAAATAATATCAATTCAGACGCGGTCCACAAGTAGTTTGCAGAACGATGAGAGTGAGGCGGAAAAGAAGAGTGAACATGATTTTATTTTTAATACCATGAATGATGATGTTGAACGAGTACCGGATGAAAAATGGATATGAGTTAATTTTTCATAAAGGACTTAGAAAAAAAAAAAAAAAATTAAAAACATAAATTTTTTGAATGCGGATACACACAAACGCCACGAATAATATCTCTATTTACCTATAAACTACAAGAAAAAAACAAAAAAAAAACAAGAAACTGCTATGAAAACATACTTTCTACTACGATTAATCACTGAAGCGCTACCGCTGTCGGAGGAACATGAAGAAAAAAAGAATCTGCTAATCACTATTACTACTATCACTATTAACGCCTGCCATCGCTAAATAATAATGCTGCTGTGCAAAAAAATGTATTTTCGTTTTTTTGCTTAACGAGGAAATTGAAAAAAATATACTTCTTTTTTTAATCTTCGCGAATATTACATCGAACGTTTTTTACAACTAAAGTACATTTTTAAAAAATCACAAAATGTGAAGAAAGTATATATTTAGTATCGGTGGAAATATCTGCGATTTTAACGTAAAAAAAAATTAAAACAAGGCCTTCGCGAACCAATAACCGATTATCTATAGTCGATAAATCTCACTCGTATCAATAATCGGTAAATTTCCTTTATTTTTAATTTTTTCTTTTTTGCTATGTCGATATTCGAATATATTCTCGTACGAAAGAAAAATCATTTTTCAACGCGTAATAAACGGCCTCGAACTTTTTGCTACTACACCGATCTACCGTTTTTTCTTACTCGATCTATCGAAACGTAAAAAAAAAAATTAACACAAAAATAATATAAACACGTGCATATCTCCTGCTAAGGAAATTCGTGAGATCTACAATCTCCGTGGATTGGGAAAATAAAATTTTTACTGGTAGCCATTTGTTCGTTTAGAATTTGATACAAGAAAAAAAAACATTAAAAAAAAAAGCGCTTTATTATTATAAACACTACCCATGCTGTCTTTTGCCGTGTAAATGAACGGTAAAAAATAAACACACTAATTTATTGTTTATCGACAATAAAAAGAAAATCACTTCTGCCGTGAAAAAGAATTAATTGAAGAAAGGAAAAAAAAATGAACGCTTCTGCGACGAAATTTGAGCGTGATTAACGGAAGGGGGTAAAAAAAATGAATTGCAACGCGCCCAACCAAACACACAAAAAACGCGCACACTACACACGAACAAACGAAGAAAAAGAAATGCAAAAAAAATAATAATAATAAGAATACAATTACACGAACAAGAACACTGTATATTTTACGTAAGGCTTTAAATGTTTCATCAAATAACTATCTATTATATTATAATATATCTATATATTTGTAACGACCATTTTCGTCGCACCTCGCCGCCGCCCCCTCGCCGATTTATTTAGTTTAAGCTCGCGGTCGTGGCGAAGAGTATGATTGATTTTTTTTTAAATGCAAAATAGGTCGTGAAGAAAGTTGTCGTTTTTCATATTTAAAAAAAAAAATGCTGAAAAAAGAGCGCAAGAAAAATCATTTTAGATTTTTCTAGTTTGAAAAAAAAACGACCTTTCGCTCCAATCTGAGGCGAACTCTTCGCCGACCGGATTTAAGAGAGTAACGATAATTTTTTACTTTATTTTAGTCAAGTTTTGTAAGAAAATCAACAAAAATTATAATAATTCGTGTCAACTGTTTGAACGCTCACTGTTTTTTTTTCCGACGCAAATCTCCCCGCGGAATTCCACGATATTTGGTGAATTGCGCGGGGGGAAAAATGTGAGTGTCCAAATGGTCTTAAAAAAATATGCTTGTGTACGAATTCGATAAGCTTCGGAGCTAAGAACGAAAAATTGTGCTCCCTCTTAGTGTTCGAAAGTGAAAAAAAAGAACGAATAAAGTTGAAAATATCGATACCCTCTCTCCCGCTCTTTCTCTTTCTCTCTCTCTCTCTCTGTTTATATTTTTAATCGGTCGATCGAATGTACAATATATAATCTATTTTTTATTTACAATTTGGCTGCGCGTCTTATTATTATTTAAAAAAAATTCTTTTCTCTCGTACCTTGTTTCGCAAATATCCCTAAAAAAAAAAAAAAACCTCCCAGTTACATCATCGATCAGTTTAAATAAATGCCGTCGTCGCACCATACCGCTTGTGTAGCGAGCGCGCGTGCGCGAGAGAAATAAGAGGTCATGCACGTTTTTTAAATTAATTAATTGGTTAAATGATTAGTTATTATTATTATTTCAATCACTTTGCTGATCGGCGCGACGATCGAGCCGTGTACGAGAAAAAATGAAAAAAGACTATGCTGAAATGAAAAGAAAACGGAAAAAGAATAATAATAATAAGATAAAACGTACGAAGGATTATGTGTAAAATTGTAAAATTTACTTCGAACGTCGACGTGGGAGACGGGTGTGTGTGTACAGACACAGTTAGTAGAAATAGAGTCACGAAGTCACGCGCTTGGAGTGAGAGACGGGGAAGATGGGCGAACTTGAAAACATAAAAATAAGAAAATGAAAAAAAAAAAATTAAGTAATTAAATTATATCCGGCGAGGAAAAAAACGTAATAATTTTTGTATTGTTTTAGTAATTACCGCGTGGAGCATGAATCATTTGTGAGCACAGAGTATGGGTCGCTACGGAGTAATATTAATAATATTATGGTAATAATGATAATTATTATTTTTATGATTATTAAGTTGATGGAGAAAACGAGAACGACGACCGACGAATCATCGCACCCGATCTCCCATAAGACGGCTTGATATAATAGATTGTATTTTTGGCTTATTATTGTAAGACTGACTATGTTGCTATATTAAAAGATTGCTTCGAAAACAATTCGATGAATTGATGTTTTTCTTATTCGTATTTCATTCGAAGTTAATGATCAAGGATTGTAAAAAAAAAAAAAAACTTGGCCGGTAAGTCGATACGACGTTCCTCCGAAAATACGACGATACCTGCTATCAAAAATCTGTATCTTTCACAACGTCCTGGGAAATTGCCGTTAAAACAAACTGCCTTGTTCCGGAAAAGAGATCAAAATACATTTCAAATCGAAATAAACAACTGGGTTAAGCGGCTCTAGTCGGTAACAAAAACTGTAATCGAAGTTTCTCTGCTACGGTCGATCTGATGGACACAATCCGAAAACGTCGCTCTGTAGTATTGTCACACGGACGGCAGTGTTCTCGGTTTTTGCCCGACAGATCGACCGTCAATGAAACAATCGGATTACAGTTTTCGTTACCGACCGAGTTCAAAATTGTAAAAAAGAGACGAAAGCCAAATGATCGTAAAATCGAATGTTCTGACGTCATGCGTGAGGCACAAGGGAATTTGTCAATAGAGTAATTAAGAAAAATAGGATGGAAAACCAAACGTTCTGACGTTACGCACGAGGTACAGGCCTGTTCGTCACTATCGACGAACGGGCCTTACGTGACGGGGTTCTGTGATTACGCTACAGTAATCGCAGAACAGACGGGACGAAAAAGCGAACGAAAATACATCGTGCCCAAGGTATAGGCAAAATAAATGATTCAGTGAAGGGATGTACGAATTTCTCTGTGGTATACAAGTGTCATGGATCGCGGATCATGAGTTCTGCCAAAAAGGACGGCTCTCCCGAGATCCGGCAATAAGGGCCCACAATACACGTACACTCGATGTTCACACAAGACCATCGGAGTAAGGCGAAGGACCCAGTTTATGACACTTCTACGCAGCTCTCTCACTTTAAGCGTGTAAAATCATATGGAAAAAAAAGAGGACCAAGATTCGCACTTTGTGACGCCCCGAACGCGCGCTTACCCATTGGCTGTATATCAAATGGTGGGGGGAGCCGACTACGCTAGAGGTACCTCTGTCACGAACTGGGTCAGTGTTAGAAACTGGGTCCTTTATCTTACTGATTGGAAGAACTGTTGATCCAAGTTCGTTACGCGCCTGTTCGTAATCTTGCGGTTCACCTTCTCGTGCGTAACTCACACTTAACATAACACATCAAACAAACCTTATCACACAACCATCAGCGGAAGCGGCTCGGTAACTATTGTGTGTGCTCAACCGTGTGAAAAGTAATGGTAATGATCATGTGTCCCCCGCGTGAAAACACGCTTAATGAGATAAAAATTGTATAAGTACGCGTGTTGGAAAATTCGAGGCATTAGTCGTCCTCGTTGATTTTTTCTACTGATCATACGGCACAATGTGAGTACACCAATCTTTTTACTTCCTCGCAGAGCAAGGATTATTTCCGGTAAAAAAAAAAATCGAGATTTTTGGGTCAGAGTGTTCGAAATATTCCAAACGATTGGAAAATCACATTTAGAGAAAGTGCCTTAAAGCCTGTGTATTTGTGTCAAATTTAATTTGTTTACTTTCATGAAAAATTAGTCGCAATTTTGTATATCAGATATCATCTTTTTTTCTATATTGATTTGCAGCTTGATACGATGGGGCGATCAGCGATCGTCCGCGAAGTCCTACTGCTTGCCTGTTTCGTTGTTCTGGTTAAGGTATGAAAAAAAAATTAAAAAAATACTTTCACCTTTTTCAAAACGAGAGTTAAAGGCATCCAATTTTTATAAAAATTATTTTTCAGATTCCTGAGATCACCGCTACAACAGCGAGGGTACTGTTAATTTTTTTTTTTTTTTGATCTCTCGATGCGTCAAATTTTTGGCAGATATTGAAAATATTTATTTTTATATACATATTTTTTTGATATCTTGGCTCGTCCGATTTTGAGTTCACTTTTTTTATTCGCTTGCATAAATTATTGCAGCCACTTTATGAGAAGGATGGATTTTTGGTGGGCGAAGATACTCCTGTTTGGGTCGCCACCCTTCGAAAGGCAACCTCGCATTCCGCCGAATCGTACGATTTTACGAGGGTAACGTTAAATTTTATTTTTTCCTTGATCTCTTGATTTAACAGTTTTTGGGTGGATATGCAGATTTGCATTTTTTTTCAGGTCGGACACGACGCATCGACGTCCGTCGTAAGGAAGGCATTAAATTATTGGGATTCATTAAAAACATCGAGCGGTTTTTCGTTCAGAAAAAGACGAAGCATCGATGATCGTGGAAATTTGGTAAGTTTGAAACAAAGAAATAAATAAGTAAAGAAATTTCATTGACGAGCTTCGATGTGCCGATAATTTCTGACCGTTACACATGTTTACGACCATCAAAATTTTTATTTTCATTCAACAGACTTACGCGGAACAATTTCATGATGCGCCGAGCAACGCCAGAATCGACCGCTTCGATTCTCCAAGCCTTGTCGAAAAACGAAGCACCGACAGCAACGAAGTAGTTTATCCTTCCGTCCTCGTTGTCATGGATTACGAGTGAGTATCGTCATACGAGACGTCGTTGCGGGTGATAAAATTTTCGACACGAATCTCCATTCTAATCGAAACTAGATTCCAAGTTTTCGCGACAAGTACTTCGTGGAAAAATCGGCAAAAATTTTAGAGTCGACATCGAGAATGGACCGCGATGCCTGAATTTATTTAGAATTTTTAACAGTTGATTTTACCGGGTTGGGTTCATTTTCATTCATCGACAATCTTCCTTGAATAGCCGTATTCTTTCCTGACAGTAAGGCACGGTCGATCAAGGAGCAGGTCCTTTACGCTCTGGCATTTTGGGGCACCGTCGACAGTTCCTTGAGAAACGTTCGGAATCCGAGAGTGTCGCTTCGCATCGTTGGCATTGTCATTACCGCGGTAAGTACGATGATCATTACCAGTCACCGTTCGATCGTGCGATTCGTCTGAATGTTCTAACGTATTTTATCAACATCTATAGTCACATCGGGTTACTCCTTACCTGATGAAATCCATAAACGATAAACCTACATACACATTCGCCTCGGCGTTATCACCGATGGTTAGGTATTGGAAATCGGTGTCGGAAAGGAGTAATAGCGATTTGCCGATCGGCTCGTACGACATCGTCGCCCACATGACAAAGTAATAAAACATTTTTTTTACTCATCTTTATTAACATCCATTGATGTAACATTTGTTTGCCACGTTTTACGAACAATCTTTAATAACATTATAAAACAAAAAAATCTGAACAAGGATTAACCGTTTGCTGGCTTTGTAATCCTCAGCGTAAATCCGACCGCCGACGTCTTGCGTTGGAGAATGTCCCATCATAATCCACCGCGGGACAGGAAAAATCACTTCAGGTTCCACAGACATCCGAAACCCGCTACGAATTTTTTTGCGGGTGTAGCTTTGCCGAAACTTTGCAAATTCACGGATCAAGCGGGCGTTGTTATATTCCGTGACGATTTCGCCTTCGACGGAGTAAACAGGGCCATTGTGCAGATAGGCAAAGTGTTGGTATACAACGATCCTATAATCGGCGTCGATCGATAGAATTTTAATAATTTTGTGCGACATGTCAAACAGACTCGGGGGAACGGACACACTACCGTACGACAAAGAACCTTCTACAAAGTGGACTAAGAACGTGTTGGATACCGTCTCAAGCGCCCTTAGACAGTAAGGCATTTATTATTTTTTGCGATACATAATCAAGAAAAATAAATTATAATCGAGTACGGTGAACCAGCCAATGAATCGACACGGCCAATGAATGGACTCCACAAGAGCACGTGCATAAAAAACGTCTATTCATTGGCTATTCGTATGCTTAACTCCATCCAGTGTTCATTCATTGGCCAGTTCACCCTATTCGATAGAAGGGTCGCTATTTTTTTTACCGTCGGAGCTACTCCCGACGTACGCAAGGTGGCGAACTGAATCTTAACATCGTAACGGAAATGAAAATTATAACGTAAAAACTACAGCAATGCGCTTAGGCACATGTCGTACATATCGTACAAACATATAATATCATATAAACATATAATATAGTATAGACATTCCTCGATCTCGTTCCAGTAAGTCGTGCATGTCGGCACCGAAAGAACACCATCCACCCGGAGCCCCGATAGCCCCCATTTTGGCGGGAGAGCTTGTGCCGAATGAGAAACAATGCGAGCGCGCCGGCTACGAACCGAACGCGTCGGCCTGCTGGGACACAAGTATCGTGAGTCATTGACCCTGTCCCTATTTCGTCCACTTTTCTGAAACTTAAAAAACTACTCGATTAATTCGAGAAAATACAATTTGACGAAAGAAACACAAAACATCGCAGGCTTTCAGATAAGACAAGAGCCCTCCTATGGTATAACAGTGATTTGTTCTTGTGACGGGATAAATCGTTCGCGAAATTTGTCCCGTTTCATTCTGTTCTCAACCACTTTTTTTCGTTTAGACTGCCAGACGCTCGACCTGCAAGGCTCTGCAATGCTCGAATGATCATATGTGGGGTGTGACCTGCGATATAGTCGGACGGCCGCTGGATGGCAGTTTTTGCAACGTGCAGAACACGAAGGTGAGTCGAACCGAATCCTACGAGAAAAAAACGAGGTCAACTACACTATCGCGACTTCTCATCCGCTTTCGGAGCATTCTTGTTCCTACTGCGTATATTTTCTCAGGAATAATTATATACCACAAAAAACACTGTAAACGGTGTACAAAAACTTGCCAAGTACATTTCATCGCTATCTATGAAAAAGGTTGTCAAATAAATAGAAATTTCCCGAATATGTAGTGCCAAGTAGACGAACTTTTTTTTATTGACAACTTGTAAAGATTCTGTCATACTGTGATAATGCAGATAATGAATTGGGGACTCAATTTTTTATGAGTCAGATTATAAAGGTAACTAGCTCGGCAGTTGCGCCTTAGCTATTTGTACTTGGCGAATTGTACACGACAAGTTAACGTATGTATGTTAGCTCAACAAACCATCGACGGTATTTTATGAACTTGGCAAGAATCCCGGCCGAACAAGTCTCCCGTTCCGTCGAGATGTTTTATCGACATTCGAAATGTACTTCTCTCGATACGCCACCGCATCTCTTAATGTGTTGTTACGTTGTTGCAGATATGCTTGGATGGAGAGTGCGTCGACAAGTTATAAGCGACGCGTGCGATTTCTTACTCCAATGACGGAATTTAAAAAAAATATTGTTCTTCGGCAGAATAAATATGTATTAATTAGAATTGATTAGAAGATGTATTAATTGGAACATGTATTAATTTGAATATGTATTTATTAGAATTAATATTATCGTTTTTGTAAACATAGCCAATGAAATAAAATTTTATTGCATTATAACAGATACGGAAATTAATTTTTGATCGTGAGCAATATTTCGAGTTGCTGATGTTATTGTATTTATAACAGCGATTCGAACCTACTCATTCATCCACAATACGGGGGCGAACGATGTTCGTCTCGCCGATCCCGAGACTCGATGACCCTGAAGATATGCATGTGCCCAAATTTTATCGAATCATAATCGTTGTATTTTGCATTGTACAAACTTTGCTCGAGGAATTTCATTTGGAGCTTAAAATTCTATAAGTGGTACAATCGGTTATTGTCGCTAAAGCCGTGCCCCGATAGAGACTGGCCAAAGATGAAACTTGTTGTCATGCGGATATATCTTCAGGGTCGTCACAATAGTACTTTGCGATACAAGTGCGGTAAAGCGAACTTTATCCTCGGTAAAAGAATACATATTTGGTTCAATCGGTTCGGTAATACGTAGCGCAGTTATATTTTATTTCCATCTCCTTATACACCCACACAGTCACACTCGTCCTCTCGAGTGAACGTCCCGCTTGCTCTCTCAGAGCCTCACTACCCGTTATCGCGATGCCTGCACTTGACAAACGCAGGGGTCCAGGGGGACCTGTCCAGGCAGACACAAGAGGTTCCGCTCCTCCGACAAATACCCGAATATTATACGGGTAGACCTGCCGGAACCGGGCATTTTACATGCCGGCGAATCTGCCTCCCCGTGGCCCCCGCCGGGTCTGACTCCCGACGATTCGACCTAGAGCGAATCGTTCGAAGCCTGGCTAAATAGGTTCAACTTGCTCGATGGGCTCACGAAAGAGAACATCGGGCAGGGTGTTTCTCCAAGCACGCCGTTTCGGTGGAAGTTCGCTCGGTGGCTGTTTCGACGAAAGTAGACGGGAAGCTCGTTGCGTTTGCTCTTAATGGACGAGAGACCTTCGGGTCGAGCATAGAATGACAGCTTCGTGCCAGATTTGTTATCCATTAAATGCCCGTTATCGCGGAAGTCTCCTTAAGCGTTATCGCGGTTACTTGCACGTGTCCGCGCGGATACCTCACTCGTCCGCAGGGCCACCAACTCATCATTTTTCGACGCTTACACTCTATGAAAAGATTGCTTCGAAAACAGTTTGACGACTTGATCCCGCAAATTATCGTTAAAACAGCTGCTAAATGGATTTACAAATAGAAATAAACAGCTGTGCTGAGCGGCTGTGGGTAATAAAAAATGTTATTGAAGTTTATCTGCTACGGTCGATCTGATAGACAAAATCCGAAGGTCTACGGATTGGCCAACTTCTTGAAAGGCTTGTGATCCAGGTTCTCCACGTGTCTAGTCGTGGCCTTACAGATCAGCCCATCGTGCGAATGTGACATTGAATATGTGATAATATTGAATGAGTACACCCCATTAAACACACACATTAAACACCCTTTATCACCATGTAAGCGTACGCGGAAGCGTAAAACATAGCTAATGTATATTCTTCCCGTTCTGTGAAAGACACACTTCGCGAGATAAACAAATGGTATAAGTACGCGCTTCGGCGTGCTCATGATGTTAGTCGTCGTCGTTAATTCTCGCCACTGATCAAGCTTCACATTGTAAGTATACCATTACGTTTATATCCACATCGAGGAAAGTTTATTTTCGTTAAAAAAATATGTATTGTAACGAATATGTAGCCGACTATTCCTTCAGACACACGATATTAGTTAGGATTGACGATAGACGGACGAACGGACGGACGAACGAAAATATTCAGATGCGATTGTACGAACAATATTCATTTGCTCGGTCGTTACAACATATACATTTTTGTACCAGAATGTTCGAAATATTTCGAATAATGGAAAAATCACATTTAGAAAAAGTGAATGCGTTTGTGTATACGTTTCGATTTATATTTTATTAATTTCATGAAAAATTAGTACTATACTTTAGACGCAAGTTTCCGTATTAAATATCCATCTGGGAGTAAAATCGATGGTATATTCGTGGTGAGCATAAAAAGTTCCGGAGCGATTACTAACGAAAAAGTTTGTGTGGAATTTTTATGGCCAAATATTTCGAAAATTAATTATTCTGTGTATTTGCAAACCGTAAAATTTTTCGTTCCCGATGGTAAACGCTAAACGCAGAAAACCCTTGTTGCCTATCATTATTTACCATGTAAATACACAAGATGATGTATATGGCGTCATTGAATGAGTTATATAAAGGCGAATCATTTGAAAGTTTGAGTAAGATTCAAACAATTCAAATATTGTGCCAGACTGTGTATCTTCAAATATTTTCTCACTCTTGACAACGCGTTTAGGAAGCCGTATTGGATTAACGTTGAACACACCTTTGGTATTTGTAAGAAAAAAATGTTTTATCGAACCCTATCAGTATATAATCAATAAATAATTAAATGTAAAAAGTCATAATTGAAATTTTCATATCGATTTCTCATAAAAGTTGAAAGTAAAAATTTTCATATCGCTTTCTCATAAGGTTCCCTTATTCGGGAAGCTTCTTTTATGAGGAAGCAAAATTGTATGAAAAATACAAATTTTACTGTAAAGTTGCAACGCAGATGTGTTCGAAATTTCAGAAACAGTTTATGTAAAAAAGCTTCCAATACTGTTCATTAAGTTTCAAATTACATTTTTTTACAGTGTATAGTACTGCGTTGTGTTCAAGGTCGACTGACTTACAGGTTGATCGTTGTTCGCATGTCTAAAGTTTTCCGGACATAGATTTGCCTGAAATTTAGTGGGAATTTACTAGCAACCTTACGAAAATTTTCCACGCTCATACGACTTGTGACAACACGAAGGACATTCAGCAAATAAAAATTGAAAGCAACGTAGTTATTATCTGCGGCACGATGGATTGACAGTCGAGGTCATTTCGTTACTGCAACGTTGCGAACGTTAGTGACACAAAGAATTATTATATACAGACGTATACATATTAACCAAAACAATTTATTTAAAGAATTTCAAAAACAGGTGAAATCAACACCAACAAAAAACGCACGAATTTTCGGAATTTTGGCTATAAAAATGCCCGATAAACTTTTTCGTTAGTTGTTGCTGCGGAACAGTAATTCCATGCATTTTTTCACGCTGATCACGAATCTGATACTTGTTTTATTCGTAGATGAATATTTGATGCGGAAAAAATGCGTCTAAAAAAAAAAAAAATTGCATGAAATTCAAAAAATTCAAAATGAGATAAACTTAACCACACATGCTGTCTGCAAAATTTCAGCCTGATCGGTCGAGGCGTTCTCGAGTTATAGCCGTTTGAATTTTTCACGTCCAATTCACACGCACACACACACACATGTTTTAATTTTCTTTTCCTGCATGTTCACTTTTCGTGCCACATTAAATGCCTCAGTTGGTAAAAAAACGGTAATTAATTTTTTTAACGGTCTTGACCGTGCCCAGCCGAAATCATATTTTCAAACGAAGAGCCGACCGGAAGCCGTCGGACCCCGTTAAAAAAATTGATTACAGTTTTTGTTATCAACCGAGCATGCTCTCTTATTGATTCGCAGTTCGATTCGATGGGGCGATCGACGATGATCAGTGAAGTCCTACTATTTGCCTGTTTCGTCGTTCTAGCTAAGGTATAACATTCAACAAAAACACTTTCACATTTTTCGAAACAAGAGTTGAGGCATCTTATTTTTATAAAAATAATTTTTTAGGTTCCCGAGATCGCTACTGCAACTGTGAAGGTACGGTACATTTTTTTTTCTTCATCTCTCGATGCGTCAAATTTTTTGCATGTATTAGAATTTTTATTTTTATATATCTTTTTTAAATCTATCAGCCAGAGTACGCAAAACATGAATTTTTGGTGGGAGAGAACACTCCCGTTTGGCTCGCCGAGGTTGATCAGCAAAAGGTTGTCTATACAAAGGTAACAGAATGATTTTTTTTGTTCCCTCGAAAGCATCGGATGGGCGCCTAAAATTCAAATTTCAATCGTTCAATTTTTTTTTCAGATGGTTACCCCATTTCCCATCGTAAGGACCTCGCTAAATCATTTGAATGAATTTAAAGGTAATCGCGTTTATGAGTCCAGAGTTGTACGAAGCGTCCATAACAGCAAAAATTTCGTAAGTATGCAAAAAAATCGAATAATTTTTTTTATAAATTCCATCGCCAAGTTTCGCAAGGCTGCTATGTAAAAATAACATAGAGACCGAATAACATACATCAACATAATACACGGTTCAAAGTAAATCCTTATTTTTCAAATGCATCATAACGATGTGTTATTTTTACACGCGTAATTTTTGTAACGTATTATATCGGCGTATGTTATTTGCAATCTTTTATTTTGACATGTCAACGTACATGTGTTCGCGATCTTTGAGACGTTAATTTTGTTACAACAGACTAGCCCGGAAAAACTTTCCGCGCCGAGCGATGCCGGAGGAGGCAGTTTTTATTCTCAGAGTCCGGTTGAAAAACGAAGCACCGCAGAGAATGAAGTTGTCTATCCGTCCATTCTTGTTGTCATGGACTACGAAGAAGTTCCTGTACCACCTAGCACGTGAGTATAGTCAATCTATCTCACATATAGTCGGCTATCTGGGCCCCACATCCTGCATTCGTTTTTATTCATCCGCGTCGCGTGACTGGATTCGACAGATGACGATCGTCCTTCAATGCTCGTTTTTTTTTTTTTCTTCTTCCCAACAGAACGACAGAGTTGTTCGAGGAACTCGTACTTTATGCTCAGGCTTTTTGGGGTACCGTCGACAGATCCCTCAGAAACCTAAACCCAAGAGTATCGCTTCGCATCGCTGGGATCATTATTACTAGAGTAAGCACATTGAATCTCGCATTGATCTACAGGCTGTTCGATTGTACGAGATGCTTGTACATCGCGACTTAATTTTTTTTGCGCAGTCACGAGACGCTTCTCCATACTTGAGCGGTAATGGTGAAGGACCAACATTCGTCACGGCCGTGCCTGAAATGGTCAACTATTGGAGATGGACATGGTTGCAGAACAAAGACCCGGATTTGCCGATCGGCTCGTACGATATCGTAGCCCACATGACAGAGTAATAAAACAATTTTGTTATTCCTCTTTATCGACATCGAAGAGAGTTCAAATTTTTCGACATATTGTACGACGAATGTTTGATTTATTGAACAAAAATGGCTTAATTTTTTTTCAAATATTTTTTCAAAATTTATTTGACGAATTAGCAGAAATAACATCTCTCATATCGATAAGTAATCGTGTTAGAGATATGTATATGGTGTTTTATGATTTTCAGCTTGTACCCGTGGAGTGACACTAACATCAGCAACATTAATGGATTCTCGGACCTGGTGCCGCAAAATGAGCCGATTCTTGGTAATAATATGATTAATAATAAATGTATTTATATCATTATGTTTAAATAATATAACATAATATATTATTTAATATTAATAATATTTAATATTCGCTTTCAAGATTTAAATATTATTTAAAAAAAGTAACAAGTATGTTTCTTTCAGCTGCAGGTATGCAGGGACCTCCCTGCAGACATCCGGATAGAATAAACGGTCTCATAGTCTACGACGATTTCATCTTCGACGGATTGGACAGGACCATCGCGCAAATGCCCAAAGTGTTCGTACAAAAAAGCCCGTATAATTACAGTGTATAGTTCGAATTTTTTAATTTACTTTGTTACGATATGTCAATCAGACTTGGAGTCAATGAGCTGACACGAAAAGACTACGGATGGCCCAGTGAAAGTTGGTTCTCGGACACTGTGATTCCCCTTTCAAACGCTCTCGAAACGTAAGGAAATTCTGTTTTATCAAAATCTGATCGAGTACAAAATTCGCAATTTCGGCATTTTTTTCTGCAAGCGGAGATGCTCGGCAGGCAGAGACCACGTCTCGACGTGTGCCAAAGAGTGAATTTCATTGTACGATCCCGACGGAAAAAAAATGATAACGTAAAACTGAAGAAAAAAAATGCTTACCGACTTTCGCGTTCTTCCGTGTGTAATTTGTTCTCAGAAAGAGCTACCGGTCTCGTTTCAGTGGGCCGTGCATGTCGGAGCCGAAACAATACCATCCACCCGGAGCCCCGGTAGAGCGGATTTTGGCGGGCGAGGTCTTACCCACTGGAAATCAATGCGAGGTTTACGGTTACAATCCGGACGGGTGGTTGTGCTGGGACTCAGAACCCGTGAGTCCATAACCCTGCCTCCATTTTGTATGTTTTTCAAAAATCAAAAACTACTTGCTTCAATTCAGAAAATTAAATTTTACGAAAAATATTTGCCGTCCCTAAGATTGAACGAAAGTTCTCCGATGGTAAATCTGCTTTTGTGACGGATTAAATTGCGTCCAAGTGGTTCGTTCCACTTCTGCCCGGTCTTAATCCACTTTTTCCCCGTTCAGTATGGGTATAGCTGCCACTTCATGAGGTGCTCGAAGCTGTACTCTGTGAGCCACACCTGCCCGCAAGACCGATTTACGCCTGATGGAACCTTTTGTAATGCCGAGATCTCCAAGGTGAGTCTGGACGCTCGATACTCTAACCCTCCGCCGACAATGAGCTTATCTCTACTGACTCAAGATCCGAACTACCCCCGAAGTCTTTTTGCTCATGATACTGTAACATCACTAATTTTTTTTTTTTTTGCAAATAATAATGAGACTTTGTTGTTGCAGATATGCTTCAACGGGCAGTGTGTCGATAAGGTATGAGCGACTTTGTGTCCATGTCATTGAGTAACAAGATAACAGTACTTCACGATACAAGTGCGGTAAAGCGAACTTTATACGCACGCTGGGAAGTGCGGCGAGTGCGGCTAAGTTCGCAGTCGACGTATGATGTTCGCTACATCGCACAAGTATCGCATGATATTTTGTGTAACGAATGCAGAAGTCCTACTCCGTGGCCTGCTGATTATGGCGCTGTAGACCGAGCGTGCATAAAGTACGAGCAGCGTACAATAAATTTCAGAAATCGGACGCAAAAGTAAATCTGCGCATACGCCGGGAATTTACTAAACTCATGGCGCAAAGCGCCACTTACGCCACTCTTGGCCGGCATGAAAAGTAGCACCTTTCATATATGAGTTACATAAAATTAAAGTTCGATGTTATCTTATCGTTAAGGTCCGGAAATTTGCGTAGGGTATGTCATGGCACGGTCAATTTTTTCCAGGACTTTAAAACATTTCGTTAACAGAGGTATAAAAAAAAAATCGTAGCTGTCAGCACGAAAAAAGCTCGAGAGTCATATATCGTGGCATACCGACATTTTATGAGGCGAATTATTTATTTTATTTGTTATTTATTTATAGATTTATGTTGTTCTTCAAACACTGAAGTTTAAAATATTAGAAACATTCGGTGATCGATGCTCGGTAATCGAACATCTTTGCAATGCTCGACGAATTGAAATTTCGGACTTGAAAAAATGTATACTTACAGGCTTACGTTATTTACTGTAGGATGAACCTTTCGGGACACCTGAAAACAAGGATAAAGAAAGTTCAATTGAGGTTACACCGAGGGTACTGTACACATTTTTATATATATTTTTGAAATATCTCGGCTCATCAGATTTGGGGTCAATATTTTTAATTCGCTTGCATAAATTATTGCAGCCACTTTATAAGAAGGATGGATTTTTGGTGGGCGAAGAAACTCCCGTGTGGGTCGCTACTTATCGTCCTAAGACACGAGATCATTCCGAATCGTACGATTTTGACAGGGTAACGTGAAATTTAATTTTTTCCTCGATCTCTTGATTCAACAGATTTTGGGTTCATACGCAAATTTGCATTTCTTTTTTTCAGGTCAGTCTTAGTGAATCGGAGTCCGTCGTAACAACGACATTAAATTCTTGGGATTCATTAAAAAAAGGAAGCGGTTTTCCATTCAGACAAAAACGAAGTATCGATGATCGTGGGAATTTGGTAAGTTTGAAATAAAGGAATAAATAAAGTAATTTCATTCGCAAGCTTTGGTGCACCGATAATTTCTGACCGTTACGCATGTTTTCGACCATTAAAATTGTTATTTTTCTTCAACAGACTTACACGAAACAATTTAATAATGCGCTGAAGAATGCCGGAATCCACGGGTTTGATTTTCCAAGCCTGGTTGAAAAACGAAGCGCCGATAGCAACGAAGTAGTTTATCCTTCCGTCCTCGTTGTTATGGATTACGAGTGAGTATCGTCGAAAGAGAAGTCGGTTGGGGGGGTGATCAAATTTTCGACACGAATTTCCATTCTCATCCAAGCTAGTTGCGAATTTTTCGTCACAAGTACGTTTCGGGGAAACCCGAAAAAAATTGAGGATCAACCTCACAGATGTACAATGATGCCTGCATTTTTTTTGCGATTATTATTACTTAAACCTGATTAACCCTTTAATTAATTTAATTAACGCTTCTGACTAATTTAATTAAGTCTCTTGATCAATTTAATTAACTTTCTTGATTAATTTCCCTTCGAAAGCTGCCAAGTTTTCACGGCGAATGCGTCGCGGAAAAATCGGAAAAAATCTGAGAGTCAACCTCGGAAATGGACTATGTTCTCTGAATTTGTTCAGATTTTTAACAGTCGATTCAGCCGGGTGACATTGATTTTCGTTCACCGACAATCTTCCTTGAACAGCCGTATTTTTTTCCTGACAGATTTGAACGGCCGATCGAGGAGCAGGTACTTTACGCTCTGGCATTTTGGAATACCGTCGATAGTACCTTTAGAAACATTCGGAATCCAAGAGTGTCGCTTCGCATCGTTGGCATCGTCATTACCGCGGTAAACACGGTGATCGTTATCAGTGGTCGTTCGATTGTGCGATTCGTCTGGATGTTCTAATTTTTTTTTTGTCAACATCCGCAGTCACGAGAGGTCACTCCTTACCTGAAATCTTACAATGGATACACATTCAACCAGGCGTTGTCACCGATGATCAAGTATTGGAAATCGGTGTCCGAAAGGAAAAATAGTGATTTGCCGACTGGCTCGTACGACATAGTAGCCCACATGACAGAGTAATAAAACAACTGTTATCATTCTTTATTGACATCCAACAATGGAACATTTTTTGTTATCTTTTACGACAAATCTTGAACAATATTTTTAAACAAACAACAATCTGAGGAAGGATTGACTGTTACGCTGGTTTATAATCCTTAGCATATTTCCGACTGCCGACCGCGAACTTTGGATTCGATCATTTCCAAGTCGGAAAAACCGTAAACCCGCTAAGGATTTTTTTGGAGGCATAGCTACGCAGACACTTCCTTGCACAACTACGAATCAAATGGGCGCTGTTATAGTCCGGGACAATTTCGGTTTCGATGGATTGTACAGGGCCATTGCGTATATGGGCCGAGTGTTAGTATAAAAATATCCTAAAATTGGCGTCTGTTGTTCGAATTGTAATATTTTTATGTGTAATGTCAAACAGACTCGGTGGAAGGGACACACGACGACCGTACTACCAAGATTTTCCTAGAGAGTGGACTAAGAAGATGTTGGATACCATCTCGGGTTCCCTTAAACGGTAAGGCATTTATTATTTTTTTGCGACACTTAATCAAGAACAAAATTTAAGGTAGTCCTTGCGAATAGTGTTCACTTCGCATAGGTTACAGAGAAATGAGAGGGAATTTTAAACACTTCACGATGATATGAAACTCTGAACAAAATCAAGCGTATCAAAGATGCCGAAAAGATTAATTGTTACACAACAATTAATTGTTGAACAATTTTTTTTTCATCAATCTGTCAATAACATTTTGGAATTATTATGATGCAAAATTAATTTTTTCAGCACCTTTGATATGGTTGATTTTTTTTCAGATTTTTATACCATCCAGAAGTGTTTGCAATTCCCTCTAATTTTTGTGAAACCAGTCGTACCAGTCGTACCAAAAATAGAAATTGCAATTTCATATTCTCGCGGGGACTAAGACAATTCTTTTTTTTTCAACATTTCTTGAAGTAAAAATGTACGATAGAATTTGGTCCCGCGGGTGTCGGAATTTTTTTATAGTCAGCCAATCAAAGACCTTGTGTCGACGTGTGAAAAGTGGCGAATTGAATCGTAACATCGCGGCGGAAAAGAAAATTACAATGTAAAAAGTACAGTCACTACGGTAACGGTCTATCCAATTTAACGATATCGTTAAAACATTCTTCCATCTCGTTAAAGTGCGTCGTGCATGTCAGCACCAAAGGAGTACCACCGACCTGGAATCCCGGTAGCGCCGATTTTGGCGGCGGAGCTTATGACGAATGAAAAACAATGCGAGGCCGCCGGCTTCAGCCGGAACCCGTGGACCTGCTGGGACACAACTTACGTGAGTCGTTGACCCTGCTTCTATTTTATGCATTTTTCGAAAAAAAAACTACTCGATTCATTCGAGAAAATGCAATTTAACGACGGTAAAAAAATGGCAGTCTTTCGGATCAGATAAAAGCCCTTCCATGGTATAACAGTGATCCGTTCTTGTGACGGGACAAATCGCTCGCGGGATTCGTCCTATTTATTTCTGTTCTTAACCCATTTTTTTTTCCGTTTAGGCTGGCCGACGCTCGACCTGCAGGCTCTTGCAATGTTCGAATAAGCGCGAATCTGGTTTGAGCTGTTATGGAGTGGGACGGCCGCTGGACGGCAGTTTTTGCAACGCAGAGCAGACGAAGGTAAGTCGATAATTTAACCCTCCGAATAAACCGAGGTTAACCCCACTATCGCAACTTCTCGTCCCCTCCCGAAGTATTTTGGTTCCTACCGCGCTCATTTTCTCGCGAATAATAAAATATGACAAAAACACCATGAATGGTGTACGAAAAAGTCGATAACTTAACCCTCCAAAGAAAACGAGGTTAACCGCAGTATCGCAACTTCTCACTTACTCCCCATTTTTTTTTTTACCGTGTATGTTAGCTCAACAAACCATCGACTGTATTTTTCGAACTCGGCAAGAATCCCGGCCGGACAAGTCTCGTTCCGTCGAGATGTCTTATCGACATTCGAAATGTACTTCTCTCGATACGCCACCGCATCTCTTAATGTGTTGTTACGTTGTTGCAGATATGCTTGGATGGAGAGTGCGTCGACAAGTTATAAGCGACGCGTGCGATTTTTTTAGTCCAATTACAGAATTAAACAAAAATATTGTTCTTCGACAGAATAAATATGTATTAATTAGAATTAATTAGAATATGTATCAATTTGAATATGTATTTATTAAAATTAATATAATAGTTTTTGTCAACATAGCCAATGTAATAAAATTTTCTTGCATTATTCTAATAGATACGGAAATGAATTTTTGTTATGGAGCAATATTTCGAGGAGCCGTTTTTATTGTATTTATAGAGGCGATTCGAACCTACTCACTCATCCACAATACGCGGGCGAACTAAGTCTGAGAAGAAAGCGTCTCCCGCTCAACGGTCGATGCGCCAGCTATCGCACGGCTAAGCGTCTATACAAGTATTGACGGCGAACTAGTCCGTTTGACTTGGGAGATCATCGACCGAGCCGTGCGCGAACCGCATATCTAGCGTTGTGTGTAGTACCGATGGATGGTAGGTTGGATGGATGAATATCCCCTAAAAAGTTAAGCCCCGAAACGTCACTTTATAAAAATATTGCGGCCCCTTGATCACGAATATGACGTTCATTTTGCTCCAAATCCAATATTTTAGACTTTAATCCCAGAAATGCGACTTCACGATCGCCCAGATGCTGTTCAGAGTCGACCGATGGAAAAAACTACAGAGCACACAAAGTTGCTGCAAAATTGCAACGCTTCAGACTTCACTCTTATCTCGTTTCACGGTCCTACAGTACACGAGCAAGCTTTATAAAAAACTCGTGGTCTACGCGCGTCACGTACCTGTTCGGCACGTTACAGTTCACCTTGACGTATAAATGTCGCACTGAACATACAACACTAAACATACTTTATCTCGTCGACGTGTGCAAAAGCGACTGATGGAACTTTTATTTGCGTTCAATCGTGTGGAAATTAATGTTAACGGTAATGAATATTTCGTCGATCTTATGAAATACACACATGATCGGATAAAAAAAATAGTGTAAGTACGCTTGTCGGTGGCGCCAATAACAACATCAGTCGTTCCAGATGATCCGCTCCACTGATCAGATTTCACAATGTCAGTAAACCAATATTTTTACTTCCTTGCAGAAAAAAGTTTATTTAGGAAAAAAAAAAAAAAATCAAGATTTTTTTGTCGGAGTGTTCGACAAGCTTCCTCTGGGCACATTTACACCTGCCACTCACAACTCTACCAGAAAACATCTCTACCATATCACAAACAGAATTCGGAAGATCGAGAGGAACACCTTCGATCTGCCGTATCTTAGGTACTCGGATCTGCGCAACAACAATTTAACGACGATCGGAAAGGGAGCGGTGAAAAGTTTGGGTAATCTGGCTGACAAGACCGAGATAAGATTGGGGTTCGATCCGATCGAGAGATTGGACAACGGTGCTCTGGCCGGTATGTCGAGTAAGGCTCGTGTCCGCTTGGCTTTGAGCCCTATCAAGGCCATCGAAGCGGGAGTTTTCGACGACTCGTAATTGGGAAATTATTGTATCGAAATTATTATATCGAAGTTTCGAAAAAAAGTTCTGGCCCATTTCGTTCACCTCGGTCGTAACAAACGATATTCGAATACTCCTCAACTCTGGTACACACGAAGAGGCGGTTGCAGTTTGTCTACGGTAAAAATAGAACGAAACAAAGTAGGGGAAACTGGTGAGGATCGTAATGCGCAATTCCCATACGCAATGCCGGAGAGAACCTTGAGCAACGATCTGTCGATCGTTTTCTTTTGCTTCGCGAACGTCGAGCCAGTTGGATCTATTGCGGAAATTCTGTGCTACAGGAATGAGGAAGGATGATCGAGCCAAGCTGAGCGTTTGACGGCTTCAATCGATCGTTTGGCCAACCGATCTCGTTTCACAAATATTTTCTTATACTGGTTCCTGCGACCCGCGGAGATTGGAGAACGAGTCAACGAGGCTGCAAACTTCGTACCACTAGGCGAGTACGTAACTGTGAATCATCTAGGAACGCGATTGCCGCTCGCGACAGGAATATTGACGTCTCGTCTTCGATCGGTAATTAACCATTCGCGAAGTGACGCACCACTGCTTTTCTTTCAACTTGAGCTATCGCACATTGTGATCTCTCGCGACAAATACGAATTTTAAAATGTTTTTTCATATAATGCGTTACAGAATTTTTCAGCGAAGCAAATATATATTTATATATTTTCTTGTGGCGTTTGCGATAAAAATGAATCGTTGAAATGGTTGTTAACAATCGACACAGATTTTCGGAATAATTCGGGCGGCGAGAAAAATTGTCCTTGTAGATTGACATAATTGAGATCGGTTCAAATTATTGTGCAATCGCTCGTGATGTACCGGGAGGTTATTGTACAGTCGATTCTGTCTACTGGTTAACGGCATTTTCTCCAAAGCCTCGTCTAAGCTGTGACGCTATGACGATTCGATATATCGGCAATTTGAAGTGGAAAAATGACGAATCAAAATTACGAAAAAAAATCGTTCATAAAAAGAGGCCTCGAGATAGCCGAGTTAAGATATGATATTAGGTGTTCTATGATTATATTATATGACATTGGAAATTCTGAATTCAAAAATAAAAAATGACAATTATTGAATCGATCTTTGTCCCTCAATTTTCAGATCGATCAACCGAAGTCTCGAGAAAATGAACCTCCTGGTCTACCTTTTGGTGGGGTCCTTGTCTCTGATACAGGCTAGCCTGTTCGTGGATGATCACATGAGGGAGCCAGGCGCGTTCATCGATTCACAAAGAAATCTGCTGGGACTCGCCGCATGTTACAGGTCGAGGAGCCTCGATCTCTCGGGCCTCGGTATCGTTGGCTTTGTCCAATCCACCTTTAAATCTTGCGACAACTTAACGACCCTCGATCTATCAGGCAATTGGATAAAAAAAATTCCCGAAGCGATGTTCTCGAATATGCCGAACCTCGAGCATCTCTCACTGGCGAACAATGATCTCAGCGGGAAAGGCTTGAAGGGTGCTCTTCTCGGTCTCGCCAACCTGAAGACCCTCAACATAACTCACAATCCGCTGAGTAGAATCTTGGACGACGAAAATTTCGTAGGACTCTCGAATTCCTGCGAAATATACATGGACAGATCGAGGAACTTCCGCACGATAACACCGTTGGCGTTTGGAAAACCCAAAGAGGTCGATCAAAAAAATCACACGTCCGCCAACGAATCAAAAAACTGCCCGGACAATTCGAGCGATCGAATAGAGGACTTCGAGGTCGAACGTTCCTGGATCCGGTTCGGCAACGCGAACATCGAGAGGCACAGGCTGGCCGACGAACCGTATTCGGATGTCGGCGTTAAGATGTGCACGGACAGCACGACAGTCAGATTCGTCGATTTTTCCAACGTCACCGACACTCTATCGCCGAACTGCCACAAAATCTTGATAAACGAAAACGGAACGAAGCTGAAGATTTACGACAAGAACGTCACTTCCTTCGACGGCGGATGGTTCAGAATTCGGAACACTTCCGTGAACGCGATCTATCTGTACCCTGAAACGTTCGAAAATTTGACGAGCGATCTGCTGAACGATCTCCCGGAGAACATCAGATTCTTCAGTATCCAGCAAAGCGACCTCAAACGCTTGCGCAAAGGCGTTATCGTCAACGAGCACCTGCGAGGTTTGGATCTTTCCGTGAACTTCATAAGATTCATCGAGGAGGGCGCCTTCGCGGGAATGAATCTGACCCGTCTCAATCTCGGTTACAACCCAATAGTGACTCTTGATTACGTGCCGACGCTGCCGGAGACTTTGCTCTGGCTGAACCTCGAGTACACCGGGATTATTGAGATACCGGCAAACACTTTCTCGCGTCTGAAGAACCTGCTGGCGCTCAATCTGGTCGGCAACCACTTCGTGGAGCTGCGGCCACCGGGTCTCGACGGATTGGTTTCGTTGCAGTCGCTTGATCTGGCCCTCGGGGACATCAGGAATCTTCGACCGGGCGTTTTTCGAAATCTCTCGGCGCTCCACTACCTGGATCTGAGTGTCAATGACATCGAGCGATTGGACAGGGGTGTCTTCAACGGTCTCGGTTGTCTCGAGAAATTGGATCTAAGAGGAAACAATTTGACGAGACTCGACGGAGGCTCCTTCCAGGGACTCGCCGATAGTCTGGAATCGTTGGACCTGAGCAACAACTATCTGGAGATCCTGGAAGCCGGCACGTTCGTCGGTGCGCCGAGGTACAATCTGTCGCTGGAGGAGAACAAGATACGTAGGATTGAGGCGGGTGTCTTCGACCTGCCGTATCTTAGGTACTTGGATCTGCGCACCAACAATTTAACGACGATCGACAGGGGAGCGGCGAAACATTTGGGTAACTTGATCGAGATGAGATTGGGGTTCAATCCGATCGAGAGTCTGGGAAACGGTGCTCTGGCCGGTTTACCAAGCGACACTTACGTGCATTTGGCGCAGACCCCTATGAGGATGATTCAAGCTGGGGTGTTCGACGATCACTGATGGAGAAATATTTTTCATGAAATTTTTTTTATCGGCTGGCAATAAAAGTTTCGAAAAATGTGTTCCGGTCAATTTTTTGCTTCCTCATAGATGAATGCGAGCTGAGCTTTTAACGCCTCCGATCGATCGGTTGGCCAGCCGATCTCGTTCTACAAACGATTCGCCATCTCGAAATCTCATCTTTTGAATAGTCCGACTTTTAGCCTGTTTTTTTTTTTTTTTACGAAAACAGCTTTACGCGATCGCGTTCCGTAATGCGGGAGAAAAAACGAAGCAGTCGTGGCTAGTAAGGATCGTAATGCGCAGGTCATGTACACTACAACTCCGCCTCGACTATTGCGAAACGGTTTCTCGACCGTTCTCTTTCTCGCCGCGGACGTCGACGCAATAGGATGTGTTCCGGGAATCCGGTGGTGTATCAGTGAGGAAGGAAAATCCAGCCGAGCTCACAGTTCGACGTCATCGATCGATCGATCGGCCGACCGATCTTATTCTCCGGACAACTTTTCATTTCGAATTCTCATCGTTGTTCTTGCGTGCTCCGGAGACTGGAGAAAGAGCAGAGGAGAACGCGAACACCGTACAACCAGGTGTGTACTTACGTTTGAGCTATGTAGCGACGCACATGCGTTTCCCATTTCAGAAACGGTTTGTGTGAAAAAGCTTCCAATACTGTCCATTAATTTTCAAACAAAATTTTTTTACAGTGCATATTATTGAGTAATAATCAGTTTGGATTTTCGACGTACTTGAGTCTGCGAATAAAATTTTTCTTGTCGAGACTGACGTAATCGAGATTGAATTAACCTACCGTGCAATCGACTTACTGGCTAATCATCATACAGTCGACTCTGTCGATGGAATCGGGTTTTCTCTACGGTCTTCGTCCAAGTTATGACGCTGCGAGGAGATTGTTTTCTTCACTCGGCTGCACCGATCTGCGCGCTCATTAGTCGCAATAATTTTGCCTCATTAGTTGAGACCTGGAGTGAGTCACTTACGGAAAATGTATGAACATACTTGGATTCTTGTTAAAGCGATTGGCTTTTTATAGCTCGTTGGATTCTCGTTATACCAAATATGGTATTGGAAATTTGAAATACAAAAATTCAGAATGGCAATTATTTATAATCCATCTTTATGGCTCTATTGTTAGATCGATCAGCCGAACATTCGAGGACATGTTTCTCCTCGTCTTCCTTCTGGGGTCTGCGGCTTTGGCATCGATTACCGAAAATGGTACCAGCGATCTGGGCATCTTCATCAACCCGGACAACAAAATGCTCTTAGTAGACTGCTCGTCGTCGATCAAGCTCGATCTCTCGGGCCTCGGTGCTCGTGTCCTCGATCGAATGTCCTTCAAGAACTGCACATCCGTGAGGACTCTCGATCTTTCAAGCAACTGGATAAATGAACTTTCCCCGGGTATCTTCTCGGGTATGACGAATCTCGAGCATCTCTCACTGGCATACAATAAGCTCAATAGTAAGACCATGATAGGGGCTTTTCGCGGTCTCTCCAAACTAAAATCTCTCGATATAACTCACAATCCACTGAGCGCAGCCTTGGATCACGAAAATTTCGTCGGGCTCCCAAAATCCTGCGAAATACATATCGGCAGATCGCAAAAACTTCGCACAATAACTCCTCGCGCGTTTGGAAAAAGGAAAAAGCTCGACCCAAAAAATCGCACCGTTGTCAATGAATCAAAAAATTGTCCGGACCGTTTGGACGATCGGATAGAGATGTTCGAGGTCGAACGCTCCTGGATCTATTTCACCAAGGAATACGAATACAGGCACCAGCTCAATGACGAACCTTACTCGGACGATGGCGTGAAAATGTGCACGGACAGCAACACAGTCAGATTTGTCGAATTTTCCAATGTCACCGACACCCCGCAACCGAACTGCCGCACGATCTTGATAAACGCCAAGAGGACAAAGTTGAAGATTTACGACGATACTATCACATCCTTTGACAGCGGATGGTTGAGAATACGAAACACGTCCGTTAATGCTATTTATCTGTACCCCAAAACGTTCGAAAATCTGACCAGCGATCTACTGAACGATCTTCCGGAGAACATCAGATTCTTTAGTCTCCAGAAAAGCGACCTCGAACGATTGAACAGAGGCGTGATGGTCAATGAGCATCTGCGAGGGTTGGATCTTTCGGGGAACTTCATAAGATTCATCGAGGATGACGCCTTCGCGGGATTGAAACTGACCCGTCTCAATCTCGGTTACAACCCATTAGTCACTCTCGATTACGTGTCAACTTTGCCTGAAACCTTGCTCTGGCTGAACCTCGAGGAAACCTCGATCGTAGAGATACCGGGAAACACGTTCTCGCGTCTGAAGAACTTGCTGGCTGTCACTCTGTCCGGCAACAGCATAGAGGAACTGCAACCACCGAGTCTCGATGGATTGGTTTCGTTGCAGTCGCTGGACCTGGCCATTGGTCACATGAAGAATCTTCGACCGGGCGTTTTTCGAAATCTCTCCGCACTCCACTACCTGGATCTGAGTGTCAATGATATCGAGCGATTGGACAGGGGTGTCTTTAACGGTCTCGGTTGTCTCGCGAAATTGGATCTTAGATGGAACCATTTGACTAGATTCGGCGGAGCGGCGTTAGCCGGTCTTACGGATAGTCTCGAAGTGTTGGATCTGCGCTCAAATAAATTGGAAATCCTGGAAGCCGACAGCTTTGTCGGTGTGCCGAAGTACAATCTCTCGCTGGAGGAAAACGACATTAGGAAGATCGAGAAGGACGCTTTCGATCTTCCGTATCTTAGGTACTTGGACCTGCGCCGCAACAATCTAACAACGATCGAGAAGGGCGCGGCGAAGAGTTTGGGTAGTCTGGCTGATAAGACAGAGATAAGATTGGGGTTCAATCCTATCGAGAGATTGGACAACGGTGCTCTGGCCGGATTGTCGAGTCAGGCTCGCGTCAACTTCGTTATGACCCCTATTAACGTCATTCAAATGGGAGTTTTCGACGATTCGTGATTGGGAAATAATATCTTTCATGGAATCGTTTTTTAGGTAACAATAAAAGTTTTGAAAAATCTGTTCTGGTCTATTTTTTTTCAGCTTCATTCGTAACATAGCATATTTAATTCCTTACGATACCTTTTATAAAAATATTTAAAACAATTTACAAACAGCTTCATCAGTAACGATGTTGTTAATTTCACGATTCTCTCACGATTAGCTCCCCTCAACTCGTGTGTACTCGGAGAGGGAATTATAGTTTGCGTACGACAAAAAAAAGTGTGATAGACGCCAGGAAGGATGATAATGCTCAATCTCACAACCAACTACGGTGAGAACCTTCATTGACGATCTCTCGGTCGTTCTCTATCTGGCCGTGAACGTCAGGACAATCGGATCTTTTTCCGGACACCTGCGCTACGACAGTGAGGAAAGAAGATCGTGCCGAGCTGGCCGTCTGAAGCCTTCCATCGATCGCCCGGTCAGCCGATCTCGTTCTGCAAACAATTTCCCACCTCGATTTCTCGTCGCCATCCCTGCAAGCCCCGGAGTCTGGCGAAAGCGCCAACGACGATAGTGAACATCTTACAACCAGCTGAGTACCTCAATGTAAGTAATCTCTAGATGCAATAGTCGTTCGTGACAAGTACATTCATACCTCGTTCTCGATTAGTCGATACCGATCGCAACGTGACGCAAATACTGTCTTTTTTCACTCGAACTATCGTACTTTGGATTCTGTAGTGAAAAAGAAAACCTAGTATTATTGTTGCTTTTCCATACATAGCTTGACAGCATTTTTTGGCGATGCAGGAATATTTTTTTTTAAATGCAATTTGTGACAACAATGCCAAGTTGAAATGAGTGTTTTTTTCATTCAACGCTATTAAACATCAGTCGATACAGTGATCGAGTACTTTTCTTTGCCGATCGACGTAATTGAGATTGCATCACCCTATCATACAATCGCTAGCGACGCACCTGCCTGTCGTGTCTATTCATAGAGGCGCTCCGTATAATTGCTTTTCCTCCTAGATCTTCGTCGAAGCTGTGATGTTGTGTGGGGACCCTTCACTCACTCGGCTGCACCGATCTTCGCGAGCGTCTGCTGTTCGGGCCTATTCGGGCCTGTAGAAAATTTGACAACATAGTTGGATTCTTACAAAAATGACTATCCAACGATTTCCCAGGTCACTGAACTCAAATATTATATCAGAAGTTCGGTACTCAAAAGTTAAACATGGTCATTTTAAAATCGATGTTTATCCTTCTATTTTCTTGATGGTTCAGTCAAGCTTTGGAGAAGATGATTCTCCTGATCTTGCTTCTGGGGTTTGTGACCGTGGCATCAGCAGCTAAAAATGGTACCCGCGATTCGGGCATCGTCATCGACATGAACGGAAAGCTCCTGTCGATCACCGCGCCATCGATCGACCTCGATCTCTCGGGACTCGATCTTCGTTCACTCGACTCGAATGCCTTCGCAAACTGCACCTCCGTGAGGACCATCGATCTCTCGGACAACTGGATGAAGAAACTTCCCGAAGGTGTCTTCTCACACCTGACGAATCTCGAGCATCTCTCACTGGCGAACAATGAGCTCGATGGTGAAACCTTGAAAAGGGCTTTTGTCGATCTCGCGAACCTAAAATCTCTCGACATATCTCACAATCCGCTTAGCAGAATGTTGGAAAACGACACCTTCGTCGGACTCCCGAAATCCTGCGAAATAGTTATCGGCAGATCAACAAACTTTCATATATTAACTCCTCTCGCGTTTGGAGAAACCAAAGAGTCAGATACAAAAAATTACGTGTCCGCTGACGAATCAAAAAACTGCCCGGACCGTTTGAGCGATCAGATAGAGATGTTCGAGGTCGAACGCTCCTGGATCTTGTTCGGCAAGGGAAATCGGGAGAGGCGCATCCTAATGTACGAACCTTATTCGGACGTTGGCGTTAAGATGTGCATGGACAACTCCACAGTCAGATTCGTTGATTTTTCCAACGTCACCGATACGGAGTCGACGAACTGCCGTAAGATCTTGATCAACGACGACGGGACAAAGTTGAAGATCTCCGACGACAGTGTCGCGTCGTTCGACAGTGGATGGTTCAGAATTCGAAACACGTCCCTTAACGCCATTTATCTGTACCCCAAAGGGTTCGAAAATTTGACCAGCGATCTGCTGAACGACCTTCCGGAGAACATCAGATTCCTCAGTCTCCAGCAAAGCGACATCGCAAGCTTGCACAAAGGCGTTATGGTCAACGAGCATCTGCGAGGTTTGGATCTTTCGATAAACTTCATAAGCTTCATCGAGGAGAGCGCCTTCGCGGGAATGAATCTGACCCGTCTCAATCTCGGTTACAACCCGACAGTGAATCTTGATTTCGCGCCTACTCTGCCGGAGACTTTGCTCTGGCTGAATCTGGAGTACAACGGGATCCGTGAGATACCGGCGAACAGTTTCTCGCATCTGAAGAACCTGCTGAGTCTCAATCTGGCCGGCAATAGCATAACGGAACCGGCGCCACCGGCTTTCGATGGATTGGTGTCGCTGCAGTCGTTGGACTTTGCCATCGGTGAAGTGACGGTCATTCGACCGAACGTTTTTCGAAGTCTCTCCATGCTGTACTGCATGGACCTGTTCGGCAATAAGCTTGCGCGTTTGGAGAAGGGTGCCTTCAACGGTTTGGGGTGTCTGGCGAAATTAAGCCTCGCCAATAGCAAACTGACGAGCCTGGACGAGGGCGCTTTCCAAGGTCTAACGGACAGTCTCGAGGACCTAGACTTGCATGCCAATGAACTGGCAGTTCTGCGAACCGGCACTTTCGTCGGCGCGCCCAGGTTGAGTCTGTTGCTGTCTGAAAACCATATTCGCAAGATCGAGAGGGGTGCCTTTGATCTGCCGTATCTTAGTTTCTTGGATCTGCACGAGAACGATCTGAGGACTATCGAGAAGGGGGCGGCGAAAAATTTGGGCAACATGGCCGACAAGATTGACATACTCTTAGATCACAATCCTATCGGTAGGTTGGACAACGGTGCGCTATCTGGATTGCCGAGCAAGGCTTACGTCGATTTACAAGCGACACCTATCGACGTCATTCAAGTAGGTGTGTTCGACGATCCGTCATAGGGAAATATTTTTCAGAGACAGGTTAAAATGAACATACGAACATACGAACATACACCCGCCGCAACCAGGGTTAATATGAAGAGGCAATTGGAGTTACTGCGATGAAGGAAAACAAATAAAACGAAGTAGTCAAAGCCAGTAAGAATCAGACTCCGTTCGAGCAACGATGCAGAGCTCGTGCATTGTCCCATCCTATCAGAGCCGTATCTACATTTCTCTGCCGTTTTTGTAATTGTATCGTGACATTTTCGAGTCGAGCTCGAGATGCTGCAGGCGGGGCTTTTCCTGGAAAACCCACTGGAATACATTTCCGTTAAAGTCGTCGGATGCACGAGGGAAAGCGACTCCTCTCGCTGCACAAAAGATGTTCAACGCGAGCTTGATAATACTCGTAACTTTTGTATGCATCTCTTATTACACGCCATTTTATTTCCATCAATGGAACAAACTTCAAGTATATTAACATTTTTCGGTTTTATTATAATTTTACAAAATATTAAACGATTTTTATTTTGAAGAAACGTTTTCTAAAAACCAAAATTAAAAAAGTTTAAAAGTTCCGGCCTGAATAAAAATGTATAGTCTCAGAATTTCATAAAGTCACCGGGACGAGAGGAATTTTGGCTTACAGTTGAAAAATTAATGCCGTAGCGCAGTAAGGAGGATTTCACGGTGAAAAATGAATACGAAGGCAAATATAATAAAAAATTTATTTTCCCTTTTACCGCACTTGCAACGTAGATAATAAAAATCGTAAGTAATGAAAAAAGTAATAAAAAATCTGTGTGCTCCTTCGCAATACGTTGCACTCGAGTCCCGATTTGAAATCCGTCACGCGAAATATCCGGGGAGATGCGCGGACGGGTGCCGCAATAATAACATACCCACGTCGTAGCTCGTACCGCGCAATACTCGTGTACAGATAAACTCCGTGCGGTGGACCGACGCAACGCTCTGACGTTTGGCTATGTGAATTTATGGTTGGATGCTTTCTGGAATAAAGTAGACGGAAATCGAAAAAAAAAGATCTCAAAAATAATTGTTCAGTAACTATTGCTCAGTTATTATTTAGTGACGAATATTAAATAACTAATTAATGTAACAACTAATATGTTGTCACAAAAACCTGCTCTGGGTTGCATATTCCTAGAAAAAAAAACGAGTAAGAGATATATATTGTTCAGTTGTAATTTAATTATTTCAACATTTGTTCTTGATATTTGTTAGCTAGCCAAATAACTTGAGAACTCGAACCCCTTAGAAAAAAAAAACAGTTCGTCGAACAAATTTTTTGTTCTATTATCTATTATTCCATCGCGTTACTACTTTTACCGAGTTTCAATGGGAAGAGTGCCTAACAGGTCAGACGGGAGAGTGGAGGGGCAAAAAACGGCATTATTCAAGCGTGCGACCCACCAGTGCTTAAGCCGGACATGAAGAGCTATAGAAATAAAAAATGCTTCTTGCCTCCGTGTTTCGCCTGAGAACTAAACAAAAAGTCTCGAGATTAGGACCCTTTTGTTTCGCAAATATATACGTATGTGCGCTCGAGGAAATGGGAAAGGGGAGTTGCAGCCCCCTCCCTTCACCCTAGTGACGCAGTTCAAGCTCCGGCGAAGCGTTTTCTCAGCTCGTAATGAGTTGCCTTTTACGAGTTGGCTTTTCCTGTCCCCTTCTAGTTCCTAACTGAAAAAAACCTTGACCGTCCCTCTTGCTCATTTTCTCAGCCAATTTGCATCTCTCGAAATTGGACCGTCGGTCCTGTGACCGGAGCTTCATTGTTATCTGCAGCGAGTGTAAAAAGATCCTGATCCAGAAAATTTGACATTTCGGAATAAATATTTTTTTAAAGCCAATTTTGGGTCAATGGAACAAATTCGGTCTCCCTTAACGAAAGGTGGACACTGTTAGGGAAAACCTGTATATGACAGGGAATTTCAAACGCCTTCGAAAAACCAAGGAATTGTCGAAGAAGTAGAGGAAATGTCAAAGAATTCAATGTTTTGTCAGGGAAATAAAGGAAACGTCAGAAATTTAAGATTTTCAACCGGAAGTGATGTTATCCTGGAAAACGTTGCTTCCTGTTTGAAAATCTCAGTTTTTGACCGGAAGTGACGTCATACAGGAAAACGTATGACGATTTGTATGATAGAGGAATGGATTCATTGAACTCTTCAGGGCCATCATTATCGTTGTTTTTTTTATTTACCAATCTGCCGATTGGTCGTTGTGTCTTCTTCGGTGTTCGTGTTGAATTTTTCAGTGTTCATTTGATATACCGTCAATTCGGTGCAAAGGGACTTTACAGCTCTACGTAGTATATAAGATTCATGTACATGAGGTTTTTTTAAACTGGTTACTTTTTACGGGAAATGAATTTGACGTAAACTTTATAGCGGTTCGACAACCGAAACAGCGGCGTAGAGTCGAGTATACGAGAATCAAGTAGGGAGGGAAATACGTGATCAGACGTCGAACAGATGTCGGTGTTATGTTTTCTTTGAGTTTCCGACAGCGCACCCACTCTCCCTCAGATATTCCACAGTTCCATCGTTGGCTGTATTGCGAAGGGAACAAGATGTCGTTAGACAAGAAAAGTTTGTTTTCGCTGTCGCTGAGGGTTGCAAAGATGCTTTGTGATCGGAGTGACTCGAAGAAAAGGAAAAGTCTCGAGAATTGTCGTAAAAAACCTTGAAACTCCAGAACGACAACGAAATCATTAAATCTACAAAGCAAAAACTTTAAATAATAGAGGCAAGGTCTTGCTCGGTAAACATAAGTTATATGTATTTTAAATAAAATGGATGGCTTAAAATGAGTTTGAGAGAAAAATGAAACAACAAGGCGTTGCAGAATACATCCCGATCGATGTTTTACAACATTGTTAATTTCCCGATGCCTGTTTGAGGTCGAGACAAAAAATTTCACTCCCAAGAATCGCTCGCATCTTTATTGCTAATTGTAACGAAAACGGAAGGTAACAAATTTGAGGTCAAGCGACACGCTGGTTTCGTAGGAAAGGGCTCGATGGCGCCCTTCCTGACAACCCCATCAGCATTTCGACCATGCTCGTTTATCTTCTCGATTTATCTTCATTTTTGTGCCTGCTATAGTCCATACTGAAACTACTGCGATCTACGATCTCCTCCCTGCCCCTCGAACGTTATCTGACCCGCGAGGGTAGGCTCGAAGTTGCGGCTGGCTCTCCGAATCGGCGAACTAAGTAGTGACGGCTTGAAAAATGATTCTGGACTAACGGCCGGTTCCTGGTCACTGCCGGCTCTTGTAATTAACTCTATCGGCCGCCATCTCGCAGGCGTCATTTGTGCCTCGAACTAACCGAAACCGGTGAGTATTTTCGAATTCGAGCAAAAAAAAAAAAATTGTAAAAATTTCGTAACGTTGGAAATTTTACCGAGTTGAAAGAGAATAGAATCTTGCGAATTTCTTTATCTCATGGGTGGGGATGAAAAAACTTATTTTTTATCGGTAAATAAAATTGTATAAAAAACTCGTAGAAACTTATGTATAATTTTTGTTTTCTCTACCATCGTGTAAACTACACTTTCAGGTGTCTCTGTGAATTTTTGAAAATTTTCTTTCGCACATTTTTGTCAATATAAGGACCGTTGAAATCCGATTTTGCATATTTGTTTTTAATTCTGATCTTCAAGTTACATTTTTTGTTCAATTTCCAATTTCTTATTTATCTATATTATGGCGTCTTTCCGTTCTATTGTATATCCGTATTTTCCAATCCTCATGGCCAAGCTGAGCCATCCAATTTCTCCCTCTATTTATTTTTTATTTGATTCTATTCCTATCGGGCACGTGGATCAAACGCATTATCCGGAAATAAAACGTCTCGTGTTTCTCCACGAGTCTCAAGTTGTCACGGATGATCGACTTTATTCGATAACATCGATAGCGCTACGCTCGTGATACTGATGTCTTCTCTCCTTTTTTTTTTTTTTTTTTTTGACTACGTGCTCCAAGAGCTCACTCGATTTTTATTGGTCTTTTGGCTCACGCTTCCATGCGCGCATTGTCCACCACGGACACGCCACTGTACCAATTCGGGAACTTACGAGGACAATTTCGTTCAGGTAATATGAAGCAAAGACCAGAATAAAATCAACGTGCAACGTATAGAAAATAACAATAATAATGAAAAGAATCGGAAAACATTGAACCGTATCGTCCTTACCGACGATTTTGGCAACAAATTGCACATGATGATTAAATTTGATATGCTGAAAAAGAGCGAAATTTTGAGTTTTTTTGCCCTGAAAATCAATCATCAAAAGCAATTATTATTCCGATCTAAAACAAAATTGAAAGATCTTACACCCAAACGTATTTCGTATTGTGAGACGATGCTTCGTCCAATTAATGTGTTTCCTGGCCGAAAGATCAAGAGCTTAAGGTGATCAAGAAGCTAATTGCCTTTTCCGGCAGCGGTACGATAGGTAGAGTGGAAAATGGGTGAAGGAAAACATCGGAGGGACGAGGGATCATGGAGTGACGCTAGTAAAGAGACCCTATGCATACTAATCGTACGGTGACCAAACGTAATCTTCCCTTTAATGGAAGACAACATTGACCGCCATTATCTACGGTTAAACTTGGAAGAAAAATATTTTTATTCAATTTTCGAATTGTTGTAATTGAAAAAAAAAAATCAGAGAAACATAACGATAAATTAAAACACATTTTATCGAATAGAAATTGGCAAGTTAGATAATCGATGGAACTTTGGTGGGAATAATTATAGTGAGGTAAATAGCAGGTAGTGCGAAGCGGAGGATGGCTGGGTTGAATATGCTGTTCATGCTAACATGCAAAATAAGAAATTCTATAAAAATGAAAAAATAAAAAACAGAACATTCGCCATATCTATATATTAAGAATATACACACATATCCACAGGTTACAGAATCGATGGTAGGTCGACGAGGATGGTTATCGCGAGGAAAAATGAAAGGTGTTGCGGAGGGAAGGAACGCAGAGTAGGACGAGTTAAAGGGTGGCTGCGTTAGACAATCGATGGTACATTGACGGGGATTATTATCGTGGGGTAAATAAAACGTAGTGCGCAGCGGAGGATCGCTGGGTTGAACATACTGTGCATACTAAAATGCAAAAAATAAAAAATCCATAAAAACGAAAAAATTGAAAATTCCCTCATATTTATATATTTAAAAAAAAAACATATACATTCGAAGGTTAAAGAATCGATGGTAGGTCGACGGGGATAGGTATCATGAGGAAAAATAAAGGGTGGTGCGGAGAGAAGGAAACGGAGAGTAGGATGAGTTAGAGGGTGGCTGCGTAGGTGAGCTTCGGAGGGGATGTGCGAGAACGATAGATCGATGTCGAGTTGCGCACGCAGTCTCTTCCGTCACCGGTCGGTGTGGGGGTCGACGGTGTGGAGCCAGGCTAGCCAGGGTGGCCGAGCAGGGGTTCGGTCGCTGGTGTAGAACCCCTGCCTGGCTGAGATCCAGGGGCTGCGAGAGTTTGAGACCGCACGGTGGAGGGAAACGGGGTGGGGGGGGGGGAGGTGAAGGCAAGGCTCTGGAGCAGAGGCGAGGGATGTGAAGGGCGACGAGTGGGGAAGGGTGAGGGGAAGTTCGGGGGGAGGAAGTAGGTGAAGCGGTGAGTTGCAGCCTGGAGGTTCCTGCTGCTGTCCGCTGTACAGCCTGGGGCTCGCGCTCCTGCCTTTAATTCCGGTGTGTTAGTACTAGCGCTGACCGAGAGCTCCATGGGATCGGCCGATTGCACTTAGACACGCGCAAAGGGTGGGTTTTTCTATGGAACAGCGAAAATTTTCCGCTCGCTTCGGTTCCCATTTGTTTTTCCTTCATTAAGGGATGTTCACATATTTTGAAGAAATCAGTAGGGTTAAATAACGTAAAAATCATAAATAGTACAAATAAAATGGGTTACCGATTTTTGATTAAATAATGGCTCATGGCGGAGTGTGCCGTCGGGGCTCGGCAAATAATAGCGGAGATTTCTATCAGTCATTAGAAAGTTAATTACTAATGGTGGAGTGGTTCATACACATCGGAATATTAGTTGGTAAATGAAAAATAATGGACAATGGCAAAGAGTCTCATAAACTCTTAGGAATATAATGGGCAATACCAGAGATTTCCATTGCCCGTTAGAAAATTAATAGTTAATGGCAACAGCTCCGTTAGCCGTCAGAAAAATAATCAGCCGTAAATACGATTACCCATTAAAAAATGAATGGTCATCAGGATAATGATTGCCAATTGCATAAAGTACCATTACCTGGTATACCTCCGATAAATAATGAATAATGGCAGCGAGCTCGCTTACCCGTTGGAAAAATAATGGGCAATCGGGGAAGGTTTCCATCACCCATTACCGAAATAATGGCCGCTCCCTCACGCACCATATGAGTGTAATGCGTGTACAATCCTTCCGTGTTTTCCATGTCCTCCCCGATTCCTTCGACGATACGAAGCAACGAAACCAGCGAAACAGAATGAACAGCACTTTCGGAGCGTGTCGAGCAACGGCAAAATGGTTCAGTGGGGGGGTTGACTAAAGCGTGGTGGAGATCTCGCACTCGGAGGAGAATGGAAATGTTCGATGGAGAGTACACCCCGAGGGGAGTGTAAGTCGAGTGGGAGTCAGATGAAAGAGACTAGCAAGCAAGGGACGGTGTGTTGATGGGGCGGGGGAGGGGGGGGGGGGGGTAAGGGTGCGATAAGAGGGTTGCATCGATAGAACTGTATGAATGAGAACGGAATGGAGGAAAATGTTGAGTCGAAAATGGGGAAATATTTTTTAGATAAAAAAGGCACATTGACGGAGTAAGACGTCGCATGATATAGGAGCGTCCGAAGAAGGGCATTTAAAAAAAGCCCAATATGCAGCAAAAAAAAAAAAAAATGGTCGCGGTCATAAATGAATTAAGGTAGAGGATCAAAGGGTCCACAATATAGAAAAGGGTGAGAGAGGCGTGTAAAAAACGAAAAACAAGGGATGGAAACAAAAAGTGGTGCCACGGGACACGAGTAAGAATAGCAAAGGTTGCTGACGGTCGAAAAAAAATAGAGAGGGTGCGCCGAGTTTTGAGGGTCGAACGAGAGACTAAAATAGAGAGCAAGTCTACAAAAAAACCTCTCCTCAGGAAAATAAAACAGAGTGGAGGACGAGCGAGGGTGCACGTATTTCTGAGGGTCAAAAGAGGGTTGAAAAAAAAACGAAAATAAGGAAAAACGAAAAAATTCCGTGGTGATAAAGCGGGATCGAAGGAAAAAAAAAGATAACTCTGAAAGAGGGTGTATGAAAATCCTACAAAATTTACATAAAATATAAAATACCGCGGAAAATAAATGTTTTGGCGGCGGAATAGTTTTGAAAGTACGTAACGATAGGTTTCTGAAAACCCGATCGGTGAATGAGGTTGAAAAAAAATTAAAGGATCGTTGTAAAAAAGTAAATAAATAACGAATGAAAACATAAATCCCTAGTTAACGAGGAGTTTACAGGGGTTTTAAAAAGTGAAGAAAACATTTCGAAACTACATTATAGTATGTTTCGTGAAATCCTGTCCATGAATGAGCATGACAGAAATTTAAGGAATGCTGTAACAAGAAAAGAAAATTAAGGGATGAAAAAACAAATTACCGTAGTTAAGGGAGGCATTTTTAGGGGGTTGCGATAGAGAGGGAAATGTTTCTCTGCGAATTCTCCCTCCCCTCTCGGTTGTCCTCGGCCGAAGGGGTGGGGGCGAGACGGGAGAAGGAGTGGGGGCGAAGGACGGCGCATGGGGGAGCGAGACACGCGACCCTCTCACCTGTTTGCCGAGCCGCGCCAGTCTGGTTTACGCGCCCGGTCATTCGCTGCCTTCTACTACGGTCTCTCTTGTAGCCGAAGCCCGTAACCGAGGACGACCCCGCTTTGAGTCGACGCTACAAGTGGTCCCGCGAGCTTTCGACCTTTCGGCGAGGGCAGCGTCAATTTTACCGCCGATGCTGCGAAGTCGAACACATCGCATGTCGATGATTGTCGATTGAGCAATACCACCGAACACGATCCGAACGCCGATAGTGCCCACAATAATTCGTACTCGTCGAAAATAAAAAATAAAAAAAATAGTCGACCCTCAATAAATTTCGTGAATTTTGTGTTTTTTTTGTTTTTTTTTTTAAATCGAGTTTCTATTAAACTCTTTTTGTTGTTGTAATTATTGTGGGTACATTTTTGTTACCAAGTTGGACACTGTGAATTTGACACTTGTGAAAGTTGTGAACTATTTTCGGAACTTGGAAAAGACTTTTTTTTTTCGGTAGTGTCTTCTGACTTTTTGTTTCTTTTTGTTGTTGCTTTTTTCTGAGAAAGAGAAAGATCGACGCCGTTGCCGGATTGCCGTTTGGGTGAGTCTCGTCACGCGAAGTCATGATGTCAACTTGTTGCCCGAGTATCCGCGTTTTCGGATTTTGCTGTACTGTCTCTCGACATCGAAAATATGTAAAAAAAAACATGTTTGCTTTCATATCGCTGTCTCATAATTTTCCTTTATTTGCCAAGCTTCTTCTACGAAAAAACATCTTTTATTTTGTTGGCTATCCCATAGACGAAGCATTTTGAATAGAGGGGAATAATGAGGAAGCGATTTGAAAATCCCAATTTTAAACTTTTTCATTTATTCATTTATTTATCATATATAATATAAGGTTAAAGGCTTGACAAGTCACGTTTTTTGTTACAATTGCCAACGTCGTAATTATTAACTTTAAGCCGAAACAGCGATAATCGGAATTTAAAAAACGTTACAATGAAATTTTGAAAATATTTTAATCATTGACAACACATTTTATGTGTGAAATTTCTGCTTGATCGCTCGAGGCATAGCCTCCGTTATAGCGTTCTTCCGTTGTAGCGGTTTGAATTTTTAGTCTGATTCTTAGACACACATACACACATCCGGAAAATTTTTTTGCATGTGATTTTTCGATGTTTTGGAACATTTTGAGTACTTTGACAAAAACATTTTGTATTCATTTTTTTCCACGTCCACGAATTTGAGTAAAATTTTGTTCGTTTTTTTGTGGATTGATCCTCGCGTATGATATATTGATTAAACAAAATCATAATCATTTAACAACCTCTAACATGCTTCTTCGTGAAAGAAATTTTCTTTGAGCCATTGGAATATATTTTTAAAACGTTTCTAAAACGACAAAACCAAGAATACAAATCTTACTACTAGTGCAAGTAAGTTCAGGTCAGACAGTCAATAATTCATCATTTACGGGATTCCTCCACGACGGCAATATTATTTGTGTCTTTGCTTTATACAATACTTTGTTCTGAGCTTTAGGTACGATACAATAAATGATAAAAAATGTGGCAAATAGTGCAAGAGAATTTTGGTCGGACAATCGATAGTTCACCCGATTAACTGTTCAGGACGGCGGTAGAGGTATGTTCGAGGGTTATTTGCGACGTGGAAGAATACACTGTTCTCAAGGCCATCGATGGGAAAGTCGGTGAGGGTGAAACACAACGAGCCTCGGGTGAATAAATAGGTCAAGGCAAAGGTATTACCGTAGCGTCCTGTTTCACGACTGAACATCGCAGCAACAGAGGCTTTTCAATATATATGCACACACACACACACAGACTTTATGTATGTGTGGCGTGTTCGTTGGATGACGTACATGTTGTATAGAAAATCAACTCTATGGGATATCGAATCACCGATTTAATTGGCAAAGCGTGGGGTCGAGGTTCATATCGAGATCGAAATATCGAGTCGTCGATTTCATGAGCTCGAAATTGATTCATTTTCGATACAATTAAAAATTGTAACACCTTCGATATTTTTTTACCACTTTAGTGTAAAAATGGGAAGGAAAAATATGTATTAATGGACGATTCTCTAGCAATTGGACGATACAAAAAAAATGTCTAATTTTTTGTTTTAAATTACATTGATCTGGCACAAATGTGTTGGAAAAAAATGTGGAATAGAGAGAAGTATGGTAAATCATTTTTTTCCATCAGTTTTCGTGCCGCGTTAATCGCAGACGTCGGACTGTTAAACCGTGAAATCGGCACGCGACGCGTTTATTCGATCGAAGTAGTCAAGTAGGGCAAGCTACGTGTCCGCGTGATTTCAGTCAAAGTGCGTCCGAGAGGTTTACTTTGCGGGTGAGGAAGAAATAAAAACTAGGTCAAAAGCGAGCTAGATTTCTACAACTCGCATGTTATTCCATGTATCGTGGGAAAAAAACAGGTCCAATTACACATTGACACCAATGAAAAAAAAAAATGGTTTACCTGCATCTGACTGGTTGCGGACTCTACTACTTGTTGTTCGCTCTAGCTCGACGCGGGGTCTGATACTAGAGGTCGAGGTTTCGCGTCAAACACTTTCAATTCAAAAAGTTTTTCCGATGTCAAAAAATGAATTTATTTCCCAGCGTCTGACCAGTCGCGATTTTACCACTTTTTGTTTCCTCATAGAGGAAGCTTTGTAATGGTGAAAAAAAAAACATTTCGAGATTTTTATGAAAACGCATTCAGAATGTTCCAAAACATCGAAAAATCACATTTAGAAAACATGTCTGGACGTGAAAAATTCAAAACGCTATAACTCGAGAACGCGTTGACCGATCAAGCTGGAATATGCCACACATCATGGGTGATCAATTGTTAACATTTGGTCGAAATTTCGTCAAAAAATGTTTTTTTACATGTTCCACCTCCAATACACTTTAAGGTTCTCAATGAAACGTTTTCAATTTAAAAAGTCTTTCCTGACTTCACTTTCGAATTACATTTTTTTTTCTAACTGCTTGAAAGAAAAACATTTCAAATTTCTTCAAAAATCATTATTTTATCCTCTGTTTCAAAACAATCCTTTCTGGCTTGTTAAAGTGAAATACATTGTTTCTGATTTTCTTTAACAAAAATAAATGAGTTTCGGAATATTTTTCTATGGGTATCATTAAATTCGAGGCTGGGAGGAGTGAGCAAGTAGTGCAGGTCAACGAAGCTCAGCCATCTCATCCAACTCAGTAAACTAGTGACGTCACTGCCTTAGAAATTACGAATTATCTTACGGAAATCGTGGCCTGGATTAACCATACATTGGAGCTGGTTCCGACGAAGGGACTTCTTAATCCACTCATTGTACTAGACATTTCGTTTCTGACCACGTAAGCCTCGTAAACATTTTGAGCTGAATAGAGTAAACCCGGTTCTCAGAGCTTCGAGTGTCCCATAATCGTTCTACTCTCTTGTATCTGTGGAGCGGCCGCACTATCAGCCTCTAATCTACTCCGGAAGTCAGTATATATCGCATTTACTTCCGCAACACTAATCCTTTATTTATTTTCGAGTTCAACAGCAAAAAAAAAAACCATCTCCTCGATTTCTCCGAAAACCATGGTTATTGATTTTTTTTTCTTCTACAGAGTGGTTCGTTGAATTTTATCGAGAAAATTATAGGTAAAATAATCCGTTGAGCGCAAAAAGATAAAGAGCGTTTAACTCGCTCTATTTAAATCGTTTGGACTATAGAGGAAAGCGGGGGGGGGGGGGGGGGGGGGGAGTCGGACACCTCACCGTAGCTTTCGACAATTTAAATCCATTTAGTTCTCGAAAATTCGAGGATTAACGAGGCGTTAGCTGCTATCCGTTATCGTTCAATGATTATAATGGTTCCCTCCACTCGTCGATAAGTACAGAAAGTCCTCGTTGGTACCATTATCGATATCGAAGGTGTGCGAGTCGCGATCGGTTCATCCGAATATCCTCACGATATCGAAAACTGATAAAAAAAAATAAAAAAAATTGAATTGAATTAATATAAATATTGATTTAAATAAATGTTACCACAGTTGTTGTTCGGCCAGAGAGGATAGTATTATTGTTGACATTATTATCATGACAATCTTCATATTGAAAATATAAATATTCGAAAAATTGCATATGGAAATGTCGTTCCTTCAAAATGTATCTCTTCTAAATAAATACGCAAATAAATACATAAACAAATAATGACAAAACTCTACTTGATCGGGTGCTTGGAAAAAATCGATGTCCCCTCGCACCCCAACAGCCCAATACCGGAATCCCCTGACCGGAATTCAAATTTGTTGTGACTGCGAACTCGAGTACCTACTCGATTTCCCCAATGGACGGTCCCGTTAGTTCTGCTCTCGTGAGGGTGCCCGTTACGTCACTCCAAAGGCGAAATATGCATGAATTCACGGGCATCGGTTCAAGCATAAATCAGAAATGCATGACGTTCCCCAACGCTCGGTGGGATCGGGCAAGCGTCAAATATGAGGAGCCGGCTTCGGAGAGTTCCGGAGCTTTGCCCCTGCAGTAGTGGATGGATGGAGATACAAAACACCCCTTCCACATCCTTATTTCTCCTTCGCTGCGTTCATCGACATTTTTATTATTTTTTTATGTTTTTTATTTTATTTTTATGGAACCGTTCAGCCTAAATGCAAATCGAGCCTTTCCTACTCGTTTCACGCCCAATTTTAGTATGCCTCCCTGGTAGCCTGACCTCAAAACGTTTCATACTTTTTTATCGGACCAAAAAAAAAAAAAATCGAAGCGACAACGCTTCTTTTCATCCATTTTCAATTTTTCAATGGAACACGGCTTTTTCGTTTTTTTCCATCTATTTAGAGAACAAAATAATGCAGAGACCGAATAAAAAAGAAATAAAAAAATGTCACTGATTTTCCAGAACGTAACATAATAAAATTATGGAATAAAAATCTTTCTCTTGATTTTAATATAATATATTAATATTAAGCGATACCTTTTCATGGCTTCGCTCGAAAATTTCAAAGTTCCCGCAAGCACGCATTTTTCTCTCACCGGGTCTTGCTGCCGACGAGGTAGAAATAATTTTCAAAAATAAACAAAGCTCTCTTTCCTCGAGTAGTGGAGAGACGTCGCTATGGCAATTTTATCGTTTCCGTCGGTGTTTCACCTTCTGAGCTTTCCCGCAATAAATATATCAACAATATCTCATGCAAGCTCGCCCGGGTTGAATAGGTGCGCGTCTAAGGGGATTCGCAAGCTCGCAAGCTCTGAAAACTCGCAAGTACCGACGACGTCTTTAAACTGAGCTTTCGTACTTTCCATCGTCATTTTACTTGACGACGCCATCGTTTCTCACTCTCTTCCACGAGATAAAGACTCGAAATGGCCCCGAAGTCGAGAGCTTGCGGAGCGCCGGGCTTTGCAAGCTCTCGAACATTTTTATTCCAGCGTTTTGTCATACTCGACTCAGACTCTATGTCGTCGAGGAAACTCCGCAAAGGAAGCGAATATCTAAAAAAAAATATTTTTTCACGTATGCAAAAAAATTCGTAACTTATGCAAAGAACATATATCTTTACCGATTTTTTTTTTGTTGATACATTGAAAACATTGTTGAAAATTTACAACCATGTTTACACTCAGAACAAAAAGTTATACCTTGGCGTGCGAACAATTTATTGAACAACAGCTGATCAACACACTTCGAAAAAAAAAAAAAAAAAAACTGTTACTAATTTACAGGGACTTCCAATGTCACATGTACTAACCCATAATGCGTTCTGGTGATGAAATATTTGTCGATAGTCCGTAATTGGTAAACCGGCTTATTTTCGTAACCACCGAAAAATGTACAGTAAAACCTCGGCATCGGGTATCGATAATTCGATCGTGCTCGGATGGAGCATGCCAGGTTATTATTAATTCTCCGGCCGGACGATGCACGTCAACATTTCGGAAACGTTTGACAAATAATCGTGTGGGCGGGGGTTCGACCGCGATATTGGAAGCTTCAATGCTTTTCATCCTTGATGGGCCGTCCGCAGTGAGCAAACCAATGTGTTCGAGGGCGTACCGATTAATCGACATACCCACTCGCATACTACACACATACACTCATCACAAACGAATAACCTCGTCATTTAATACACGAACTTCGTTGGCAACGCAAAGCGAGATTATGCACTGCGTAATACCTCATAATATTAGTACAATGCTCGCCCACATATCGGTATTGTATTATTTAACCAAGCGAGATTGCTATGTGAGATTCATTAATTATTCGTAAACACTGGCAAGTGCCACGTACTTGTATTATTCTGTCATTAAAACAAAACAAAAATCGCTGCCGCCTTGGTCGAATACAGCAACCGGCGTGTGACGACCCCTCTCGAGTGCATGAGCATACAATAAGGTCCTTAGAGGGATCAATATAATAATCTTTTTATCGAATAATAATGATAATAACAATAATAATTGTTGTTGCTATTATTATTATGATAATAATAATAATAATAATTATTATTATTATATACAGGGACGAAAGCATCGAAGATAAATACAATTTTAATTAAAGACATAGAGATTCGTGTTTCATCGTCGAAAGTTTGCCCCACGAGATTCTCGTGAACTTCTCTCATCCCTGTCGAGGTGTTTTGTTACCTCGGAAACTTCGGCCAACGGGGAAACGCGAGTGACAAGTTCCTCTTGCTCCCCCCCTGCAAACAATTCTGATTTGGTTCTCGATAGTTTCGTATTCGCAAAAATTTATATTTTATTACCAACATAAAAAATGCGTACTTTTGGATTCTTTGAAAAAAACAAACCGCTGTCACTTACCATCGAATAGTTGAAGCCTGCGATTTTTTTTTCAGCCTCATCGACTTTTCTCGAAATCTTAGATTTGCGCTCCGCGCCAGGTCCAAATCTGTCTGAAAACAGGAAAGCTGAATAAAAAGGTTAAATTTTTATCAACAACTGCAGAAAAAAATGATACCATCCGTTTTTTTTTTTTTTTTGCCGAGGGACAGAACAAAAACGATAACGGTTCCCCTATTGTCACAGAAAAATAAATAAAAAAATGAAAAAATAGCGTATAAAAGTTCAACGCAGCAGACTAGCCGATAGAATCGGTGGACAGTGCTATCAGAGGGGAGATAAGAGAGCCTCATTGCGAAGCGGAAAGATTAACGTAAAATACTAATTAAAAAAATACGATAACAGCTGTGATTAAAAAATAATGATAAGCACCTGAAATTCATGCGGGTACAGAATTTCCGGAGCATACTGCGAGAGAAAGAGAGAGGCGGGGGAGGGGGGGGGGGGAGGCATGTGGCCGGGAGGACGCCGACAGCAGGAAGGGAATAATGGAGGGCAGAGATTTCCAATTTCCCGTATAACCGAGAAACCGCAAGCCGCGATGTAAATTGGAGCCTCGCGAATCGACATACCGACGTGAGATAGCGTTTCATACTGATTTTCACCCGATTTCACCTTGGCGGCCTGATACGCTGAGTTTTCACGAATATCCGATGTAATGAAGTCAATTTTGCAGCCGCGTAGCGGAATCGGCTTTTTGCTTTCAAATTTTTTTATTAATTTTTAATTATGGAAAATAATGATAATAATAATAATGATAATAGCAATAAAAATGTCAAGACCGTAATAACGATCGATCTGTGAATAATCACATTTACTGAACACATTTCGACTTTTTAAAATTTAACCCCTCAAAGTGAATTTATTAGAAGTATGTTTTTGGATACGTATTCGATAGGTACGAAAAAAAGTGCCCACGAGACAAGGTTAAGGAAGAAAAATCTGAAAAAATGTCAACAAATTATTCCGTCACTGAGGCGCATTAACCAAATGTTGTCAGATTTTTCTCTGACGTCATCAGAGCTCAAAGAGCGCAGCCACTCGTAGAATACATTTTTTTGATGTGGCAAAAGGTTTGTGAAATGAGGTTTTTTTTTTATTAATCTTGAAAGTGCGCTACTACGTATAAGGAAGTAGAGTGCAGAGACGGAAGTGTGCCCGGTGTAAAGTACAAGACAATAAGTAAGAGACAAGAGAGGAAGAAAAAAAAGGAAAAAATAGTTCACGTTGACCCAAACAGGGTAATTGCCCCGTGGCGCATGGGTTAATTAGGCAATGAGTAACTTCTTGTCGACCAGTACTAACGGCTGCCCAGTCGCTGTCTTAATTATAATGAAGGTCTGCAACGTGTTTCGGGATGGAAGATTCAGGAGGAAACAAAAAGAAAAAGAAAATACAGTTGAATTTATTGACCCGCGAAGTACAACCATTAATGAGATTTTCGTCTATAATAACTGCTAATCTGAATCTTTTAACCCATTGACATAAAGATAATGATAATAATAATAATAATTCAGTTTGACTGTGAAAAAAAGTCTGTGAGAAATTTGAGCTTCAGTGTTTTTTACAGTCTGTTAGTATTAGTTCGTCATAAAAAGCTCATTAGCAAAAAAAAAAATCACAAAAAAAAATGAAACAACGCCGTTTTATTTCACCGTTTACGTGGCTGAGAAAAAAGGAAGAAACACGTGTCTCCGCAGTGGTCACGTTAGTTCTGTGGTCACGATGAGACGGACATGTACACAGAGAGTGCACCATAATGTATCAAGTTCCAGCGCCAGAGAGGGAGAGAAAGAGAGAGGGAAAGAGGGTTAGCTGGAGAAAGAACCGAAGGGGTTGACAAAAGAGTAAAAAGAGTCGCCGACATAGTCGCCCGACTGGCTTTCACACGACAAGCGAGAAAGGTACACTACGCGTTTTCCCTTGTAATATCGATCGTTCCGTCGCTTTCATACGTCGCTTCCTCATGCCCGTGGCATTTCACGCTCGTTCAAACTAGCATGCATTATTTTTTTCTTTACCTCACGCGTTGAAACAATTGTCTCGAATTTACCGCAACCGCATCGACATAAAATTGTCACGGCTACTTTGCTACCGAAACGACTACGCATTATTAAATATATAACATTTATTGAATTCGTCGTTTTAAATTTATTGAAACAACGACGATAAAAAAAGGATAAAGGTAATTATTCTCTTTTTTTGGATCCGTGCGCCTCAAATTGAAAAATCGGTAAGAGGTTCGTGTTGAAGCACTAATTGGAACGAACGCAAAGTCAAACGCTACAAGAGTCGGAGCGGGTTTGAGAAAGCGAGCGAAGCGATTGAGCTCATCCGGTCGGCCTGGGGGCTTCGGGAAACCAGCAGTTCTCGATTAGGATCGTTCTCTTTCGTTTCACCTCTCATTTTCATTTTCCTCTCCAGTGTTCCTTTCTTCGAGCCCTTCGTTTGAGGGCGATGAACGTGCTTCATTCCACGTCGGGCGTGTTCCTTTCAATGGTCGCGCCGCAATGCTGCCCAACCCAACCGTTTCTTCGCCACTATCCTCCTCCCGAACCCGCCGGACAGAGAAGAAGATCCCGGGCGGAGAGAAAAAACTCGCGCAACTTATCGTACACCGTCGAAATGGTTCGCCGGGCGTACTCGATGAAAACTGCCTCGCGAATCCGTCGAGCGTGACCCGCCGAATAAAAATGGTCGGTACGCGAGCGGAAAACCTGATCACCGTATAACTCTGCGGATCGTGGAGAGATATAGAATATGTACGAAAATAGAAGCGATTTATTGAAGAATAAAGTTTCGAAATTGCCGCGCGAATGGCTTCATTCTCGCTGCATGTTTTTCGTCGAAAACTTCGCGACGGAAAAATTTTGTGTCTGAGTATCATTGAAAAATTCTACTTTCGTTACGATCGGACGAAAAATACCTTCGGGAACTATTGAATATAGAAAGTTTCCACTGATAACAATTTTTATCTCGCGAACGAGGAGTCGGACGGAAAATTTCGTACCTTTATAAATTATTCGAACCGATGTTCAGAGCACGGGAAAAAGTTTTGAAGCTCATAGCAGAATTTTGTAGTCTTCGATCAGCTTGAGCTTCAAAACCGTCCCGGCCTTGCAAAACTCTCCGAACGCCTCTGCGAATTTTTTGCCAGAGTCAAAACGCCTAATCAGAGGTCTCCTCATTTGAAATTCTTAATCCGTAGACCCATTCGCAAGAAAAAAAAAAACTTGCGTGTGATTTGAAGGAAAAGAATATATATAAAAATTGACTTTCCGCGAGAAATTGGTGCCCCGGAAGCAAAGGCTCGCGATCGGTGAGCCCATTCCGATGCACCGAGTCAGTGAATCGGTGGTACTTCGGTGAAGGGTGGCCAATCGAGGTCGCCCGTGTACATTGCCTAGTTGAAAGTTGGGCTTCGCCGAGTGACCGTGGTATAGATAGAGAAATACAGAACCGAAGCAGTGGTGAGGGAAATCGATTTCGTCGGGGGATGAGAGTGCGAGCACAGTGGCAATTTCGATGGAAAAAAAAAAAAAAAAAAACAGTATGGAGGTATCGGCGCGAATATACCATGGGAAAGAATGTCGGATAATTGGGTATTGTATTGACAAACGACGAAGCATCACGCCACATCCCCGAAACCTCTATATTTTCCGACGCGTCTGACCTTCCATTTGTACTTCATACACCTAACCGTACACATATATAGTCCGCGATACATATCGCGACGATGCGACTAGTAACAAGATCCTCTTTTATTCTTTCATCTCCACATCGGATAATAAAGAAAGAAGAAGAAATAAAATACAAATAAAAGACTTCCCGATCGAATATTGAAGTAGGGTTTTTTGAGGTTGCATGCATTGCCTTATTTTATTAATTGTCATCGAGCACGGAGTCGTGTTTTAACTCGGAACCTTCATTTCATGTTTTTTATTCTACTTCTATTTTTATTTACTGTCTCTTGCAGCGTTAAATATTCTACGATATCGAGGGCCGACCGTTTTTTTGTTTTGAGAATGTAGCTACATCTGACACCTCGTGGAGAGTAAACTCCGAGCTCTAATGGATATAAAAACGTGGGGTCTTTTCCAGGAACGCCGACAATTTTTCTTTCACTAAAAAAAAGCCTTTTTCGCATCGCTATTTTGTTCGAAACTTTCCAGACGAGCTTTTTTTTATTTGTTCTTCACGTAACTTTCCACTCGTAATAATAACAACACTGTTGGAACGAGTCGAGTTTTTGAAAAAGCAATTCGGTGAATCTCGAGGGTCCACTTTTCGCCCTACGACCAATTCGTTTGAGCAAACGAACTTTTCGATCCGATTTTTTTTAACGTGCTCCCTAGAGCTACCTCTGAAAATCGTCTGCTGCTCACGCGAAAAATCATTTCATATTTCGAATTCGGAACGGCCAAAACAATGTTTTTTTTTCACAACAGTCCGTGTGCGAATTGTAAAATTGAAAGGCTCAAAACAATTCCAAAAATTATAAAAATATGAAAAATATACTCAAGTGTCGGCCTGCTAATGGTTCGCTTTGTGCTCTCACCCGCAAGCTCTCTGTCTATGAGGTAATGAATCATTTTTATTTCACAGAATACACCGGATAAACAAGGCATAGCCCGCGTTGTGGAAATGTCGGAGAGAGATAATTAACGTATCAACTGTCGGAGCTTTAATGGAAGGTCCGATGAGATTGTTTTATGAGAAAACTTTCTTCTCTTCCCCATGCCTATCTTCATCACACGCCGGTGTCCCGCCGCGTCAGGGAAACTGATAGCCACGGAACATGATATATCTTCATTTTCATAAATCCCATCCGCAATTTTGGCCTGACGGAAAAACTAGCTGCATGGAACGAACATTGATCACAATATTTTTCTCGCAATTTTCAACAATTGACGAGTCTTTAAAAATCGTTCAACAAATTACGAATCTTCGAAGAATTTTCAACAATTAACGAATTGTTGAATATCGTTCAACAATTGATGAGTCGTCAAATATTGTGCAGCAATTTACGAAACATTGTAAATCGTTCAACAATTAGTCAATTGTTGAACGATTTTCAATGTTTTGCCATTCAATGTGTAACCATTCGTCAATGGCTACAGCCACAGTCGTCGACGTCACAGATAAGACACTCATGCATTGGCGACTATTTATCGTTGATTACACGATCCGCATCGTAATCGGAATTCACGTGGGAAATCCTAGGACGAGCAACTCGTATGTATATTCCAGTAAGGCATGTATTTATGTCTCACGGTTGGGCGCCAGGATTAACCAAGCAGTACGTACCTGTGAGGAAAGAGAAGGTGTGGAACATCGGCATTAGCGAGGCGTATAGCGTAGAAGGTGAGAGGGGGGGAGGAGGGGGGAGGCTTGTGAGGGTGACTTGGCCTAATTAATAACTACAGTTAATTACTTAATTATTCACGCTAGTAATTAGTAATTACGAGTCCCACATCGGTTCGGGCGGGATATAAATTCTTAAGCGCAGCATACCGCATCTTCCCTCCGGGCTGTTCGACCGCGATATACCGTGTCCAATCTCCGTCTCCTGCGCACGCTGCAGTATATCCCCGGGGGTTGAAATTGCAGCGGTGCCCGCCGCATTATTTGTTTTTCTCATTTATCGATTTCTTTTTTTTTTTTCGACGATCGAAGCTCAGCTTATATATTCTTCAGCGTGGAACGAACAATGTTATTATTGCGTTGTTTTAGGCTTTTGTTTCAGTGGCTAATGCTACATTACTCCACGAGGGCGAAGAACGTTTAGTTAGAAAAAGCGTTTCGCACGAGGGATGTACGAAATTTTTCATCACAAGGTGCGAAAATGGCGGTTTTACGCACGCGAAGCGGGCGGAAAAGTGGCAATTTCCGCACCGAGTGATGAGAAAGTATTTTTTTGTTTAACAGAAGGCTGGATGTAAATTTAGGGGCAGCTTTTGTTAACATCGGTATTTTTCGGCTTGAAAAAGAATTTATGATTTTTTGTTTTAAGGGGGATGAAAACTAAATTTTCTCGGAGAAATAAATCTTTTCCCTTTCGTCACCTCTTCGTCCTCTATTTCGGGGCTTTACTGCGAATCATCGTGGCTGTATCGAGCGACAGAATTTTTCGCGAGGATTTTTCCGCCAGGGCCGGCGATATTTTCGGTGATTAAACGCGAAAGACAAGGAAACGCTTCTCGAGCCGTGAAATTGCCTCTCCAGTCAATCACCCCTTGTGCAATGTCTTCGTTTTTTTCCAAAGCCCACTCTCTCCCTCTTCCTCCCTTGTCCCTCTTTATTCTCCCTGTGCACTTTTTCCTGGGGTTGAAGCAGAAAATGTTTTCCCTTTTCCGAACTGGCTTCGTGAAGTGAGATCTGGAACTATTTTTTCGTGTAAAAAAAAAATATCTATTGCGAAAAAAATTAGTACCATATCATTTTTATTGTTAATCAATAATTAAAACAATAAATAAAAACTATTTATTGTTTTCTAATCTAATCTAATCGTCTGAAAATGATATGATTTTTTTAGCCTCCTTCGAAAGAAAGCGCAATATGGAAACCTCTTCGTCAGCAGATCGTTGTTGCAGCTCTCATGTTTTTTGTTCTTCTCTTTATTTATCTTCTCTCTGTGGACAGGATGAAAGGTGGATGTGAGAACAAATGGAGAAAGTTTTACGAAAAGCAATATTGCGCTCGCGTGCTGTATCCTGACGGTAATTAATAAAGTTCGCACGTGGATTCGTGATCTAAAGAAGAGCGGAGCGGAAAGAGCGAGAGAAAGGGATCAGGGAAGGGCGAAATGAAAATAAATCGTGTTATCGTGTGGGAAAAGCAACCAGTGCGTATCATAGACGATCAATAATTGGAACATGAAGTGAATATTTCATGAGAATGAAATTGGCACTTCATGAACATCCCATGAAGGTAACACACTTCGATAGACACTTCATGAACATTCCATGAAAGTGCAATTGAAACTTTATGAACATTTCATGGGCTGAAATGATTGAAACATTCATTCATGAATGGCGCATGAACATTTCATTTGCTGGAATCCAAATTCAAGGGTGGTTTGAATTAAAAACTGCATCGACTGAGAACGCCTATTATAAATTCATTTGAAGTCAAAGCTACTGGTGTAAGACCGATATCGCGGGGTGAATCGGCTAACTGGAAGCTAAACCAACTCGATAATAGATATCTAATTACCTTCGGGCTACAGGCCGCCGTTCCGATCGCATTTCATAATCCCAATGCCCCGGATTAATTAACGGGCTTATAACGGGAAAAGCTCGTTACGCGACTTCCTTGCCTCCTTTACCATCTCAAACCCCACCACGATAAATTCGTGAACGCGCAATATCAGTGAATCTCCATCGCTCTTCCTCCTTCCCAACCCCCGTCTTTCTTTCTTTCTTTCTTTTGTGTAAAATGGTATACCATCTTCTTCCGTATACCATCTCTTTTCTTCTCGAAGCCACCACCCATCAACCCACCTTCGCCACAGGCTAATAAATTGATTACGGACAGTTTAATGAAAATTCGTTCGCGGCACGTGTACGTGTACGTTACCCTGTACATAAATACAATACAATTCCAGGGGCTTCCACTCCAATTTGTACGGATCCTGGTAGGAGAATTTGTTTTTTTATTGATGCGTGCTTCGGTCGAAATCGTCGATAGGCAACAGATTAAGGGCACAACATTCAACGGCCTTAACAGTGAACACCCAAACTGTTAACGGGCCAATCGTCAACGGTCCAACCGTCAACGGTCCAACCGCCAACGGTCCAACCGCCAACGGCCCAACCGTCAACGGTTCAACCGCAAACGGTCCAACCGCCAACGGTCCGCCTATTGACGGCGGTAGAAACTGCATGACCGCTTGTACAAACTGACGAACGAAGCCCAACGGGCAATACCCGAACTGTTAACGGTCAGCTGTTAGCGATCAACGGCGAGAAACGAAAGTGGAAATAATGTAGCGAATAGTTAGGTGGTAGAGACTGTATGGCCACTTGTACAAACTAACGAACAGTGTCAACGTAGGGGACGAGAAGTACCGACGGGTTGAGCGGTTCCAACCCGCTTCAACTGATCCAATAGCCTCACTCTCTGTCAGCATGCAACAAGAGTCGACTATATTCCCTCCCCACTGCTATACACCGGTCAATTAATCGCCAGCAACTCCTGAGGACACGTCAGTTTGCCACTTGCCTCAACATCACTTCGGAATTCCAATACGTGTCTAGTAGTTAATCTCCCCCCCTCCAGTGTTCGTGTCGTAACAGCATTCATCCAACACTTGACCCACGTCGATAGCGAACGATAACAACGACAACACATGTTAGCTTCGAAGGGTTCTCGCTGAAAACAGTTACAATTCAATTTATTCAGTTAGCTTGCACTAACGAACCTGAGGAGTTTGCTATCGAAGCCCTGAAATGCCGCACGTGTCCGCGTGCCCCCTGTTTTCAATCCGGCGCAACTTTGCCGACGATCAATATTTCGGCTTTTTTGTAGCGAAATCGAAACGGCAGAATGTGAGCAATTTGCCGGTGAAGGTGCCATGAAGAGTCGGCGGAGCGTATTCAAATCACATGCTGCGATAGCGGAATACCCGGATCTCTCGCGCACATGTGGGCCATCCGGGGTATAACGTAATCCAGGGGACAAGGATTAATCGTCGCAATGTTTCCGATAGTAAAATCGAAATCTTGCTGAATGAAATCGCTCGGTATACATCAGTCGCTTATCGGGAGTCACTGATAACGCTCGGTATCGAACGCGAAGAGCTTAAAAGCTTTTCGAGCTTTTTTTTTTTTTTGTTCTGTTCGTAGCCTTTCGACAGCTATCCAACGTCGATATACTAGGATATTGCGAACGTCCCTATCAATTCTGTTTTTGTTATTTACCAATCAATGCTGCAGATTACCGACGATCGCATTCACAAAACGCCAACGATACATTTCGACGAAATGGAAAATTATGTAGCAACAGAGAATTAACAGTTCAGTTCAGTCTCGTACTCTATACTGTATTGATACTTTATTTAGTATTGGCAGGATGTTGTGACTCGAGCGCCTCGCGCCCTCGCTGTGAACTATGGAAGTCGAAACCGGAAATGGGGATTTCCGGAGATTTAGTGAGAATACGTCACTTTCGGTTTGATAATCTCATTTTACAAACCGAAGTGACGTCATACGGGAAATACGTCACTTCCGGTCCAGAAATTCTTTTTTTTTTTTTTTTTTACCGGAAGTCGCTTCTTCTTTTTTTCTCAGCAATGTTCACCTTCTATATATTCATCGTCGGTATGTAAAATCTATCGATCTTGTATGGTACGGGCGGTAGCAATATCTCCACGTCGGAGTTCGGTTCTGGCTGTCCGATTCACCCTCTGGCAGTGCCCAGCCCCATATCTCCGTGGAATATTTCGTCGTCACACGGTGATCGAGTGGAGAGAGAGAGAGAGAGGAAACGGAGGAACGCACAACGTTTTTCTCGAAAATGTCTCGTCGATCTCCCGGGGTTCGGAAATTACATTTCCACAATCCTGTCGAGGTTTTCTTGCCCGAACAACCCTCGAATTCCCGTGAACGACAGCCGGTAGAGAATGCGAAATTTTCTCGGGTAAATCGAAGCGCGACATTGGAAAAAAGTCTGAAATAAAAAAGAAATGTATACACACGTACACATTTATATCTACTATATTATATCGTAGTATTTAGAAATTCGAAGCTCATTTTATTTTTGGGAAATTAAGTTTTTTTTTTTCAACACAGTACCTTTATGTATATGTATATTTTTTTTTATGTAGGCGTAAAACTTGAAGTAGTAAATTTCTCAAAAGTCTAATTTTGCAAGATGTTCTGATTCAGGAAAATGTGAGGCGGTTGATTTTTTTTTAATTGCGAGCGAGAACAGGAACTTGAAGAGTGAAACAAAATTCACATTTTAGCGGTAATAATTTTGTTGATACGAAAATATTGGTTTTATCGATAGAGTGGTTTGTTTCGAGGAAGAATCCTAACGAGGGCCCTTCACCGAGGCGAGCAACAGGCTTTGACGTATCCCGCGGACCGGTCCATTCATCGAGCCTCGGGTTCGAATTACGCCGCTGTGCATCACCACTAAGGCTCCACTCGTAAAGCTCCAAGAGACATCAAAGCGAACTAATTAGGAACATCGAAATTGGTGGCGAAGGTTTTGGAAGAGCCTCGCAAAGGGTTGACGGGCTTGAGAGTGCGAGGAATTTTGTTCTGCGAGTCTTTGAAGGGAAGTTTCGAGTCTCAAAGGGCGATCAAAGGGTAATTCTCCGCCGTAAATTGAAGGATATTTTTGCCACGAAACACCACCCTTTTACGAGCCCTTCAATTTCGTGTTTCGTATTAAATATTTCCGTGCGTCTATTTTACCTTCTGGCCCCGTATTTGTGTTTCACTGGTTGTTTATTCAGCATCAGGAGAAAGGCAAAATGACGAATATCCTTCCGAATGGATAAGTTTGAAATTTACCCTCCGATGGTAAAACAGTTTGTCCACAAATTCAGACGTATTTTGTGACTGTTCCTCTGACCGAGATGGAAAAGTAACTTGTACTGGGTTTCGATTTACGAAGAGGACGTAGCTAAATCGTGAATACGACTTTCCAATTATAGGAAACTGTTTTATCCTCGGAGAACCTTCGCCTTAAACTGATCGAATTCCTTTTATCCAAGGCTCAGCTCTGCATCGTCGCTTCGTTAATTTAACAATTCAACTTAGCAAAAATTCCACGACCTGATGGTCAGTTAACCGATCCAGACGCTCTTATCGGTATTCAGGAACTTTAATCATTTCAAGCCTCCCGTAGCTTTTAATTAACTCATTTTAATTCACTATCGCTCCAGGAGTCTACTTAATGTCCCTGCGTTCTTCTCATTTTATCCACTTTTTTTTCCTCTCCTCGACTTTCCTCATCGACGTCGACCTAATAATAAACAGACGTTCAGGACTCTCGGTAACAAAGTTGTTCCCTCACAAGCTGCACTAATTGGTAATATCTCTTTACGAGCCGGCAGATAGCACAGGGGAACGAGGATGCAAGGGCGGAAGAGGAAGGATCTCGACTGCCAGTGAAGGCGACCCGTATTATGTCAGACCGTGGGGAATTCATCAGGGCACCGATAGAGATTTGTCGAAGTTGCGAAGTTCGTTAATATAATTCAATAACTACACAATCTGTAAGAGTTTCACCATTGAATTATGGAATTTATCTGTACACAGCTTAAAAATTTTGGTCGGCTTGAGTGGGGCAAAATGAACTACTGTCGACCGCTCGGGAATTATTCAATTGAGGGCATGGTGGAACTTTCATTTCGGAACTTTTAATCACGAAAGTCCAAATTTTCAGTCTTAAGGGGTTTGAAGTACATAGATTTAAAGAACATGTTTTAGTTGTTTCTTCTCGGTAATAAAAGATTTCATCGAAATTCACCCGTGTAAGATTGTACGTAATGGTGTTTCGATCGTGTGGAAAAGTGTTCAGAATCAAAAACAAAAAAATTGTCAGAGGTTTCTATTTTTTTACGAAATCATTGATTTTTTTATTTTTCTACATTAGAAAAAAAGACTTTCTCTTACAGTTTTTGATATCAGGACCTGGGAATTTTTCCACACGATCGGGACATCGTTACGAACAATCGATCCTGGGAGATTTTCGATATAACTTTTTATTACGAAGAAAAAAAAGATTTTTTATCTATATGCCGGAAATCGATGAACTCTTTTAAATAAACAATCCGAAGTCAAAGAATCGTAAATACTAGGACACGATAACTGTAAGCCAAGAATGTTTGTACACCATTTTGACCGATAATTCAGCTTAAATTGGAGCGGAGCCAGTGAAACAACGAAAAAAAAAAAAAAAAACGGAACAAAATAAAACCGGTCAGGAGAAAGGAAGGAAAATTGATGCAATCGATTCGCGCTCGTGCAAATCCCTGGGCGCACGGTTCGAGCCTTGAATTCCGTTGGAATTGCCACGGCAAAGCAATTACCGAGAGTTCGGTTCGTTAAACAGATTTGCCAATGGTATCAAGCTATAACGTTTGCTCAGCACAACGCTTCCTCCGGTTGCTCCGGCACGCTCCCACATCAACTCCATACTCAATTCGAAACATTCATACTTTCCCAGTAAAAACAACCACTATTTTTCGTACTGTCGATGAGATTTTTTATTTTCAATATTTGGAATAAAAATGTCATTATTCATAAAAAGTATGTTTAAAAAAAATAAAAATGTATTACGGCAACTAATTATTCGTTTTTTGGAATATCTACTCAGATATTCAAAAAAGAAATTGGAATGTAAATCCGTTGCACGAAAGCGTCGAGCGTTTTGTCGATATTCCGAGACTGATATTAAACTCGTTTTATCGACGTAGGAACGACGTCGGTGTATGTAGTTTTATTGAGCATTAACATCGTCGTTATCAGGGTAGAAAGAGACTCGGGACGTTCTCGCGAGAGGATCGTTTAGTACGCGTTTACAGTCTACTAGGATAACTTGGAATTGATTTACGAGCGTGTTTACAAAAGCGCTGCCAGCATCCCCGACGGTTGAGTGAAAACGTGTCTGTCATCAACGTGAAAGGGTTAACGGGTCGAATGGAGAAAATCTAGTATCCAACCGGGTTTATATGACATAATACCATTTAAAGTTATTTCGGAAGCATGCCGATGTAATGAAATAATAATTTATCGTCTATAGTGGCTGCAAGTGACGTTCACAGAATTGCAGCTCGATAGGAGATTTTAAAAATATTAATCTTTTGTCATTTTTATTTGAAACAGTTGCAATGTTGTTTGGAGGGATGAAAAATTAATTATTTGCAAAACGGAATTGTTTCGACGCCTACAGAATGAAACTGGACTCGATACCTGTTGATGCTGAGGACGAGTCTGACCATAACTGGACGCGACTACTTGAAATTTTTCTGTTGTAATTAAATTTCCATTACTAAGAGCCCGCAATTAGTTGATTTTTAAATAATATAGACAAGCCCGGAAAAGCATGTTTGATCGGTATATATGTGTCTACAGAAAATTATTTTTTCATGTTTTCGAAAATCTATTTCAAGTAATTAAAAACATGTTTTAAAAAGCTTCCGACCAGTAAATCCGTATCTACTGAAGCGTATAATTAAAAATTCTACAGAAATCAAATACGGCAGTGTAATTAAATTTTCCTCGTCAGCATTTGAACGGATAATGTTAATTACGTAACATCGTCTGTTGACAAAACTGTTGGTGCCGTTGCTGATGACGAAACGGAGATTCCACGAAGCCCGAAGCAGTTTACCTGCCGTTATCCCAAATCTCCGATAGCTCGAGTGGGGTGCATCTCGTTTGGCCGCCACGAATCCGGCTAAGCTAAAATCCTCCTGGAAAGGGTCCTCCGTACCCAGACGGATAATGGGTAATGGATCCCATGTTTAACGTACTCTCGGACGAGATGGCAACTCGCTTGCCCGAATTCACGAAAATTCTACAAGCAAACCAACCGAAACTTTAACCATATAACAATAAAATAATAATAATAATAATAACAAATTATTATTACCTTCAATTAAAAGCACGGTGACATTTATTACGTTATCTCGTTTTTTTTTTTTTTAAATAGATAGATCGAATAAAACTTTGCAAATTAGGATCAGTTTCCACTAAACTGAAATCACGTGCCCGAAATGGTCGAAAGGCAGAAATTTGGCAGTTCAATGTCGCACATGCCCTCACGAATCTCGTCCGCTTGCTGTAAATCCTCCAAAGCCAGTATCCATCGTCGGAATAGTCCTCGAGACGTAATTGCCAACCACAAACCTACTCACGTTGTTCATCCCCTCGTGAGAGAGCTAATGGTGGACTAGTCTTTTAGCCCACCACGTGTCAATGTCACCGCGACAGTTTATGAGCATGTAAAATATTTTGCTCACGGTTTACGATTCTGAAAAGGTTGGAATATTCTCATTCGCGTTGGAATCGTGAATACGCCACTTTCGCTTTGGAAATCTCAGTTTCAAACCGAAACCGGAAGTTACGTCATACGGGAAATCGTCACTTCCGATTAAAAAATCCCGGTTCTCGGCCAGAAGTGACGTCGCACAAGAAGACGTCACTCTCGGATAGCTCATGAAAATTTTTATTATCGATCCAGTAGTTTTTATAATAAAATTAAATTGGTTTGTAATTCGCGTCACAAAGAATAAAATTGTTTATAAACTCATAAATTGTTCGTTCAATACAATTGGGGAATAAAAATAATAAAAATATGCGGGAACGGGACAAAGGGATTTTTTTCCAAATGGAAATTCCATCGACTGCGCATTACATCCTCATCGTTGGAACGTCAGCTTTATCATGTCTGGCGTGCCAAGCGTTACTCCGTAGTCGGGGCCGTTTAACGTTACTTCGTGAAACTCATACCTGTGTATCCCTCGGTGACCCAATTTTCCCGCTATTTTTACACCCCCCTCCCCCTCATCCGCGCCCGTTGGTTCGTTTATGTTGGCGTCTCTCATTCTCCTGTCTCGATGGATTCGCCGATACATCACTTCTGTTGTTCTTTGTACCTTCACGGAAGAGAAACAATAAAAAACAAAAAGGTTAAAACACTATCTCACGCTCGCGTTGTCTTCCCACGTTTGCTTTTTAATTTTTTGGTTTTTGAATTATGTTCTATGTACCCTCCGTTTGCTGGAAATTATAACTGAAAATAGATTTTTTTTTGTATGAAAAATGTATTCGATAGCTTGGGACATGATGAAACAACTCACTCATTAGCGAAAGTCTCCTAAAAAATGTGATAAATTAATATCGACTTTGTTCGTGGTATGTTTCCAGGCGAGTGAGATCATCGATGACGAAGGTTGAGCGGAAAGTTCTGCGCTGCCCGGACAGCCCCGCGTAGACGAAACTACCGATGAAAGGAAGACCTTCATCCGCCCAAAAGATGACTTGACTGAGTTGTGCGAGCGACAAAACGTTTTTATCCCCGAAGAGAAAGGATATTTCGACGAAGATCAAGACAAACAGTCGCGAACGGAAAAACTCGAGACGAAAAAATGAGTTTCTTCAACTCGCTGCAACAGTACGTGACCGACAGCGTGGCGAATCTAAGTCTAAGTCCTAAAAGATTCTCATTCAGTCGCGAAGACTCCACGGGGGATTCGAGCGCGAGGAGTGGATCTACGGGGAGTGTCACCGCGACGACCAATACCAATGTCACGACACAGTCGACCACCCCTCACGGATTTCCCAAGGTAAGATTAAATGTTAATTCTATTATTACGGGATCTTCACGGAGAATGAAGTAAAAAATGTCCTCGAATAGTGTTACGGTCTGAGCCCTTCCGAGTGAAATTTTCATCAGGAGAAGACTTAGAGTAATGAGAGCCTGTTCTAAATCGTTCGAGGACTTGGCAAATTTTGGATGTCGTTGTGGATCCTTTGGGGACTTAGATTGATTAAAGTTCGGAAGGGGACCGTGCAATTATTTGATTCCCACGTCATCCTGAAACTACCAAAGATGATTTCACTAACCGCGCTGTTCATGAATGCTACTGGGTAGACTTAGATGAACTCCCTTCGCTTTTTGTGAGCACACTGCAGCAAAAAAATCAGTAAAAAAAGTATACGAACGAGAGTGGGATTAAGAATGGTTTAATTTTTTATTTTTAAGGTGGTTCCACCTCCGGGTACCGTGACTCCTACCACCCACGCGCCATTTCTTTCGACCAGAAGGCGCACCCTCGACTGCACTTCCGGTTCAGGTCTCTCGGTGCATCCGGCGACCGGCGGGGGTTCGGTCTCTCCTAGGCGACAGGGTTCCTTCAGAAGAAACGTTTCACCGAGCGACAGACCGCCACTCGCTTTCTGCAGGCGAAGACCCTCGTGGCCGGAAGTCGACATCCAAGCCACATCCGGGTGAGTACCAAAGCTCTCCCCTTTCTTACATCCCACCTAGAACCCTTACCGGAAATTCAATCCCTTGCCGATGCATTTTTCTCCCACAACCGCCGGACAACTGAGTACATTCGCGCATTCGAGCACCTAACTGCCTTTATGCTAAATTAAATGGAAAACCTCTAATGCGAAGAATCCGGGCGGAAGATGTATTCTTGGTGTGCAGTCCTAGTCGCAGAATTAGGAATAAACGGAACAAGAGGAACTCCCACCGGAGCTCCCGCTACCCAACTTTGATGCCGTAGAAAACAAGAACACCATTTAAATACCACGAAGAATCCCGTTGGGTCCTCCCGAATACTCGCCAGCTGAACTCAATGAGGTTTCCCAAGTTGCCAGTCTTCGGATTTCACAACGCAACCCTCGGCAGTTCTGTTTTATTATCCTCATTTGTCCACGCGCCATCCTGCTCGAGGTTCCCTTAATTTACATTGGCTTTGGGTATTATGTTTTTTGTTGCTACATCGTGTTCCGACGGGGCGAACCAGCAGATCGGTGCTCCTTTAGAACGGCCATGAGCGGCCAAATTGCGATGGATAAAGCAACCCCACGACATCCCGGGAAAACCAAGCCAACGGTTCGCAAACTCGCCTTTTCCTCCTTCCTCCGACTCTTCGGCGACTCCTTCCTGATCAAGGACATCGTTCGGTAGTCCATTCAGGTTTCCCGATCGAACGCCTAATAGTCGGCCCTCCGAGCCCCGACTCGGTTCGATCCGCTCTCGCTCCCTCTTGCTCCCTTTCTACACTTCGGTACGACCGCTGCCTTCCAACGTCCGGTGAACCGCCATCCGGCGAGCTTATCTGCGGGCGAGTCCCCGGCAGGGGGTTGGAAACGTAGGTCGTCCTATCGATCGACAGCCAACACCGAGAGGGAGAAACGTCGGCCACCGTCGTACCGTTTTCCAAGACTCCCCGACCTTTCCCCGCGTTCAAACATTCCCGCGACGATGAGGACACCCCTTTTCCAACATTTTTTAATCCTGCAACCCCTCCGAACCGTTGCGACACTCGCGATTGATTCGTTCGATTCGCCTGCGCTTTTACCGTTTCTCATCGGGTCAGGATAAACGAAGCGCTTTTGTGCGGTAAATTACTCCGCGGTTACCTTCCGTCCACGGGTCGCCGACGAGTTCGACATAGGTGAATATCGGGAGGGTAGTCGGAGAGACACGTTTTCAATTCGCCGGTAATTAATCCCGAGCGTGGTGGATTCTGCATGCGAAATTGGTGAAAAGGTGGCCGAGCTGATCGACCACGTAGGCCCACCGAGTGGAAATCCTCGGGAGGACCGTCAAAGGACGGTACGGAAATGCTGTAGGGGTGGTTTTGTGATTTAATCGAAGGCAGAGCTGCCGATCCTCTTTTAACTGGCCAGCTGTTTCCACCCGTTCTGACATAACGAATTGTTTTCGTCTTCCCTTTGCTTCGGCCTGCCTCCAATCCCGCACCGTTTCCTTCCTCCGAGACTCTTCTGCTTCCGGGTTGCGTCGTAATCTCCTTGTATCCTCTTCACTTCTCACTTCTCCCTTTGTTTGCCCTAACTTTCCTTTCTCATAAATTAGCATAACTTGTGGAATAACTTCCCGTCGAACTTACCCTTACAGCTCTGCAAACGGATTACGGTACGATATTTCCTCAAAGTCCTTTCCAAGTTTGCGACTAAGGTACATTTTAGTTTTGGACATGGATCGGTATCGTCGATGGCGGGCTTATCATTAATTGATCGATCAGCGGTGTCTTGCGGTCCATGTCTTTGGAACTTCTTCATAGGATTAAGCTTGGAGTGTGTACCGATCGGCGGTGCTGAACCGTTCTCCGGTGTGCGAAGGTCTATCTCATTGGTTTAGTTCCGATCAAACCACGGCAAAATTTGTCATGAAATTACAAATGAGCAGTTCCTTGCTATCCGTCTTCAGAACCTCTATATTGAAGTAAGCTCGGAGTGTACGGCGATCGGTGGTTCTAAAGTGTTCTGCGATGCATGTAAGTCTTCCTCACTGGTCGGGTCAACCGACCGTGGCGGACCTTGGTCATTGGCGGGTGCGATCATCCGGAAAAACGATTATCCCTTCACAAGGGTGTTGATCGGACGGAGGAGCGTCATTCAGCGGTCTACCTAACAGGCAGCAACACGATGAAGTCATAGGTCAGACTGATTTACGTCATCGGAGTGTCTCATCGTGGAGTTGACTTCTTAGCTGATGTACCGGCAGAAATGACCGGATTGATAAAGATACTGCGCACTAGACAACCGTAAGGTGCGGATAGATTGTACGCGATCCAAAAATCCATCAGTGACTACGTCTGGTGTTCTCCGACTTAGGACATTTGCAGAATAGAGCGCACTTACTTGGCGCTACACTCCATCGACTTTGGTGTACTCTCAGGGATATTGCTTCGGTCTCAAATAGTCTGCAGAATGTAGCCCAGGACTCGGTAACTACGGCATTGTACTCGTCCTGTGCCTGCCCCTTTCCCTCCCGCTTTGCCCTTTGTGGAAGGAGAGGGGATCGCAAGGGCGCTTACACATCGAGCGACTCTCGTTGCGAACTAGCCTTGTCGTTTATGTCTCCCGCCACTTTCAACAAACCCACCCGTCGCCGTCCACACACACACTTCTCTCAAGCTCCCTCCACAGGCTCGTACGCCGGCAACCGATAGCCAGCTCCGTTGCCGGTCGGAGGACAAAAGAAGGTTCTCGCGAGCGTACCATGGAATTTCATCGACTCCGTCGCGCTAGAGCCTCGGCTCTCTGCCATTTTCCAACCCTGTTTCCTTTATTCCTCGAACGACCCGAAACAAGCATTTTTCGCCACGGTTAAGAGGTTGCCCGTATGAAATTTCGTGTAGGATAAGCCGCCGGGCTGTGTTCCGGACGAAAATCATCATCGGTTCGTCTCTGTGTCATCCGACCGTGTCAGGTACAAATGGAACCTGGAATTTCAAGAGGAAACGGCGATAAATGGGATGGAGTCTTTACGAGCAAGTGAATTCAGAGTCTACACTGCACCTGACACCCATATCTGACTTCCGTACCACCGACGGTTTCTCCATCCGTGAACTCTTTCGCCGGTTCCATTCCGGACCCTGAGAAAAGCATGAGATGGTGAGTGTAAGTCGTTCTCTTTCGCAAATAGACTTGATAAAGGGTGTGAAAAGGACAACGTCAGAATGTACCGTGAGGCTGATAAGAACCAAGAGAGAACGGAAAGGATCCGAGAGGAATGAGTTTAAGCGGATTTCGAAAGGCCGAGTGAGTGGCACGATGCATCCAGCTCACATGTGGTTCCACCTCAAGTCGGGTACCATTATCATCGACGACCATTCCGAATCTTCCTTCCGTCTTACGCTCCGGTGGCCTCGATACGACGTTACTTCGCCGAGATAATGGACGTGGAGGTCGGACTTGGAGGGAATTTAGAGATTACCGAATTCCAGTTGTCTCCAGTGGAAAGTTTCTTGCAGAGAGAAATATTGTGCAAATTCTGTAGTGCTGTGAAGGGTTGGAAGAACTTACTAGGAAATAACTCTTAAATCCCTCCGTTATTCAACTACTCAGCCCTTGGAATTAAATGGGGTTATTTTTCCCTGGAAGAAAATGTAGCGGTATGAAAATTCAGCTGAGAAAGTTCTGATTTGCCGTGATAAAGATAAACCACGCGTTCCGGGTCTCGGTGGGATAAGGGATTATCGCCGCTTTTGTGCGTTAACGCTTCCGCTCATCGCCCTCGAAAGTTTATGCACATCGGGGGTTAAAATCGTGCTGCGACTCGAGAAGCCAGGCTGACTCGTAATAAGGAAAATGGAGTATAAAATGAACTACGGGTCGGGCGGGAACGTGAAGGGTCGAAGAGAGGAAGAGAGAGGGAGAGTGAGAAAATGGAACGACGGCGCGTGAAGGGGCTAAAATCCCCACCTGACCTATCGTTTTTTACGATCCGTTAGTATTCCAAAGCTGTGGTGAGGCCATCAACTTCATTTTTCCATTCTGCAATTTTTTCCACGAAACTTAAACCCTACGTGTCTGCAATCGGTTTTACCTATCTACGGTTTTATATTTACTGACTATGGGAACGAATTGCTGCGCCTAATTTATGCATTGGTATTGACGTAGAAGAAATTCGAACTTTTCGGTTATTCCGAGTCTAATGGTTAGAAATATTTGTTAAATCTTATAGTTAAAGACAATATTACCAACTGGTTGGACAGTAGTTGAACAGTATGAGCCATGTTGAATGGTGTAATTTCTCAATCCGCAACTAGAATAGCCCGTTCTTAACTGCTGGTCATATTGACTCAGCATTGTAACTATTGAGCTCGCAGTACTTAAGCCGTGGCGTGACGGAGTGACTTCATTTTGTTGCCTGGAGGCGTCGACGCCTCGCCTAAGTACATCATGTCCTCTACTCAAACAGTGTTATGCCCTCTCGCATGCAGCAGGGCATGTAGAAGTAACATGCATGGGTCGTCCGCGCAATCAGCACCTGCACAATGTCTTTCGAAACAGATCGATATAGACCAACGTACACCTGCCCGCAGTTAGATAACGAACGCGCCATCCGTCGACCGTACAGGCCAGCACGAATGACCGACCCAGACTATCACCGCATACGCGGATCGAAATTTCATGACCTCTCCGAAGCTTTCAAGTACACTCAATAGACGCTTGCACAATTTCGTTTAAATACCGGCAGGCTATCTATAACTTCAATACCAGGAATTATTGAATAATGGTTTTCGAAAGGCCCTGGAAAACCGTACTTGGTTTCGGTCGAGCATTTAGCTTTAGAGGTCTGCAATTGTCATACTATTTGCTACTACACAACAAACGAGCCAAAAAATTTATTTCCGGCGAAGTATAGATAGCTGGAAATAGCATTCTGTAAGCAATAATAATTAGACCTTAAAAATCCCTAGCGACCAGAAAAAAAAATCACTTTCCGAGTTTTTTAATTAGGTAATTCCAATTAGTTTCCCAGTTTATTAGGTAATTTCTCTTTCTTTTACCAAATACCAATTCCTTGTAACTACTGTGCTCGGAGTGTTTAACTGTATAGCAAAATGCTATTTCTAAGACTTGAACACTTCGGACTACGACGCCGACAGGGAGCGGACAAAAATAAGGTGCAGTCTTAAATTTGGTATCACTAATGTTACCGTACATTTTACCTTGACCGATCTTGTGTTCTTTTCCCTGTTCGTGTTCTTACAACTTGTTCGAACAACAAAAAACGGCGTCCCAAAAAGAATCAATTCAATGGTCTACCGGAAGTTTCATTCGATCACGTGTCGCAATGGTAGATCCGTAAATTTCCGCGACACCTCCCGACTCCCAAGTACCTTTCAACAATCGATCAAAGCATCCAGCCGCGATGCGTCCTCCGACAGACAAACCCGGAACGTCGGCTCGTGCGCCGACCGATCAAACTCTATCAAACCTGTTCTCGATTCTGTTCAAACAGGTTAAGAGACCGTTTACAGTGTCGGCTACATTGCGGTCATAATACCAACCGACAGGTACAGTGAGCCGCACGGGCGAGCTTTCCGGAAGACTGTGGAACAATCATTACGATAGGATGCGAACCATCCTCCAAGTGGTACACAGCCAGGAGAAACCTTTGGCGCTTGACGAGGGTCGTCCAATTATTCCTCGAGAAACCCCGCGCTACCCTCTCGATTATTAACGAACGGGCACGCGCCACTGATAAATCAAACGGTCGCCCCACCACCATTGCCGCGAATCATCTGCCTCACTACTCTTCCCCCACCCCCTTTCTCCGACAACGCCGTTAATATTCCGTTCTCGAAATCCCCACGTAAAAATCAGCCTTCCTCTCTATTCTCCCTTGGGGTCGCGAAGACCTTCAACCCGTTCCTCCTGCGAAAGATGGACTTCCAAGAGATACCTTGCACAACCTCCCTCCAGCCTCACCCGCCGTTGGAATTTTCCTTAATTTTCACATTTACATTTTTTATCGGTTGTTGGACACCGTGTATTTTTTTTTTTGTCGTAAGGCTTAAGGAGGGATAGGAACATGATTTGTTTCTTTCGCTAATATTGGTCCGGTCGGAATTTTGTTGATTGTCTTATCGACTAAGTCTTATTCGATGACAATTCTGATAGTTGAGGTTTAATTTCAGGTCTCCATTCTCTGGTCACTCTCATTCGATCTTATTCGTGTATTAACCTCGATAAATTTCACTTCTCATTCAACTCGAAATCTCGTTTCTAGTGACTTGATTTGCAATTCTTATTTATTGACAAATCGTATTGAAATCTAAGTGCCGCACTGTATTGTAAAGTTCTTACTACTTCCTTAGTCACTCTAATTAAAAGTCTTACTAATTTCTTAATCTCGATCGATTCCTCATCTCATTTAGTCAACATAGAATTCCACGCGTTTGAAAAATCCAAGTGTCAACCTCTGCCAAATGGAGCATCTTCGATTTACTGTTTATCCGTTATCCTACCGTTCATTTTGCCCACTGGTGTTTGCGCTGAACGACTTACCTAACAATAACTCGTTGAACTTATTTTTCCCTCCGTAACGCTATGTTCCGTAAGTTGTCGAGAGCAATCTTCCTCGCGATGCCCCGCGGTGATCCGGGCTTCGAATAAGTTAGACCTTCGAGTTTCCAATTTCCGTGGCGGCCCTTTGATGATTCGTTTTATATCTCCTTCGGGATGAACCCCACGCGCACAAAAATTTTTCCTTTAACATATTCACTTTTTCGCATCCTCTCCTTACGCTTCTTTTCCTCTTTTTCAATTTCATCCAATTTTTTCCTCCGTTACAAGTTATTTCGTCGAATTTTGATGAAACACAATTTCAGCAATAACGTTTCATGACGTTTAAGACATTTTTTTCATCGAAATACATCGTTCACCAAAAATGGAATAAAAAATTGACGGCAAGGACGATAGGACGCAATTTTCGACAAGCCGCTTCGAAACTCTCCTTGTGTCAATGTAATTTAATATAAAATATTATGTCGTCAGGAGTCTACTATTTACGAAGTTGAAACGAGACGAGGGAATAGGGAACGAAGGAGGGTCCGGAAGAGGGAAAAAAATATAAACGAAATTTCCGTGAAGAATATTTACGAAGTCGTTGAGTCGAGAGCGTTAAAAAATAGTCTTTTTATTTGCCCACCCCGATGTCCTTACCTTTTTTTTATTCTATTTCGGAAGGCCAACCGTACACCCGGGCGTCTCCCATTTTTCCCTTCAATCAGAACTTTATTTTCCCCAAGCAATTTTTTGCGCCTTCCGTGAAACCCTCCACGGGTTTGAAACTTTTTTCGTCACATTTTTGGAGTCGCTTTTGTTATATAAAAAAAAATTATGTTCGTTAACAATTGTAAATTTTTCTCGAATCTTTTTTCGAGATCTCAAGTAATGTCTACAATATCTCGGATTAAGCCCACTACGGGATGCTCGAAAGATAAATGGGGCGAGGGGGAGGTAGGTGAAATACTTCGACATCCAGCAGGCTCTTGGCTATCTGTAATTACGATGTGAGTTGGGAGAGACGTCGGATATGATCGATAACAGCGAGAAATGAAATACATGAAGCAATATCGAAAAGATTCAAACAACGTCCTCGTGTCGATTACAGTTTTAAAAAAGTTTCTGCGGCGTTCGACCATCGATGTAATATCGGGTATTCAAAAATACCCGGAAAATCGGCGGGACCATATTGCGTGTTAAAAGCTGAACAATTTTTCCCTTTGAACTTTTTTTCTAGAGTGCGTATTTCTAGAGTAACGGGCGCGAGAACCGTTCGACCAATGGGGAGGCTCGACGACTGTGGCACGATCCGTCCCGCGCGGCCCCATTGGCCGAAACTTTGCGCGTCTTTAACTAGGAAACTATGACAAAGGAAAAGTCTGCTCAGTTTTTCACGCTAAATGATCTTATTCCAACTTTTGGGTCGATGTTTTTTAATCTGTCTCGGACAGATTAAAGAAAAGTTGACATATTTTTTAATCTGTCTCGAACTAGTATAAATATTCTTGTTACACTATTTCCTCTCTAAGTTATTAAAAAATGTGAACTATGAAAAAATTCTATTTAATAAAGAAGGGAAAAAAATGAAGAATGCTTCACGCTCCTTAGAGCTTCAGAAGCGGTAGCTTGAAACTCGAGCCGGAAGGGTGCTCGTAGCAACCGCTTTGGTAAGAAGTGGTAACGGTCGAGGATAGTCAGACCCCAACGCGGGGATAGAAAGGGGTTCGTGGGATAGGGTATGGCTCAGACGGTGATTAGCGAGTGAAACTCTCGACGGGAAGTTGTTACTCGTCTACTAGTATCCTCGTGCGAGCTCCAACTTAGCTCGGTATTCACTCGAGTGTGTGCACCCTGCACACGGGGAAGTTTCGTGGAAGCTCTCGGTGCCGGATGACTCGCGGAATGCTCCTGCAGCGGATGGGTTATCTTAGACCATTAGAGCTAACAGTTGACTCTCCGATTTTGGACGCCTTGGAAAACTCGTCCACCGTCTAAATTTTATTATGTACATTATGTACATACATGGGCATTAAATATTTATGACACGAATATAGCTATATCGTTATTAGATTAATTATGTTCTTAAGTTACGAATTCCTTTTTATTCCTCATAGAGGAAGCTATGTTTGCGTGAAATTTTTTTTTCGAGATTTTACGCTAGTGCGAATTTTTTTTTTAAACTCTGTGGTAGCTCTAAAAATTGTCTAATTTGAGTAAACATGGAGGTATTGAGCTTAAATTTGGCACAGTAATGGACTAACGCTGTACAATGTTTCGTATTAAATTTGGCAAAAATTGATCCAACCGTTTGAATTTTATGGGATTTGAAAAATTTTGAATTTTTCAAATTTTGTTGACAGGAGTTCCTGAATCAAACATCACGCAAAAAGTAAAATATTTTTTTTATTGTTTTAATTATAGCTTCCTTTATGAGGAAGCCAAAATGGCACAACGGAATGATCATAGAAAAAGTTATGAGCAAAACCGTAAATCATGAGGAATTAATTGTGCAAATCACTTTACACGCTTTTTTATTTTGATTTTGTCGTACATTCCATTAGATACGATAATGTAATACAATGGTAGCGACGTGGACAAAAGACGAGCTCGCCGTTTCTTTGATACAATCACCCACGAGCAACGCATATAGTATTTTCAACGAAGGGAAAATATTTTACGGACTGTGTTTCCCGTTTACGTCGCGTCGGACGTCTGGGACGACGAGACTAACGTTTCCTTTTTTCCCACTCGCCCAGGAGCTTCTCACCCGTCGCTTGCGACAGTACCCATCCCCTCCATATCGATCACTGCCGATCCGCATCCCGGCGCCTCGCATTCACTCGATACCCTTTATACCTGGACGGTTTATTTTTATGTGAATGCATTGAGTCTTTTTTGTCACAAATGATAGGTAAGTCGAGAAAGACGGTTCTACAGAATTCATTTTTACGTCAAAATGTAGATGGTACGTTATTTAAATAATTTTTTTTTAAATTACAGAAATTATTGAAGCCGCTTAAATGTTTGATTGAAAAAATACTTTTGCTCGTCATATCCTTCGTTTGAATAAATATGATTTTTTTAATCAACTTTCTGTGACGAAATTTTGACAATTTCATGCTCGTTCTTCGAAAATTTGTTAAAATTCCAAAGTAGCGATAAAAATCATTTATTAACTGACCCAACGGGTTGGATAACTTTTCTATTAAAAAAATCCCGGGGTGAGCGATAAACGGGGATGTCCGACTTATTTTTAGATAAGGCTGTATCTACTAGCCGTTAAGGTCTTCGTCGTGTTCTTGTAGTTCGTGTTTTGTGCTCCTCATCCGACCGTCGTATTCTCGGAGCCACTTGCCAACCCCCTATGGTGTTCATTTCACTCCCCCTTCCCCCCCGCTGCCTCAGAACCCCGCCGGTAAAAGTACTTGCCTGCTGTTCGTGCGTCAACAAGTAGTAGCGGATCGCCCAGACCGATATAAGATATACCTCGCTATATTCTTCCATCCGTTCACTCACGACGACATGCCACCTGCAGCGGACGTCTTGTAAATTGCTCAAGAATCCTTGACAAGCCCGGTGGTGCTTTCCGTCGGAGCTTTCATAAAGCTTATGTACTACCTGTCGATGCTTTCAGCGCGCTTTCAAGTCAAACCCACACAAAACGAAAATGGAAAGTTCCTTTCTCGGAAAATGGAAAAAAATAAAATGGAGTATCCCATTTTCCGCAAAATAGAAAATAGGAACATTCTTTGCGCAACTGCTTTTTCGCTTCGGATGCAAATTTTAAGGGGGGAGGGGATTTCGCATCGCCTTAACGACCGTTGGAGTTAACTGCGTGCTAGTGTAATTGCTAGTCGGACAACACTTAAGTTATTATTCATGTTATTGCAGTGAAATATTGTCGACAGGCTGTACTGTAAACATGGGGTGTCAAGTATCGCCCGCAGTAATCTTCATCTTCGTCCAGTTAATCGTGAAATGTAAATAAAATTTATGACGAACAAAAGGATTATTAAAAAGTAATTAAATTCGTCATTTTTATTTATAGATAAAGTAACGCTTGAAAGAGCGAGGCTCAAGAGGGATTCCCAAAAGGTACTTCAAAGAAATAAACTGCAAGGTGAAAGCACTTTGATGTCAGTGGTGAAGCCCCGCGGGGTGCATAAAGTAAAGGGTAGTCGACGAAGCGTCAAAGACTTGGTTCAAGTGGATACACCCTTAGTGGTCAGACACATTGAGTGCATAAAGGTAGAAAATTGCCAATCTATTAAATCATTTCTAATATAATTATTTGGAAGCTTGTATCCCTAAAACGTATCACACATGTAAGTAGAGTAAACCCTTATAGATCAGACAACTGATACATACATATATACAACTTATACTTACACGTCATTAAAAAAATTTCGCGACTACTGGCGATAAGAAAAATTGATATTAAAAAAAATGGTATAAGCCTTGCACGGTCGGACCAAGTCTTGTCTTCGTCAATAGAATAAATTCAACACATCCAGCGAATAAAAAGTCGAACCACGTGTAAGTAGAATGAAACGTAATTAATCAGACGACGAGCTATTTACTTTCAGTCAGCTATTTTAAGCATCGTGCTGATAAAACTAATTATAATGAAGTAGGACGGTCCCTGAATGATCAGACGTGACTCACAATTTCGCAAACCGTACGATCGATCGTCAACAATGTTATTTTCAGTAGAATAGCCTGTTCACAGTCGGGCTTCCTTGAACCGGCGGATGGATAAAAATATAATCAACTTCATGCGTCGAATGTTGTATAGGAGTAAAAGTAAATTACTGTGCATCGAGTGGAAATAAGAGTAGGAGGGCTCGGTGTGAATAATCCCATGTGGGACAAAGTGACACTGTAAAGGAAGTATAGGAGATGGAACACCAGAGTGTGGGTACTCGAGAGTCGCTCGGCTCGTTCGAGTAGAGTGAAAGTCGAAGCGAAAGAGACCCTCGACTGCAAGAAGAATCGTGACAAGCAAAGGAAGTGCTGAAAAGAATAGAAATGAAGTTCTCGTCACAGCGGAGTGGCCTTCTACGGTACCGACGGAATTTAATACTGTATCGTCGGAATAAATTCACGGTGGCGTACCGTGGCAATAGTTGCGTCATATAAAATTCACTGCATATATGAATAACAAAAATGCAATGGACACCCCGAAAAGCAAATAGGTGTTACGTATCACGTAACCGCCACACGCGATTAATATTCCCAAGCGGAATTTTTCCATAGGCTCGTGCTGCACCCATGCATGCACCACACAGCGCACGTGGCCTCTGGGCTTTAACCCAAAAAATATATCCACCTGGAACGCACGCCCAAACACTCAGCGATTGTCATAGGCCGACGCTTGTCACGGGGGCTTTACACCAAAAGCATTTTCGACGGTAATAGGCTGTCAAAAACAAATAATGCAAAAATCTTATTAACAATCTCTATTCTCGTTATTTAAGGCTGAATAAGCCGCTTAAACGCATTAACTCTTCTTCCGAGAACAATATCTCATGGACCATGTTAAGGGCCTTTAAATACGAGCGTATTTCCTCATTTTCTTGTATTTTTCCACCTCACTACTCGCCCAGTGATTTCCCGGGGAATCCATAAATGTGCAGTCAGGTGTAGTACGAAAAAAAAACCAGAAGCGTTATCGTAAAATAGAACGTGCAAGTAGAGTTGGGTTGCTTTTCACACCGCCCTCGTACTATTTCATGTTCATTTTTATCCTCTATGCTCCACCTGTTTGCTCGGTTTTCTCACATTTCCCAACTCCCATCGTAACTACTTTTCGTCGAATCCAAACTGAAGCTCGTGCATACCATTGGATTTTTTTCTCTTGTTGTTAACCAGTCTCGCACTTGATTGAAAATACAACAGAAAAATAATAACCTCCAAGCGAAGTGGAAATATATCGAGATTGAAAATGCAGCATTGCTTACACTCCAGTTGGTACTTTAATTGGTTTTTTTTAGTTACCAATGTAAATGGGAAATTTTTGTAAAAATTGTTCCAATCGTCCTCGTGGAGATGGATTTTTTGTTCTTACTAAAAAAAAAGCTTGTCTTGCTGTTAGAGTCAGAATACTTATGTAAATGTCAGGGCCAAAAAAATGACGTTCATTTGAAATTCAAGAGATGTCTTTATCGAAAATTTAATAAATTTAAACGTAAAAAAGATTGAGTATAAAAAATTGTCTTCCGTCATGGAATTGTGAAAAAAAAAGTTTCGTTTCTCTGGCTATGCACCATTGAAACGAGTCCGAGGACCGGGCTCTCGAGTCGCTCTAGTCGGAGTTAACGAGAAGTGAGAGATCGGAAGAGGCAAAGGAATCCCTTTAATTTCAATCGGGCCTCGCTTGTAGAACTTCTCGGAGAGGCCTCGAGTGAATGGCGTCGTAACGATCTGAGCTCTCGAAGGAGAGTCCATGAATGTCGCGGCTGGTCACAAAGGAACCTGTTGTCGGGACGGAGGGAAGAAAAAAAGATTGCAAAAGGGGGAAAAAAAAATTAATACGACCCTGGACGGTGAGAGCGAAGAGGAAAGGAAGGAAGCATTATTGCGAGCTTTTCATTGAGCTTCTGTGTATCCATGCTGTACACCGTTCTCTCAAGCGGACGAACCTACGGAAACGCGACCTCAAAGTATTCTCCTTGAAAAGTCATTATAACGAGTACAAATTTTGAACCAATACATCGATCTTAAGGTCGTTTTTAAAAAAGATTATTTGAAAACCTCTAGTTTTTTTAAATTCCTGAACATTTTTTATTTTTTTACTTCTTTTATTTTACCGTATTTCCTAAAATATCTGTAGGTTGAGCGAAAAAATATTGACGATCCAAAAGATTTTTATTGGCTTCCTCCTCGAAAAGAAAGCGTATTTTTTATTGATGAAAAAAGCAGCTTGCTCGCATTTTTGTAATATATTTTTTATCCGGAAAAATGGTGTGTCTCAACATGTAGTTTACCCTTGTTGCGATGAAAAACTTTATTTCTTTGCTTTAAATAAAATAATCAATTCTTTGCGTGGAAACTTCGATGCGCAAACATATTCAATAAAAGTGAAGAAACTTTTGTGTTTCAAGAATGTTCAAAGGCACGTGAGCCGGGTGTGAAAAGTTTCGACAACACTCTGACCGGTGTTCGAGGGGGTGAAAAAAGCCGACCCGCAAGGATTCTGCGAATACAGCACGATCGAGTACGGAATTAAGTTGTTTCCCCCCGGGTGTACAGAGTTGTGCAGATGGAAACTTGCACTTTGGAGGTTGTTTACCTCGCAGTTGGGGGTTGATGTGGAAGGCGGTGGTGGAACGCGTGCTCGCGGCAGCTGCACGAAATAACGTGATCGATTAATCTTCTTCGGACTGCGGTGAGCGCTGCGAGAAAGACTATTTGATCGGAGCATTGAACATCGTTATAAAAATACAAAATATACAGATTTTATTTTCACCCACGATGGGTTTTGCAGCACTGCATTGAACGCAGCGGGCCGTTACAGCACGTACGTCATTTAAATTCTACTTCGAGCTGCACGGAACGCGTGAATAGCGGACTGCAAATATCAGTCCGTAGTTCACAGTTCAAAGCTTTCAGGGATTTTTTTTATAGGGCTTGCTGAGCTCATGTTTGTATGGAGATCGAAAATAAGCTTCAACACGTGCCTCGACACATAGAAACTCGAATTACAACATTGCGACAGCAAGAGTATTTTTTTAAACTATTTTTTCGATACAACATTGATTTTGATGCAAACGTATTTCGTTTTGAAGAACTGCTGAATTTTCTCCGACGAATTTTGAACTTCAATACGTTCCCATTACTGCAAATATTAACGAGATGTTCCCCGGATTTTTTTGTTGAACTAGTGACACCTATCCGAGGAAACGCCTCTATGGAATTTTCCATCCAGTCCCCCATTCGCGAGAAAATAATTAATAAATATCGGTATCGATGGCAAATTTTTTCGCTACGTTGAACCAATGGCTGGATAAGAATTTTTTTCTCGCCGAGGGGCACTCCGGTAAAAAATCCGTTGATAGAGATTCTTTGGATAGATGTTAGGAATGCTACAAAAAATCAGGGAGCATTTCCGATCGTACCTGCGAAGTGCGGATCGTTTTGAAACTGTCGAACTGCTGACGATCAAAATTCTATCTCGGTAAAAATGAAGATATCGAGATGGCTCAGGCCTCATTTTAAACGGCAAGGACGACGCCATCTGAAAACAAAATTGGAAATCTTCCAGCTATAATGCATTCTTGTATAGATATTTTTGAATCTATCGCGTCGGAACGAAGTGAACTTTCTAAATACATTAAAATCCCCATGCCGCTTCACAAAATTTACGTTCCGTCGATAATGTTTATTCAGCTATTTTTTTTCATCCCCTCGTAAGCTCCTGCATCGGTGATAAAATGGTCTCGCAAACTCTTCTCCCACGAGACAGCGCAAAAAGGAGCGGCAAAAGGGTGGGTTACTCAAGGGAACAGGAAATTGCAAGCCCCGGAGCACATCGGATAAGCATTTTCTACGTAGTATTGGATTCTCATCTCATGTTCGTGGGGAATTAAGCTCGGTGATCCGTTCCCGTCACTCCGCTGTCTACGAGCGCGAAAGATGCATCGAACGTTGCGATGGAAGAGAAAAAAAAGCTATATTTTTTCGCCGTTCACGTAGAATTATTAATAATTTTCAAGTTTCCGAGTGCGCGTCCAAGTTTACGCTTTGTTTTACCTATATGTGCACCTGCTTGCGTACACGCGCGACCCCGATGCTTTGAATAAACTCGTGACGTGACGTGGGACACGGCGAAGCATTGGCGCCCAGTGAGAAATAAAAAAAACCGTTCGTTCGATAAGTAAGAATTCCCGGAGGTGGTGGACTCGCGGCAATGTTATTATGATGAAAGTTTATTTCAAAATACACACGTATTGCATTTTATTTATATTTTATAAGCAATTCGAAACGGAGTTTTTCTGCTCTGTGTAGGGGAGACCAGTCAAAATCGACTCCGGGCCCAAAATGGGTTACACAAAAATTACGGTATCTCATTATTGGTCCACAGAGGGTAAAACAGACAATTTTTAACCATTTTATCGAAAACATGGGTCTGGTTTGCCCCGGTCTCTGCGACTTAATTCCTTTCGATTGAACTCAATCGTGGGTGAAATGGACCACTATAAAAATTGCAAAAATTGTTCGACAGACATCCCGTTCCTCCAGATGCGACGAGTTCTTCATTTTCAAGACGTCTTTCTCAACATTTTTGATAACGATCCGTTTTGCTCCACTCAACGCCCCTAATGAAATACGATTCTTAAGGAACAAATTAACATTACTCGAATAACGAATACTGGAAATGATGGATTCCACGGGGTGAGTCAGAGGCAGAAGCACCACGAGCTCTCCCACTGGTTCTACCCAGCGCCGCGTTGCCTTTTCCACCTCTCCGCACTTTGATGTGAATTCGTCAGAGGGATTCCATTTAATTAAAATAATGGGAGAGTCCCGGACAAAATTCCCATTTTTCTTTTTTAATTTTGGAGTCGGTAACGAGCTTTTATTAATTTTTTACCAATGTAACGAGGCAAAGGCTCTCCTGTAAACGAGATTTTCAAAAAAAAAATTTCGGCTCCTTTTTTTCGTAACCATCGGAAGCCCGCATATATATTTTGTCCGATTCTTCGATGTCAAGATGTCATTTCAACGTGAACCGAGCAAAATTATAATTTTTTTTTTTTTTTTCAGAGTGCAGGAAACGGATGGCTCGTTCTTCGAGAGCTTCACGGCTCTGTCATGGAAGCAAGAAAATCGAAGGCTTATGGCTCTGCAGGAAGTCGAGGCTCGAGCGGAGGAAGCACCACCGACCCAGCGGGAATCAAGTTCGCAAAAATACAGACTGAGCAAAAAAGAGGTGCGTATCAACAATACAGTACTGTTTTTTTTTTTTTTGAGCAAATTTTATCGTTCTGGTGGATTTCACGCTATATGAAAGATTTTTTGTTTTTCAACTCATTGCAGTATTTTTTGGCAGATTATTAGGGAACTGCAATGCCATTACATATTAAAATTGACTGTTTATGACGTATTGAGAACAAAACGAGGTCACATATCCATACAGTTCAAGGGACCGTCGAGAGAGGTCGCCTTTGGGGCTCCGATCAGGGGCTTCGGAAAGGGTCTTAGGCGTTATTATCAAAGTGGCTCGTGTAGACTAGGAAAGCTTAATCGTCGACCTTCGAGATTGTCGTAAAGGCTGCTTAGGAGTCTTTGAGTGGGGCGTGTCGGATAAGGATTCGGGATCAACCATGAATCCCAAAGGGCAGACTCTCCGTCTAACCGTCTCTCTTACTGGCGCATGTAATTTGGTAACCCTGCGTCGTATCGAATTTTGCTAAAGGAAACGTTTGCTGGTCTTCAACACCGGAACACGGTCCCACTATTTTCTTCGCAAATTTTTTTAAGTCATTTATATTTCTCACGATACAGTAGAAACTCCGTTAGTGGGGAGTTACACGATCATTTCGCACGGTTAGCCTGAGAGCGACACTTCCCTGGCAGAAATTTCAAAGCGTTAAATGAATTCCTGACAAGGTCGGGAGAGAGCCTACTAAGGTATTGGCCAGGCCCCAATGTACCGCTCTAAAATTTTCAGTACACCTACTGAACCGTGTAACTCAACGGAACTACCGCTGTAGTATCATTTTTATGATTATTCTTGTAAATGGCGTCGATGGCGTTGCCGACGCTGGTTACATCACAAAATGTCCCGGTACACTGTACTATACATACACGTCTAGAAGGTTTAAGGGTCTCGGAAGCCGGGCTTCATTATCTTCGTGTTAAATTATCGAGCACGCCGATATTCTCGGTAGTTGAAGCTCCACGCTTGGAAAGCTTCCTCTCTCGTCCTCGACGCTTCCCCCCCCCCCCCCCCCCCCCCCCAGTAATCCTTGTCGAGTCCTCTAAAAGGGCACCCTTAAACCCCGCGTTTCGCAGATCATGTTAGTCACGGAATAAACTGTCTTTAAGGAAAATAATGGATAAATATGTACATTTTTTTTTATATATACTTTCCCCTGTTCATAAAAAAAGTTCGAAATACAATGTTTTGATTAACTTTATTACAAAACGGGTGCTTTTCGTTGTTGATTGTGAGACCGCGATAATAACATTAAACACGTTTTTATTTTATTTTCTGGATGCTCTGAAAAATAGAATATACGAAACGTTTTTTTCGAAAGACAAAAAAAGTTTCGAAAGATGACCGAAAAAGTTTTCAAATGAAAAAATAAGTTGGGAGAAAAAAAAGGATAAACACGAGTCGCTGCGGTACGTGAATATTTCAAGCCTTGTTGACGCAAGCTCGAGGGCAAAATTTTAAATGCATGCGAGTGCCAGAGGTCGTAAGCAGTCTCCGAGTGTTCAAGGAGTCAAAGCATGTAGCGCGTGGTGGCCGCGAGAGGGAGAGGGCCGGAGAGGAAGAGAGAACCTACCGCGAAGTTTCATGCGTCGAATATTTCGTATGTAAATTTGCGTTCTCTTTAGCTGGAATATTTAAGGAAACTGCGGTATTTTCGTGTATGGAAAAAAGTGTGAGTCGCGTAAGTGCTCACCTTACTTGGTCGTTAATTGGTAACCCTCTCAAGATCCGACGAGAATATGCGCATTTATGTTATTATTATATTATCATATTTATATTATTATAAATATATATTATATTATTTATATTATACACAATATCTCATAGATCTCATTTATAATTTATTTCATAATTCAAGACTTTCTTTATCGATTTATAATATGTTTTTGGTCATCTTTTTTTTTCTTTCTTTTTTTGCAGTTGGAACAATTGTACATAGAAGTTCTTTACACTATCGCTAACACTGTTGGAGCGAGCACAGGAAAATATACTCACTACAAGGAGGATCTGTTCAGATACGCGCAAGAGGCTTTCGGCGTATCGCCGGACCAGCACATACGATTTCTCAAACTTGCGTCTGAAGAAAAGGTTCGTAATTTTGTTGTTGCTTAAAACTTTTAAAAAATGTCATGTATCAAACTTTTTTACTAAATAAATATGTTGAAACAGCCTCCTATAGTCGTGCTGAACGTCGTCGTCGTGGAGGCCGATGGTCTCGAGGCGAAAGACGCCAATGGTGAGTTAAAAGTATACATTTATTTTCGAACGAAAATTTCACCTGTAAATCGTCGAAATTGTTGACAACAAATTATGAGATCATATTCCTCGTGAAAAGACGAGCAAACTTTCCCTTTGCCAAAATTTCGTAAAGTCTGCAGTTGCCGAGTTACGAACTGCTGAATTTTCGACGAATGAAAACGCTCAACAGCTGGCGCACGAGTCTCCCCGCGTCTCCATTGGCTGCCAGCTATAAACGCTTGTATCTCGAGAAGTCTGCATCGTACTAAATTTATTTAAGGGTACAGTATGACCAGTTTCGAACGGTGAATACGAATCGAACGTTAAAAATTTTTTAACACCTTATTTTTTTGTTCTCTCTAATCTTTCCATTTTCGGAAGACGGACATTTTTGTTGGATACTTCTGCGTGAAATACGAATATCGTGGAGTGTGAACTTAACCTTGAAAAGTCGACTATCCTCACGTACATTTATCGGAATACGTGATTTATTGCATGAACGATTTATATGTACATCACATGGTAGAATTGTAAGCCAGCGTAGGAGCCCTCGTCTAATGCATCACGAAACTCACAGTTTTACGAGGCGTGTCCGATGAACCGAGGCGTGTTCAACCGATCATGAACGAGAGCCCCTGCGAAATAGGTTTATTCTGTTTGCACGATACGCCCTCAATGTTGGTCACATAATATTGCCACACTATACCAGACGTACACACAGTGATATAATATTTTCATACCACCCGATGTTTTACAGACGTCAAATTATGCGTTCCGAAATATTCATGGGCTCGTATAATACATCTCCAATTACAAAATAAAAAATTACACACTCTCTACGAAATCAGTGATATTTAAATAAAGTTTTTATTAAACAAAACATACACCATTTTTTTAATTAATTTTTTGACGATAAAAGAGTCTGGTTTTAATAATAGAACATATATAATATTTGTGAGAGAAGACTAAGAACGCTCAAGATCCGTATTCGTATTATGTAAAAAATTGAGAAATTTATTATCCAAAAAATGAGATTTATTTTTAGCAAAAAAAACTCACTTCTAAAGGTTGACTGTTTTTTCATTTTATCTTCATTCCACTCGACGATAATTTGCAGGTTTCAGCGATCCATATTGCATGCTGGGTATCCAGCCGGGCAACAGTGGACCACCGCCGAGCCCCCAAATGAATTTGACCGCTCACTCTCCACACACACCTCCGGCATCGCCGCGACAGGCCACACGCGCGCTTTCCGACGGTGGCGACAACGAAAATTCACATCACGAGAAGCTTCGAAAGCATCACAGGTATGAAAAAAAATTCTCAATAATTGTGCACATTCATTTTTGTTATTATAAAAAAAAATGGTTGCCAATTAATCAATCATTATTATTATTATTACTGTTAATTAATATTAGGTCGGGAAATGCCGGACATAACGAAACATAGCAAACGAAATATACGACTAGGTATTTAGGTCGCTGGTGATAACGTTCTTGCGGCTCGTTTAAAAGAGAAAAAAATATTACAGCCGGTATTTGTTTGTCACGATTATGATAGATGCGCATGCGACGTATTAAGCGAAAGGGTTCCATTAACGACACGCTAGAGCAAACTCGGACACGAATGTTTGTAGAACAACATTGTCCGTCACAGTCTTACTTTCATGTTTTAATTTTATCGTCAGAAACGACTTTCGTAGACAAATAAATCCATTCCCTCAATCAAAACGGAAAGAGTTTTATCATAGCACTTTTTGTACCTCACGTAATGGACCTCATTTTGGATTTCATTGACGAACAACCCAATTCTACCTGTTATCAATAAATGCACATTTTACAAACAACTTCCGATTCACGGTTATCATTTTTGCGATAATAATTTTGAGATTAGGTCGAAAGTAATTTTTGTTCGGGCCTGAACTTCTCCGATCCAAAGAAGGAAGAACCAAATCGACAGTTGACTCTTATTGTCTCCTTGCGTACCGCCGATCCGCAGGCTCCTTCGCAATACTCGTTAAGCCCACTGACAACAGTGGTTGTTTTTCCTTTTCATTTATTGTTACTATTCATTCCGTCGGCAGAGTGAAAGGCAACAAAACTTCGACGTCAGAGAGCGAACAGAGGGAGCTCTCGACGAAAGCGTGTACCGCGTTAAATTGAGGGGCTCGAAGCCGCCGCAAGGTAATAAAGGAGGGAGGTTTGTGGGCCTCGCAGAGGGACGAAGAGGAACAGGGAGGTTTATGCGTTTCGTGTTGCTGCCCCAAGCCTCGCGGGAATAGCAATTAACCCGGTGGTGGTTGCCGAAGCGGAGGCTCAGTCCGGTTACGAGCTCACGCGTTCGTTCCACCGTTCAGGGCTTGGCTTCTGAAACGCTTACGTCGTAACCGAGTTATAACCTCTGTACACACTCCCGTAGGCACATTTACACACGGATGTCAAACAATGAGAATCCATTAACAATAGAAATTACCGATCGCTGGTGTCGAATTGCGACGAAACGTTGGGAATTAATTTTATTACCATCTTACTCCGACCACTCTACTTTAGGAAAAAAATTTAAGAGGGGAAGTTTGTTCGGCTTTGAGTCACAAACATGATGGAATGAATTTTGGATAACATTTTTCGATGGCCTGTCTCTGCCGCTGAAAAATCAAGGATGACATTAACTCCATTAAAAATTGAGGACTCAAAGTAACCCCGGAATGCTCATTCTTCTTTTTTTTCTGATTTGGAGGCCAAGTAAACAATTTTTTTATTTAATACATTTTTTTATCCACAGTTTCAGACTATCCTTCAAACGTAAAGATCAGGGCAGCAAAAGGGAACACAGGGAATCTTTGAGCGGTGCTGTCCCCGCAAAATTCATTCGAGCCACCTCCGTCATACCGCACACACTCAGTCCGCGGTGGAACGAGCAGTTTCATTTGTGAGTGTTTCGATAATGTCCAAAGACAAATAATTGTTTTACTTTTTAAATAAAAAAAATCGTACGTTTCATTTTTATTTTATATTAATTCTTATCAATTTTGCAGCGACATCGATGACACGAATACGGACATTCTTCACCTAGACATATGGTGGGTAAATTTTCGTTTAACAAAAAAATTTAGAATCGACATAATTTTTTTATATAAATTAATGGAACGGAAGCAAGAGCGAGATGTTGCTATTGCCTTGCTGATAGACATGATTGCAGGGACCACGACGACGAGTCATCGGTTTTCGACGCCGTGAGCAAGCTCAACGAGGTTCGCGGTGTCAAGGGCCTCGGACGTTTCTTCAAGCAGATTGCCCAGAGCGCGAGATCCGGCAGTCAGGACGATTTTCTCGGCTGCGTCAACATTCCCTTACACGTAAATAATTCATCGGCATCGAAAAGGAAAAAAAAACCATCATTTATTTATTTATTTAACAGTTTATATATTTATCGGAAGGGAAGCAATTTATTCGACACAACATTTGTTACCAAAACGCTCTCGATTTATTTACAAATAAATAAATTAAATTTTATCAATTGACGGTTGCTAAAATGAATGTTTCTTAAATTCAATAACGTCGTAAACTTTTTCCATCCGATTAAAGGACATTCCGAGCACCGGGTTGGACAACTGGTTCAAACTCCAGGCGAGAACTCAGCGTAGCAACATCCAAGGACGAATAAGACTCAAGCTGTCACTCTCGACTCGCGAGGATCGCGGAACTTCTGAGGAGTACAACTGGGGCGAGCTGAGACAGCAGGAAAGACTTTACACAGTTTTTCTCAATCACGAGATGAGCAAGCAAGGGGTAAATTAGATTTTTATGCAATTTAACTTGGCAACTCTCGCGCTTGCTTATTAATTATTAATATTAGCAGCAGGTTGTTTCGACTCGGGCGCTTCACGCCCACGCTATGAACTATGAAATAAACGGGGGATTTAGATTTCCGGTATGACGTTACTTCCGGTCGAAATATAAAATTTTCAAACCGGAAGTGGGTGGTGGATTCCCAGGATAACTTTGATCACTCCGTCCCCGCCTCCCTAGGAGGTGGGACAAACATACAAATCCATAACTTTCTAAAACATACAATACATAAAAATGACGAATTATTATTGTATTATTGTTTAATATCATACTATCGTTAAACAAAATGAATATGTTTCTAAACATTGTAACGAATATGTAGCTGACTATTCGTTGAGGCACACGATAATAGTTAGGTTTGACATTAGACGAACGAACGAACGGACGGACGATCGATACAAGATCGATCGTCATGTAAAACAGTCTGGACTGAGACGTCTGAAAGATCAGACGTCTGACAGTTCGTACTCGAGATATTTAGCCGTGACCATTATTAATAATATCCGCAACGAAACCTAATACGCGCGTTATTCATTCGCTCGGTCGTTACAATATAATAGTTGTAGTTATTGGGACAAATGAATTTCAGGTGGATTTCAGCGACGAGCTGCCACAGGCTGCCCTGACGATTTTGCATCAGCACGCGATACAGGGCGACATAACGAAGCTGCAACAGGCGATGATAAGGTGGGTGGCGAGCTCGAAGAATCCCGCGGTCGATCCAAGGATTCTTCATCGTCTTCTACAGGTGAAATCAACACGTTTCATAAAATTAATATACAATCTCATCGGACAATCAAACACACCGAGTTTATCGATTGTTTGTTTAAAAGTTAACGAAGTCAATATTATTACGCAGGATCTGAATGCACACTGGCACTCGGATAGTTTGACGCCGGAGGAGGAAGAGTGCTTGGCGGACTCGTTCAACGCGTTTCTCGAGCTATCGCTCGACAAAATTCGACGTCATCGAGCTTTATTCCCACCGCTTCATCGTCTTGCGATTGTGAAACTGGATTACCTTCTAAGGTTATTACCTTCCGCTTCAGATAATTTTATCACCATAAGTGAGATAAAGTTTGCATGAGGATTTGCTTCTGAGAATTTGAGTATAAGTATTTGCTTATGAGAATTTAAGTATAAGAATTTGCTCGCGAGAACTTGAGTACGAGAACCGGATTACAAAAAATTGCGTCATGAAAAAAAATTATTTTCGTGATTCCAGGTGTCTCGGGTTGCTGGCAGCCATGAAGGCATTTTCCAAGTGTTGCCCCTTCAACAAACAAATACGCGGCGAGATAATTACTGCTCTGAAGAATGGTACTCACGAATGGTAAGTAATTTTCATTGCCGCCCTCGATTTTCACGAATTGGTCCTACAAAAAAAAATCATACACAATTTTCGTTTGTAAAGTGATTAATAACAAAATTTGAACGCAATGTCGACAAGGAGATTCACAAATGCAGAGCAATAAAATGAAAGCAATTATTCCTCATGCCTGCGTAACTCCACTTGTCGCGGCTCTGCACTCTTTCGTTCGTGGAAAAAAGCTCGTTAGGAGCATTTAAGGAATCTTGGAAGAGAGCAAACAGAAGTTAACTAAGACGAAAGTGGAACGGTCGAGGAAACTTGGCGAGTGGGATTTCGAGGAGGATGCGAGACGGAGGCCAAGCGGTAAAAATTGAAGGAACAAAAGAAACAAAAAACAGAAACCCGTTAGGCGTAAACGGGAACGAAAGTTTCCGTAAGGAAAGAAAACGTAGAAAGCGCCCCGCGCAAAAGGTATAAAGGTAGAAAGCTTTGCAGTCCCGGAGCGACGAAAGGATAAAAGGGTACGAGAAAAAGAAGTTTGCATTTCGTTCCCGATGGATTGTCTCGTAGGAAAAAATATATGGAAGAAAACGAGTCTAAAGAATAGTCATTGGACGTGCTCTCTCGAGAGGGCATCGTTTTCATGTACAAGCGAATGAAGGGACAGATGCAGCGAGCGGAAGAAACCAGTTGGGAGACGAAGATTTACTGTTAGTTCCGACAATGTGACGGAATAATTAATTGAAGTAACTTTCGTTGTAAAGTCAATTTATCTACCATTTTTCCATTTCTCCGTTTATTAATTTACCCATTTACCCTTTTACCTATTTACACATTTACCCGTTTATCCATTTACCCATTTACCCGTTTATCCATTTAGCCATTTCCCTAGGGTGACATATTTTTACTATCGTTGTATCATCATTATTGTTGGGTTGTCTATGTCTACGAGATTAATAAAAAAAAGAAACTCACAGGTATGTGGAAATCAGGCAACAGACGATGGGACACGATCAAGAACCCGATCAGGACATCGATCGTGTATTCCAGGATTTCACGAATCTGGTGACCATCCTGCTGATTGATCTCGAACAGGGCCAGCTCTACTACAACACTCTCTTCGAAAAGTAAGCATATAAATAACACAAAATAATGAAAAAGAAAAGAAATTTACTTTGAGAACATTTTTTAATTTCGTCGTAAATTATTTAAATGATAAACTTTTTCATCCGTATAAACCGTGAATACCGGATACCCTCGTATAATTTTTAATGAAGCTACGTTCAGTATGTCTCGCATTGCAAATGTCGTCACGAGAAAGTAATGGTGTGGAGAAGCGGGAGTGGCTTGGTTAACGAGAAACTCGACTTCAACGACAGTTGAAAGCTTTCATGAAATTAAATGAGTACAGTGTAAAATCTAAGGGATGGAGATTTAAATGAGCAAAAAAAAAACGCTGCCGTCGCGGTCGTTGCCGGTAAACTAATTCGGGTTCAGTCTGTCTCCAGTAAATTATTATCATCATTTTTCTTTTTTCGAAACCTACATTGCGAAATAAAATAAACATCAAAAAGAATTCCATTGTTGATATGAATGTTTAATACGCGATTTGTTAATCTTAATTTTTATTCGCAGAACGAACGCGGTGTGCTACTTCGCGGTGATTTACAAGTATCTGGAAAAACTGGTGAGCTAACGAAAAAAATTGTAATTTTTGCGAGTTTTATCGAATTTCAGTTATTAAAAAAAAGGCGCGTATAATTAAAGAGGACGAAAGAAATAGACAGAAAAGAAAGATAAACTGGTAAATCTTCCTCAGGAAAAACAATACAAACACACAAACACACAACCGAAATTATAATCGTTACATTATTATTACTATTCAGTGTATATCATTATAACTGGTTTGGTCGTCTCGGCGAGCTGGATGTGCTATGTTTGGCTTTATATTGCGCTTCTTGATGATGGACACGTGACGTTTACGATCGTCACTGTGATAGAAAAATTTTGATTTTTGAAAGAAGAAAAAAATACCAAACTTTTTTGTTTGTTTGTTCAATTCGAAAAATTACTGTCATCAGTTCAATGGACATTTGCAGGGCGCTTACACCATATCACAGTACCTACGATATTTTATTTATTTATTTATTTTTGCTACATGCAAAAAACTAATTTCGATGACCTGAGACCTGCGAGAAATGAAAAACGCGACGTATCAAAAAAATTTAAATAGATTGTTTATTTTCCATGGTTAATGTATATATGTGTACATTTTTTGGCTTACAATTGTAAATATTTTGGCCTCGCGTCCATCAGGTCATCGTGATTTTCACTGTATACACGAGATACGTTTGTCCATAGCTGGCGGAACACGTGGCGAAACACATGGAGAACACTGCCGAGGTACATTTTATTTTGTTCAGACCAAACCGATTGTGTAAAACTTTGATCTTTCAAAATATGTTGTCATTATTATTATTATTACTATTATTATTATTGTTAACATTAAAATAAATCTATTCTTCAGTCTATAAAAACAGCTATCGACCTTTCTCTAACATTCTTCGCATCTGCATTGTACTTTTCATGTTACGGATGCACAAACGTAATTTTTCAAATTACTTTAGAAAAATATTTTTTTAACTCCAAAAACACTATGCAAATCAGAGTCGAGTAGAGTAAAATGGACCGGTTTTGAATTATCATTAAATTTTGAAAATGTTAATTTTTCCCGAGTCATTTTTTTTTCATATTTCAATCATTCATATTTCATCTGCACAACCATTAGAACAAAGCCGACGTATTTTTCAGAATTCAAATTTATCAATTTTTGTTGCAATGGCGAGAGAATCCATTTTGCCCCATTTCTTTGTGTTTCTGTCAAGGCGCCAAATTTTTTCATGTCTTAAAAAAATGTACGTTTCTGTGTCAACAAATAAAACTCGAGAAATCGCTCGGCTGGTCCATTTTGCCCCACTCTCCCCGTATCCAGACGAAAATTGTATACTCTTTTTTTCATTTGTACTCCCGGCACGAAGCTTGAATGTTTTGTAAAATTTCGTTCTTTCGTTTGTCTACTTCATTGATTATTTCAGATATACTTTTTTGCCTCGCTTCTGCAGCGATTGATTAGCATGCTTTCAATTTTTTTTTTTTTTCGATGCCACTATTTTACAAATGTTTTAATCGCATGTAAACACAAAATGCAACAGCAATGAAATAGAGCACGACGACACCGAGCATACTAAACGTGTTCGTACTGTACCGACCATACTCTATTTATCTAGCATATTAGGATTAATATACTATAAAAGAATGCATACTGCGATAGTATGCATTATTACGCCAATTGTTGTCCGAATTTTTTGCTCGAGCCACGTAATACAAGCTCGAGTGAATATCTATATATCGAAGCGTGACCAGGACTTCTTCGAATTAACTGTTTTATAGTTGTGTTACCCCTCCAGCCTCACTATATCGTAATTTTACACCACTTATATCTATTATGCCTACTATTTTAAATAGCACAGGTGAAAGCGAAGCAAACGGACCAGTATCCTCCATTTACGATGAGCTCTTTTATACCCTGCAAAAAATTGGTAAAAATGGTCCGTTTTGCCCCGCCCTCCCTGTATTCAAAACTGCAGCAATATTTACATTAATCGATGGAAAAAAGCTCACTTTTTTACCGAAATTTTACCATCGTTCTTGCAATACGCTGTATTCGCGGTCGATTTTCAGTCCGCAGCAATTAATTTCGGTAACCGATGGAAAACGCTCGTTCTTTTTCAATATTTAGCCCTCTCTCTCGCGGGAAGATCTATTTTCCGAGGTAGAATTTTAGTCCGTAGCAAATATTTTCGGTAATCGCCCGGAAGGCTAAATCTCGCTCAGGGCAACAGCTTGGGAGATTTTTGTAAAAAAATAAAATAAGAGCGCCACTTTTCTCACAACGAAAAAAAACTTTCCCAACGTGCGCAAGCTCTATCTTATATAACGTCTGATGCATCAGCTAATAGCTTTCGATGAATTCAAAGAATCAGTCATTGCGTGAATGTTTCGCTGAAGCTGTCCACTCTACGCTCGAATTCCCGAAATAAAGGTCAACCAGCCTTCAACTTTGTATCCAATTAGCGAGGAAAAGCCAGTTGTGAATAAGAACGCTGTTTTGTGAATAAGAACGCTTCAACGCTGTTTCCCTCCGCTAAACAAACGGAAACTGTTCAAATTTCATAAAAATTCAAAAGTTCAAATTCAATTATGCAAAATTGGAATGCTATTTTTTTGTAATAAAAAAGTACCACCAGACCCGAACACTACACCAAGAACAAAAAAAGAAAACATTGCTTTGTAACTTCTTTCGGCGTAACGCAAGCTCGACGCAAGCTCGACGCAACGAAGGCTCATGAAACTGACACGCGTGTCGGACGAAAACTTCGCATCCCGTCGGCTTGCACGAGGCACTCGACGGGAATAAAAGTTCGAAAGCACTATGCCGGAATCGTACACATGCACGTTTATCCGGCGCGTGCTAGCGGAAGGGCAAAAAAGCTTCAGCCGCGTGGTTGTCCCAGTGGTAGACGAGGTCGGAAAATTCTGTTTGGTGGTTCCATCGTGGAGAGAGAGACTGCTGTCGAGTCTCGTTGACACTGAGAAAAAATAAATAAAGCTCTTCGGAAAAAGATATACACTTGCGAAATTAGTTTGCCCGGAGCTCGAGTCCGAAAGCTCGACGAATGCGAAAGCCCTAGGGTGAGTTCTGAAATTTATAACGAAATTTGTACGCAATTTTTTTTAACATTGTTTAACGAAGCTTGCGGGCTCAAGTATCGTGAAAGCTTAATTTACAATGAAAAAAGCTCACCACGCGTAACAATCTTCTACTTGCAAGCATTGCTGGGCATTGAAAACAGTAACCGTTGCCTTGCATCGAATTGTATGACATTGCCAGCGAATACTGAGCTTACAGACTATTCCGCAAGCTTGACGTTCCGTAATCGTCGAAGCTTCTCAAAAAGCTTCGACCTTTCGGGAACTCGGACGCGTCGGGCTGAAATCTCGTATTCAAAGCGCGCATTCACAGCTCGTAGTCAAAGCTCGAATTTACGAAGCACACACGACGAAAGGTGCGGTAAGCCCGGCGGCGGAGCTTTCCACTGGAAAGCACTATCGAAGTCACCGTTAACGCGTTTAGGAACTCGCCACCCAGTGTGTGCGCTCTGTGACTACTCAAATACCGAAAACAAGGACAAAGCTTCTTCCGTCACGAAATGCTCGAGGTGACACCTGCCCCGCAAGCTCGGGTGCTTGCATACCAAAATGCAAATACCCGTTCGTCGGTTAGTACAAAGCTTTGTCGCGCTGTATGAGATTGCATCGAGCTTTCGCCGAAAGGTCCGTACCAAGGAGCTTTTTTACTACCTAAAAAAATCGTGTTAGCCAAAATTGCGAGCTTTTGTTGCTGGCCCATTCGAAACTGAGCTTTTTTTCTTGTGCGATAAAAACAACGATGCTATGCGAAATGAATGAAACAACAATTTGGTTTGAGGATCCGAAATATGAGAAAAGTGGCCGAGCTTTCCTATCGAGCTTTTGGACGATAAAGCTGAGCTTTTGAATGCCTCGATCTTTTTTCTTTTACATACGCAATTGTCAGAAGAGTGGTGAGGTTCACTGAGGAAATAACTCCACAATTCGTGTTTCGAAAGAAAAAAAGCTGAGCTTTTTTCGATCATCAAATGTGATTCCGCAGATGAGAAACGAGCTGGGGGCTCGCGTACCGGCTGCCTGTCTGCACGGTCAGGACAGCGGTGATGACTACGTTCTTCCGCCTGGTGCCGAAATCGGCACACCGATATTCGAGCTCTACTTGGCCCTCCAGGAGTTCGTGAAGTAAGCGAAAGCCCAGCTTTCTATTTGTGTGAATTTTTTTTTAGGTAAAAAAAGGCCGTAAATTTGGAGATAAATTTGGAGTTTCAGCATGAGACAGAACCTACCGACTTCCGACAGAAAGATGTTAGCGATTTGTCAGTACTATCAGTGGTTCATACCGGCGGTCGATAAGTGGATGGATCTCGCGAAACTTAAAGCTCAGCACAGGGTAAGAAGAGCTGCCGAACTGGATCGTATTTGCACGGGGGAAATGATCGTCAAGCATTGCACGTCCGCCGTTGACGCTACTGCCTGTTTCTATCAGGTAAATAAATCCGATTTTTTATAACCAAAAAATAATCTTCCAAACATACACTTGTTGCCTAAATAAAAAAATCGAAAAGTTTCTTTATTTACTTGAAAAAAAAACTTCAAAAAATCACTTTTCTTATCTGAAAGACCAATTTTGGACAATGCATTATTTATCGAAAAAAAAAATCAACCTTCGCAGATAAAAGAATTTTGGAAGCAATTAGCCTGGCCCGATCTCGCAGGCTCCTGTACCTTCGTCCTGAAAGTCATCGACGTAAGTACAGAACAAATATAATCACGCCTCAAAAAAAAAAAAATTCGCAAACCTTGCCTAATATTATTTCTTCTAATTTTGATAAAAAACAAAATTCAGGCGATTTGCAGTTCTGCCGCGTACTACGCAGAGATAACGCATCAGAAGCTCGCCGATAGTGGCTACTACGAGGAACAAACTCCTTACAAGACCACTGACGAGGTAATCGCCCAGGTAGAGAGTTTGCTTATCGCTCTGGTTACGATCGAAGCCCACAGCCCCGCTTCGCCAAACTACTAGACGTGATCCCGTACTTTTCATTTGTGTTTTCAACTATCTCTCACTGTGATTTTTATCTTTGCACTTTTTACACTTGTGTACAAAAAAAAAAAATCTGTGTTTTTAAAATTATTTGTTTAATTGTTATTATCAGTGTTATTACGTGTTTGGCATGAAAAAAAATGTAGATAAAAATGATTGAACAATGATATGAGGGCAAACAATTTTTTTGCCAGATGTGCGTCGCTATAAATGGTCTCGAATACGTGAGAAGATGGTTGCTGACCTTGGGCGAGGAGCTTCGGGTCGAAGAGATTCTCGCCTCCTTGGACGCCAATGACAGCGTTCGACAACAATGGCGAACCGCTTTGATAACTCCACTGGAACAGACACCCGGACAGATGCTTCTGTTCATCAATCAAATTATTTCACGAATCGGATCGAAGGTAAAGATGCCTACCATTACACTTCTTACCTACACTGTAGATCCTCAAAATCATTTTTATTCGCAGATGAGAGCTCCGTTGAAGAAGACAATGTTTCATCTGGCTTGGTCGCCGGACAGTTTACCGACATCCGAAGCGATCGCCCCGCTTCTCGAGTACCTTGACCTTCACCTCGTCGCTTTAAACGCCGCTCTGCTATCCACGAATTTCAATCGAGTACTTCAGGACATTTGGGAAGTTGTACTCAGCGAACTGAGCAATCAAATGGACGGCAGCGCCGGAGTGAGTGGCACACAAATATTTTTGTTTACACGGAATTAATTTACTCGTTTACTTTAGCCATTTATCCGTTTGCCCATTTTGACCGCTTAACCATTTATTGCTATACTAGCGGGTTGTTGTTACTCGGGCGCTTCGCCCTCTCGCTATGGCCTATGAAATTTAGAAATTGCTAATCTGAAAATTAGATTTTCAGACCGGAAGTTACATATTTCCGGTACGACGTAATTAATAAAATTAATGAAAATGTAGTACAGTTTTGTGACTTTTTTCTTCGTGTACAGGATAAACCGGCCATGTTTTACGATAGACTTCACGAAGCGCTCGAGCTTTTGGTGAATTTTTTTCACGCGGAGGAAAAGGGTCTTCCTTACGAGATACTGAGATGCGAGAGATATTTGAATGTCGAGGAGAGACTCGAGTATCACAAGATGGAGACTGTTTTGCTTATCGATCGTTACTATCAGCAAAGACTCCAGGTAAAGCGAAAAACCATTTTTTTCCAATGTTACATCTTTGTTCGGGTTAAATAATCTAATAAATATTTTAAACTTTTTTCAGGACCAAATAAACACATTGACCGCAGAGTACGGAATTCTGACGGTCAGGGCGTATCTGAATCATGATTCTCTCTGCGTAGAGGTGATAAATGCGAGGGATGTCATACCCCTCGATCCAAATGGTTTTAGCGACCCATTCGTCATAATCGAGCTTTTGCCACGTCGCGTATTTTCACACTGCGCCGAGCAACAGACTAATGTCAAGAAACGCACCCTAAATCCGGTTTTCGAGGAATACTTCGAGTTGTACGTACAAGAGGTTATCATATATACGGATTTAATCGTTAGCCAATCTAAACATTGCCAATTTAACCAAGGTTATTTTAACCATTGCCAATTTAACCGTTACCAATTTAACCGTTGTCTATTCAACCATTGTTAACTTTGATTTTTGATTCACCGTCCTGCAGTTCTGTGAGCGTGGAGCAATGCAAAAGTCCGGATGCAATGGTACTCTTCACCGTGATGGATCACGACGTTCTGACAGCCAACGACTTTGCCGGCGAAGCTTTTCTCGGTCTCAGCAGTATTCCCGGTGTCGCTGACTCGAATGCCAGTATCGACAATTTTCACGGCCTCAAGCATCAGGAATTGCCGTTGATGCATCAAAAAAATCGAAGTTAGTCACGATCAATTGTGTCAACTTAAAACAAATATACATATATATTTTTGTTTTAATTTTCTAAACGTAAATAAATATTCGCTAACACAAATATTTTGTATCCTTGCAGACAACGCCATTCTTCAGATACTCGAGACTCGAGTCGGCGACAAACAGGCTCTGGACTTTGTCAAGAAGCAGAAGCAGCGTTTCGCGTCTACGTAAGAGACGTTCACAAGTGGAGTTTTGGGATGGGAAAAGTAATAACGAAAAAAAAAAATTAACTCCGAGAGAAAAAAATCAAATCAATCAATCAACGAAGCGGAATGAAAACGGCCGAGCAGGAGACAAAATGAATGAAAGAGAGGTACCGAATAACAAAAAAAGGAGCAGGTGAAAGGCCATTAATCTTATTCGGACTAATAAGAGTCCAGAAAAAAATGGATCGAAGAAATTAACTCATTTTCGCCAGTCCATACGAATATATTTAAAAGTACCGTTTTCTCTCTGTATCTATCGATTAACTTCATAGTTTCAGTTTTTTATGTACTGAAAAAAACAGGCACAAAAACGAAGAGCTACTCATGCCCTGGCGGAAAATGAGTTGAAAGTAAAAAAAAATATCTATCGAAACTTTCCTCTCCTAAGAATCGATACTCCTCTTCAATCGGTGTACAATCGTGTTGAATATTTATCAGTGTTGATAAAGTACGAAAGAAATTTAAAAAAAAAAAAAAACCTAAAAAAATGAAAAACATATATATCAGAGAGATATGAAGAAGAAAAATTTTAAAAAAGAATATAAAAAAGATATGTGAAGAACTATTTTTGTGTCGATGTCGATGAAGAGGATGGATGAACGATGGAAAAAAAGACAAAGATCGTGCATTTCCAAAAAATGATAAAGATGTTAACGCAGCTTAGAGGGGATCGAGCTAAAGATAATAAGAGGTTTATGCCGTGAACGTGCGAAAAAAAAATCGTTGTGATGTGTCTAACAATCAATGTTTATAAAGAAAACAAACAAACAAAGCTTCTGCACACCTTGGCCCTCTAAATAAACTTGCAAAAAAAAAAAAAACAAAAAAAACTTTGGAACACAATTTTTTGTATTTTGCCAAAAAAGGAGTGAGTTTTCAACTTTTAGTTACGAGAATAACAAAATTGGAACCTACAGAAATATAAATTTGGTATTAACCTTGTGACGACCTTGAAACGTCTCATGCTCGCGGCGACGATCAAAATTGGCCAGAGGTGTCGGGATTTTTTTTACAAGCATCCACGGCTCATATGTCGATGTGTGCCGAAGGACAAATTTATTCGTCGCGCGATAATTAAATTATAAATTATAATGCGAAATTAACCAAAAAAAATGGCGTCAGGTGAGACCGAGTTCTCCGCTATAAGTTTCGAAGGCTCGTGCCGCCACCAACTTCTATCAGAGGGTCGAGATAATATTTTTTCTTACTCGTCTTTGTAACCGAGACGAATATACGAACACACGAATTAACACACTACCGACTGTTCATAATATAGAAAAAAATGGAAAGAAAAAAACAATCTTTCAGAGCTGTCTTGCGTCCTTCAAGCTCAAAACACGGTATGTTTGCCTTTCGACACCTCCACTCCCCCCCCCCCCTCCCCCTCCTTCTTCCGCCTGGCTTCGATCGTAATCGCTAAAATCATTGACCTGACTCCTTCTACCACTGTCACTATCGAATAAAACGAGGTAAATGAGCGACCAAACAAAATCATCGAGTTATCAATAAATTTAAAAAAAAAGAAAAATGAATTGTATAGAATGATTAGACGACAATTTGGAACGAAGAAACGAAAAGGCTTTTTATTACAAATCAGACGAGTTGAGCGAGATAATGAAGTAAAAATAAAATTAAAATAAAAAAAAAACGGAGCGCACACATGTCAATTTTTTCTAATGCACAGAAATTAAATAAAAAATGGGAGACACGAAATAGAGAATTCGTATTATCGCGACGATAATTCACGGAGGCATGTAATTTATCGTTTTATTATTATTGTGATAAAAGAATTGTAAGATGAACATTCGCGCAGACGCGAAAACGAGGTAACATATGAAAAAATGGTTTTATCAAAACAATTTTGTGGAACAATTGATTAAGTGAAACTTAAAAAAGAAAAAACAAAACAAAAAACAAATGAGACTCGTGTACGTCCGATCCTCGATCTATGTCACACACGTGCATCGAAAAATCTAATCGAACTCTCTGTACGACTAATAACTATGTTACGTTTGCTATGACAGCTCTATTATACCTATACGTATTGTGTATGGCGAGGAAAAAAGGAGAAAAGAAATTTGGCGCAAAAAACTAAAGAAAAAAGTTATTGAGATTCGAACACGATCATACCAAGCGTACCTTTTTCAATTACCAAAAGTATGTACGATCTATCTTGTATCATGCGAACGAATAAATAATTATAAATGTATGCCTTCCAATCAAAAAACCTTAAAGGCGACGCGAAACGCTCTCATCTGATGGGGACGCGGTCGATAAGTAAAAGTGTAAAAAAAAAATTGTATAGTCCTTCAATTCAACTGGTCATTTCCGATCTCGTATCGAGAACCCCTTAAGGTAAAGTGGAAGCCCTCCCATCTTCCGGGTTGACCCTCAGTCGTGAATCGGGAGCTCTTTTACTCGTTGGCACGTGCTGAGGACCTGAGCATATCTTGTGGACTCTCTTGTCCATCGGAACACAGTGAGTCTGCGATATGAAGTGGGTCGCACTGATACTTCCTTACGCCAGCCCTTGAGGGCGCCGAAGTATCGTAAGTCATTTCTAGACGGTAAGAGTAGTAGTACTCATTTTTTGTCCCCATCCCAAAAAATACAATGACAAAGACAGACGATCGAAAAGATGAGACACCTTGTACAGGTAATGTCGTTCGCTTTTTATCACGTAGTCGATTCTTCAGCGGCTCTTCCATTCTGCTGTCCGACATTTTCACTCTTGCCAGTTTGACCAGGAATCGTCTGTTCCTCCGTTCTGATTATAGGCTCGCCATCCAATTTCTCGAGGTTCGGAAGTCTCCTCGCTACATCTTGTCTCCACGGTTCAGTCTATAAACAAAGGTTGGAAATCAAAATTTTCATGTGGCTTTCTCATAAAAGCTGCAAATTGAAATTCTCAAGTGGCCTTCTCATAATGTTCCTTTATTTGCGAAACTTCCTCTATGAGGAAGCAAAACATGGAAATATTGAAAATATTGGAAACATTGAAAAGTAGGACAATTCAATTCTAGAATATGAAATGAATAATCCTTGCCTCCGCTCCTTCGCACAGCGGATTACCGACGAACAACAAATCACGAAGATTCTGGAGCTCCTGGAGTCGCGACAATTCGTTCCATTCCCTCACGAGATTGTTCGACATGTACAAAACTCGAAGATTTCTGAGTCCATTTATTCCCTTCATTTTCTCGATACAGTTGTATGATATCCAAAGCTCCTCGAGCGTGTCACCAAGGGCCTCCAGTCCCGTGAAACCTTTTATGAAGTTTCGTCCCAGCGACAATACTCGCAAATTTTTCAAGCTACTCACACCTGTTTCGAAATCAAATTTGTTAAATAACATCAAAAACAAAATACAAATATTAAATATAAATAATAACGATAATAATAACAAACACTATTATTATTATTGTTATTGCTATTATGGGTTATCATTATTATTATAAGCAACAATAATATTTCATTTTAATAAAACATTTTTTTGTGAAAACTTTACCTGCTACTTTTTCAATCATGTTTGTGGACAACGAGAGTTTCTCGCACTTCGATAGCGTCGCAAGCGCGTTGTCCATTTTTTCTATCGGTGGCCACTGAAAGCTCAACGTAACTTCGGTGGCGGACGATGCCTCCTGTCCGGTCTCTTCCTCCCATCGACGAAGAGCGTCTTTGCAGGTAGTTGGTTTACCGACCGACATTATAAAAACTTTCAAAAAAGGGCTCTCGAGTGATCAAAGCATATATTATAGAAAATAATTAACATTAAACATTGCAAAACATTTTTTCGAAATTTTTCAACACTTTTACGATTTACTCCTCTACGACAGATGTATTTTTTTCGTCACATGGTAACTTTTTATTTAAACACGCTGTGCTACACGAAACCTTTTCAAATTTGATTCGTTTTTAAAATTGCTATGTTTTTTGGGTAACTGGAAATTTTGTATGCCATGCTCTTCAAGGCGAAAGCCCGACCAGGCGCTTGTTTAGTGGTTGCCAATTTTCACTGGTTGCCAGGTACCTGTTCTTCTCTTGGTTACACGTAGAAAGCCAAGAGGGAAACCAATCGATTCCCCCTATTCAAGCTCAAGGCGATCAGATTCTTTTTCTCAGCCGGAAACAAAAAAAAGGAATTAATTTTTCTCGCGATAATCAACCATTTCCATCCAGAAAAGATTTCTCGCACGAAGTAAATATCGGTTCAGCTTCATCTGCAAATTAGCTTTTAAAACTCTCTGTCTTTGTTACCGACCGTGGTAATAAACACCTTATTAAGAGTACGTTATTAATATCTTCTGTGATGTCATTTTTTTTCCCAATCAATATTTTTTTAGTTCAAGGTCGAGAATAAAAATGTATTTATCAATTCTACATGTTATTGTTTGGTAAGAATATAATATTGGTCCAATCATTAATTGCGTGTGATTAATGAGCGAATCTGTTCGAAGTCTCGTTGTACATGTCGAGCGCACTGTTTCCTTGAAGAACTGCATTGTAGCCGAGATTGTCGGGAAGTAACAATCTTACGGCAGTCCGCACTTCCTTGGCGGTCATTGTGCGCTTAGAGTTCAGTTTCGTTAATCTGCAAAAAAAAATATATATACATATAAATATATAATTTCCCTTTTATTTTTAGTCCCTCCAAAGGTAAGACAGCTTTCTGGATAACCGAGTTCTACGATGATAAAACAGATTCCTGTAATGCGAAAATAATATAACAAACGATTCCAGGTCGTTGTGGAATGAATGATTTACCCTCTCGGGATTTCTCGTCACCTTAAACCAATGTGAAACAGACTCATTAGATAAAAAATACTGTCACCCCTTTAAAAAAAATAAAAATTCTTCGAAAGGATTGATTAAGTTTTATTTATTTATTTATGACTTTGACATTGAAAGAATTTATTTATTTACCTGGCAGCCTCGACGGCACAGCGGTCGAATATATCTTTCGCAAAGTGGTCCATGATAGCTATCGCGTCAGTTGACATCCCTCTTTCCGGATCGATCTGTACAGTTTCACGAAATTATTAAATGTATATTAAAAAAATGACAGATATATTTTATTATTTCATTTTTGGGACAAATTCGTTGGAACAACAGTTTAGAAAAAAATATCATCGATTTACCTCTTTGAGAATTCGATAGACGTACGGCGCGTAAGTTGATACTTTTTTCACGTTTCTCTTGCGTCTCGACGATCCAGCCCCTGGTTTCACCGGGGCTCCTGGGACTCTTTTCATTTCTCTTGTCTCGCCACGTTCGACTCGCTCATTCAAGTAATTTTTCCATTTGTAATACGAATGAAAAAAAAAAATTACGGTCTGTCAAAAGTACCCAAAAACGTTTTTAAAAAAACAGTCGAGTATCCGGATCGGAGTTCGACCCGACGTTTACCGCGAGAGTTTCGATTATTCGTCAAATATGTACATTTATTTTTATTTTATTTTTCCAACTAAATTTGTTATTATTAAATAGAAATTTATATACCAATTAGCAAATAATCAATTTCTAATTGAAGTTTAAGTTGGGTTAAAACCTTTTAAGCTTCTAAAAAAAGTAGTTCCCACGTAAAATAATAATAATAATAATCATTCAATCATTTTTCTTAATGTGCCTAATAGAAGATGGAGATAGCCGCAGGAATTAAAAGATTCTATGCGTTTTCATACATTTTATTATCGAAAGAGCTGGCAGTATTGTCATTTCACATATTACAGCGAGCAGACACGGTTATTACAATACCAAAAAAGAAAAAAAATAGATAATACGAACAATTAAAAGAAAAATTAATTCAATAATTTTTCGAGATTAGGTTTTTTTCTTATTTTCCCAATAATATTTTCCATTCTTTCATCGTCGCGTCTACATTGTAGTTTTCGTTCTGTCTCTGTTTGTTTTACGAATTGTAATATAAATCAATAATTACTGATGATAAACTATTAATAATAGTACAATATGGTATATAGCGGTAGTATAGTTATATTTATATCGGTTGTAGTAACGATCAGGATTACATCGATTACCGATTAATCTTATAGTTTACAAAAATACTCAAAGGCACTTCGTAATAATCTTGTAGACTGCACGTACGTGTTTGTGTAGGTGACTGTGTATGTGTGTGTGTCTGTGTTCGTATTTTCTGTCTCTTGTCTTGGCAGAAATGTATCGTTACCATATTTTAATCTTAAGCTTTATGTATACTCGGAGATGAATCGAAGGAAAATTCATCGACGCAAAATCGTCAAATCAACAAGCAAAAGTTAAAAAAAAACAAATTTGATTTGTTTATTTTTTCGCTCCAATTCTGCGACATTGAGTATTTTGTGTGATCATTTTTATTCTCTGCTCAGAAAAAACGCAGAACTTTTAGATATAGACTCATCCGTGCCGTTTGTCTTCAACGAACACCTAAAAAAATCCTCCTCAATTCTCCTTAAACTTGGTTCTTTTTGTGTTTTTTTATTTTTCCAACCCACCAAAGTCGATGCTCTCACGTTTGATAGTTCTGATCGCGAAACATCCGACTTGTCTAATCATCTCATAGAATATATATAATTTGATTACATTTTTTTCTCATGTTACCGACGATTTATTTGGTCGAGAGAAAAATGAGATTTCTCAATCGAAATACGAATAAAATTTGCTCGACGATTTATGAAATTTTTTCGACGAATTGGCATCGATATATATCGCGAACCTTTCAGATATCTATAATCTTACATAGATATATTATATATTCAAACCAGAGTATATACGTGTATAATATAATATTTTTCATGTTATATTGTATAATATAATATAATATCTATATATTGTTCTTGTTTTCAACATTATTAATATACGATATATATAATATAGTAAATAATTATTATTGTGCTAACTGTATGATCTATATACATCGTAGGAAATACGAAGGTGGCGAGAAAAATGAAAAATATCACCTTTTTTTCGCCACTCTCGAACGGCGCGGGAAACACCCGACGAAAGCTTATTTATTGGCAACCCAAGGAAGTGCCATGGTCCGGTAAATTCTACGATTATTTTTACTTTTTTTTCTCATCTCTTTTTTGATATATTATTTGAATTTTGATCAACACAATTCGACTTTTTCATTATTTATTTAAATTTACTCGTCTATTCTACCATTATTATAGTTCGGTCCAATCGTTTCTCTTGCTCCTGATTTTATCGTTATTGTTAATGATTTTTTTATCTTTATTTTTCATTTTTATACATTTTTCTTTGATCGCTGCAAGCTCGCCCAAAAAGATTGAATCATTCTTACAAATGATCGAATAATCGTAATACAAATAATTACAATAATAATCGTAAAATTATTGAAATATTATTCGACAGGGTTGGCACTTTTTTTGTCAATTCAGCCCTTACCATTTTTCTTGTTTTTTTTTTTACCAAATGGCCTCTACACTGTAATTACGCTTGACTGCGTAACACATTTCAACATTTATACGAAATACGAAGTTTTAAAAAAGTTGTTATTTTTTTTTTTTTTGCTAACTGCAAAAAGCAAGATTTATCATTTTGTCGATTAACCTTAACGCCTACTGTGTGTATCTTTAAAGAACGTGGAGATTTTCGCAATTCTTGAACTTGCTGTCCTCCTTGCCGAAGAGCCAGGTTAACATTTGTCGGGCTTTCATGCTGGCTCTAACGACACCCCGGGATTTGTACCAGTGACCGCTACCCTCGCTTCCGCCGCCGCCGCCGCCGCCACCGCCCATGCCGCTTCCGCTGCGATTTTCCAGATGACCCTGAACAACCTTTAGACGAATTTGATTGAGAATTCCCACGAGCAGATCGTCAACGTTGTGATTTATGCCGACCGAAATCTCGACGAATTTCGCTCGGTAGGTGCAGGCCATGCACTTGCCATCTGCAAATGAAGAACCATGTTTCAAAAAAATCAGTCAAGACAGTCAACACGATCAACAGAATCAACAGAGTCGACTCATTCAACGGAATCAACAAATTCAATACAATCAACACCGTCAACACAGTCAACGACGACGAGGTTTTTACGATTGACACCGTAAAAACGATAACAACCGTAGAAACGGTCAATACAGTCGACACGAATCACACGTTCAACACCAACAATAAGGACAACGCCCTCACTAGTCAAAAACTTGATTTGTTTATTTTATGGGTCGATTATAACTTTACCTTGGGAAGACACAGATCTCGAACGCACGAGATCGACCTTGTTGCCGACTAAGATTGCTGGCCTACCACGCAACAAGTCCTGATCGTGAAGCCTTGCCAAGTATTCTTCGGCTCTTTGGAACGAGGCCTTGTCGATCACCGAATACATTATCACGAAGGCGTCCGGGTGTGGTATCTTTTCCAATTCGGCCTGTTTTTTTTTTTATTTTATTTGTTTAGAAAAAAAAAAATTTATTCGTTTTGAAACAATCATTTTTTAAATCGATTTTTAATCGATACGAGATAATATTGGAGTGTTTGGTACCTTGAGATTTGTGATATTCAGGAATCTCAGCTCGCTCTCCTCGCCGTTCAGCATCACGAAAACCGACTGCTCGCTCGGCGCATCTGTTAAAATAAGAAGAAAAAAAAATTAAACACAAATTTACAGAAGCTCTTCGGAGTTTTCGATTGCGTATCGAAGTAACTAATGGAGAAAATTCTCTGATAGCATAGCAGGGCGATTATACAGAAGTGAAACTTTATTTGAATTGAGCGTTAATTTGTTTTTTCTGGCTCGTTCGAAGCTTTCCCAATCGCTCGGACGCCCACGCACACGGTCACAAAACCCATCTGAGGTTTCCACCAGAAGCTTTTCTCGACGGCCGCCACGCCTCTCAGAGTTTCGGGCTTCATCGAAAACATATATTCTGATACGCGCAATAGTTTACGCTCAATGGTCGATGCTCGATTTTCGGTAACGGATGCTAAAACCGCGCGTACCACGCCGCGAGCTCGCCTTCGAAAAATAATCGAGCGTCCGCAAATAAACGGTACGAGACACGCGCCTACTATCTCTCGTTCTATACATAGAGCCGAGAAACATGGATTCAAAGTTTTCTTCGGTTTAATATCCTGTCCAAGTTCCCGAGCTCAAGATCGGCACGAAAATTCGAGCCCTAGTAGTTTCTGAGCTCTAAGTATATATTAATTCCTGTTCTAAATCGTTTCTCGTTCCCTTCTAAGTTCGGTAATTTGGAAATGTAATCCATGTTCTAAGCACAGTCGTTTTAAATATAATTTACGTTCTAAGTACGGTATATTCTTGGTATCTATATTTTCCAAGTACGATATGTGAAAGTACTTAGAACCGTACGCTGTGGCTCTTTATTAACTGCGGTTAGTCAGAAATTGCCGGTATAAAAATTTGACGATGAGGTGTCGTTCGATTTTCTTAAATTCGTAACTCTTTATCATTCTCGACGTCTCGTTCGCGAACGCGATTGAAAAATCTCTCGAGGGGCGATGAACGGCGCATCGCCGGGTAGAAAAAATATTTCGTATAGCTCGATGTTCGTTGCCTCGGCAGTACACCTTCTGTACGAGAAGCGGCCAAACAGCGGTGGCTGGCAGACGATTAACAGACGCAGTGCTTTCCGGCTATGATGTACGTTTATAGCGGCAGCCCGGTGCAAATTTAACCGATTCTATTTCCGTAACTCTCTCTCTGAACCACGGTTGAGTCCTCTGCCCTCATACCGTGTGCGCTTTTCACTTCTTTTCCCGGTTTTATAATACACGCACACACACACGCATGCGACGTTCCTGTCCGTTCCCTCTCGCCGTTCGTCTCGTTTCACCGAACGGCGCGCAACGTTTCTTTTTTTTTTTTTTTTTTTTTCGCTCCCCATTCGCTCGGTCGATCCGACATCACGGTTTTCCTTCTCTTCGTGCACCCCCTCGGGTTACCACTCGTTTCCGAAGCCCGCGAGATTTTTATTTACTTCTTCCTTCACTCTCTGACCTCCGTTTCGATTTGTGTTAAAATATTCACCCGTCCGCAACCACTTTGAAATGTTCGTCGGATAATTAATCGACGATGATGAAAAACGTCCTCGAAATTTTCACAGCGAACAGGTGAAGCGTTAATTTCTCGAAATAAGATTTTTTTTCCGGCTCATTTATTTTTAATTTCATTTAATTTGTTGAATATATTTATTATTATTATTATTATTATTATTCAATCATTGTTTGTAATACTAAATTATCGATTTTTATTTTTGTTTCGTCGCACGCGACATGAAACATAGCAAAATTGGTGCGAGATTCATGTGCGCGGATGAAGCGTGTAAGGGTGAAAATGAAATAAGTAAGAGACGACGATATACCAGAGAGATGAGAAGAAAGGCAGACAGGGGCGTTTGCCTTTCTTCCATTATGTCCACTCGGATGCTCCGTGATCTATAAACGGCAAACTCTCGCTTCTCGGGACTCTAATTTGGGAAGCCGCGTGCTTCACACTCGCCCCCTCGTACACCCGAACCAGCCCGCACCAGCGCTGGGACGAAGAAGAGTACACTCTTGACACGATCGTCGGGATAACCAGATGATTCGATCGCTCGACTTCTGGAAGACTCGCACGGATTTCGTGCGCTCGTGTTTCGTCTCCTCGTTTACCATTCGCTCATTCCTAAGTCACTCGTATATCATTTATTTACAATATCTCTCTGCTGGGTAACGGAGCGGGAAGGCAAGAAACGAAAGCCAAGTCCGAGGAACGAAACCGGAAGTCAAGTGCCGGCCACCGTAGGACGGGTGAACCAAAGTTGGAGACCCGAGCGGGAGGAAAGGAAATGGATACGACGGGAGAAAACGAGAAAGGGGGTTAAAGCGTTAAAGCTTCATAGGTCGTGCGAAAAGTCCTCGGGGAACGAAAGTTTGGACACGGTAACTTCGGTCTGTTCAGCTTGTTTGGTCCACAGGATTACAGACTATACGAGCTCGGCAATGTACCAACTTCGTCCCGTCGGGCAAACAAGCCCCGTGCTCCGACGCTCTTCTTCCCTATTGTCCCTTTTTTTCAACTTCCGATACCTCCAAAGGAGGGACTTTAGTCCCTCGTTTTACGTCTTCAGATAAAGAAGTTACCGATAGTTCGGCCGGCTTGCTTGTAAATTGAACACTCGCAGTTAAATTTACCGTGGGATTTATGCATGTCAGGGGGTTTCACCGCTCCGAGTTAAACCGAAGTGATAGGACGTGTATGCACCGCAGTACTAATTATCTCGAGAACACTGAGGAAACGCTGTGAGATGCGCGTATGCAGAGCAGGATGGTCCACGAGTCCCTGGCATCGTGTCAGAAGCTCCGTCAGACAGCTCAGTTTGCTCGTATCTCGACAGGATATGCGCCTTGACGCTCCTGCCTCCCGTCCACCGACCGCCGCTACCGCTTTGGAATCTCTCTGCTGCACGGTACTGCACTCTGAAAGCTCGGTTGCCTCGGCGTTTCAGACCGAAGGAGCCTCGTCTTCGAGTTCGATCGTGCATACCAGCCGCTTCGGGACCTAATGAGGCGGCTAGGTTGAACGTAGCGCAACGTTCACACCATTGAATTCTCTACGGTCGTGTTCGAAACGAAGGTACGAAGAGATTTCTAAACATGCGCGTTAAATGAATTGTTGCATCGTGTCCGGGACTTCGAGACGAGCAAACGATTCCTTGGAAATTTTTTTCTATCGCGCTTAGTTTTCGAGTTACGAGCAAGTATTCAATCGCGCAGCTTTTCACGCGTTCCGATTGGCCGAAAACTTCGACGCCCGATGCCGCCGGAATTGTGCGTCTTACGAAGTTTTGCCGGAGGAAAAGTTTACTCCATTTTTAAACGCGAATGAGAATCGACAGGTTTTTTTCGGGAAATTACGATTTTTTGGGGTACGAATTTTACGATTTGATTCAAAGTTGCCGAAGATGGAGCATAATCGTCACGACTACGAAGACAAACGTTGTGGTATTATCTCGCAACTGCGCGGATAAACACACGGGGTGATAACAGCAGAATACTGCTTACGCCCAAGAGGCTTTGGCTTCAACGTCTCTCTAACTATACAATGTATCGTATAACACGGTATAATATTTACATGCATTAAACATACCTTGTATAACCTATGCTAGTGTTCATGAATATGCATTTAAGAGAGCGCCGCGGATGTAGGGGAAGGGATGATGGAAGACGCACATCTGAGCATGAAAACCATTTCTCTCCCGTCCTACGTTACCGGATTAAGAACCAGAACTTGGATCATTTTGCTAGTCGCAAACGCTTCTAGAGCTCCGATAACACTTAACTCGTTATGAATCAAGTCCAGCGAATAAATCGAGCAGGTTAAACGGTTTTTTACGTTCATCACCCAAACGAAGATCGCAAGGAACCAAAAAACGCAATTGTACCATTCGCGTCGCTTTTACCCTTTGTACCGTTATGAGCAAGTTGTAAAATACGTCACTTCCGGTCGGAAAATGGGGAGAATGATCAAAGGCCTAGGGGACTTGAAAATTGTTAAAATCAAACATATAAACAACTGTCCAAAATATATATAAGATCAGCGTATCTAATATTAATTAAAGCTCTAATTATAGCTATCCTAGAAGTGTAAAAAAAGTCTCATCGTGTAGTTTTTTTTTATTGTTGTCGTGGAGTTTTTGGGCACACAACCAGGAATAAAAAGGCAATCTGTCGGAAATTGCGGAAACGCGAGGTAGTTGAGAAGATGAAACGACGAAATCGTCCTAGTTGCGAGCATGACTTGCGAGCATTAAGTTGGCTGCGCTGCAGTCTTATACCTGCAGACGATATTACGAAACCCGACCCGACGTCGCCGAAGCATATTACGCATACTCGAGAGGGTACACCCGCGCCAAGGATACGAACAATCCCTTGCATTGGATGCCTTTCGTGAACCACTTTTCCTACATTCCCCGTATATTTGCGCTCTTGTTATAGGTAAATTTAGCTCTAGTTTTAGGTAACTCTAGGTTCAGTTTTAGCTTTTATTTATTTATTTGTGTAATTACTTATTTGCTTTTCATTTATTGGCATTTATGAAAATTTATTGTTGCCTCGCTATTTTGTAGGTTCGGTCGGAATGTTAGATGTATATAACACCAACTACCACACCAACTACCCTTTTAACCTTTTAGCTCCTCTGGAAAAGGACAATTTCCTTTTTTTATCGGAAACAACCTCGAACACTAAAACAAAACGCTAATGATCATCGACAGATTCCTGTTTTACCGTAATTATTGTAAAAACAAAATACGCCTGATTGAAGTAGTAGTTCCTCTTTAAAGTGAAACGAGATGCATTTTTCCTACCGGATAAAAATCCCGGCGTCGGAATGACCCCGATCGAAATCCGGTCGAATGTCTGAAGCCGAATAACAAACGCCTTGCGGCTCGTCGGTGAAGCCAAGTTTTCCGCCGCCTCGGAAAGTTGGATTACCGTGGAATCGAATGGAGATCGGTAAGAAATCTAAGTAATCCTCAATGCCACTCTACACTTTTCCAAGAAGTTGAAACTTTGTTTTTCCAATTTTGCCGTCCGTGGCCTCGGGCGATACACGTAAGAGTTCTCCAAGCTTCAATTAAATAACGCGGCTGCTCACCTTTTTTTTTATTTAAACATTTTTCAAATGTTGTTACTTTTGCAAATTCACTTGGGAAAGTCGGACATCGGTTATCCGAGGCTTTTTGGCTCTCAAGTGTGAAAGGTTAGCCGGGATAGGGCAGGGGGCGAGTATAGGTGATGGAGAGGTCGTGTCAAGGGGGTAGCGTACACCCTTTCGTGTTGTATCGATAAAGCAGGCTTGTCAGCCCAGTAGTGCCTGCTCTACTATATATAATTCGCTCGATATGTACTTTGAACTATATCACAATAGATACTGCACTATTATTATTGTTGTTATTATTATTATTATTATTATTATTATTATTATTATTATTATTATTATTATTATTATTATTATTATTATTGTTAGATGGAATGGAGGTACGTTAAATAATAGACAACGGTGTGTTAACGAAGGGAATATATTAATTTATAGTACAGCAACCCAACAGGTACTTATCGCGCGTGATGAATAATGCTGATAGCGGGAAGTAATCATGTTACGGGGTCGGGGAAAGGGGGCGGGGACAAGCATCAGAAATTTGTACGCGTAACAGGCTCCTGTCGCTCGATAAGCACGTACGATAATCGGGGGCATGTTACATCGACTGCAAGAAAAAATCGACAAGAGGAAGATAGAAGTATAATTTTTTTTTAGTCACGGAATATTTCTGAAGGTTCAGTACGTTACTTTTTAAGTATTTTCTGATTTAAACGCGTTTGTTTTTTAGCACTGGTTGCTCTGAGAATGCACTGTTCTAAGTACTTTGTGTCCTGGAACATGTGCACTCCTAAGTACAATCCATTCCAAATATATTATATACATCCACGTTTCTAAGTTCGAAACCTATTCGTTTCTAAGTACTCGTGGTTCTGAACGTGCTCGTTTCTAAGGATTCCGTGTTGTAAGCATGTTCGGTTCCGAGTATTTACCGTTCTAAGTAAGTTCCTTTCGAAACACTTTGTGCTGTGAGCAGCTTGGTTCAGACAAGTGGTAATAATGCAGACGTCGTGATAAAAATGTTCTAGTACAAAACTCGTGGGCGCAAAACTCAATTTGCCAATAACATTGGAATGGCCCATTTTGTCCTAACGATAAATCCAGATCTTCAATCCCGTTTTGCCCCACTCACCACCACCGCCTCCATCCAAAAGTAATTGGAAAATTGCCTTTTGCCTCATTGTCCCGTTTTGCCCCGCTCTCTCCTATGTACGTCAGAAAAAAACGACAGGAAGCGAAACGCAAAGTATCAGCGGCTGGTTTACCGCGATCGGTAAGTAGTCGCGGCGAGTACAGTGCCGACGGCACTTAGCGAGTGGCAGACACGCTCTCGGAGTTGCCAGAAGCCTTCCTCCGCGATCAACCCGCCTACGTCATACGCACCGGGAGATCAGAAACTGCCAGATAATTTAGCGTCGCCAGCCAGCCCGCGGTCTTTAACCCAGATACTCGACTCGTGACCGCGCTTCGTTACATTTATTTATCCTAAATCACCCCGAAACACATACGCACACTTGCCACTAACGTAACGGTGTCTTTTTTTAATCGTATACATCTTTTCGCTCGCCCTTCGTCAACAACCGACGCCGTTACTAATTTCGTCGATCGGCCTCGCACGAATTCTCGGTAATACGGATTTACGAAAAATTAATAGGAAAATCGAAAATAATACTCGGTCGAATCATCGAAAGAATAAAAAATTCCACGTCCCTGAATAATGAAAAACAAAATCGCACAATATTCGTTATTATTGTTATTATTATTTTATTATCAAAAGTTCGGTCACTTTCGTCGCTATCGTTACCCGCATTGTTGATTTTGTTTTTCTGTACAATTTATAGTGTTGGAAAATTCTGTGAAGTGCGAGAGACAGATGGACCGTTGGTTTTGACGTTTGCAGCTTTTATTCGACTAATTTTGATATATTTTCATGGACGTTATTATGATTATTGTTGTCGAGGTTATTATTAATTTGCTTGTTCTGGTAGGCTCTTTGTCGTTGCTTCGTATTGCTGTTTTCCTTTCATACTCGGAAATTGCGAACGTCATTTCATTTACAGCGAGGAGATGGTGCGTCAACAAGGTTAAGGGGTTGAACGAAGCAGGGGGAAGGGTGGAAGGTGGAAAGGGAGCGAAGCAATTTTGCAGACCGCGATTTCTTTCTCGGCCTTTAATCTCGTTAAATATTTTTCCGCCCCGCCATCGTCATCGGGAGCTGTGATAGGACAGTGCGAGATAACAGGATTCCCGTCCGTCTGCAAACAGCCTTTCCACTTTTGCCACCTCGAGGGTTTCACGTTCTATGGATTTACTCGAAAACAGTGTCACCTAGGACTTTGACGCACGTAACCTTTTTTATAGGGAATTTCGCGTTCGTCAAAAAAGGTTTTTTCTCAAAATATCGTCGGACGAACTGTTGACGAGTTAAATCGTTGCAAACATTTTTTTTTGTTCCCAACAATTTATCCGGGACTCCTTGCGAGCGGAATTCAATTCTTCAATAACCCGAATCAATTTTTAATTTTTTTTTACCCATATTTAAGGCCAAAGAAGGTTGTCTTTATCGTCAGAGTGTATGATGGTAAATTAATCTGAAGGATAACTGGCGTGGCCTAGAAACGACAGTGTCAATGAATCGATGCCAAGACTAATCGACCTTGCTACTTTATTCCCAATTTACTTCCTGACGGCTCTGAAAGTCTCGTAGCTTCGCATGCCGTTTGATACCTCGAAAAAAAAACTGTATAATGTTCCCAAAATTAAGAATCGGTCAAACCCTTTAAACTTTATTAAATTAACTATATTTTGTCATTTAAAAAAAAGATCTGTCGCAACTTCTATTTTATTATTTCTTAGCTCACCTCGTTGCCTGTCGTAAGCGTTGATGCACTCGCTCGTCATGAACTGGCTGATAAGGGCAGTTTTTCCGACCCCCCGAGCACCGATCATGCCCACAGTATATGCAACAACTTCCTTCGGCGGTGACGAGGGTTTCACCTCATCCTCGAGTTCGGCGGGTGCCAGTGAGTTGGACCTCGATCTTCTTCTTCTGAAGGAGTCGCCTCTGTTCACGACACCTGCAACAGGTTCGAAGTAACAAAATCGTAACTATTGGTAAATCTTTCGCCCTCAAAAAACTGTTCTTACTATCGGAAGATTGCACGTAGCTTCGCCATTATTATTTTATTTTTTTACTTCCAAAGTTTCTTCTCGAGAAATTGCCTTGAGGAATTTTTTCGCAAAGTAACCTGAATCCTTATAAAAATAAAATACCCTGAAAATGTGTCATTCGCACGTTGCACGTCCATTAATTTTTTTTATCATTTTTTATTCCCAAAGTGTCCTCCATGAGAAATCGCCTTAAGGATTTTTTTCCTCGCAGGGTAACCTAAATCCCGTTGACTAGTTTCCAATAACTGTGTTAACACCGGATGTAACAAGTTCTCGAGAGTCAGGAACAATAGGCGTTCCTTGCCGTGTTGTATGTGTGATTACACGAGAAGCGCGGCATGAAGATAAAGAGGAGCGAGGGAGAGGGTGAAGCGGGACGGGGAGGAATATCGATATCCGGTTGGAGTCACACTTCGACAAACGGGAGCGAGGAGTCTGGCAATCCCGAATGCATCCCGTTTGACCCCCTTCGACTCCCGCATCCAAGCTCCTTCAGATTGTTCACAAGCTGCCTGGTATTGTTCCCTCGAAGTAGCGAAGGCGGAAAACTGGCACATTGTACAAGATGCTCATAACTATTCACATCAGCAGCGGAGTCTCATATCCGGCGCAGAGACGTACTTTTCTTTGTGCTTTTATGTTTGAGTTTTCATCACAGAATTCCCAGGACTCTTAACTTAACGGTTGGGATTCGAAAAAAGCTGTAAATGTCGAAACGGTCGCATGGATCGATCTCAAACATTGTTGGTCGACTTAGAAGACGTCACTTAGTCTTTGTAGCAAATTTCAACCAAATCGGTCGAGCAGTTTCAGTTTTATTAAACAAAACGGTAGTGGAATGTTCGTCCGTCCGTGGCATCGAAAAGAACATCGCGGCGTTTTGGGTCGACGTAGAATCGTTACCAAATTTTTAACATCCGTTCTACGTGGGCGACTTGATTTTACGTTCAAATTTCAATAAAATCTATCGAGCCGTTTCGTTGTTTAACTGAAAAGAGTGGCAAGCAATGTCTGTCCGTCTGTCCGTGCTATCCGACAAGCATGATCAGCTTTTGAAGCCAGCGTCGGATCATCACCAAATTTTGTGGGTCTACCCTGATAGAAAACTCGCCTTACTTAGGAATCTCAAAAGGATTTGTTTATTTGGTCCGGTACTTTTTGCCTCAAAAGTTAAAACTTTTTTAAGGAAAAGTTTTAAAAAAACCCTATATTTGAGCTTTCTTCGTTGGTCTACCGTCGAGCTTTGATTACCAGCGTATATAGGGCTTCCGTTTGAGAATCCGAATGGGAATGCAAAGTGGTTAAATCGTACGCGCCAACGTTTTCACTGAACCGACTGGTCGGCATCCACAGAGACTCTTGACTGTTTTTCCTTCAATCGTTCTCCACTCAATGGTGAATAAGCACACTATTTCTCATTGCTCGTCCATCGGAGCTTTCGTAGCAACACGTGACCCAATCCGTCTCTTTCATACCCACCCCTCGAAAGTCCACCTCTTGCAGTTCACCTTTCGCTTCTCTATTCATGAACTTTCTATCCTGAACCCTCACCCTCGACAGAATGACAACCCTCTGTGACTAGAAACTCACGTAACTCGACCTCCCTCCCCCACCCCTCCACCCTCGCTAGGGGTTGCGAGAATGAATACTGGCTTCCGATGAATAGAACAAACCCGAGTTCGGCTACCATGTGCAACAACGCCCCATATAAACGGTGTCCTTAAATAATAGTCTCAATACGATTTTACTATTATTTATTATTATAATTAAGATATTATCATCGTTATGATTATTATTATTATTATTATTATTATTATTATTATTATTATTGCAACTAGGGCGCATTCTTGCCATCGCACGCAGGCCGTAGGCCCATTGTGCACCCCTCTCGATCATCTCCCCTCCCACCCTAAACTAGCCTACTGTCGATTGGCGCGGCCAGATCTATTCAGATTCTGCGGTCGTAGTGAAAATTAATACACTTTCGTTGTGAAAAATGGACGACTTGCAGACTGTATTTAAAAGTTATTATTTTGTAGTATATTACATTTTTTAATTTGACGAAATCACATGAAGTAAAATGAAACGTTTTAGCGAAACGGGATTTGAGATACAGAATTAACACCTCAATAATTTCCTAGTATTTCGGGACAAGTCCATTTTGCCGACGCTCTAAACTAATATTTATCTCATACAACGGCAGTTGAGATCGATAAAAGGAAAAAAAAACATAATTAAAAAAAATCCTACGCGAAAAGAAACTTTTCAATTTTGTTTTGTTTTTTTATATGCAAATAGAGTATTAGCTTTCTTTTATGGCCCACCCTATACGTAACATATAGGCATTCCACATGTTGCTGTTCGAAATCGGGGGGGAAAAAAAGAGAAAGAGGGAGAGAGAGAGACGCAGACGGAAATCGATACTTCCGAGGGAGATATAACGAACGTCAGTTAAGGGTCTTTAGTTTCACGAGAAACTTCGAGCGCGGCTCATAGTAGCCGGTGAGCCGATTTCCTGTCCTGCATTCCCTCGTCTCTCTGTTCCCCCACCGTTCCCAATAGCCCACTTTCAATACCGACGTCATTTCCATATTCCCGTGTATCATCGAATAACGGGTATATTATTTTCGCTCGTTTCAGCAAAGCTCTGACGATCGAAAGCTCTCGTAGCTTTCGAGCTTTCAGTCCCGTACCGATAGACGGAACGAACGGAAGCTTTTTATTTACATATTTTCTTTTCATTTACAGGACAGTCAGCAGAATTTTTTTTCCAACGCCGAGCTTTACGCGCGCTGACACGCGCGAAAAGATCGCCGCAAGCTCAAATCATCAGGACATCGCAACAGTGTTGGGTGACGCTTGTACAAAAGCTCCGAGAAGTTACGCGTTTTTATGCTATTTTTAATTCCATAAATGCGAAAAACAACTCAGCTTTAAAGCTCCTTGCAAGCTCCTATGTTTTATGCCATTTAAACGTCTTTCCATTCAGGAACGTTCGTATCGCAGTCGCACTGAGAAAATTCGACGAGAAAATATATACTTGGGCGAGGGGGGGGGGGGGGGGCGAAGCTTCCAAGCTTGCAGGCTTGGTCGAATCGCTGCCATTTCTAAAGAGTCGAACTCCCATTTACCGAGGAACGGGAAGGTAATCGCGCTAAGGGTAATCAAAAGCTCGACAGGAGCTCGGGCCTGCGAGCACCGGCTTACAAACGCGGCGGATTTAAGGCCACGCGTTAATGAAACCAGAGCTTTTAATAAATCTCGGGAATTATTCGAGGTGAGTCGATCGAGGCGGGACACACAAACGGTTTCGTCAAAATAGTCTCGAAAGGCAAAACGTCGCCAAGCGTCTCCCGTGCCACTCCCACGAACCACGCTTATTCCGATGGCTCAATAAAACTCGACGATCGAACGTGTGCCAAAAGCTCGATTGAAATCGGACGTAAAAATTTGTTCCGTGGAAGCTGGCCAGAATTTTCGATAATTGATTAATTAAATTTGTCGACTCGATCGACAATTAATCATGTTTCGTTTGATTGTCAAAGGTTTGGATAAAAAAAAAGCTCGATAACACTTCGAAAGGTCCGGAATAGCGCGCGGAGAAATGTGAAAAAAAAAATCGTTAAATTGATCAATGAAATTTTTCATCGCATTTAAATGTGTCGGAGAGCTTTAAGTGAGAACGACCGAAAAAAAGCTCTACGGTATGAACTGATTGAATGAATCGTTTTTGACCAATCAATCTTACAAACGCTCGTGAATTTTTTAGCCCTCGTTGGAGCTTTCGGTGAAAAGCTCCAGTGGGTGTTGAAAGCTCACCAAAGATTAAATGGATCTGGTTGTCCTGGGACCGCAGGGAGGTGGGTCGGCTGCCAACCCGTTCATTTACTCGGCGCTTCGATAATTAATAGCGACAGATAATCTTGAGTTTGCGGCTGTGATGACTCACTCCGTAGAATGCAAGCTCGAGAAAGCTCATAATTAATGTTTGCATCACATTTTTCGCGCCAGATAAACGTACTCGAACAATGCATTCATCGCGTCGGAGTAAAAAATTCCGCGCTAAAGGCACAGGAAGTATCCGGGGTACGGAAAAAAAACTGCAAAAAGCTCAAACTTTTATCTCGACCGGTTATAGCGGACCGCTAACGATATTGGACGGCAGACTTATGGTCGCGAAAGGTCTCGGTTAAAGGAAAGCTACGAACTAGCAAATTCAAAAGTTTTAGAGCGACAAAATTGATTGGTCTCTCGCAAGCTCCGATCGATAATAGGCGAGCTTGCAGGCCGAAGGGTAACGCAGTATTTCCGAGACGATCGATTGTTGACGTTTGCCGAATTAACACGACAATCTGAATTGATTAATGAAACGCGGTAAAAAATGAAATAAATAAGCGACGAGAGCTTTCGAGATTCGACTCCGCGTCCGTTAATTGGACAATTCCGAGGTATGTGAATTACGAGAGAGAGAGAGAGAGAGCTTAAGGTGGCAAACACTCTTCACCCGCTACCCTCGAATCTCGTTAATTTTCTTTCCCTCGATTTTTCGCAAGCTCTCCCCACTCCCCGAATGCTCTTCACTTTATCGACCCCCTCGAGATTTTTTTTCAACGCTATTTTTTTGCACGTCCTCAAGCTTTATTAATACTTCTTTCGTACATGGCGAGCTTTTTTCGCACGAAACTCGACGCGACCTTTCGGAGCTTTTTTTTCTCATTCCAGTGTCGTTTATTTTGTTCCCATTTTGTTTTATCGCTTTTTATTATTTTTCCACCATTGTTCGTCAACTTGATCGATTCAACTGAGTGACCTGCCAAGCTGATGAAACTCTCCCGTTCTGACGCGGTAAACTTTGTGACGTCGGAGCTTGCGATATTATAAATAGCCATAGGAAAAGCGGAGGCTGCGAGCTTACGCTCGCTGACGAGACCCGACGACTCGCGGACAGAAACCTTTTTCCAGATGACGCATCTCCGCGACGTCACCGGAACGTGCTCTTTTTTACGTCACGAACTGACGTCGATATTTTGCTTGGTAATTAAAAAAAGCTCGAAAATCTCGGCTTATCTGAATTTTGCGCACATAAGCGATAACGAAGATGCAAGTTTCGTACGAGATAATAAATTTAAAGCTTCATCGTCAATAACAATATTGACATTATTATTGTTATTTTTTTGGCTAAGAAAAAACTATTCTACTAAAAACGGTAAACCCGGAAAAGATCCCCCAACTTTAACCGTGAGCTGGAGTGGTAATTGAGCTTGCGGCGGACATACGCGCGCGTCCGCAGCTGTCACGGATCTCAAACCGACACCGTATACTAAATGGAATTACAGCCATGCCATGGCTTCCCGCTCCGTTCCCCATATCAAATATCAGAATTTCTGGAAAATTTATCTGACCGCTATGAACAATTCGAAAAGCGTCACAATTTTTTTTGAATCTAATAAACTGATGGCATTAATCCCAATACCTTCATACTCGAAATAATTTATGGTCAACACGATTTTTCATGTTTCGGAGTATTTACAAAAATCTGCAAAAATAGCTAATATCAATAAAAATTATTTATTGATAAATTCTATCAATGAATTCAGTATTATTACACTTTCGTGAGCACTACCGGTGCTCGGTTAGTGTCAACTATAATATAATCGTTTCTTCAAGGGTGCCGAAATTTTAGCGTCTAGCGAAAAAACGTTCGACAGTGAGGTCTTATTTTACTTAAAGGCTGGAGTTTCTGCACCCTTGAAAAAAAGGCATCACAAATTTTATTACCGACCGGTGTAACAAAAAGGATTCTGAGAACGTTAAATTAGGGGAAGATTTTTTATGGATACGGAGCAGTATTTTCATACTATTTTACGGTGGAAAAGGTTCATCGTTCGAGACTGACATCGAGATAGCTGTGCACCAGGGATCTCGCGTCCCACGTGTCAATTTGTAGCTTCCGCTTTCGTGCATTTCTTTCCCGTCCATCATTTCTCTTTATACTTCACTCCAGTTTCCGGATGAACTATAAAGCTCACAGAGGCCATGCGAATTCGAGAAAAAGCTCGGCATCACTCTGACTGGGGTTTCTTTTTTTCCCCCCTCTTTTATCAAAATCCGGTCGATACTCGACTGGATTGCCAAGCACACTCGACCATCTCACTTCCTCCATCATTATTCGACGCTCAATTTTGAAAATTTTGAAAATTCATTGCAGTTTTTGTTACCGACTGAGTCTGGGCTGGGCGGAGCGAGGTTTCACATCGACTTGAAATGAACTTGACGACTAGTAAAAATAATTTTTAAAAATAACAATTCCGAGAATTTACTGGAAAAATAAAGCCGATTATCTATAACGTGGAAGTGACCCGACGTTTAATTTATAAAGAGACTCTATCCCACGCGGGATCGCCTTCTAATCTGGGCTTATCCGTCGCGAGACATACCGGCGCGTAAAAGCTCCTGATCGGTGTCAAACTGCAAGCCAGACACGACGACGGGGTCTTCAGTCTGGCGAGTCGTTCGACGACTCGCAATAGAAAGAGCCCGATTGTCGTCAGACGAGATCAGACTTCCCATGGATCGTTTATCCCTGATTTTTTTTTTCATAAAAAAAAATGATATAAAAGTGGTTGAGGGGTTTTGTAACGAAACAGTGGAACGATCTCACGGTTAAATCACTCCCATATGCTACATTCTCGAGATTTCAGCATTCATAGCGTATGGGAGTGGAATTTGAAAATCCCAAATCACTCCGATATGCTCCATTTTCGAGTTTTCGGAATACATAGCACATGGGAGTGGAATTTGAAAATCCTAAATCACTCTCATATGCAAAAGTAAAAGAATGTAAAAAAAAAGAGATAATGTCAAAAAGATTGCTGGTTCGCGCGCGGTCTTGGCTAGTATTTTAAATTGTACGTTGTCTGAGTGAGATCAAATAGAGCCAACAAAGCGCCGGACAATCAGGCTTATACGATAACGCTGGCTAGAGCTCGCATCATGTACGAGGAGAGTAAATATCGAATACCGCGCTCGTATCGCCTGGGTCTCTATGAAGTCCTCGCACGTTTGCGACGGGTTATTAAGCGGTACAAGTCAGCGTCCGTTCAAACGTGACGGAATGAAACACGACCCTCGCCATATTGCGTACTGAGAACAATACCGAGGAGGCTGCTCGCTGTTACATTAACATCTATTTATTCGTTGTTAGATGGAATATCTGTCGAAACCGATGATGAATCAGTACGAAATTTGTTATGTCAATTGTAAATGCCGAACTTGACTAATGTGTCAAATTTCAATAAAATCCATCGAGCCGTTCTCTTGTTTTATGCAAAAGACAAACACGTAGCGTCTGTCCGTCCGTCCGTTACCGTACAAAAAGCCTCATATCTTCCGAAATCGTTGACGAATGAGCACCAAATTTTGTACGCCGATTCTAGGTACAGAACTCGAGGACCGTGTTGAATTTCGCCGCAATTCGTCGAACCTGCCTTCAAGAGTAAAAAAAAAAGAAGCTAGGAAGCCACAAAAGTAGCGTGGGTCTTAAGCCCTCGAGCATCTCCCCAGGCGACTCTTTGAACCTTCCCTAAATTACTCATCAAGGAGCCGAGCAGGCTAAGGGGTGGAGATTACAGCTAGGGGTGGATCCCGTCTGGTTCAAGGGGGTGAAACAAAAATGCACTGATTAAACGAGGAAAGCCAACTAACGCCAACCTCATCAGCCCCGCTTCAAACAGTTTTAAATCGCAAATTTGTTTCGACTTCCATCAACTTTCTTCGAGTCGAATAAACGAATTTTTTCCCATTAATCTCGACGCGATCGTAAATTTAAAAAATGCCACGTTGGAGCCGTGTCGTTCAATTTTTTAAATTGGCTTCGCATCGTCGTTTTCGCTTGTCAACATTTTTTTGTCTCCCACGTCGCTCTGTCTCGACCGGGGATGAAAAAAAATTTCGTCGAGAATGAGTATAAAATTTAAATTGCGGCGAACCGGCGAACGCTCGAGAAACAAAAACTAATGAACTCTCGTCGATTGTTATGAGGAAGCACCGCGAAAAACGAGACGACTCGATCGCCATGACAACAAGAGATTCTCAATTACACGCCGATAGAGCGGATAGCCGACGATCTAGTTTTCATAATTAATCAACGGGCTTCCTTCGGGTCTTGGAATGAGAATTAAACTTACGCAAGAAAGATCTCTACGCTCTTTGTCGAGGCTCTTGGCTGGCATGTTTAATTAATTTATCGATTTTTTATTAGTCTTCTCAATCCTACTTTTAAAAAAAAAAATTATAAGTCGGATACAATTCATCGGAATTCGTATCTCCGCTTCGTTATATTTTTATAATTCGTTTAATTTTTTAGAGTAATTAAAAATACGATTTGGTTGATTAATGAAATGCGTGAATGCATTTTATTAATTCGTGCAATCAACACAACTACGTCCCTAAATTAGCGTGTCGAAAAATTACGACGCGTATATAGTTATTTAATTCAAGATGAAGTCGATTTGAATTGATAAATCGGTAAATCAATAAATCATCATTGGAAATAAAAATCATACTTATCGATATAAATGGTAACGAAGCAATCTTTGGGTGAAGATCTAATTTTATATCGGGGTTAATGACATACTGAGAGAAACAACAATACGCGTTTGATCGAAAATCAGGCGCAGACACGTAGCGCACGGATAATGGTCCAGCAAGGGACCGCGAATTCAATTTCACCGATAATTATTTCAGCTGGCATCAGCATGTATTGCGGTTACATTATCTTCGCAGACGATCGATTTTCAATATGGCCGTCGATACAACGACGCATCACGATAACCATAATAAGTATCAATAATGGCGATTATTAATTGACGAGATAAAATTTTTAAAAAACTGAAATTCCAAAAATGGTAATTTCAAAAACGATTTTTTCGAAATATTAATAATAGATCACTTTTATGTAAGTACCGTTAAAAATAGTAACTTGAAAAAAGATTATTGCTAAAAGCGTAATGTCAAAAAAGGTACTTTTGAGAAAAAAAATTCAAAAATGTTTTTTCCCAGAAAGATGATTGTTTTTTTCTTCAATTTTAACAGCGAATGAACATTGTATTAATAATGCAGCTTTGGCCCGACGCTGGCTGGATATGAAACGCCCGAGGGACACCGCGTACGGGAGGGAGAGCTGGAGTGATACGAGAATGAACGAAAGTTTTATAGTCCCGAGACCTCGAGCGGAGTGCCGGAGCGTTGATCACTCCTCGGTAGCCTCTGTGGTTTTAGGGAGTATTATTCACTGTTTCCGCTTATATTTATCTCGAAAAAATTTACGGACTGTAGAAGCAGCCGGATGAGAATGAGTTTTCACCGAGTGGCAAGAGAAAAGCCGCCTTTTCTTGCTCGGTGGCTTCCGTTACTTCTGCGTGGCAGAAACCCGGCGTGCGAGTTTAAAAATGTATGCTCGGGGTCGAGAAATTTATAACCCTGCGCGGCGCCATAACACTCATCGCTAATCCAAAAATGAATCCGCCTCGCAAAAAAATAGAAAAAAAATTGCGCAACGACAAAAATCAGAAGAAACAAAAATAAAGCATACTAAAGATTCCAAGAGCATTGGCTGTGCGTAATAATAATGCCGAAAAGTTATCAACGAATTGATTTTCCAAAATATATACTTCAACAAATCATCAGGAAAACATTTATTTTTTTTCATGCGAATTTATCTTGTTGTCTTTTTGTGAGCAACGTGAGCATTTTTTCAGAACTTTCGGATCGTTGAAAACCACCTCGCATGCACCTACTCATTAATTTTATTGTATTTTCATTAATTTTGTTTTTCACCTTTTAAATATTACAAAATTCCTTTCACTTCGGACGGGAAATGTCTAGCCGATAAATTCTTAAATCGTAGGTCTACACATATGGATGAATTTTTTAACGATTTTTTTCACACTATCTATAGTTGAAATCTTTAGGAATTCTTTAACAAAAAAACCTTCCTATATAGTATAGTATATAGTACATAGTACATAGTGCATAGTATATAGTATGTGTATATATATTTATATACAAAAGTTTCGATCGGCGAGATGGGTCTTCGAATGTCCCGTTTTAGAGTTAAGCACATCTTTCCCCCTGGGAGTGAAAGCTTTGCCTGCGGAGCCTCGGGAAATCCCCGCGGAGAATAATGACCGAGCTTTGGAAACAATCAAGTCGTGACTGGGTTTAATTGAGTCGGAAGGGATACCACCGATGTTGCGTCGATTTAAACAGGCACCGAGGGAATTGAGGGATTCGTTCAATTTTCTCGGATAACACAGGTCATTTAATTTATGTATTTTTTTTTTTTAAGCGCAAGGAAGTACCGAATTTCTTTCGACTATCGAAACGAATGGTAATTTGATTAAAAACTTTCAAACAACAACAAATTTTTGTTTTCTTGTCAATTTTACAATTCGTATTGATGGTCGAACGTCAAAAGCTTATACACAGGCTGTACGCCCTTATGTAATAAAGCCATGGATATAATAAATGATAAACGATAACTTCGATGAGCACATGAGTACTTTTTTTCTTTTTTTAAGTGAAAAAAATGTCCTTGGTAATAAAAATCGTTAGCACGTAATCGGAAAAATAGGACAGCGAGGGCTTGCCCTGTAAGGCGAAGGTAAAGAGGTGAAAGTTTTATAAATAGCCACCAAAGGAAACCCCCTTTTCTCTGCTCCCGTGACTGCGTGTTATTTATACACTAACGAAGCTACCGCTCGGAGATCTCGTGCTTTTTCGTTGTTTCACTATGCAGACGAAGCCTCGTACCTCTCTCCGGCAACAAATTTCAAATGACGAATTTAGTTTTTGAAAAATAATTTATCAAATTCAAAGTATCAAATTTTGTAAATCCAAAAATATATTTACACAAAAATGACACTCATTTTCTAAAAGTAAACCAAAAAAGCTCTCGGCGTTCTTGTTACGCGTCCGACTTCACAAAGCAAAAAAAAAAATTATCTAAAAAAAAATGAGCATTTTCGAGAACAAATAAAAATTTCAGACGAAAAAAAATCCAACATAAGGTTTCACGCTTTTCTACACATGACAAAAAATTCCCCCAAAAAAAAAAACACTAAAAAAAAGGGTTCACCAACGAGGAATGAAAAAAGCGTCTGTGTCTTCGATTTAAGATCGAAAAGCTCGACGTGTTTACGAGTGGATAAACTTAGTCGGTGTAACGTTATTCTAACCTCGAATATTGTCAGAAGGTTGGGGGGGGGGGGAGGGGGTCGCCGACGAGGCGACGAAGCTTCGTCAAAGGATCGTCGGTTTGTTGTTCCCTGGTACATAGAGCATGTTGGCTTACGGGGTTCTCGGGTCGAGTATGGAAGGTCGCCGGAGAGGTAGCGTAGACAAGTTCAATCAGTCGAACCTTCGAAAGGACCTACCGTTTTTACAGGTAAGAAAGTTCGCACGCTGGAGCTTCCTTTCTCGCCCGCCCTCCGAACCTTTTTTCTCCCTCATTTTTTTTCCGCCCGTAAGTCTATACAATGTAGGGGGATTGTTATTTTTTTTACCGCTTCCCATATCCTCTACTCACCCTTCCGAATCTCCGGAACCCTCGTTGGTGCGAGAGTTAACGCAACGAGGTGTAGGGCCATTAAGTGTAATTGAAAACGAAGGGCTCAAAAAAGCTCTTGGTTACGCCAAAATAGGGCAGGGGGGGGGGGGGGGAGGAATAGAATTTATGAGCTTATGAAAAGCTGGAAAACGCGGTGCTGTCGACATTTATCGTTTATCGTTAGTTATGTCCGTCGTATAATTGCACAGCGGATAGCGACATGACCGATTGTAACATCAAAACTCGGGGCACTTGCAATTTAACGATTTTCGTGTTGCGCAGTCGCTGGATGGGAGTGATGTTGAAGAACGGTCTCTTCGATTTTTTTTTTTCTGTCTCGAACAAGCCATCATAGATTTTGCCATTCAAAAACCACGCTTTTGAATTTTCAGATTTCTGTCAATGGATTTTTTATACAATAGACTGTCGCCGAATTAAGAATATAGTACCCAAATAACAGTTATTTTTTCCGAGGTGAATTGAACGTTAAAAACTGTATATAAGTTTTTATATCGTGCTTATTGAAAGCTCGATATAAAACCGATTGTTCATAAAAATCGGCGTGCTTTGCAAGAAAGTGCACGTTTCATGGTCTACAGCTGGGGGGAAGTTGGGTGGAAAAAGCTCGCTAATTAAAGCTCGTCGTGTCCAAAATTTCGCAAACGGTTATTCCACATTGTTGCCTCACACAGTGTGTTGGCAGTCGCGCAACAACGATCCGATCCCGTATTGACGATTGCGCGCATCCGTTCTTTGCCAAAATGATTAACGAGAATAGTTTTCACGGTCCGTCGCTGTCCGTCTGGGACACGGAGCTTGCACGCCTTCCGGCTCGCTCGCATACCGATATCTTTTCATGGTCGCAAATTAACCTCCGGACAACGAATTCACTCACGGCGACCTGTCTGCGTTAACAAATTAGCTGCCCAATAATTGCCAGATAAAATATCAAAACAATGAAAAAATTATTCTTACACTGCCAATGAAAAAACGCCTTATTTCAATTCTTACAATTCCATATGATATTGGAACGACGGTAAGACTGCCAAAGTGACATGTTATCGTTTCAATATCATGTGCAATTGTAAGAGTTAAAATAATAATTTTTTTCTTTGGTAGCCCGCAAGCGATTTTCACTTGAATCATTGATGTTTTTTTTCAGTGCATAATTTGCCGGCAAACTAAGTTTTTTTATTTTAAAAAAGACTATATATACACCAAGGTAATTCGATTTTATAAAAAATAAATAAAAGTTTATTTTCTTTTATTTTATTTTCTAGGGTATATCGAAGGAGCACGAACCTTTGCTGGTGAAACTGAAGCTCCTGAGGCGATAGCTGTCCTCGTCCTCGCCCTCCTCGCGTCTCGGTGTCTGCGAGCTCGAGTCTGGCACGTCCAAAAAAGCGTTGCTCTTCCTCTGATGCGTGTGATGCATGCTCTGTCCCCTACGGCTGCCTCTTCTCCGTAATCCCGGACTGGGCTCATTGTCGGTCAGTCTCGGCTCGCTGCTGCAGTGAGGCGATTTAACGCTACCCTCGTGGTGATGGTGCTGGGCAGCTGCTGCGAAGCATAGCAAAATTTCGCGAATTGTTAATTCGTAACTAATTCCAACCGAGAACTCTTCCAATTCGCTGAACTCGACGACGTAAATTACAATGACAACAAAAACTTGGGACATTCACTGATTCCGCGATCAGACCGTCATGACACCTCATCCCAAAATGTATCATACTCTTAGTCAAGAAATTATTCAGAATTCGTTGAATGACTCACTTTACTGTTGAGGCAATGAAAATAACAACATATTATAATATCATGATGTAATAATATCATGAAATATATTATAATCACTGGAAAAAAATCGTGAACTTCATGTACAATTGTGATAAAAAATTAATATACTTTTTATTGGAATTAAAGTGAATTATAAAAATTAAAGTACCTTTATAGTAAAATTAAAGAAAACTAAAAAAAAAAATTGAATTTCCCACGTTTTTAATACACTGCACATTGAAATTTGAAATTTAATAAACCAACTTTTGCATGAAAACTTGAATTTTTTTTTACAGTATACATGAAGCGTACTTTTTTTTACAGTCATAATATCATAATATCACTATTTCATTATTAAATGATTGGTACAAACATTTGTTTGTATGACCCTTTAAACCCTAAAGCAATTCCACCTGCGCAAAAAAATCTTTCTGGCGGTTGAGCCTGAAGGGACGTTTGAACCACATATTGCAGGATCAAAACTACGAGAGGTAAAAGGTAGAAGAGAAAAGGTTAATGCGATCATTTAAATTCGCGGCAACGAACGAAAGGGCGACGGCGGTTTTTTGGACAACGGATTGAAAAAAAAAAAATTCGTGAAACAAAGTGACCTGGTGGAGCTTGCTAAAAGCACCGTGGTAAAAGGCCCAACAGGTAACAAGGTCCGTTTACCTGCCGTTGTAAAGCTTGGCTCCAGGTTGTTCCCCGCGGGACAAAGAATGAAGAAAAGATCAATCAGAGTGAACACGACAGCGTGAGAAAAAGAGACGTAGCGATAGGAGGGAAGATGGTTCTCGCTCGACGCGGGGCGCGCATGCATAGAAATTGCTCGGTGAGCTCGCAAGCTCTCATGTGTCCCCGATGTTGATAAAGCTCACCGGTCTCGAGTTCATTGTACACCAACGAGTCTGTGTGTGCCTCTTGCGCTCACTGTGGAGCTTTCGAAAGCCACATGGACCTCCGTCGCTGCTAATTTTTCACCCTCGAAAGCTCGTGAACACACAAAATACGCGACCGACGTAAAGGCTTTCGGAAAAAAAAGCACATGGAGCAAAAAAAAAAGGTTTCTATTTGTGAAATGATGACACACGTTGGATGTCAACAAACCCGGCGTATCTTTCCCATTTTTACAAGCTCTCGCGAGTCATTTGTAAAATGTGTCTTGATGGAAGAGCTTAAAAGCTCGGAGCTTTTGCACAGCCGTGTCGCAGCTATCTTTGCGAATTTAAAGGAAATATGAAGATCCGCCCCGGAACAATATCTTCCTGAAATGCCGAGCTTTCGCGAGACGTCTCCGGGGAAAGCTCGCAAGCTCGTAATTCGAAAGAAATTTGCATATTATGAGGGGACCACACGAGACCAGCTTACCGACCCGGGGCATCTTTCTCATTTGTACAAGTTATAGTAGCCCATTTTGAAAGTTGCTTGCGGAAAAGCTTGAAAGCTCATGAAAGCTTTTTCACAGACGTGTCGGACCTATCTTGGCGAATTTAAACGCAACATTAAGATCCGCGACCGAAAAGAGTCGCGAAACGTCGATCTTTCGCGATGTCCCTCGGGAGAGCTTGCAGGCTCTCGTAATTCTAATCGAATTAGCATATCGTGAGGCGTTTACAGGAAAATCGGTTTACCAACTCTACTCGTGTGCCAATGTCAAAATCTAAATATATATTGGCGTCGGGGCAAAGCTTTGGCAATCTCGGAACGAGAATTCAAAACGTGAACGGAGCTTTTATGACGCTTGGTGTCCCCGCCCGACACTCGCTCAACTTCCGTGTCGTAGTAAACCCGTTATGTGAATGAGTTACCAACGCGACTCAATTTCCGTCGGGCGTAGGGGATCATCTGTATTATCGTGCCGCACGGGCATAGCGGCGGAATATGAAAGCTCGCAGCCTCGCACGGTTCTCTATTAAAACTCGCACGGCGACGGAAGAATCTCCAAGAACTTTTTTGCAAAGCTTCTTATATCGAAGCAGCGCGCAACACTATAAGATTAAGGTCCTTTTTTGCGTAACAATAACGCGCTATAAGGTTAGTGTCGGAGCGATGAAAAGCGTGAAGAAATTCACGACAAGGACATGATCACATGTTACAGGAACGTTAACGCACACGGAGTAGACGGCGGAGGGTTAATCCGGTCATTCGGTCATAGTTTGGTCACAGACTGGTCAATTTGGTCATTTATATTCGCGGGAATGGACGGAAGCTCCCCGAAGCTTTTGAACTTTCGCGAAACAAAGTGACCGCTGGAGCTTGCAAGCTCCGTTAATTTTTTAATAACATGGTTCACTTGTCATTGACATGACATTGAGTATATTAATAAATAAAAATAAATGACATTTTCGTAACACGCCTTTTTTTTCTTAAGTGGGATTTTGAGTTAGTTATATCGCGAAGGCAATCCAAAGCCATGTGCATGAACTTTTGACATATTGTAATTTAACTATCAGATTTTACCTGTACAAAATCTCGAAGGCTTCTACCGATCATTCGAATGAATAATAAGATCTTGAAAATCGGTCTTTTTACGCGGCGCTTACGGGAGAGTTGGCGACATTGATCTTCAAATCGATAATGAACACACTTCGATCGAAGTTAGAGAAAGCATGTAAAGTACTGCGGACTCGCAAATCGATAAGGAATTGATGCGCAACAAAAAAAGGTGAAGTCACCGGACTAACGTTCAATAGAATTAACTTTCTATGTCATGTATGCCGGTATTTGACATACAGACATTATTGCATGTGGTACATTATCTGCATCAATAATAATATTATAAAAAATGATATAGCGCCGGAGTCATAGACGCTGATGTCTTACCGACCGTAAGTCCGAGCTTTTCAAACGTGTTCAAACTTTGATGAAAATGAGTTATGGCATAAAAATTCCTGATCCACGCATCGCTGTCTTCATCGTCACGCCGCGCGATAAATAATCGAGCTTTCTTAGCTTCTTTATAGTGAAATCGATACGCGAGCGTGTAAGCCACATGTGTGTCAACCTTCAGCGGCAATTTAGCGTACCGTATATACCGTGCATACAGTCTGAAATTTATAAGCTCGCGAAGTAGATTCGAAGCAGCTCCGAGTCCGTCGGAGCTGCGATCTTTTAGGGTCAAAGCTTCGAAGCAGGGTTCAAGCGCAAACTTCAAATGCTATCGAATGAAAAAGAAAATGTTGGTCAAGGGAGCCTCGAACGATGATGGTACCTTGTGCAGCGGCTCTCCGTCGGATACTCTTGTTTCCTCCGGATACCCTTGCACTCTGTGATCTCGTTGCGGGTCGGCGTCTTCTGGTTGGTGTGCTACTGTCGGGTGTTCCACCGCTGCCGCTGTCCCTGTCCTTTTCCTTCACCCCCGACGGTGGCATTCCGCCCAGCATCTGCTCCATGCTCGAGAAACCCGGGGCGCATATGGACGCCGATCTTGTCTTTCTCCTGCGCGGTACATCGTCGCCCATCGTCAAGCTCACGTTATCCCGGTCTCTCTTGTCCGACGCCACGATCGACGCTTTGATCTTCGCTCGCGAAGAGCAAAGCTTCCCGTCTCGTCAGTATTTTCGTCGTCCGAGCTTTCGGCGAAAGTTCTATTATAATTTTTTTTTTTTTTTTTTTTCCTAGGAAAAGAACTCTTTTGGCCTCCTTGCCGAGGTTTCGAGGTTTTAAGCCAGAAATGTTTTTCCACGAGCTTGCGACCGACCAAGTATCGCGAACCGGCTCTGCTGCGTCAGCGAAAAACCTCTCGGATCTTTTTTATATTGATACTGTTATTATGACGGAGGGCTTCGGACAAGTCCGCTTCGGTGAAAGCTCCTGAGATTATTTTTGTATGGTGAGCTTCCGAAAGCTCCGGTGGTCGGAGCTTTTCTTGTTTCGGCCGGTGGCGAAAGAGCTTCGGTGATTCTTCTGCAAGCTCACCGGGTTTGGTCTCGAATATTTTGAAGCACTCCGACGATTCACGGAGCTTTTTTCACTCGATCTCGAGGACGTTGAATCGTTCTTACTTGTTTTTTATGTTTTTTTAAAATATTGTTCGCTATTATTATTGTCGTCTCGTCGGCTGGTGGATTTTTCGTCCGGAAAGTGCTTCCGTCAGAGTATTGGTCAACGAACAATGGAGAAACAGTAATTTTTTTTCTTTCATTCGTTTAGTCGTCTCGAAGAGATGTGAATTTTTTCAAATTTTTCTCGTCATCGTGGAAACCGAGCGGCGATCATCGCTGGAACGAAAAGTGGAAAAGGCACGTAAGTGGACGAACGTATCGGAGAAGTCGAACGGAACAAGCTGAGCAATATATCAGGCCGATTGAATGAATCGAACGGGAAGACCGGAGATTCATTAGAAGAACCAGCAGTGACGGCAAGTAAACAGCCGAGAGAAAATTAAATTGCACATGCCAAAGTAGCAAACTTCCGACTGTAGTCTGATCGAATTTGCGCGTCGAAGTGGTAGAGGCGCGACACTGGCCGGACGAAAGTTTAATCGTGAAGTTAGAGCAGTTATAGTGCTGGCACGTTTATCGAAAAAGTAGAAAAGCTGCGTTTGTAGTCGGACAACATTGAACATTGTCACAAGTTTTATCATGAAAAAGGCGCATGTGAGAAAACTAAACAATTGTTTACTTATTGGAAAAAAAAAGTTCGTTTTCGCGGTCAAGCAGTATATGCGTAATAGTGGTCAGTCGGAGGTTTTATCGGGAAGTTTTCATGTTTAAAAAAATTAAAAAGTTGTAAAGGTGCGTTCACACAAAACAGAAAATTATCGATATTTTTAAGTTAAATGAATCGTGGGTGTAAAAAAATTATTTTTAGCGATAAAAAATTTGGAATTGCCTACAAGACAGAGATTTTACCAGGAAGTTTCGCCACTCACAGTGCACAAATTTTTATCATCATCGAAAAGAGTAAAAAAAGTTCCTTCTGATCGGACAGCATCGAAAATTGCTCTAAGAAATCAATTGCTGTAAGAAAATAAAATCACGAAATGAAACAAAAATTGTCTCATGAATCGCAAATTGACAAAATGTACTCAACCTTCGTACAATCAAATTCTACCTAAAAAATGGTAGAAAAAATTATATTCTCGAGATATCGAGTTGCAAAAGTAGGAAAAGAATAGAAATGAAGGTAAAATTCAGTCCGTAACTCGGTCACTTGTTGAGCGACCGCAGAGCGACGAAGGCATGGGTCGTAAAGTAGAGAAAACGATGCCGCGAGCCGATAATATTTTGGTAATAACCATAGAGCAAAAAAAAAATGCACGTCGAACGACGGAGCGTGAACGGCTCAAAGTAGAAACGGCGGGCTGTGCTCAGACGGGCAATGGAAAAGTTTCGTCGGAACACGGTCAAGTTTCTTGTGGCCTAACCGAATGAATGTAGGGTGCGACTACGACGGAGAGAGCGGAATAAAGAGACAGAAAAAGAGAGAAAACTCGGTGGGGGGGGCAAAGTGGGAGGGGCGGCGGGGGGGGATTGGCGATCGAGCGCTTATTACAACGAGCCGCCCTCTCGATTCTCGACGAGCCCGTCGGAAAATATGCTCGGTCGATTTACGGATACCGAGCGGTCGCAGACAATAACACGGACGAAATAAAACCAAAAAAAAATCTCGTACCGCTTATAGTCGTTACACAGGCTCGAACCGACCTCCAATTTACTCCGACGCTTCTCCGACCCTCGGGCCAAATTTAATGGCCGCACGTGCGAGCTTTTTTTAAATGTTTTAATCCACGTCTCGTATTCCTGTAATTACTCGTATCGACCCTGTCCTCCTTATTGACCGCTATTTGCACTTTCCAATTATAATGACGCAAAAAATAAAACCAAACATTTTTTTATACTGAAGCTCAAAAATTAACGAGATCAAATTATCGAAACTCGAAAAATTCCAACCTTTGCACTTTCGATATATATGATATATATGTATTTTTGTATTCACTTTTTAACAAATTAAACGATCAAAAAACGTTTCCCTTCTTATTTTTTTTAATTTAAATGTGTGTATATAATTTTCGGTACTCCGAAGTTTTGTTTACTGGTCACATGTCGAATTGGTGCTGGTGATTTCGATATATTCTGGTTAAATCTGTACCACTGTAGTTTATGTTATAATAATAACGTGACGCGTGCGTGGTATTTGTGGAGCGTGCGAGCTACGCTACCGCGCTTCGATACGTGTCGCGGAACACTGAGCCGGTGGCGCGTCCGGGCGGACGTTGCTCGCCGGCATCGCGACGCCCGACGTCGTAGCGCGTAAGCTCAGTTACTTTTCCGAAACCCCACCCCCCCCCCCCCCCCCCCTCTCTCTCTCCCCACCTTTTGAAAGCTTCCGCCAACACCGTTAAAGCTCATCTTCTACCTATCGCAATCTTTCGCTCTCGTGCAAACCTGCTATCCAACTGCTTGAAGTTAAAAGCTCCCAAGTTTATTTTCTCTCTCGAGAAGATTCTTTTTTTTCCGTGAAAATCATGTTCTCGTGAAATTCGTATTTTCTCGCAAAGATCATGTGTTCTCATAAAGATCATGTGTTCTCGTTAAGATCATATGTTCGCGTAACGATCATATCTTCTCGTAAAGTTCATGTGTTCTCGTAAAGATCATATGTTCTCAAAAAAATCATTTGCTCTCATAAAAATCATATGTTCTCGTGAAGATCATGTCTTAACCATTATCTCGTGAACATTCTCTGACTCTCTCGAACCTCTCCCTTACTTACTTTCCCGTTCCACGAATCATGCAAGCACGCCTTCGTTGTCTCAAGATCTACTGCCCGCTGTTTCTTTTTTGTTGTATGAGCGCTGTTTCCAATTCTTGAAAGTCCGCAAATTCACTCGGTTCTTCTGTAAGTCTGCTCTCTCGGTCCAACAAGCTCGCTTAATTGTTCTTGTCAGATGGTGAGCAGGAAACTGTCTATTACTCTCACCATGCTCTCTCCGTCGCTCTCATATCTCTAACTCTCACCGGGCTTGCGCACAGGAATGTCGACGCGCGAGCTTGCAAGCTTACCCTATCTCGTTTCATCTATCCTTTTCCCGGTGAGCGTTCTCACTCGTACCCTCCCTCGCAAAAGCTCTTCCGTACCAAACTTCTCTCGGTCCATCGGGCTTGCAAGCTTCCAAGAATCTCCCCATATCGTTTTATCTATCGTTGTCTCACTGCTGGCATACGTCCAATGCTAAAAAGCACCGCCTATGCCTCCGGACCCCGGTTTCCACATTCACCGGGGATATTCCTGCGTGTACAGATCACAGTACGTACGGAATGGGACGCTGCATACCCAATATTTCGGTACAAAAGTTATACGTACATACTACTCCGCATGTATCTGGCTTATGTATATTTTAGGAAGTTCTTTTGGAAAGTTCTTTTAAAAAGTTCTTTTGGAAAGTTCTTTTGGAAAGTTCTTTTGAAAAGTTCTTTTGGAAAGTTTTTTTGGAAAGTTCTTTTGAAAAGTTCTTTTGGAAAGATCTGCTGGAAAGTTGTTCATTTGTTTGTCCCAATTTTCAAGAACGTTCTGTTATACACCCACGGTCAGTTGTGCACAATAGTACGGTGGACAACAGCGCAGTGCACTGTACTTGCGTAGAAAAAAACTTATTTTTCGACATGAAAGTAACGTCATACTAGAAATACAGCATTTCCAGTCGAAAAACGAGATCTACAGACGGGGAGTGATGTATTTCCTGTGTGACGAGACTTCCGAGCGAAGAAGAATGTATAGTCGTATTCACCGTCCGAAACTGAGAAAACTTTCCCTTTGAAATTTTTATCCCCGATGCACGGTTCTCGAGTTACGAGCGGTCCAAGTTTGCAGCCAATCAGTCCGCTCGGCGACCTGCCGCGCCATCTGTCGTCTGTTCTCATTGGTCAAAACCAAAAACGCTTCTCACTCGAAAGCCATGTATTCTAGAAAAAAATGTCAAAGAGATGATTTGCTCGGTTTTTGACAGCGAGTAAGATGGAATCGTTATTTTTCCTCAAAATTTGCATATTAGTTCGTAAAATTGCCGTAATTCGGAAAGAATGCGACGAATCCAAATTTTTTTGGAAATAATTTTTTCCTTCTCAAAACCGGGATAGGATAGTGTAGGTTTTTGAGTGAATTGTTGGCACGTCGTGTGTGTTTTTTCTGCATCTACGAAACAGACAGTTATTGGCCTCCTCTCGAGGGAGGACGGTACAGTTATTGGCATGTTTTTTTTCTCGTGCTTGCCTGCCGGTTAGCGTGTAACATATGTGTTTCTATGTACATTGGACGGAACTCACGTACATGGCCGAGTGAGGATATCTGTACACATAGACCTCGAGCCCCACCGCCGCTTTCCACCCACCCTCCTATAATATATTACCTGCTTCTCGCACTTGAGCAAGCCGCCGAGCGTACGCTCGAACTGCCCAACTATCGATCCGCCAAACTCTCCGTCTCGCTCGTTACGCTTTCACGCGAAACCGTTTTCGATGGGGACCGAGCGAATTGAATGCGTCATTCAACAAACGGAATGATAATGATAATTCGACCACAGATCGAGACATCAAAAAATTAAATATATTTTCATTAATTAAAAAAATAAACAACAAAAAATTCGTTCCAGATACGTATTTTCGGCTTTGTTGTTCACATATCCCAATGCCAATGGACGTATTGTATAATTTTGTTTTTTAACGATTTTTGTTTTTTTCATAACATTTTTTTATATTTCTTTTTAGCAATCGTCGGAATACCGTGGAGTCGACAATCGATTCATGAATTAATCACAAGCTCGTTGTTGCAATATCATAGAAAGTTTAAAAAAAAAGTAATTTTAATAAACGCATTTTGATTTCAAAGGTTCATACGGCAAAGGAACGTTATAAAGACGAATATTACTAGGTGCATGAATCGAGATACTTATTTATAAGCCTATATAAATATAAATACAATTGTAAACAAATAATAATAATCGGAATAAACAATAAATATTTTATCAATTAATAGTTTATTATTGTATATAATGATTATAATAATTTAGATATATACATATATATATGTGTGTGTGTGTGTTTCATTAAATAGAATATTTGCACTGCGACAATTTCATGATGTACGCTCTCGCTGCGTACATCGCGATCCCCTGTCGCTGCATCGTCGTTACATTTCGCATCATTGATAACGGTCACGGTCTCGTGGTTTCCACCAAATGAAAATTGGAATAAAAATCCACTGCATGAACATTGTCGCGCTCGATGAAATAACAGTCGCCGTTACACAAAAACAAAACAATTAAAAAAGATATTTGAATAAAAATATAAAAATAATTAATAATTAAAAGAAACAAAAAAAATTCCTGTCGCCATTGTTTTATTGACAGAAACGAGACTGAATAATCCCAATGTGCCGTCACCAGAGTAACGAGAGAAATTCGATTTTGATGACTTACACATGCATCGTTTGGTTTTCGAAGCCTGCCGGACCATAGGCCGAACCAGGCCCACGGATATTTTTGACTCTGCGCGCGCTTTAACGTCTATTCTCGGCCTCCACACCGAATGCAGCCTCCAACATCGTGGCTCTCCTTCATCCCTTTCTCACTGTATTTCGCTTTTACACGCGATAAAGTCCTCCCCACCCTTACCTATCCCATACATTTTTCATCTGCCTTTCACGAGCCCAGGAATATTACGAAGCTCCTAGAGCAAGCTTATATATATATTTCTATCTATGTATATGTAAATTATTTATATCGTACGTCTCGTTGTATATTTGAAAGTCATATTTATTCATTCATTTGTTTATTCATTTAATTTATTTGAAGTAAATAAATGCTATAATGGCAATAGCAATAATGCGACCCTATATTTTTGTCAATGTAATTTTTCAACGGTCTGCAATAAGCCTGAAAACGTTTCTGAGTAAAGTGTCGCAATATATCATTTTTTTCATGAATACGAAGCTCCATCTATGAGGAAGCTTAAGCTGTATATTTTTGCGAGGTGGGAGTCCGTTTGACCGGAGGGTCCGATAATACATTCGTTCTAAATTGTTCTTATGAGCAGATGTATTTTTCCCTCGGGGACCGTTGAACCTCGCCCTCGTCGTTTCTTAAACCCCCCCTCTCAACAATCCAATATGCATGGTCCGTATGTTTTTTTCCGCTGTAAAGACTGATGTAGAAAGAATTTTCGAAGAGAAAGAAAATGAAATCGTCTTTTTTTATTATTATTAACAAAGCCTCTTCTATGGATAAGATTTTTAAAAATTGAGTCACGATATATGTTACGGTTTCTTGGAAAACGTCGGTAGATAAATTAGTCAAGTTTTTCGAAGTGAATGACACCGAGGATTCCCCGGAAAAGTAAGATATTTGCCTTGTCCCGTTCGGAGAGTATAGTGACTCCGTGCATTCACCCTGTAGTCCTCCTTTTCCATTTCTCCTCCTCGATGTCTTTTATTGTTTTTTTTTCTGCGAGGCGGGTCACACTTGAGACACATACGCTGTCAGTCGACGGCGTTTGGAAATAAATTCTCGACTCTGCTCGTCAATCTGCATCGCACTGAATTTTGTGAGACGAATTTTCACCCGCTGCTGTTCGGTGCTTTTTAGAGATATAGAGATAGAGAGATGGAGAGAGAGATAGAGAGAGAGATGGAGAGAGAGATAGAGAGATTGTTAAATAACAATAATATTAGTGAACATTTTTTTCTACTATTATTATTACAATAATATTGCAACACTGCTAATAACGTCTCGTTTATTTCTCGCAGACGATTGGATTGGATTGGAAAAATAAATTAAAAAATTGATTTCAATTGTTAATCTGGTATATCGAAAGGCGAGAAAAATGAATTCCATACGTCGATTAATAATTCTGCTTCTGTTGGATCGAGAAGTTGGATCGATTGATAAAATATACATGCACATGTGGAACACGGTGTTTGATGCATTTTTTTCCTTTTTTTACCTCTGGATGAAACACGGTGTTCGAATTGCGCAACTTTGTGCCCTTACAAATTGATGAATTTAGTTGCGAGATATGGGTAGGAGAGTGCCGCGAGCTTCAATAAATGTGTTTGTGCGTCACCGATTCCGCTCGATTCCATTCCAGTCAAATGAAGGATTTGGCGTACCTGGTTCGTGCAGAGCCATTCCTGTGTCCGAAACATGTATTCCTGTTCTCCTCTCTTCTTGCCCCTCGGCAAGCCCGCGAACTCGTGTTTTGCTCGTCGGCATTCGATCCAATCGGTTGTATCGATGGCCCAACAGAATCCGTAACGGGCTCAAGCATTCGCAAATTAAGGATGCACATGCGCGCACACGGACCCAACGAAATATTTCATGCGGTCGGATTTTCGATAATTTCTGAAAAAAACAAAATTATCAATAATATGACAGAAGATGCGACGAATTCGTTTCGCATGAGAAAATGTTTGCCGATTGTACGTCGAACGTTTATAATCCTTTTTGCCGATTCGTTGTTAGATTTTTTGAATTTTTATTGTGAAAAATAAATGTTGTCAGCACTTACCGTGTTGTTAATTTTTTTGAGATTTTTATTCCTACGGGAAGTATAAAATTCTCTCACCGGAGATCACTAATGACACGCGATTAGCAAGAGGAAAAACCGATGAGGCGACACCGCTTTTTCTAAGAATCCTACGGTTCGATGAAGTTGCCGATTGTAAAACCCATTGATTCGTGATGCATGACTGTCAGGGACGAGTCTTGAGTCTTGCAGGTATCAGGTACCGTCGCTTGCCACCAAGAGGAGCTGACCGAGGTCATAAAGGACGCTCAAACATTGCTGGTAGCCCGCCATTGTGTTGGTTCTGTTGTAACGGTATGGGTTCGTACGTGCAATTGACACCGGTCGAGCCATTATCCTCCCAGGTATTGAGGTAAGGTACCTTCTATTACCGTTTTGTCGCTGTCCAGCGACGTTCGGCGCCAGGCTCAATCACCGACGACAAAAGGAATCAGGAAATCCTTGGGTTACCTCCCCACCTTGTTTCTATCCTCGACCAATCAAAGACGACCATAAAAAATCATCAGTTTCGTGGAAAGTATGAAGATACCGCTGGTTGCCTGCCAGCAGTTTGCCAGAACTTCATTCGATCTCAAAGAGTCATCGAGTGAGGAGTGCAATTTCCAATCCTGTTCGTAGCCAGTCGTACTTTGTGATCTGGTTTTATTCAATTGTTCCGCAAGCAGCCGTTTGCCTCAGAACTGTGCGGTTCCGTTAAAGGGGAGACGTAACTAAAGCCGTCGACGCCTTTCCGTCACTCTGATTGGCTATCGCCGCTTCGATACGCATCGATTATAGAAGTTAGTTTCTCGGGTTTCATAAACAATTGTTCAAGTTCGTGATAGTTCGTAGATCAAAAAGTTCTTCTAACCGAAAGCGGAGCCTCTTTTCCCTAACGCCGATTGGCTGTCGTAGCTTCGATACATATCGGTTCTCGAGCCAGTGTCACGATCGCACCGGGGGCGCGCCTAACCTCGGTGAGAGAAACGCGCCGTCTGGCCGCCCGAGTCAGATGTTGTGATCAACCGATTTGACGAGTGCCGAGCAGTCATGTCGACCGACAAAACCGACAGTTTGATCTCCGCGGTCCGCGAAGGAAGTCTGGCGAGGGTTGACGAGTTGATCGAAGCTCTTGGTCTCTCGAATTCCCTGGCGTGGTCCGACGGGTACGCACTGCTCCGCGAGGCCATCGACAACGGTCGCACGGAGATTGCGAAGCTCATCCTGATGAACATAAACACGGAGATCGACGGCGAGAGGCTCGCCCTGACGCGCGTTGGTCGCAACGCTCTCAGCAACATCGTCAATATCGTCCAGTTCACGATTCTCGAGTTGACCGTCATTTCCGGCGACTCGGAGATTCTCCAGTTTCTCCTCGACAAAGACGCGGACAGTGGCGACCTCTACGCGAAATCGTTGCTCCACGTCGCCGTTCGCAACGGCAAGACGGCGATCGTCAAGTTCCTCCTGAATCGCGGCGCTGATCCGAACTTCAAATCGAGAGGTATGACGCCTCTCCACATCGCCGTCGAGGAGGGTTCCGTGGAAATCGCCGGTCAACTCCTCGCCCATGGCGCCCGCGTCGATGCCGCCTGCCCCGTCGGCCCGACCTCCCGCACGGCCCTTCATATTGCGATCGAGAATGCCAGCGCCAGCCTCGTGAAGCTCCTCCTGGCCCACGGCGCCAGTATCGAGGCGCCCAGCAAGAATCAGAACAGCGCCCTCAAACTGGCTTTCGAGAAAGGTCACTCTATAACGACCGCTTACGTCTACGTGTGCTCGATGGGTCTCAGACAGACCAGCAGAATGGCCCTCCTCGACGCCGTCGATCGCTCGGAGGACGACTACAGAGCCATCTTCCAGCGATTCTTTCGAACCTCCAACCTCGCCGACTTCGCCAATCGCCGTTCGATGCTCCCGATACTGGTCCACGCCGCCGCACAGTCGGGTTTTCTCAGAGTCGTCCACTATTTCCTGACCCTAGGCTTCGAGATCAACGGCCTGACGGTCCACAGTCCGCAGGCCAAGGACCGACAGACCCTTCTGCACAGCGCCGTTAAGAGCTGCCAGTCGGACGTGGTCGCTCTCTTGATCAAGAAAGGTTCCGACACCAACGCCCTCGACAGCGACCAGAAATCGGCGATATTCTACGCCGTCGAGAACGTCAACGTCGGAATAACGAGGCTCCTCATCGAGAATGGCGCGAGATTGACCAACGGTCCTCGTCTTCTGTGCAGCGCCGCTATGAGCGCCAGCAGCGCCATAGTCGACATGATCCTCCAGCACGAACCGAGGATCGACGTTAACGGCAGGGACTGCTACGGCAACGCGGCACTGCACAACGTATCCATCGGGTCCCTCAACGAGACCTTCGACAACAGGGAACGGGCCAGGATCGCCAAGGCGCTACTGGCCCGCGGGGCCGAGGTCAACGCTAGAGGTCTCAAGGATGCCAGGCCTCTGCACTTCGCTGTCCAAGGTGGGCGGATCGAGGTCGTCGAGGTGCTGCTCGCCCACGGCGCCGACGTCAACCTCGCTGCGCAGCGCGACTCCGGCACCACGCCGCTTCACGAGTGCGCGAGATACGCGACGGGAAGCGCCAGCGTCGCGATCGTCGAGATGCTGCTGGCGAGAAACGCCGAGGTCGACGCTAGAACCGAGAAGGGATCGACCGCTCTCCATCACGCCAGCGAGAAGGGCAACACCGAGGTTGTTGAGATACTGTTGGAACACGATGCGGACGTCGACGCGAGATCTCAAGACGGCACGACGGCCCTTCACTGCGCCTCCGTCAGGGGCTTTGTCGAGACGATAGCGGTCCTGTTGAAATTCGGCCCGGACATCAATGTCACTTGCAACAATGGCAGAACAGCGCCGGTGTACGTCATCAACCGTTTCGTCAACAACGAGATCTACTGCTCGCGGAGATGTCGTTGCAAGAAACTTGTGTATCTGTTCAAGAAACACATTGTCAAGATGAGGGCCATCGGTTTGTACGTCAGCAAGGAGAATCTTGAGATTCTTGGGCAGGGTAAAGACCGATTGGGTGCTTTTAAGGAGAAGTGCAAGTCGCAGATCTTCATGATGAAGATGGAGAAGATCAGCGGCAATGCATCCTTCTACGACATACTGATCAAGGACGAACATGAGGTAGCGATATACGCGAGGTACGAGAAGGTCGTCAAGGTCATGGAGTCGAAGGGGTGGAGGGAAAAGTTTCCCGTCTATTGCGACATGATATGGAACAATTTCAGAAAAGGGCGGAGACGCGAGGTTCTGCTGAATCCTGGCGTTGATTCGTTCAATTTGTTGTTCGAACGCGAGTTGCTGGATGTGTTGACGATAGAAATTTTTAGATACCTCAGCAACGAGGATATCGGAAACTTGATAAAAGCTTGTCGGACCGGCAGCCGCGGCGAGACGACGAACTACGTCGAGAGTGCGATCAAGATACTGAAGGGTTTCTTCGCAGGGGCGAAGAATTTCGCTCTGAAATCGAACACAAGCGTCTATTAACCCGGTCGACGGCGGGACGGGAAAATTTACTTTTAAAAACTGCGGCAGCTTGTTGCTCGTTCAAAACCGAGCGAAGTTTGTATTTGGAAAAATTTCGTGGGACGTGTAGTTTCCAAGTTACGAGCGGTTGAAGTTTTCAGCCAATGCGGCCCGCGCGACAAATGGCGCCCACTGTCGCCGAGCGACACGATTGGTTGAAGACTTTAAACGCTCTCATCTCGAAATGAATTAACTTTGAAAAAAAAATTCCAAGGAAAAGTTTGTTCAGACTCAAAATCCGAGTACAAATCGGAACTTATCTCGATGGTTTTTTGTACACGCTAGATAAACTGCGGAATAGAGAAAAAGTGAAGACTGTTGTTTCCGGATGGAGCATTGCTTGCGTATTTAGTTGTTTTAAGTCACTTCCATGTATTTTTATCAGTTAGGTTATTTCCTCTTAAGGTTACGTGAAACTACCCCCCTGGGGTCTGACAAGGAACCGAGTCGGTAATATAAACTGTGATATCATTTCTTTTCAGGGATACTGAAACTCGAGCTTCTAACAGAAATATGATTCCACCGCGTCCTTCAATTCTCCGGGTAGATCACTTTTCTATTGAACCCTATAGTTTCAGCATCCTCAAAAAATATAACGTTACAGTCTTTAGTACTCTCCGCGATATTTCACTTTTATTTTATTTTTATACTAAGTTGTAACTTGTGGATCGACTTACGGTCGAAAAATGAGATTTTCAAACCAGAAATGGCGTATTTCCGGAATCAGAATAATGGCTCAATGAGAGGATGGAGCCTCGAATATATATGACAATCAATTAAATTAGTGTCTAGTTAATATTCAACGTTAGTGTTTAATTGTTTCAACAATTTGAAAAATGATGTATCCGAGATCTTTGCAAATCAACCTCGCGAGAGGTTGGACGAAATAAAAATGTTTACAAGTTACCAATTGTTGTTTTAGTTCTTTTTTTTCGTAGGTATCATTTTTAACTGTTGAACCGAATCTTTTATTTCATACATGATAAAATAAACAGTTGGCATTTTTTTTCTCACTATTGAGTTCCACGGTATTTTCGGTAGTCACACGTCACACAAGACGAAATGCCGTTACGGCATCGACCTGTGTAATCGTCGTGTGTAATTTTTATAACCTTTTAAGCTCGAGCTCGAAAAAATGCTCCACCTAACCCAGTCGAAGGCTCAGAAATGTAATCTAAGGTAAAATTACATTGAATATTAACTTAACCTCTCCGAGGTACCGCCGAGCCATTTCGGGCCCTCGGGAGCCTCCTGCAATATCCATTCCTTTCAAAATACATGAAAAAAGAAAGAAAACTAAAGTGCACGTAGATACCTCGAGCCGTCCTTGTGGTGGCGAATGGTCAATGGCCGGGACAACCGTGGCGCATGGCCTGGGCAACGCCGCACGTCGGCGAGCGCGTCGAGGCGCGGAGCGGACGGGCGGTGCAACCGGAAAGCAGCTGCAGTGGCGGTGCACAATCACAAAAACAGCGTCGTTTGACGAATTTACGGGAAAAAAAAAGAATCCCGCACGCGAAATTCAATAATTTTTGTTTGATGTGAAAAAATAAAAAAACATTGCACGACCAAAAATATGACGAATAATTTGTAACGGTAGTGTCGATTTTGCGAGGCCGCCGAACTGAGTGACACGGATGCAAGCGATCGACCGACGAGACTCGGAGGGGCTTGGAGGTTATGAACTCTACGATCGTCCACTGTCAACAAAGGACAGTCGGCCTTAAAACAACACAATAGTGCTTCGCGTTGACTCTTTTCTGTTTCTCCTTTTGCTTTCTCATAGAGGAAGCTAGTTTTTTTATTTGCAACAATGCTCAACGACTGTTCGGTAAGTTTTTGCACGAGGTAAGAGAAGTCTACGTAGCGATTTAACGAGAGTCAATTGTGTGTGTTTTTTTTTTAACAATCCGTTCAACCGTAACGTCGATTCTGGGAATTTGCTTGCATCTCGTCGACCAATCAGAGGAGCCGTCAAACATCTCGAAAATACAAAGCGTCTTCGACAAAAGTACAATTTTGTTTTTTTGTAAAAAAAAATAAAAATAAATCGCTTTTCGACTTTCGTTTGTGGTATGAATGTTTTTTTTTTTTAATACTCGTTTTTTGTATTTCGTCAAATACGTTTCCTAATTCGTGTCCAATCAAACGCCGTCCAACGGGAACGTCAAAAAAGAAAATTTAAAGAAAAGAAACCTGTGTTTACATTTGCAGAAAAAAATGTATCGATATTTTGCCAATTTTTTTTTCTATCACAAAAATTCGTGAGTACTTTCTTATTTTTATTCGAAATTTAATGGATAAATAGTATTGTCCGATGTCCGTCCAATCGCAGGCCTCAAACAACAGCGTAAAATCTTCTGTGGATAGCAATTCAACAGGGGACGCTACGCCGTCTAAAATGTTGTACAGCAAATTGGATTTTTTTATTTCAAATTTCATTTATAAATAAAAAAATTTTCACAGCGATGCGTGCAGCTAAAACGTTTTATTTTATTATTCCCCCCAGGGTGACCCGGAGCTGACTTCCCGGATGGCTATTCCCGTACAGTTAACAAATTGACGAAGTTTGGCAAACGAGAAGGATTCCAGAAGAAAAGGTTTAAAAAAACAATATTCATTTTGCCTCAACGTGATTTAATGATTGCGTTGCAGCGTAACAAAAATGTCTGTATGAAATTTTCCAACTCGGGCATGAATCGAACGTATCGTAAAACATTGTAATTTGGTAAATCAATTTTTCATAAAAATATTATCATTTTGTTCATTCATCTACGCGTAAAAATACAATAATTTTGTCATTTTAATATATACATAAAAACTTAATGATCTTGTAAATTGATTTACACACAAGAATTCAATAATTTTGTGAATCTATTTATTTATAAAAATGTGAATTCGGATTTGGGCACGAAAAATGCATAACTTCGTAAATTAATATCGCTAACATTTTCAACAGCTCAGTACGATTTCGCGGTGGTTCGATTTGCAACGAGGAAGTCGCGAGATGCCGAATCCGATCTACACGCTGAAGGAGAAGCAAGAGTGGCTGAAGTATCATCACCAGGGCGAGAGTCCCGAGAAGATAAGCAAGCATTTCAACCGTGAGCACCCGGATCGTCCGAAGCCATCGAAAAACACGATAAAAGCGGCGATAAAGAGATTCGAGGATACCGGGCGTTTCGATCGCTCGGAGCCGTACACACAGCCGCGGAAAGCCGTGCCCCTGGAGAAGAGAATACTCGTATGCGCTGCGGTGGAAGCGGGCGGTGGTTGCGCGTCGGCGAGCAGCGTCGCGAAACAATTCGACTTGTCGGAATCTTCGGTCAGAAAAATTTGGAAGGAGGAGGGCTTCGGCGATGGGAAAATAACGAGGATATCGATAGGGGGGCCGAGAAAAAAATCAAAAAACCCTCCCGCCAAAGGTACGTACGACGAATTTTTCTCCCGTTTTTTTTTTTTACTACGCAGAAAAAAACGAATCATCTGACGCTATTTCCTTGGCATTTTTCTTTTTCTTTTGTTTTTTTTTTTCTAGATACGGATATTCGTTGCAGCTGATGATAAATTTCATCGCGTTGAATTTGAGGGGATGCGAAATTACCGCGGTCGGTAAAAAGAAACATAGCCTTCCCATGTTTTCTACGCGACTCTTAATATTGAGGAGTAAAGCAAATTGGAGTTTCGCGCCACTGTCTGGTGTTTCCGAGAAACCTAATTTGATTGTTTTCCACATTATTAATGGTGCCTGAGAGAAATTGGAAAAGCGATTTGTTACCGACAGAGCATGGACGGATAGAAATTGGGGGAAAAAATGTATATTTTGGGCACTCGCAGCCCACAGTTGCCCTCAACTCGTGTATCTCCGGCTCGACACCGAGCTGTGAACATTATGAATGTTTTTTATTTTTATATCCATAAACTATGCCCCGCTGGGATCGTAATTTATATTGAATAATTTTTCCACTATGAGCCTTATGTGTGAATCCGTGGCATTAAATCTACAAACTCTTTCTATCATCTCTCGAATATGTATAACAATCGCGCCGTTGTCGTCACAGCTATGCCGACAATCGAGACTTAGAATGCTTGAGCCTTGCGGAAGGGGGTCAGCTTAATCGTACGGGAAGAGGCTCAATTTTCATGAAAGCGACCCTGTTCCCTTTTAACGTAGAGGGAAATGGTCAGTTCCATCAAAAGAGAGCTTCTCCCCGCTTGGTCAAGCTGACCGTCCCCCCTACCTCAGCTGAAATATTCGAAATTCCCCTTGGGTGACCCCTCATCCCGAAATATTCCAAGTCCCCTTTGAGGCGGTGAGGTCGACAGGGGAGCTGATTATTCCCTTGGGGTCCCTGCCCAGACCGTGATTATTCTGTCCCCTTAGACTCCTATCCAGGCTTTAATTATTTTACGTCTTTTGGAGACTCTTCATGCGGTCGCGCGACCCAACAGAAGCACTAGTATATATATATATATATTTTTTTGTTTGTTTGTTTTTTCATGGAGCAAGAAATTATCATTTTTTATCATTGAAGAAAAAAAATGCAAAGTTCGTAGATATTGATTATTAGAAAATAATAATAATAACTGATGCATTTTTTAAAATTGTTTAAAAAAGTATTTTTACACTTACCGTAATGATGTTTGATATATTCTTCTTCAGTTCCCGACTGCAGCATGATAGAGCAGCATTGGCTGGCCGCCCTGACGAACGAGCCGATGAACGCGAAGCAACAACAGAAAACTCATTCCGAGACGGAAAATAATGAACGTGATAACAGTGCTGTTTCGGACAGTGGGACGGAACAAAAAAACGACAAGAACACATGAGTAAATCGTTCGACTTAAAATCGTTAATAATATATATTGTGATTAAACAGGCTTGTACAATTGCTACGTTAGTTATAATCGGAGAGGAAAAAAAATATACATTTTTCGTCTTCAATGGGTATTTTTTTCTTTCTTTTTTGTCTATCGTTTTTAAAAACCTCCCTTAGATATTACGTTGATCCTCGAATTTCTATTATATGTCCTTATAGCCGATGGGTTTTATGGAAATGGGCCTAAATTCATTTTTTCTTTTTCAAGGATTTCTTGTTTTTGGGCTGTTTTTTCTTTTTTTATGGCTTCGATATTAAAGCTCAAACTCGAGAAACGAGAAAATTATAGAATATCAGATTTTTCGTGTTAGTAAATTTGTGTAATTTTTGTTTGTTCCGGTATTTTTACTCTTTAATCGAAAGACTGAGTTTTTTTTCATCGTGAAAACGGTACTATAGACATGAAATCGTTACTCTCAGAGATACAGATTGTGTAAATTTACCTAAGGGCCGATATTCGAAAATTCGTATCTTGGAAATTTGTAGTTTTAATTTTGATCACTCTACGACCTGTTGTTTTTTACGTAAAAATGAGACTATTTTGAAAGAAAAATTAGTCCCACGAGCACCTGACGGTGCTTGGATGGAAATGGATATACAAAAAAAGTCCAAAAAATAGGATTTTAACTGAACAGTAGAAACTAGGAAGCCAGCAGTAGTTTTTTTTCAAATATTCAACGTCTTTTTTCTGATAATCCGGTAGACTATAATTTCAAGCCATCGAGTCATTTTATGTTTTTTTTTTTAATTATCAATTTTTGTTCATTAATCGATTAATGTTTGTTCTTCTTTTTTACTAACCACGAAAAAATGAGTCGCCAATGAGATTTTATTTGGAGAAAAATTTGAAAATGAGTTTCTTTTTTTTTAAGAAAAATCTCGAAGGAATGTGCGCAAAAAGAATCTTTATTATCACCACTTTTTTTCATGTTACATTTTACATTCGTCATTTTAACAACAGCCCTTAAACACTGTGTGTGTGCCTTAAGTATTGCAAAAAAATTCTTTCACTCTACAATCGAAAAAAGACGAAATATTAAACGGCTCTCGGAACATACACGATTTTTTAAATATTTTCTTTTGGCTTTTCATCTATCGTCGCTTTTTTTATTTTCCGTTTATTTTTTACTATCCGTTTATTTGGAAGCTTTTTTTTTTAGAATTGATTTCGCTTTTTTTTTATATTTATGACTCGACAGAGGATGCTGATGTGTTGGGCCGCACCTGCAAAAACTTAGCGACATGGAAAGGGGGAGGACGTGAAAATGGGTTAAAAAATAGGGAAAAATCGGGCAATCGGGGGGGGGAGTTTTTTTTTCTATTTTTTTCTTTTTGTTGCGCGTGGCGACCGCGACTTTCCTTTTTTAACTTTTTTCAAATCCCATTGGAGTTGTACGATTATAATTCAACGATTTATCATATAATAAACGAAAGCAAAAAAATTGTGATCAATTTTAAGAAAAACGATAATCAAAAATTTTTGTAAATTAATTTTTTTCCACGAAATATCGGAACGAGAGTACGCAGAGAATTAACGTTGCATCGTTAATCGAGAGAAAAAAAAATAGATAGTATGGCGAATCAGACTCGAACGGTCCGGATTCGGTCCACGCGCGTTGCGTGGAAAAATAATTGAAATGAAAAATTATTCAAAACTAATTGAATTGCGGTAGTCGAGAAAACACTAGAACGACGACGACGACGACGATGAGAAGTTATCCGGCAAACTTATTTGTTTTTTTTGTTTGTTTTTTTTTTCACTTACCATGCGCGCACAAGACTCACTAAAATATATTATTATTATTACATGACATAAGACTATGCACGGTCATTGCAGTTCAATCGTAAAATTATAATAATGTTTTCTTCAAAATTCATTATTCATCGAATTCGTCAAATTTTACGAAAAACGTTATTTGAATCTGTGGAAAAGAGAATAATTGAACTGCAACGAGTGTCCGTTTATCTACGTGTAGATGTTTCTTTTTTTCATTTTTTTTCTCGCCCTGTTTTTTTTTCTTTTTTTCGTATGGTGGTTGTTTTTTTTTTATTATTTTTTTTTGTCTTTTTTTCAACTCATGAAATACGAATAATTATTGTGCCCATCTTTGTCCAATCTTTTTTTCTTTTGACATGAGGTCTTTTCTTTCTCTCTCTCTTTTTCTTTTTTGCTCACTCTCTTTTTTTTCCCCATCGTATGTGTTTTTTTTCTGTGGACATATCATAAGAATCGACGTAAATTTTTTTTGTTTCAATTAACGCCCTTAAAAAATTGAATTATTTAACAAAAGAAAAAATATTTAAAAAAATTAATAGTTATATAAATTAATTAATAATGCTTCGCTAAGACTAGAGGCATTTGGTTTCTGTACGACGAATCGACCCACGATGTTTTTTAATCTAGCTCGGAACCAATTTTTTAAACATTTTTTTATATTTTGGAACACATCGTGCTTCGAGTCTGATCGATTTTTAATCAACGATAATCGACGGAACGGAAATGTTTTTTCACACGCATTGGCAAGTGGGTAAACGTCGAACGAGAGTTAACGAAACAGGTGGTAACGAAAATATTCTTCAGATATTAAATTATTCCGAAAAATGACTAGAGTGAATTGTACCGGAATAATTTTTTTTTAATTGCTCTCGAGGGGAGACTGTAGTAATTGTAGTGTCCTGATAGTTACTTTTTTCCATAAAATAAAAAGTTTAAAAAATCAATAACTCGTAAACACCCTGAAAGGCCGCGAATATTGTCGGAGCCGTATCTTCGTCGAGGTACAACTTTGGCCGAGATCAATATTTTGTGGCTTCTTTGCAGTGAAATCGACACGACAGTATGCGACTAACACTTTGAACGCGACGCCGTATCGATTTAGCCGATGCTACACGACCTTCCGGAAGCTAAATGCCCACTAGGCTCGGGTGTGATCTTCCGGAGTCAAGTCAAAATGTTTAAAAAATAAAAATCACTACTATAAAATTTTGAATTTTCAGCGATGTACAAGTTTTCACTTAAAACTTGAGTTTTCGCAAAATATATGTACGCGCATGTATAAATTAAAAAACACTTTTATCACGTTTGTCGAAAGTGCACGTTCGTTTTTAGCCTATTTTTTTTATCGAGGCTAAAAACAAAGCCTACAACAGCTCCAGCTCATTTTTTTCAAGTTTTCCGCTTCGTATAAAAATTGGAGACTCGGAAGTAAATTTCAAGAAATCACTATAGTCTCCCCCAAGTGAATTTTTCCATAAAATATACATATATATATATATGTATATATGGATACATGTATATATATATATATCGCGATTTAAATTTTTTTTCGGTCTTGGCAAAAACAAAAATAAACAACTCGACAATACCTGAAACAAAAGGCTCAAAAAACGTAGGACGGCGATGGAAACGGGGGAACAGAAAAAAAGGATGTAAGGACGAAGACAATTGCGAATGGTATGAAAAATAAAAATAAAAGACGAAAAACGAAAAAACATACCTTGAATATTACAGCGAGGATTATGTTGGATCACTTGGGTAGGCTAGAGTCGTCAGTAGGGCATATAGTAGCCTCGTCTGTAGCTCCTGCGTCGAAGGGAAAGCAGGAAAATAAATAATAGTTGAGCGTTAAGAGCTGTTCTGCCCGAATTCCCCAACGCCCTCGTCAATTCCAGACGTTTTTTTTTATTTGTAAAAAAAAAAAAAATCTCAAACTTTTTCAGAGATCGGCGAGAGAACGGCAAAAATTGTAACGAAAAGAAAATAAAAATCTAAAGACGAAACACGATCGCGTCTTTGCTGAGCGCGAAACTTTTTTTTGTTCTGTTTGTGCAACGGGAGGTCGTGGGTTGTTTATAATAATTTTTTTGTTTCGTATTTAGTTTTGCCAAGATTTTAATTGAAGTTTGCGAATAGGCATAGTAGGAAAAATAGTATCGAACTATTTAACGTTACATAACGTGAGTGTCCCAGTTATAGACAATGTTTTTTTTTTCTTTTTTAGACTACGAAAATTCGAAACAAAGTTACTATTTTTTATTTATTTTTTGCGCAAGCGTGAAAGCGTTAGAGTCTGAGGGTCGTTAAAGAGGATATTTTCGTCGGCGGGGGGTCACCAAGTGGGACACTCACCTCAGAGGTGGAAAAAATCGAAGAACGAAAGAGTAAAGGAAGAAGGAACGAAGAAAAAGAATGTATTTTTTTTCTTTTTTTTTTTATAGTTTGTCTTCTTCGTTTAATCGGAAACAATTTTACCTGGGTCGCCTCATCGGCCTGTAACCAAAGTACGCGCTTCCACGGCTTATTCCCCGAGCGACTCCTCGATAGCCACGCGTTCCTCTAGGACCCCTGAACAAAAATTCAATAAAAAAAACCAATCGTTAAATAAATTTTTTTCATCGTTCGACGAGTAAGAATTCGAAGATGCATTGAGTACATTTTTTTTTTAAATTGAATTTCTTTTTTACCTGTTAGTCATCGACATGCCGGGTCTGTTGGTACGTTTGGGCATAACTTTGATCTGTCGACCGCGGAACATCGACTCGTCCATTGCCATTGCTGTCTGAACGGAATCACGCTCGGCAAACTCGATGTAAGCGAAACCCTTCGGATGACCGTCGAATTTGTTGCAAAGTATAGTGACTCTGTTGACGCTGCCGCAACCGTGAAAATGTTGTTCCAGTTCTTCGGCAGTTGCACCGTAATCCACCTGGAAACGTGATTGTAATTTGTTTAAAATCAAATATCGTAACAATAATGTTTATTATAATTTGTTGAGAGAATTTTTTTTCCTACTCACGTTTCCAACGTAGATGGACCTGTTGTCGACTTCCATTTTGTCCTCTATCGACATATTCAAAGGACTCGCTGAAACAGAAAAAAGATCCAATCGATTCGTTAATTTTTTTCCTGTCGCACCCCGATTTGGTTTCCGGCAACAAACAGATAGACTGTGAATGCCAGATGTGCCAAAAATAGCAACTACAATGTCCGGGATCTTCCGGTAAGAAAATTCCGAATAAATCGACTCATAGCCATTTTCATTCCACTGGAAGTACTGAAGTTGGAACAAACTGTGAACGCTAGAAGAGCCAAAAACGGCAAATATGATGTCCAATGAGTTCCGGTACGAAAATATCGAATAAACAGGCTCATAGCGAGTAGCTTTTGAGCCTGCAAAAGAAATGTACGAATAACCGATGAAAGATACGAATTGGACACAACCGCGAAGGCTAGTTTGACGTTGTATTACAAAAACGGTGATTATAATTTTCGCGAGAAATCGCAAAATCGTATTGCATGACGGGAACACCGAAAAATCAGGACAAAATTGTTTCATGTAACACATGCATAAAAGTGCTCCTTCTCGTGCCTGCCGAGAGGCGCTTTACAGCCAAGTGTACTAATACTCGGCGCATGCGCACATCGGGCATTTTATGCTCGCTTCTCGTACTTTACACACGCTTCTCGTACTTTACGCACGCTTCTCGTACTTTACACACGCTTCTCGTACTTTACGCACGCTTCTCGTACTTTACATACGCTCCACGTACTTTACATACGCTTCACGTCCTTTACGCACACAGGCTATACAAAAACACAATCGGCAGGCACAGATTAGCAGTCCTCATGTATTCATGACAAAAAATATTATACGATACTAGTGCGGTTTAGCGAACATGATAGCCAAGCTGTGAAGTAAATCGCACTTGCTGCACTCGTACCATAGGAAGTGCTCGCCTTTGGCTCATGCTTCTGTGGTACTTTCGCAGCTCTTGTGACTCACTTCGCAGCGTGCATATAAAGTTCGCTTTACCACACTTGGTGAGTGCTGCAATCATACAGGTCAAAAGCTGCATCGCACAAGTGTTGTACCAAATTTTACGATACAAGGTATGAAAATGGGGATTTTGCGCATACAAAGCATGCGTAAAACTGTAATATTTCACACAGTGTATAATAAATTACCATCCTCTGACAAAATAAACACAATCGCATTGCCATTATAATAAAATATGCTGCGGTATGATTTTGTCTCTCGAAGGCAACGAACTCGCGCGACTAATTTAAAAAAATTATAATAAAAATCCATTAACAATGAAACAATAAATTCTACTGTTAATTGATCAATAATAAAACAGAAGTCGTTGTTAAAATGTTTTTTAAACTTTTTTCTGGAAAAAACTTACTGATGCCCGGCGGACTTCCCATGTTCATCTGTTTATCGACTTCGGACTGGAGTTGCTTGAGCTTCTCGGCTTCCTCCTCCATCTCCCGCACCCTCGCCTTTATCGCCTCGAGTTCCTGAAGAAGCGAGAATCCGGGTGTGAAAAAAAAAAGAAATAAAATAAATAAAATTAATAATTCAAAATACCAACGTTACGAAAAAAAAACAAAAATTAAAAAAAAGTTTTTTTTTTATTTCCAAAAATATCAAAAATGACATCAGAGTTGGAAAAAAATGATCTATCTCGAACGGTCAGCTCACCGGATCGTCTATATTGGCCTCGTTGAATTCTCTCTTGACGTCGTCAGACTGCATTATAGAATCTCCGTCCTGACCATTCTCCAAGCCGTCTAGACCGTCTATCTGATCCGCGGCGAGTAAATCCGATTCAGACATTTTTTTTCTTACTTCTGAAACTAACTGCCAATGAAAAGAAAAAAAAAACCATAAAACCCGCGTTACGCTCCCGTCAGAGATCTCTCATTTTTTCTTTTTCCTTTTTTCTCTCTCCAAACCCCATCGAAAAATCGAAAATTCGAGCAAGATCAGACGAAACAAAAATTTCCCACAAACCGGTATTTTTCCCCCAAAATAGATCATTTTTTTACTTTGTATATGTTTCTGCTTTGTTATTTAATGTCAAAAAATCATTACATGTCAATTTTCGTTCTAAAAGAAAAAAAAAAAAAAAAACCGGTGGCCGCATCGTCTCGCTATCGTAACATGGCCTCCCGTAAACCTACCCGCGTCGCGAACGGGCGGGCGTGCACACACGCCCGAATAATCGTCGCGACCAACGCCATAAGCTTCGCGATCTCGGGAGCCAGTTTTTTTTTCTTCTTTTTCGTCGATTTTACAGTTGAAGAAAGAAAGACAAAAAAAAAAGAAATGGTTTTTCTCGTTTCTCCATTCTCGCGAATTTTTCGCGATCGATATGGCGAAAGATAAGAAAAAAAAGAACGAAAGCATAAAATTACGTTTGAAATAAATGGATGTATCGTGGTGCGTGCGTGTGGTGCGTTAACGAAAAATTTTTCGTCCGTCTAAACATGGCTACCGGCGAGGCCTGGTACGCGTCGCGGATTCGCCGCTTCGATTTTCTATACGCTCTACGAGACTAGGAAATAATAACGAACCTCGAACCTCACTATGTATTTCATGCATCGGCCGCATTCAATAAAACCGTATGTCCGGCGATAAGTTTGTGTATTTTTTTCTTCTCTTTAATTCTGGAATAAGTAATTGGGTTCTCGTACTTACGTGTTGTTTTGCGTTCACGGGCGGAAAAAAGGAGATATGTACAGTTGAAGAAGAATTTTCCCGTCGAGCGGGGAGACACGGCGTCGGGGAGAGTTTGGCACGACGAGAACTTGCGCGTGGACACGCAGGAAACCGCTACTTCATACTATTTTAGCTATACATGTATAGGATATATATATATATATGTATATATATGCGCGTATATATGTACAATCGATTGAATTACGAGAAATTCGGCTTTTTTTTTAACTTCCGGTTTGTTCGATAAATAGTTTTATCGAGGGGCGTGACGTATCGTGGAGTCGCGGCTCGATTTGCGAAATAAAAACACTTGTATTTCGATGGGAATCGCCAGGACTAATCCTTCGTCTGGTATTGCTACCGGATGAGAGGATGAAAGAAGCGTCCACCGCGACTACGGGCATCGCCGTGTTCGCGACGCAAAGGTACGAGCGATGGAAGCGCCACCGGGGAGCCGCTCCGACGGGAAGACGTCCAAGCTCGCGAAGAATTAACTTCTATCGGTACGATAGATGACGATTTAAGAGGCGGGAAATTCAAATGCGTGCACTATTGATTGAATTATGAGAAATTCCGGTTTTTTTTACTTCTGGTTCATTCGATAGATAGTCTTATCGACAGAGGGGTCCGTCGGCGAGCCGCAGCTCGATTTCCGGAATAGAAAAGTCACAATTGTTCGAGGGAGGTGGCGAGGGCAAGCCCTTCATGCGGTAGTAGCACCGGAAGCGTTCACCGCGGAGTACGAACATTTCCGTGTTCGTCACGCAACGGTGGAATCGACCCGAACTCCACCGGATGACTGTTTCGGTGGCGATATTTTTAAGCTTCCGGTCGGCAAGGCCGAAAACGATGCTCGAAGCGGGAAATTCAAAGGTTGGCTTGCCGATTATTCCTTAAAGCTTACTAGCGTAAAGAGGCTAATGTAATCGAGTATAGAGTTAGAAAGTTTCTTGGACAGAAACGTATTGTCATTTTACTGCAAAGATAAACAATTATTTAGACACTTTATTGTGATAATCATAGCGAATCCTACGATAAAGTAAATAAAAAATAAATGATAGTACTATTATAAGTATTATTAAATAATAATACCGGCATCAGAAAGGGTTTAAATAAAAATAAAGTAAATCCTCGAAGTTGATAACAAATTTGCATCATTTTATTGATCATGTGCCACGCGACTAACATTTTTTTTTCTTTATTACATCATGTAATCATAATTACGTTCAATATATTTATATATTTATATCTCGAGCATCGCAGCACGCTCGGAGTCGCGTTCTAAAACATATAATGCTCTTTTCTCTGCATTTTCTTTATTGATACTTCTTTTGTTTCGATTACTTACGACTACGGCGTTACTGAGATTCGTATTGTATCGTGATACATGTAACGATCGCGCGTCTGTAACGAGCTGACAGCAGTCATGGATAAATCGGGCATAAGAAACCAAAAAAAAATTATTAAGACGATTCATCGTTGTCAAAATAAAAAAACAATGAAACGACAATAAAGCCGGCTTTCCGTCGGAGTAAAAAAAAACTTACGTGTAAATTAAGACGGAAGGAATCTGGATAGTCGGCAATCGCAAAGTGTTAATAATAGATTAGTATCTTATATTTGAAACAAACAATAAAACGACTCGCCGCGAGTGAAAAAAACGCGTAAAAACATTAAACAGATCTTATCGTATCTATGTATAATTCATTCGCCGCATCGTCGTACTCTTCTTTTTAATATTTAAATTTTCATAATTTTCTCATTTACTTTATCTTTAAAGCCTCCTTCTCACGAATAACAAGCTTGCATTGCGTTGACTGCGGGCAGGGGGGCATGGGCGGGGGATACAATTGACTAGTTGTACCGGAATTCCAATTTTCAATCGGACCTCATCGGTACATGGGTTTTTAAATTTTTAATTTATTTTTCGAGCGGGTGCACTTTGAAATTTTATTTTTAATATATTTTTTTACCGCTCTCCTATTTCTGTTCATCACGGATTAATATTCAGCGTATCGACGGAGAGTCGTCGTTAGCACGGATGGAGGGTCAGAGTGTCGAGAATCGATCGGCAAAGCGCTCGCACATTCGGTTGGGTTCCACCCTCGCTGTCGTCCTCCTCCAACGACTTTAGAATCTCGGCACCGCCCTCCCTGGCCAGCATGCCGCAGTAACGCTTAGCTGTGTCGAAAAATAATGTGTTTGTAGAAATTGAATACAAGCATATTTGGCATAACACTTATTTTATAATGCAATGATCTAATGTAATGATGCAATTTAATTATGTAAAGTCATATGGACAGTTTAGGAGCAGAAGGCCGTATCCCATGCCGTTTCACATGTTAGATGGTCTAAGATACGCCCTTTTATTTTTCAGCAGTCGATATATAGAAATTTTACCATTGCCGATGTCGGCGATAATAAAATCGCCATAAAAACGAAAAATTCCTCCAAGTAAAGACATCAACGCACATTAGTCAACTGAAGAACACATATCCCTGTATATTAGAACAAATGTGAAAAAAGCACCCTATATGGGTGTAAAAAAGGCGCAAATCTGTTTTATTTTATTAGAGAAAAATTTGAGCAAAAATTGAAATAAATGTATGCAACGTTTGAAAAAGATGTAATCTTTTAAAAGACTCACGATTTTTCGTGCAGACGTGATGAATGGCCCAGACAGCCCAAAGCTGTACGGGATACGCGGCGTTGCAGTGCAGCAGGGGAAAGAACGGTTGAAAGCTGCGATAAGCTACCATCTCGCCATTGGGCGTCTGCCAATTCGTGACCGCTTTGGCCAATTGATCGAGAAGCTGCGATCTGGTCGGTAAGGAAGGTCCCGTCGTCCACGCGCGGGGACCGTCACTCAGCAGATGAGCCGCTATCCCAGCAGCGAAGTACGACACGTCGATGTGCTCGGAATCCAGGAGCAGGGACAGCATCGTCACGAAACCCGGCTGCATCAGACGTTGCCTCAGTTGTCCAACCTACGACCAGTCGACGTTGACCTTTTAACAACAATCGTATAGAAAGGCCCGCTGAAGACCTCATACTCGTTTCCATATACTTTTTTTTACGATTTCAAATCAATCTTCACTTTTTATTTGTTTTGATGTTATCAGATATAATTTTTTTGTTGATATCAAATTTGGTTCACTTGCAGCACTTGCAGGTTAATTTGATCCTAGCGGCTCGATCGGATCGATACATCGAACGCGTCAGCCAATGACGAAGCCGGAAAACCGGTCACAGGAATTCGATAGTTACTCGGTACGCATGATTTTTTTTTTTTGTCGTCGATCAGAGATATAAATATTTGATTCATTCGTTTCATTTTTTGAGTTAAGAAAAATGTTTAGTAGAAAAGATAAATTATATCGGTATGGTGAACAGGTATCGGTAGGTAGATAACAGGTTAGAACGATGTACAAACCTCAGCGATATTGTTGAGCAGTCCGAGGACTTTGGTCTCGACGCTGGACTCGCCCCGGAAGCTCTCCAGGACCTCAAGGAACAGTTCCATTCCGCCCTCCTCGAGGAAGACCTTGCAAGTCGTAGCGCTCTCGTCGGTAAGATTCCAGAGTGCGCTGAGGGTGAATCTCATAGTTATGTCGACGGACTTGGACTGCACCTTCGATCGCACCATCGACAATAATTTCGACATGTACTGGGGCTTCGCGCCGAGCATCGAGGTCTCGACCGTCGATATCTTTGCGGCCAGGATCGAGCATATCGCCACGGACATGCGATTCATTGACGCGTCATCGAAGGCCGAGAGGCAGTTCATCACCAACTTTGCGCATCTAGCACATTTACAAAATGTATGTCAATTATAAAATTCTGTCAATATTTTCAAAAAGAAAAATAATTACAAAAATGATTATAAAAATGATTGTGTCCGATTCTCAAAGGAGCGCATAGCGCTTTTGCGCAACGACAACGCGATTGGTCGAATTCGTACATTGGTCAAAGTGCCAAAAGTGCGTTGCGCATTACGAATTCGACCAATGAGCGCAACGGGGCACAAAAGCGCTACGCGCTCGTCGATGCCGACAGGCAGCCCTCTCACGCTGTGCGCTGCTGTCGGGATCGAGGATGCTCACTGCTCTTCAACGACAAGAAGAGCTTTTTCGTGAACCGTCGATTATTTATTGTCTCCTCGACAAAAAAATAATCCCTACTCACCTGTACTTGTCAAACGCAACGTCCTGCAATATTCTGTCGCTGCACAGTGTGAGAAGAGTATTTTTTTGAAGCTGATAATGATTCGGATAAGACTCCATAGCGGTCAGTGTGAGATCGACGATTTGTTTGAGAACCGAAGGATGGATCTTCGAGGCCAGCTCGCCCTTGGTTAGGTTGTAGAGGCAAGCTGTCGCGGCCATCTGGACGCGGAACTCCTGCGGATGGGCTCGCATACCCGGTATCACGAGCTTTATTACGTCGACCCGTGCCTCGCTGAAGTGCGGGGTCAGACGGAACAAATTGTAAAGACACTTTTGTACGTAGATCGGACGAGCAGAGTATCTCCTTAGGGCTTCCAGAATCTGGGCTTCGCTCGCCATGCCGCTTACCTAAAAAATAAATATTTTTAAAAAAAATGTATTATTATATTTATTATATTATATGTTTATCGTTCTTCACTTGACTTAAATAGGATTTATCAAAGCCAAAGGTTTATACTAGATATTAAGCTGTTGAAACAAATTTGTGTTTATAGATTTTTTTGTAAAGAAACAATCCGCTTAGAAATCAAACAATCAATCAATCAATTATATATGGGACAATGCAATTTTTTCAAGAATCTAATATACTTATAATTAAAAAAAAAATAAAGAGGTCAATTTACTAATGTGAATCACTTGCCTTCAGATCGGATCTGAAATCTGGATTTGTGGGATTCACGAGGCTCTCCTCGTAGCAGGCGTCTGAATGAACCAACCCGAGGAACGTGAGGCGCGGATGGGCCTGCACGAATTTCTTCAGGTCGGCTGGCTCGATTTCGTCTTTCCCTGCAAAGAAATAAAAATAAAAATCGCAGGAAAAGCATGCGCGAGATAAGCGAATAAAATAATATCTCAAAGTAAATGAAAACCTGAAATATCGAGGCTGGTCAGGTGCGGCATGCAGTGGACTGCTTTGAGCAGATCGGTGATCTTCGTTTTGACCGGTGCGAACATCTCGAAAGTGTACGAGTCCTTCTCGTCCGATATGTCGAGGGTCCGCAGCTCGTTCAGCTCCAGTAGCACGGACTTTAAGTTCCCATAGCCGCTTATCTTGAGATTGTACATCGACAGTGTCTTCAGACGATCCTTGCACTTTTTCAATGGCGTTATATCGTCGACTCGCGTGCAAGATATGTCGAGGCTCTCGAGCTGCGGAAGGTCCTCGACGACCATCTCGAGGCCGTGCCTGTTGAACTCCGTTCCCGAAACGTTCAACGTGTGAAGGGCACGCAGTCTGCTCAGGGCCAGAAAAACGCAGACTCTGAAAGCGAAAAAAATAAGCAAAGCACGATTAATTGATCAATACAATGGTATCAATTTGAGGAGAAAAAAAACAACCTAATCCGCCGAGTCACGTCGAATAATCGCTAATAACCGGTTACCGATAAACTTATTATAACACGCTCGAGCATTTCCAACTCGCGGTGCTCAATTTCATTTTTTTTTTCTATCAGTATTATGTATTGAATTAAAAAAAAAAAGGATTTTTTTTTCTTTATGTACGGATAACCGGTTAGCGAATGACCAGGCCGGAATAGATGTGACGTGGGGCGTGGCGCTTAGATTTATCGGAAGATTCGAGTGACCTCGAGCAATCGATGAAACTGCCTTTCGCCACGCTGAGGGATCTCAGATTCTGCAAACTCCAGTCGCCGAGGCAAGCTATCAGATCGTTTATTGTGATCTTGAGTCCGTTCACTTTGAGATCGACGACTTTGTGTTGCTTCAATACCTTGAAGCCTTTCATTGACAGGCTCGAGGCGTCTTTCAGTCTCACGTGCCTAAAAAAGAAATCGCACATACATTACAAATTAGTAACATTTTCGGCTCGAGATTCGTGTGCATTGCCCAACAGGTTTATTGCTACGGCCGTTATATAAGAAGACTTCACGAAACGAGTACTGGCGAAAGTATACGTGAAAACATCTTCAGTCATTTTAGGATTGGGTCGGAATTTAATTGACGTACGGCCGCCTGCCAGTCGCTGGTTATTTTGAATATCTCAAAGATCAAATCTCAGGTGCTAATTAAGTCCTGCTACGAAACCCCCCAAGGCCAAATAGTTCTAACTATACTAAGTAGGCACCATTCTAAGTATTCCAAGCATATTTGATTGAAAGTCAAACATTGTACCAATTTGTACATTCTACGTCTCTCTCCGGTTAGAGCATCCCAAGGAGACTTTCCCGATCTGATTATTCTAAGTTCCTTCTCGGGAAAACTTTGACCGTAACTCTCTTCGTGTCCACTTCACTCAGAAGTCTCGTTAAAGATGTTTTCACATTTTTTAAAATACTGATGGTGTTGCATTAGTGCTGATTAGTAATTGAACGATAGGCAATGGAAATTATCAATTGGACATGGTTAATGAAAAAGAGGATTCGTGAGAGGAAAATAAAGGAAGAACCATTGTGGTATATTAATAATGGAAGTTTCCGGTACCTGTTTTAGGTATGACTTTTAAATGGAGGTCTTAAGTAGGGGTACCGTGTTCGGAAGCTCTGACCGAACACGTTTGGGAAAAATTACTTGAAGATTAAAGTAGGGATCTTAGGTAGGTATCGTCGTGCTAAATATGATATGGAACGAACTTTAATCGTGTGGTTTTTGAGTCAAACAACGTGATGGTGAGGTCGGAAAGGGCCTTCTTCTCGCACAGACTCGCCAATAGTTGTTCGGATATCTGAGCCGGGAGAAACACGTCGGGATCCTTGAAGCTGAGCCTCGTTGCCAAACCAGCCGGCCCGTTCACTCCTGGCGAGCCCGCGCTGTTCACCTGCAGCGTGACGGCCACTTGCTCGAGATGCGGACCCTTCTGGACTACCGGAAACGGCGATGGACTCGTCGACATGTCGACATAGTTGCACACCAGCCGGTCGTCTTTGTGAATATTTGAAAAAATAAGGAATAAAAAACGATAACGATAATAATGCAAATCCGAGAAGAATTGGTGGGATAATATTTTGTAGAATAATAGTAATCTGGGTTTCCAGCTCCAATTTTTTAGTCTCACGCCACACCGCGGGAGAGCGCGGCGAGGTCGCTCGTCGCGCCTCTCGCGGTTCGCTAGCGAACCTCCACTCAATGCTCTGACCCATAAAACGCTCATGGTTTATTTATTTAATGTTATTGTTTCTTTGAAAATGTATTTGTCCGTCGATTGTTTACCAATGGCGGAGACAATCGATGAGCAAGAACCCATGGACGAGGGTCCACCATTGTCGCCGGGTTGAACCTCGCAGAGGGCGAGGACGTTGTCGCAAATGAAATCGACGCAGACCTCCTGTAAGCTTCTCGGTGACTCGAACATCCTCGCTGGCCTTCTCTCTTTACATTTACTTCACCAAAAGTTATGGTTTTTCTGTTGTCGACTTTTTTTTTCTTCGTATACTTTCGAATCCGTCTCACAGCCTTAATTCTCGGTGTCGTTTCGCAACTTCCTCGGCTCCATCAGTTCAGCCGACTGCCATTCGTTCTGAAAAAAATCATCATAAAATTCGTTAATCGTATCGACAGAAAGCCAAAGGGGCTCGAATGGTGCTAAACTCGAGATCTAATGTGTTAATTCACGGATCTCAAAAAAATTGTACTCGAAGCAATTGATGAAATTTTGAAAATCCAATCTTTTTATACAGGAATTGATAAGTTAAAAAAAATGTACGAGTTGTGCCTCTGAGTAAGAATCAAGAATAATTAAGTCTTTAAGAATTGAGAAAATTAAAAATATATATGTATTTTTTGTTCATAAAATTATTTCATAAATTAATAAATTAAATTATCGACCGTTAGTGTGTCCCATAAGTCCCATTTAAGGTAAAAAAAAAAGGATTAAAGGTTTCATTAAGAATCAAGAATTATCGATCCTGTAAGAGTTTTGAAAATTAATATATTTCTTCGATAAATTTTCATCTAAATGAAGACTGATCGTTTATCTGTTTAAGCCAAGTTACATTTAGAAGAATCTGAACGGAGTGAAATGGTCTTAAACCCACGATCCAATGTTTCATGTCCAACTTTCCAAGCGTCTCAAAATTCAGAGAGAAGTGATGCATAAAAATTCATCGTCGAAACTGTGAACTCCCAATATTTCCCTGTTGGCATTATTTTTTTCATAAAAATTCATTGCAAATAAAAAACTAACAGAATTAATTCTGTAAATCTTCCAGTAATTTTTCCCAAATGTGTTCGCTCCGAGCTTCCGAATAAATTGCGCACTATTATTCCAGGCTCGCAAGTGTATCAACCAATTAGCGTCGGACCAAATATGCAGCCCAAAACCCGATACAGTACACAAAACAGTAACTCGTGATGTTTCTCAAACGAGCTACCGATTACATAACAGGCTTGCACCGGGCATCCAAACAAACATAATTAGACCACAGTCTGACCTCATAAATAAAAATAAAAAATTTATCAGCAAAATTGACGAAAACAAAAATTTGACCATTACTTTTACAAATAATTATCCAACTTAAAAAAAAAACATCGAAATTCGAACAGTCGATTGTTCGACACGAGAAAAAGGATCGACTCTCGCTGCCGATCGCTGTTTTTTGTTTCTTTTTTTTTTAACCCAATAACGCGATTGGGTCCAGTGTTAATCGTCTCACCTCCGAAACGGACTCCACGTCGTTTCCTGACCAGCTGTCAAAGCCTCTGCCCGGGTATACATTCCCGTCCCGAAAATAAATCGCTCAGTGTAAATAAAAAAAACAAAGTAATAAAAAAAGCACACGCACACACAGATGCACTTAGAATTACGAAACGGTAAGGAAAATGATTGATTTTTCTTCAATTTTTTTTATTTTTCTGTTATTTAGGATAGATCACTAGAAGGTTTATTCTCGAAGCACGAGAGTCCGATGAAGAGAGCTATATGTGTATATATATATATATATATATGCGCGGCGTTGCGAATGAGGAGCACACGGATGAACAAACGATGCCAGCCAATACCGCAACGATGTGACACGGAGGAGAGGGCGAGAGAGGAGAATCGGAGGGGAAAACACGATGCGACTCCGCCAAGTCACCCCCCACCCAGCGAGCTTGTATATAGCATTTAAAGACGCGTTTTTTTTTTCGTTTATTTTTTTTACGATTTTTCGAACGATCGATCGTTGCAAGAAAATCGGCGTCCGAACGACATTTTTTTTCGACAAGCCTTTCAGCGTGCGACTCGCAGATAATCGAAGCGAGGATTCCGACTTGGGATGAGAACGAGCGTTGACAGATGTCCCGACGGATGATACCCCGATAGATATAGAGAGAGAGTGTTCGCTTGGCGTTATTCGCGGTGGTGGCTCGCACTACTGATTTGCGTGATCGCGAGCGACGGAATTTGAGGTCGAGGAGCTCGGGAGAGGAAAAAAAGGGTACGGGACCGAAGACGCCATCTTGTGACGGGCGTCGGTGGCTCGCGAGAGGATAAAGATAACCGCGGTCGGTAAGGTAGGGTTCCTATGCGAAACTTGAATATCTTGCAGGTGTGGGGCTTAACGCCATGCGAAATACTCTCTCGTGCTGTTTCTTTCAATCCACTGCGGCACCAAGAACGAATCTCTCTCGCTCTCGTGACAATGTTACGTGACTGTTACCTCCTCTTGAGGCAATGTGACCCTTCGCTCACCTGCCCGGCGCTAGGTTGACAACAAAAATTGAGTGTTATTATTGGGGAGAGTCGAAAAATCGGAATTAGGTCAAGCGAGTTCTCTTCGGGAGCTAGATGGCGCCAAGCGCTAGTGGTTATCTGTCAGTTTGCAGGGACTCCAGTCACGTAATAACTGCTCGATGGTGCGGACAGAACGTTTCCAAAAGTGGCAATAAAAAAAAGGTGAAGAAAAAAAACAAAAAATGACGAGCGTCAATGAGACGGCTTCGGTTCCTATAACGAAAAAGCCTTCGGGTAAGTCTTTGCGAACATTTTATTTAAATAATATATGTACATATTGTTTCTTCTAGTTACGGTTTTCAACGTAACCTTAAATTTCACTGTTGACTCGTAATGCTATAAAGGTCGCGTTGTCTTATCTCTACTAGGGCGCGTATATACCTGCCTCGCCTCTCGCTTGTTCCGAGTATTGGTTTTTTTTTATCGATCCACGAATTGAGGAAACGTTAAAAAAGACCCGTAATTCGATGCCTCTAACGAGACGTATCAAAGATTAATCGCGCAGCGGACGTCACTCGGAATTTCAAGGTTGCGTAAAAAATACAGCTTTCCTTGCGGCCTCTGATTAACGATAATTTTATGTTTTTGGGAAAATTGGTAAAAATTCTTTCTTTTATTCGATAGTTTTGCGGACTCAAAAATCGAGTCCCAAAATGCACAGATTCTTTTCACTTTTATCGGAAATTCAAAATTTCGTAATGTTATTGTTATCATTATTTACGGATAGGAAAATTTACTATTGGACATTTTTTTTCTCAGATTTCGTAGTACCCGAAAAAACTATTTTTTTGTAGCACAAAAATGTTTATATTTCGGGAATACTTTTGATCTGGTTTGTTAGTCGCGATCTATTCGCTGGGTAAAAACGCGGTTTAATTCTGATTACGCGGAAGAGATGTCTTTGGTCACGCGATATTATTCCATTTGTGCAGATTCCTGTTAATTCATTTTTCTACCTCGGACAATAGAGAGGGTATACATTTTTTTTCTCAATATTACGAAGAATTATTTCGGTATTGGAGTCCTGCGATGGTAAAACAGTAATCTACAGTTAAAAATTACCATTATTGGCGATGCCACATTACTGTCGGTAACAAACGAATTTCCTTGCACCGCACAAGTTAATAATGCATTTCGTTCGGTCCTTTGAATTGCCATTGAATTGCCTCGAAATAGCTCTCGGATATTGTATTAGAGTAGATATTGTCCAAAAAATTAACAAACGACTAACGCACAATTTAATTCCACAGACAGTGCATTCAAGCAGCAGCGTTTGCCAGCCTGGCAGCCGATCCTCACAGCTGGAACTGTTTTACCGACCTTCTTCGTCATAGGAATCGCCTTCATACCGGTCGGAATAGGTTTGCTCTATTTCTCGGACGAGGTAAAAGAGTTCTCAATAGACTACACCAACTGCACGGCGACACAACCCGAGCTCCACGGCGCCACCTGCGCCGATGTCATAACGAAGAATCCCGAAACAAAATGCAGCTGCCAGTTGAATTTTCACTTACCGATGGATTTCGGTGGCAACGTTTACATGTACTACGGACTGACGAATTTCTATCAGAACCATCGACGATACGTAAAGTCGCGCGATGACAATCAACTCCTCGGCGTCCTTAGCGAAATTGTTTCGAGCGATTGCGAACCGTTCGCGTACGTCCAGACGAACGACACGAAGCCTCCTGTGCCGATCGCCCCCTGTGGCGCGATTGCGAACTCCCTCTTCAGCGACGAACTGGGCCTCTTTTGGCTGAACCGCTCGCAGGAGGTTCCGCTGATTAAAACCGGGATCGCGTGGCCGTCCGACAAGAACATAAAGTTTCACAATCCGCCGGGTAATCTCGAGGAGGCGTTCAAAAATTTCGCGCGCCCCAAGAATTGGACGAAACACATATACGAACTGGATCTCGAGGACGAAAGCAACAACGCCTTTCAGAACGAGGATCTCATAGTTTGGATGCGCACAGCGGCGCTGCCGACTTTCAGGAAACTGTATCGAAGAATCAACAACACCCAGCCACCTTTCAACATGGGTTTGCTCCTCGGATATTACAGGCTTGATGTTAATTACTGTGAGTATATACCGATACATATATATCGATTTTATTGATATATTTGTATACATCGATTCTATCGATATACATGTATGCATCGATTCTATCGACGTATATCGATTTTTTCGATGTATATCGATTCTTTCGATACATGTTGACTTCATTGACACGACAAATGAATGGCTTGAGCAAAATGGTTTTTTTTTTTTTGCAGCGTATCAAGTGTCGCCTTTCGAGGGTACGAAAAGAATGATTCTCAGCACAACGTCGCTGCTCGGAGGTAAAAATCCGTTCCTGGGGATTGCGTACATAGTCGTTGGCTGCGTGTGCCTCGTTCTCGGAATCGCTTTGCTGATAATACACATTAAGTGCTCGAAGAGGTACGTAAGAGCTGTGATGCCTCAACGTCACTCTCGCGAATTTAAGGCGATGTGGAGAGCTGACTCAATCGGTAGCGAAAACTGTAATTACTTCCTATCAAAGGTCTTCAACATTGTGGCTAAACGCTAATGTTAGCGTTTTGTTCCACCACGTACGCAGACGTCTTGAAAAAAATTTATTACAGGTTTTGTTACCGATCGAGCATGGATGAGGAATTTCTTGTGGGAAAAATATTAATTTTTTTCCTTCTTAATTTTCAGTACAAACGAGATGATAAACGTCAATCAAAACACTCCATATCAGTGAGACGAAGAACTGCTCCGAATGCGAAAGACGGAATGACAAGAAGCTTGAGGAAACCAAAAAAAAATTATAAAAAATGGTTCTCGAACGCCCCGCCTTGTAGCCTTATGCAAACACTAGTCCTAATTAATTCATTGATTAATACCATTGGATGTCAGCTTAGAGCACCCGGGCAACCTACCAAAAATCTTTTCTTTTTTTCGGTAATGTTCTAACGACATTGTTGGTTGCCGAAAATATGTATTTACATATATATACATACGCATTTATCCGTATATCGAGCCTCGACTATAATGTTATCGATAATTTTGTCAGATTTTAAATACGTACCTGACAATTCGTTTTTTTTCTTGTATACTTTATCGTGAAAAACGAGACACTCGGAACAAGTATTTTTATACCGTCACAAAAAATCACAGCGCAGACGTGTAGTAATTTAAATAATTTAGAAATAACTTTCTTTTTTCGTTTACCGTATTGTAGTTTCGTTTTTTAGTCGAAGCATTTTTCAAGGGGACTCCCTCATTGGCTAGCCTGACCTCCGTAGTAGCGATATAATAATTTGGTTATAAGTTAGTAAAAATATGTTTTTCTTCGAGATTTCGTTTTTACAACAAAAATAATTATACCGATTCAAAATTCAGTCGCGCGTCGATGGCGGAGTCGCCTTGGAGCAGATCTCACTCGATACACACGATTGATATTTGTATGTAATTTTTAATAACGATAGATCGACGGAGTTCGGTTGATCCGACCCCGCTAGAGCATCGATCATAGAACTTAATGAAAAACTTTGTTGATACAAGCGTGATTTATATTATGTACCATTATATATATATATATATATATCGATCGAATTTAGGGCTTAATTAGACTTTAATTATTTTTCCCAATATTAGTCGATTAATTTTGGGTAACTTTCTCGTGGAAATATAAATTGTAAGTAGTACCACGAGTGAGATGTTTCTTTCGATTCCATTCCGAAACAGAACAGGCACGAATACTAGGAAGTGAAGAAAAAATGCAATGATTTTCTTAGGTAGAAAACATATTGTGTAATTCTTCGATTATCGATATTTATGTACATTTTTTTCTTAATTTTTTTGCCGGCAAAACTTAAAGGCTGCCTTACGATCTAAGCTTTACTGGACGTAGTCACGGATCTTCATTGTTTGTTCCCACTCTCAGTGCGTAACTATTTCCTAGCTTCTTCGACGAGGAGAACACGTCTCGCCGATCATTTTTTCCTCCTACGATCCAATAAATAACTGAGATTTTTTTCTTGTTAATTGCGCGAACGATCGGGTTACACGAGGTAAAACTTATTTCCGTGTTTGTCTCAATGTGTCGAAAACACACTTTTTTAGCCGTATGCAAAATTTTGAATGTGAACTGTTCGAGAAAAAAAAAAAAATAGTGCTATTTTGGGACGAAGAAACGAATCGAACCCAAATTCGATCTATTACGATGGACTTTTTCGCGGATTATTCACATATATATTTTTTTTTTTCGAACATCAAAATTTTCCATCCAACGTAAAGGAGCAAATTAACTTCCACACTAATTCCGGGAATCTCTTTACCCTGATCGACTCTCATGAACCAGCGACATTTAAATAATGATTAATCATACAACAGATAATGAAAAAAAAACGCGCCATCAATTATTTTCTCTCTAATACTAAATATATCGAAAAAAATACATTTTCACGAAACACACGGAAGTAAAAAAAAAAAAAAAAAAAATCGAAAAACCGCCTCGTGAAAAGTAATAAAGAAAACATTCACGCGTGATAGTAAACCTAGAGATTTTTTTAACGAGTCTTAAAACAAAAGAAGAACGCCCAAACGACAAAATCAAGAGATGATTCGTGTCGGCGTTATTTGTTTCAAATCGTTTTCGAGAAACAAGCCGACGAATCGCGAGTTACTGAGCGCACGGACGGTACATTTTTCGGGATCACATGACCTCCATGCTGTTCTGAGTGTTTTCCGTGAAGCCGAGGCTCGAGGTGGGTTGATCGTGCGCGCCAGCATCGTCGATGTTCTGGGCCTCCATGTCGTCCTGGGGTCCGTTGCTCGTCGAGCTCGCGCCGTCGTCCCAATTTATCTTGAATCTCGTTACTCGCGGCTTGTCGCCGAGTATGTTACGCTGGACCTTGTCGAACTGCGGCTGGGCCGGTGGGTTCTCGCGTAACTCCGCGTCCGTGTACTCGTTATTTATGAAGTAACCGACTCGAACGAATTCGTGACCCCGGTAGGAACACGTCAGCAAAACTACTGTTACGCCCAGCGCGTCGTTCACGGGGATTCTGCTCACGTCCGGTGGATCTGCCTTCAGAAAAAAACAATTATTAAAGTGATATTATTAATATTATTAAAGTGATTAATACTATTAATATTATCAAAGTGATTAATATTATTAATATTATTCAAATGATTGATATCATTGACATTATCAATATTGTTTATTTATATTGGGACAAGAAACGTTATTTTGTAGTAACATCGTAATTTGCGATCTTGCGAATTCTGGGAGATTGATGGACGAGGTCATATTTCTTTTTGTAAGGTGTGCGACAATGTCAATTTTTTTCGTGCTAACGTGGAAACCGCGTTCGAAGTTTCATTGTGAATTTTTGAAAAAATTGTTTCCCCCTTTTTGTGATCACACGAACTATGTGAAATCTAGATCCTACTTGTATCGGGACTTTGCAAATGCCAAATCAACAGTTCGCCCATATCGTGTTAATCAGTGTTAACGTTGACTTACTTGGAAGACAAACATGTGCCTGCCCTCTGGGATGGGTCCGACGTAGATTGTGTCGAGAACCTGATCGAACTCCTCCGACTCTGCGCTGCCCACATAAATCATCTTCCACTCGAGATCTGAAAAAAAAAAATACAAACCCAATTTTTTTAAAATCCAAATAAATATATTACGCGTACAAAAAAAGAAACTTTTCAAAAATGTTCGAAAATCAATTTTTAGTCATGTTTTATTTTTTTCTCTCCCTGCATCGACATCGCTCTAACGGAGACGCGTACGCTCGGTCGTAGACCAATTATCTTTCCGTCCAATCTTTTTTGAGGTTAGGAATTTTCTTTTTTTTTTTCTAACGTAAGAACAAGCGACGAACTTACCTTCCTTGAGTTCTTCGATACACTCGAAAGTGACTTCGAATTGAAAGGGATTGAGGAACGGCGACGGATTGTCGAGGACAGCAACGTTGGCGAGCTGCACCTTTGCCATCTTTCAATATATTTTTAGTCTGGCGCGCGGCAAAACCTCGATTGCTTCTCGTTACTGTGGGTGCGATTAACCAACGAGAGACAACACGACGATTATCGGCGACTAATATCGTTCACCTTTATCGTACTACCGCGACGATACTTTTTATTTGGTTTTCGCGCTGAACGAGAGTGTGCGATGCGCGCCCGATGAAAATGTATTCGAAGCCCTTTTCCTTTTTTATTTCTTTATGCTTTTTATTATCGCGACGAAACGCTCGGGGATCTCACTCGCGTGTGTGTCAGCGCGCGAACGATATTTGGCGGCAAATGATACCGAGCCAAGGGCCGCGTTCAGACATCATACCCGGATAATTAGCTTCTCCCTCTGACATTCGCACCGGCGCAGCACTCTCGCTCGCTCTATGCTGTGCAAAGTAAGTTTCCGAACGGGCGCCCCAACGCTGGAAGACTTTCGGTGGCTTTGTACACACGCGCTTCTGCGCGCTCCTCGAGGATGGTACTCGAAGCGACAATAATTTTTTTTTAAAGCCCTACCTACCGTATATAACATTTTCCGAGCGGGAGATTTAAGCGTCATGTGAAATTATTGTTCCGCTCGACGGATTTGCAAATCTGTCGGAAATTATATATAAAATTACAATACTTACAATCTTTTTTTTAACGGACCAGTGTATTTTCTTATCTCCATGCTATGATATGACTAATTACATATTCTTAATGTAAGTGTAAAACGTGCTTCGCTTTGAAAAACTGCAAAATGAATTGTACATGAACTACTAACATTAATAACGACGCGACGAATTGCAAAAGTAAAATGTAAGTAACATTACATGAGGGGACTGTACGCAAAGCGGCCGACTTAAGGTTATTTCCAATAATAATCGCGCGCGACTGTACGACCGACGACACGTCCGCCTAGAGGGCGACACTATAGTTCTTTCTTCCGCGCAAGGCTCTGTCGGGGTGAGTGTGACGGTTCTTAATAAAATATAATGTTTTTCAAATCCATAATTATCAAAGTAATCCGAGCAGAATAAAAAAATATCACAATCTCGACGAATTCGTGACACCGTCGTTGTTGTTTCGCCGATCGACGTTTTTCCTCAAACCCCGTTGTTACATCTGTTTTTTGTTTCTCACCTTTCAGACGCTGCACATCGTTCCACAAGAAAAATAACAATATGGTGAGTTGATGATAGCACGCAAATGCTGTGAAAAAAAAAAAAAAAACGAATTGCGAATAACAAAAATGGAAAAATTGATTTCAAAATCTTCTTGAAAATAAAGTTGTCGCAGTTTGAAAAGAAACATTCTAACCTCACATAACCTCAAACAAAAAATACGCTGCGGGTGTCCGGTGATTTTTTTTTTTTTGGCCCGACCCTTTTTTTCTATTTTCTTAATGGAAATTGTTTCTCGTCTTTTGCAGCCACGCGAAATCAAAGAGATCAAGGACTTTCTCCTGAAGGCAAGGAGGAAGGATGCCAAGTGTGAGTAGACTCGATGACAGTTGACGGCACGGCGAGCTTGACGACCCGTCGTGCGAAAGCTCGGCGGGTGAGAAAGTTTCTGCGAAGCGTAGCAGATTTTTTGACGGAACAATATTTTTTTGTTCCAGCCGTCAAGATAAAGAAGAACGCTGACAATGTCAAGTTCAAGGTGCGTTGCTCCAGATTCCTCTACACCCTCGTCATCACCGACAAGGAGAAGGCTGAGAAGCTGAAGCAGTCTCTGCCGCCAGGTAAATTAAATCTGGCTTCCTACGCTTAGAGCTTAAAAAGTTGGGGGACATCACAAATCGAAGCCCTCAAGTTACGAGCTGGACGCTTTACGTCCGAGGTGTTCACATTTTGGAAAAAAAACAAAACTTAAATCCGATCAACAGAACAATTTTTATGTTTAAATATTAAACATTTATTTTTATAATAAATATTGAAGTATTTAAAAAAAATTAAATTTCACCCAAAGTGAAAAAAAAATTACCAAAGATAATAATATACATATTTTTATTTTTCAGGTCTCCAAGTCAAAGAAGTAAAGAAGTCCAGCGAACGTCCATAAATCACTGAATAAACGTTGATAAAAAAGTCTAAAAAAAAATCAAATCGAGACTTTATTATTTACACAGATCGCAGACTTATCTTGGCGTATAACTCATCATTCATCGTCGATTATCGTCAAGTCTGATCGTAGAAATCTATCGGCTGGTCGAGGAATCGTCGAGTGACCACGGGCGATACGCAAGGTTGATCCAAAAAATATTTCCTCCTCTCGACGATCGCGCGCGCCAAGCTCTCGCGTTGTCCTCGAGTCGCTCGCATGAGCTCGAACTCGTCGTACGTGTCCCTGCAGATATTTCCGCTGCTGCAGGCCGGTCGCTGATCGGCCCTGATAACATTGTAATTAAAATTTCCGCGGCTCCGCGATCTGCACTTTCGCTCGTCGTGCTGGACGATCCGTGATTTTTTTCGCCTCAGGTTTCTCGCCAACGGACAGTACTTTCGTCGGCAGGGCCTCGACTGACGCTTCATCTGTTGAGAGAACAACATTCCGAGCTCGTCGTAGGTCTCGCTCAGCTCGGTCAACGACTCGACTAGACGGAAACTTCTCGAACACTCGTATTCCTCGAAACCCTGCCGATTATCTTCCCCGACGGAGGATATCGCCGCGGGTAATGCCGAAAAATCGCCGAAAAAATCGTTTTTCAAGTTTGTCGTTTGTTCGCATCTAAATGCAGAAATATCGAAATTGTCAAGTACGGAATTTTTCGAATTTGTTTCTGAGAAAGAATCGTTGGAAATTTTGTTCTTCGAGTTCTTCGTTTCGTCACCCCGGGAGGACGAAATCGATGGCTTATCGTCCTGATCACTCGGAGAAAAATCATCGTCGATGGGCGAGGATCGATTGGTCGAACTCGCGAGATCGAACGGCGGAATTTTGGTTTCCTCGGCTGCTCTCGAAACTGTTTCCTCGTTGTTGGCTCCGTCGTTCGGAGAAAATTTGTCCCTTCTCGTTTCTTCGCTTCCGTCTCTAGCATCTCTGTGATTGTCGTTCGCGGGACATTTCGAATAACGGCACACCTTCGCGGTAACTCTTGCGCGGGAAACCGGACCGGAAGTCGTACCGTACGTCTGTTCCGGTAGGCAACGTTCTCGGTCCTCCGAGTCCGCGAAACTGAAAAAAAAAATGATCCATTCCTCATAAATAATAATAATATTGTTATCATTATTATGTAAATCATATTAATGATTGTATTATTGCATAATAATTTTTATTGTTTAATCAATTCCATTTTTCGCGGTGAAGATGAAAAAAGTAAAAAAATTGATGGCGATATTTACCGACGACATATGCAGCGCAACTTCGTGTATAAGAATCTGTAGAAGCAGACGAAAAGGAGCACGAGAAAAATAACGATGATGACGCTGAAGAATATTTTCCAAAAAACGCACGTCGTCTCCGCGGGATCTCTCGTGATATAATCACTTTTCAAACCCGTTCTACGGTCATTCAGGGACACACTTGGCATTATTCTTTCTCCGATTCTATCACGCACGATGGCGTCATTTTTCCTAAAAAAAAAAAAAGATAGATTGATGAAATGTAAATTACAGTATTTATTGTCGACGATAAAAATAATAACAATATTAATCAAACCTTGAATAATTATGATAATAATAATGCGCTATGCAACGGATGCAGAAAAAAAATTGCAGATTTGCCACAATTTACCGTCGCTTAAAACGTACTCCGATTCTTCGATTCGTCGATAATGGTCAGCGTCGACAACGTCCAATTGTCTTCGCCGAAGGGCCGAGTCGATTCTTCCAAGTATCCAGCGCGCCAAGTCTTTCCTACCGATTGTCCGAAGTTTGAGTTCGATATTCTCGTGAGTCCTGAACGACGATTCGTCGGGATCTGTGAGCCAGGTGGTCAGGAGGCTTGTGCAAGGAATGGCCAGAGTCTTTTCCTTCTCGGCGTAGATCGAAATACCGCTCTTAAGAAAATAATTTTTGTTATTTTACTTATTTTTATATGTAATAATATTGACGGTATTTTCCTTGTAAATTTACCTGATGTGTTCCTCGATGTGAGAGCAAACGGTAAAAGTCGTAGCACTCCAGTGGCGACAATCTCGAAGCTAAAAAATCCATTTCCGGCAGGTCGATGTCGTACCTCGTCGACAAGCACTCCTCGAATTTCTGCAATGATTATAACCTTTTATATATATATATATATATAAACTTTCCTTTAATGGTTATTAATCTTTTTTTTCGAGGTATGGGTCGATAGAATTGTTATTTTTTGATACCTGAAGCCATACGAGGAGCGCCAAACCGCCACGATAGATCTGGTATCTCACGATCGCCATTTTGGTACCGCATTGAAGGTCATTGACCCTTAAGATCGGAAGAAATAAATTCTCATGAGATTCACATCATCCGTATTCTCGGCGCATGCTGAATGACAAAAAAAAAGATGAGAAAATGTCGTGCTCGGTCGAAACAAACAAGGAAGAATCGTTCCAGGCGTTTTCACGCGGGGTGAAGTGGCAGAGGTCAGCTAATTTCACTATACTTCCAAATCCGATCATCTAAATTTCATTATCAATTTAATTAATAATAAATAAATTATTCTCGCATCGGAAAATAATTGATTATGATGATGAAGATTATTATTATTGTTATTATGTAAGTTATAGCTTCCAATTTTTTTTCGTTTCGAAAATTAAACGCCATACCGACAGAGCAGCAGGTTTCGTCGATCACCGGAGTTTCGATTCTTGTACGGGATGTTATTTATTTTTCTTAGACCTCAACATTTTTTAATTCTTATCATTCAATCAAATTAATCGCAAGACCCCGAACCCTCCGAGCTGCAAGTTCATACTCCAATGCGCCGGCATTTATCGACACTATCGTGTATGCCGGATTCTTTTTTCGTAACTTTATCTCGATCGTGATAAAAAATTTCGACGTGGTAATCATTCTTGATCGATCGCGCGAATAGATTGTGCGAGCGTCATGTTATGGCCCCTTGGAACGTGCGTAAAAAAATTACTTCAATCTGTAATTACTCAACGAGATGAGAGTAATAATTAATATTTATATATCTTTTAAATCGAGACAAAATTGGTAGAAAAAAAATACATTCAGGCACGAACGATCGAAAGCTGAGTATGGCGAGCTGCGCGCGCATCCAGCAGACGACGCTGCGCACGCAACACACGCGCAGATGTGTCCAGTCGCGGAGAGTTCCAGTGATGAACAGCCGATCAGTGTCGAGCCGATACTGAGAGCACGCGGTTGCGCGTGAAGCTCTCCGATCTTGTGAAACACAAACAGCTCGTCGATCCGCGGAGTGTAGAAATACATAAAAACTTCAAACATTCTTTCGTCGATCGGATACACGCGAGGTTACCGAAATTCCTCGTACGTCGCGAGCAAGACGGTCGATCGCGTCGCGGAACCGTACGAAAGTCGTTCGGTGCGTTTCGACGAAATAAACACGACGCGAGGTGCACAGATCAGCAGTGACGAATGGCAGAGCTCGAGGTCGTCAAGCCGAGCAGGTAAATACAATCTAGATTACTTAAAACAAGGAAAGAAAAAACTGAAAATCTTTTTGTCAAATTTTTTTTATTTGTTTCAAAACACATTGAGTTAGGAGTGTTTGATAAATCTTGTCAGTGAAATATTTTGTCGATCGTTCTCCGCGACCTCGACCGTGAATCGTGAGAACTGTCATAGTTTTAACACCTGTACCGACTTGTACATTGTCATTTGGATGTCTGCTAATGTAGAACTGTCAAACTTACGGCGACTCGATTTTAATTATCCTCACCATCCTCACAGGCCATACAAATCATCCAGACAGACATAGAGAAGCAAAACCTTAATATTTGACGCGATGACGATAATTTTTTCTCAACAAAAAAAATGGTTGATTAACAATTGACAAGTTTTCATAAAATCGTCGTAACATCAGCGTTAGAAGTGACGGTAAGTTTGGACGATGGTTTTTTGCGGGTGTGTGAATTATTCGCCGTATTAAATTGGGTCATAGCACAATCGATGAACGGTAATATAACTTTAACCAAAAATTACGGTCATCAATCACGGTCTAATGACCAATAAATGACTTTCGTTGTACAAAAATTAAAAGAAGATAGGTCAAACGAAAAAAAAACAAGTACACACAAATTCACGATGAAGCGCTTCGATGGTCATTCATCGGTCAAATGACCGTCATTTTACGTCGAGATTGACCTCATTATTCCACACACCTGTAATTGAATTTTATCGATTAATTTTGATGAAAAACATTAACTTTAAAAATACATTCGTGAATTCGTGCTGCAAGAAAAAGAACGATCATGTGACCGTCCTTTCCGAGCAACCTCTAAAGCATGGTGTTTTTTTTTTATTTCATCTCGCGTCCCGCCATTACGGTGCATGGGGATGCACCGTGGAGGGGAGAGTGGTGGGGGGGCCCACCACTCTCCCCTCCACTCCGACCACCGGGAGACTCGACCGATACATAACATATTTAGAAATACGTGGAATAACAGTAGTGAACAGTAGTATAGCCTGACACGAGTTTGACAGAGTCTCGCGATCGTCATCGCTCCCGCAATCGTCGCTTGCGTGCCTCTATTACGTCACTTTCCTCCCAGCTGCGGTCTTTAACGACCAACGACCGCGTTCGATTTATACTTCGCAAAATCTTACGTCGGTTAATTTTTCCTTTTTTTTCCGTTACTCTGTTACCGGAATTGACAGTTTATTTCTGCTCTTCCTGCTCATTTGCTGGGGCTCAGTGCGTCAGGCCGCACTCGTGGGTGCTCGAGTGTTTGTTGTTCTTTACTCGACGAGAAAGAAAAAAGGACGGTCGCGAGAAGAAAAATTGTGCGGCTCGACGTTATCTCAACGTCAAAGTGCGCACAGTCCGCGTGCGATCTGTGGAATATGAAGCGTCATGACTCGATCCAGCGATAGGTTATTTAACGCTTTTATCACGTCACACCAATGTATCTTTTTTCGGGCGCTATGTCGAGATCGATTTTGCATGCGCTGTTTTTTTTTTTCAATAACACTTTATTGCGAATTTATTTAAATGCATTTTTGTATATTATTTATTGACTCGAATTATTGAAAAAGGCTTTTAGGCTGATTATCAGATGCATTAGTATTATTGTTATCATTATTATTATTATTGGAGAATTCTCATGAACCGTTTTACCCGCGGAGGGTAAGGCGGGAAATCATTTTTGATTGAATAATAACGCTAAATTGAAATTAATTAAAACAATTTGTTTTCGCGTTGTTATCGCTGCATGTTGACTTGCATGTGAATTTTTTATTGCTTTTACCAATCACACTGCACGGAAATCGTTATACAGTTCGCGATATGTTTTTCATCGTTTGTTCAAGTCGTGTAACGGTAATAAAGAGAAAATTAAATATTCAACAGTTTTGCCCTATTTACATCGCGATAGCGCAAAATAATCGTGTTTACTCGTGTTTAACTTCGCAATCTTCAAAAATTGACTAATACACTCGACCGATTTGTCATTCGGTTTTTATCATTTCGAAACTATATTCTTGTTTTTCGGGCGATTTTTGTTGTTTTCGTCACGACATTTATCATCGATGTGTCGCGTTCGGCCTTGCATATTCGTCCAGTTTATATAAAGTTTCTTTTTTTTCGTGTTTACCGACGCTAACCGGTTTGAAACTTAAAACCGCCTCGATCACGTTTCGCGCGTCCCGGGGTCGTTCAGCAGTTATTCGAATTAACGTTTTGTGCCCCACATTTGTGTTTACATTTGTATTATCGATAAATGTTTCGCATAAAATCGTAATTTTGCGAGTGAAAAAAAAATCTTACAATTTATCGTTTACTTATTTTTAAATAATGTTAACTTCTACAACATTATTTCGATGTATGGAAACTTGCAACTTGCAAAATCCCGAGCCAATGTCGATAAAATCCGTGCCAGGAGGTGCCCGGCCAGAAAAACATCATATATATATATATATAGATGTATGCATAATTTGGCAATGAATTGTGTTACGAGAAAAGTGACGAATTGCGTCTGACTGCTTTTACAATGTTCACAGCTGGATCTGGGGCTGGCTCAGCTGGTCAGGCTCCTCGTCCACTATGCTCAGAACTGCCGAGAAGAAGATTCTTTCTTGTAAGTAAAAAAATGTATGAATAAATGAAATAAGTAGTAGTAGTAAAAGAGATTTATTGCCGAAGATAATATTTATACAGTTATTTTCTTATATTAATATAATGCCTAACGATAATTTTACACCTTGGCAAAGGGCCATCGACCTTGGCTCTTCACCCCCAAATTATATAAATTAAATACAAAATTAAAATTAATTAATTAGATTTTTTAACTAAAAAAAATTAATTGAAAATAAACAAAAAATAAAGTTTAAAAATAATATGTCGGGTGCATACTCAGTATTTCGCTTCTTCCCGTAACCTCCCGTTCCTCTTTGTTCTCGGATTAAGTAGCTTTGTGAATCGAAACTTCTGTAACGGAATGATAGGGCTTCCCCGGAAGATCTAATCGAACGGCTGAAGGAGGGGAAGAGAGCATTTCGATAAGGCCTTCGAGGCACACGTATCGCCCGGTAATCCATCACAGACATTTTTCGCAATGCAATCCTCGCAACGCTTCCTTGTTTTCTCGTTGCAAATTCTCGATTTATCAATACCACGAATTATTTCCGTTCGAATTATTATTAGTATCTCAATTAATCTATTTAATCTTAATTTATTTATTTTCAATGCATTTTATTCACATTTTTTCTTACGCATATATAGTTCATCAATTTTTTTAATACAGTATTAATATCATTCTTATCTTTATTTAAAAAACAATTATTGTTTATACAATTTTATTGTTTCTTACTTTTATTTTTGAATTGCAATATTGCAACTTAATTGTATTATTATTGAACAATTCAATTATGGGATAAAAATGTGTGTGTGTGTTTTTTTGTTTTAGGTCTCAGGACCGTTTATCGAGGATGGTACGTGGACATCGGACCGGTGGTCGGTTCGTCGGACAAAATATGGACGATAACGTTGAACGAGGAATCACCGAAGACCCCGATCGTTCTCCTTCACGGATTGGGTGCCGGGGTTGCCCTGTGGTGTCTAAATTTCGACAGTCTGGCCGCCGACAGACCCGTATACGCGATGGACTTGTTGGGTATATTTTTATTGTTTTTTTTTCATTTTTTCTAAAAAATTGTACGAATTTTCTTTTTTTTTTTACGTATTTTTCTTCTACGTAATTAATTCGCAAGAGTTCGCTGTGCTTAGAAATACGCTGGGATAGGAAAAATCTATCGGGTCTTTGCTCTTTCATGCTTCCCGTAGCGTCGTCCCAATTCGATAACGCATCGGCGCTCCATTCTCGCTAATCGCAAGGTTGACTGACGCAACGAGGCAAGCGATAAGACCGAGAGCGAGGAAGTATTTATTTATTTATTTATTTATTCCCTGAATTATTGTTTTTAGTCCCCTTTATGAAACGTTTCAATTTTTTTTTTCTTTTCTTGCAAGGTCGCCTGATAACCGAAACGAAGATAAGGACGAATACGCAACTCATTTGTCACAAAGTTACGATCGAGCTAAAATAAGAATTTGCGTATTTGGTTCTCGGGATGGACATTATTAATGACAAACCCAGCTGTTTAAATATCGCGATCCGTCACACGCCCGATCGATTCGACATTCCCACAAAGGGAATTCTCATCCAAACGATCCTATAATGTCGTCGTTAGTCTATTGTCTATCCGCGACCGGTGTCGATCAATCCTTTGGGCTATACTTTCGATATTCGTTGCGGTATTATGGAAATTTCTTTTTTTTTCTATTAGAAATTCTACAACCAATTTTTTTTCTGTTGTTTTCTCCAATGAATTTTTTTTATTTTTACTATATGTTCCATTACATAATTTTTTTTAGATACATCGTTTATGCAATGGTATCGTTTTCCTTTCTCCACGATTTACCGAACGTGATACACCAATGAGGGTGCAAACGTCTTAGGAATGACTGTCGGAGATGATTCACCGCGTAATCGACGATCAACATTGCCGAACGAACTTTGATTTGCTGCCTCGTAACCGCGGAACCTGTTCTTTGTTTCAGCTGCCAGTCGCTCGTTACGACATTGTCTGCGCAAAAATCACACTCATCGAGCGCTTATCTCATTCTCGCTTGTCATTGTACCCAAATTGCTTGTCATTACACTCAAATCATATGCCAGAAAACAATGTTCTTCAATTGCAACGGAGATCCGTAAAAGGGATCGATATAAGAAATCACGTTTAGAAAATATTCGCGGCAGACGCTTGACAATTTTTCGCCGATCGATGCAGATGTTTTTTTTTGCCAATGCTGGCCAATGTTTGCACATTTTTGTCAAATTTTTACCAGTGAGGGCCAATTTTTCCCAACGTTTGCCCATTTTCACAAATTTTTACCAATAGTTGCCAATTTGCTTACAGGATTCGGCAGGAGCAGCCGCCCGGCATTCAGCAGTGAGGCCAAAGAGGCCGAGGCTCAGTTGGTCCGCTCCGTCGAGGAGTGGAGGCGAGAGATGCAACTGGAAAAGTTTGTCCTTCTCGGACACTCGATGGGCGGTTTTCTGGCGGCCTCCTACGCGATTCAATATCCCGAGAGAGTAAAGCATCTTATACTCGCTGATCCGTGGGGCTTTCCCGAAAAACCGTCGTCCGATGTCACCAGAGCTCACGTGCCCCTGTGGGTCAAAGCTATCGCTTACGTCGTGCAACCCCTAAATCCACTGTGGGCTGTTCGTTTAGCAGGACCTTTTGGTTAGTCAATATAGTCGGCGATTTGCTATTTCTTATATTTCATTCTTCGTCAACCCTTCTTTTTTTTATTTCATTTTTCAAAATGCAGGACAATGGCTCATCGAAACAACGAGACCCGACTTAGTTAAAAAATTCTCACCCGTCCTTAAAGACGATCTGACTGTTATATCGCAGTACATTCATCAGTGCAACGCTCAAACGCCTTCGTGAGTATATCTTAAATTTTGTACAATTCGTAAAGAGTATATATATATATATTTTTTTTTTAATTTTCAATTCAAATTCTTATTCTATATTCATTTTCAAGGATTTATTTATCGGATAAATTGGATCTTTGCTCTTCAAAATAAATTGTCCGTAAATACCGTGATATAATATTTCATTTAAATGGAATAAGAAACTAAAAAAATTGAACGTTCATTTTCATCGGTACAGTTTTATTTGCATACCGTTCGATGTACGACCTTCGTAGCATAACATGATGAACGCTTTCGGTGAATTAGTGGGGAGAGTGCTTTTCACGCGATGATGCAGGGTTTCGGATGGGCGAAGAATCCAATCGTCAAACGAATGGACCAGATGAGCCAGGACATACCGATAACGCTACTGTACGGCAGTCGATCCTGGGTCGATAATTCGGCCGGTGAAACGATCAAACAGTCCAGATCTTCATCCTACGTCAACGTACAAGTGAGAACAAAAAAGAACAACATTTACATCCCATAGTCAGAAGTTATGTACAGCGGGTCTTGAAATTCTTTGAAAGGCCTTGAATTTAATTTGTCCTTGAATTTCGCTCGTCCTTAAAAAGTCCTGGAGATGTCCTCGAATTTTTCTGTGGAATGGTTTTTTTCAATTTTGTTACCGACTGAGTCTGTTTCACTCGGCCTTAAACGAGAGTATTTTTTTTTCCTCAGGTAATCACTGGGGCAGGCCACCACGTTTACGCGGACAAGAGTGAAATCTTCAACAAGCACGTCAGAGACGCGTGCAACCTCAGCGACTCGATACCGAAATTGACATCCGCGAACATTCGTCCGTCGAGTGCGGGAGCGACAACGCCGACGAGAACGAAACCCAAAGTCGTATCCGCCTTACCGATAGACGCCGAAGAGATGGAGCATCAGCTAATCGAGGAACAGGACGTTCCCCGGCCGAAGTCCAGTTGAGGAATAGTCAATTTTTTTCATTATTAGTCAATGAATTCCGAAGGTTCGAAGAGCGGTCGAAGAAAAAAAAGAGAGACAAATCAAGTAAATCGGGACTGTACGTGGAAATCGCGTGAACGACTTCTTCGAGTAATCCACCTCGAAGCAACGTGGCGAAACGTTCGACGAATCGGTCGTGAGAATGTGGACGAGGAAGCTTTCTGTGATGAATCGGGAATCGGCGTGTTCAATCACTTCGAAAAAAATAAATAAAAAATAAATTTTTTAAAAATAAAACGCAACAATTCTTGAGGCGAACCGAGCCTCGGTTTTTAACGAAAACTGTAATCCATTTTTTATTTCGAGGTTCTTGGAGAGTTCGGCAACCTGTGAACAAAAAGGATTACAGTTTTCGTTACCGAGTGAGTCGGGACCGGGCGCAGGGGAAAAGTTTTACATCGCCTCAAGTTGAATTAACACTCACCCGATTTTTCTATCACATAATAAATCCATTAATATCAAATTATCAAAAATACCGAATGAACAAAAAAAAAATTATTGTCAACTTTTGATACCGTAGAGTATTCGAGCACGCCTGTCCCTGACTTTAATCGTCAGCTTGTACAGTATATTGTTATAAGACGTAATATCAACGATGTGACGCGAGGAGCAAGCTACACGTGTTTTCGTACTTTAATCACAATCGTTACGAAAGAAGCCGGTCTAGCGGCAAAGCAGGATACAAATTTTTGTGCTGCAACTTTCAAGTGAAACTCAAAGTTGCTGCATGTGAGTAGAAAATAAAAATCCGATTACAGTCTATGTAACGAAATGTACAATGAGATGTATAATAAACGCCTAAATTATTGTTACATTATGCAATGGTTAATATAGTGTCTCGCGGGTACACCCGGTTCTCAGTTGTCGGTCGGACCCAGGATCGTTCATTTCACGCGGGTAGGTAAATGAGAACTCTATTAAATAGCTTGGTACGTCAAATAAATGAGGTCCGACTATTTACACGCACGTTGTTTAAAAATTGGCAATCATTGGCAACAGGTTGGTTCGGTCGCATGGACAGCTAAAAACTGAGTACACTTTTGCTTTGATAAAACTTTGTGCGTCGTGTAGTTTTCAGCCAATGAGCGCGACGCGTCAGATGGCGCTACGAACGTCGCAACGACCCGGTTGGCTGAAAGTCCGTCCCTTCGTAACTCCCAAATTACCGATCGGATTAAAATATTTCTAAGAAAAAATGTTCTCCGCTTTTAAACGTGAATGCGATGGAGGCAAAATTTTTGAGAAATTTTAGCGTATCGTTTCTCAATCCTATTTTATACACAGATGTAATCGCACAGGGGACTCAGTGGCCCAAATATTATATTTATGTTAAGTGGAAATAAAGAAGGTAAACTTGAAAAATGTAAAAAAAAGTCAAGAAAATCGAAGACCAAATACTATTTATATACCTTTTACAGAATGGTGGATAAACGACGGAGGCCGGAAGGTGCGAATTATTTTAGAGAATCGAGTTTGATGTCTTCAAACCCGTCGATGTCATCGTTTTCGGGGTGATCGGGGAAGAAATCGGCATCGTCCTCGTCCTCCGGGCTACTATCGATCATTGGATTCTTGTACGCCAGAACGCTTCGTTTGTTCTCAAGGCGAGCCTTTCGTCTCTCATCGCGCTGCCGCATCTGTAGAAAGTCGGTGAAAGCCTCGGAGTCTCCTTTTGCCGAGAGGAAATCCTGAACAGCGCTGGAGATGCCAGATTCGGTCGGCAACGACGTGGGTACGTTGAGGAGCCGATTCCTCGCCGCATCGTGCGACTTTTTCAACGACAGCGTCACCTGCAACGAAGATACGACGATACCGAAGGAAAAACTCAACGATTATGCGAAACAGACTCTGTCGGTAACAAATTTCCGTCCGAAGAGATGGAAAGAGAGAGAAAAATTTGCGTTCACTGCCGGAATGACTCACGTAGTGAAGAATTATTCGCTCATCGGCAAAATATCGACCATCTGGGAGAAAATGAGCTCAGCGATTTGTTACCGACTGAGCAACTCGTTACCGAACGAGCTTTTTTTAAAACTGAATCACGCTACCAATTACGACGCGATTAAATATAAACTGAGGTGCAAATCGAATTTCCACGTCGATTTCCCGTTGTAAGTATTTTGACACAAGCCTCGAAGTTTTTTTTTACGAAAATAAATAACCCTCTATGGGAAAGCAAAAAAAAAATGTCTTACTCTCGTCATGATGGCGTGATGATCGACTCCGAGAACGTCGTGTCTCATTGGTGGAATATCGACGTGAAAGTCGTCGTCGGTTTCCTCGTCGATCTCGTTCTCGTTCTCGAGCTCTAAGATTTTTTCCTTAACTTCTGGCGGGAGTTTGGTGGTCAGTGTCAGCTCGGGTCCCCTGACGGGCTGCAGGATGACCGGTTCGTAGTCGTCCCCGTAGTCGGCTGTGTTCATCCTCTTCTCGAGCTCGGTGAGAGAGGCGATTTGTTTGTTCTTTACGAATTTAATCATCGGCACCTGGCCGATAACCCTGAGCTGCGTCAATTCGTGACGAAGACCGTATGCGCAGTCGTTCAAGACTTTCTCGGTCTCGTGATGTTCCGAGTTACGCTTCGAGCCCCAGTAAACGAGAACCGTACGAAAGTCCGGGGTCACGTTCACGTGAGTGATCTCTATACTCCTGCCGAGAAGATGCGTCGAGGCCTCGCCGGTCGCCATCAAGTCCGTTATGTGCTGCATGAAGAGCTTGTTCAAAACGATCCTTCGGCGCGTCACGTGATTGCTTGTCAGCTTCGATGCCTCCAACGGACCCGCCATGGGACGCGGCTTGCTTTCGTACCATTTTCTGCAAGTACACAATTTGAATTTATTATTTTTCATTTTTATTCGAACAAGCTGAAAACAAAAAAAAATTACAATTTTTTTTTTTAGCAAATAGATTGATTCATTGATTTTTTGTATGTACTCAATATAATATATTACTATAATCATTCACGTAATTTGAAAAGTGGCTTGTCCCAATTTTCAAAAATCCAGGAATTCTTCCTGAGGACCCTCTGGGAGTTCGCCGTAGGGGTTCATTTTTCCACAGGAAATACTTCCCTTCCGTTCCAGGAAATCTTATTTTTCGAGCTTTGCTATTGGAAAATGACTCATGAAGGACCGTATGTGAATGGTTTTTGTTTAATTTAGTTTTGTTTTTCAAATCTGGTACATCAATGTAAAACCTCAGGATCAATATAGAGTGAATATAGACAAAAAATGACTAAATTCTGCAATAAAAATTGATGCAACTGCAGCCATAAATTCTATATAACACTATAAATTCATAATTTTGCAGCGTATAGCAGAATCAATCTCTTTTCCTCTATGCGCACTATTGTATACCGTAAAATTGATAGGGCTTTGAAATTTGGTTAATGTAACTTTTTTTTCAATCTTATTGTAATCACTCTAATCAGTGGCGATTGAAGAGTGTCAGGTTCTGCTATAGAATTAAAAACAAATAAAATCAATTCTCGCCGTTAAAGGAGTAAAAGATTTTCCCATTTGTTTTATGGCTAGAAAAAAATGTTCATAAATTGATTGATCGAATAAGTGAAACCTTTTTCCACCATCGGATTTCAGCAACTTTCTCATAACTTTGATTGCTCGAGCCCCTCCGTGTTTCGCGCAATTTATCGCAGCCGTACATATTTCACGTTTGAGGTTATAATTCGAAAGTACTTTGCGCGTCGCTGCCATTGTTTTTTCCCCAAAAATTTGGTACCTGCAGGAATGACAAAAAAAATGTTTTAAACTCATGTTAATAAATCAGTAACGATGATCGAATTAAAGTCATTTTACAAAAAAGATAGTTACATCGGGCAGACGAGAGTGGAGCAGACAAGATCGACGCGCCCCAAATTATCAGACTCAAAATTCACCCCGACGATCCTTAGCGATCCAAACTATTCGACATTTTTGTCGATCAAGTTTAATTTTAACAATCGAGGAATATTCGTTTGCCTGACGATATTATTCACGAACGAAAACAAATTTTCCTAATATTCACAAGGATCCATTGTTTGAAAAAAACGCGCGTCATTTGTTGTTAAATTTAGAAACTAAAAACAAATCCGCCAGCTCTCCTTGCGCTCGTCAGATGTCGCTGCCGTTGCCTCGAGACCGCGGTCTTGTAGCAGGTCTGGATCTTATAGACAGGTCTGGACTGGGTTCGGACCTCGACAGTTAGTACGGTGAAATTGTTCCTGGGAACAATTTCACCGTTGCTGCAACTGGCTGCAACGTTCCACCAACGTCCACTCGCGGTTTAAATGTGTGCGAGGGAACCTTGGTAAAATGAACGATGCAGGACGGTAAAATGTTCCGACAGGGATATATGTATATATATGAGTAGCAGGAAATTCGAAAGGACGTCCTCGCGCAACTGCCGTCTCGTATCGCCGATTCTAATGCACCCGGCGAAGTAGTGCCGTGCGACAATCGACCGAGTCTACGATTAACTCTTATGATAATTTTTTATTCTAATCTCCCAGACGACGACCGATAATCGATGAAGTTTCGTGAGAATCGTGGTCGCACGGCGACGGCAGTATATCAGGTGGACACAGAAAAAGTAAATACGAAGACAACTCGACACGGAGAGTGTACACCGTGAATGTGGACACGCAACATATGACCACGAATAGGCTGTACACCGAAGTCAACGCTACACCGAAGAGAGTGAACACACTACCAATTGAAGACTCGACAACTGCACACAAATGACCGCATACTTCAGGGGAGCTATTCTTGAATGATATCCCCATGATTGATTACGACAACAATATATAGGCAATACTACCCTTGAGGAAAATCTATACCTAAAGTGTCATGATAATAATTATGCTCAAATTATTCGGTCTCGGGATCGCGTTGCGATCTAGCGCCTCTTATATTGTCACAATTGGACATGAGCACTTGACTCAGTGGCCCGAAGTAGTCTGAACTTGTGTTGAGTCGTCGAGTGTTCAGTTGTTGGGGTGTTCAGTTGGTAGCGTGTACACTCTCCGGGTGTAGATTTGACTCGGTGTACAGCCTATTCGTGGTCATTTGTTTGCGTGGCCACATTCACGGTGCACAGCTTTTGTGTCGAGTTGTCTTCGTATCGACTTTTTCTGTGTTCACCTGATATATACTGCCCACGGCGACGAAGCGGAGGGAAGAAAAATCGAGGTGGGGGCTTTCCCGCCAAGCTGGCAAACATGGCGGCGCACTCATGGCGCTCCTTTCCCGCCAAACGGCGGCTCGGTGTCTTATATATACACAGAACCGTGCGTGTAGTCGCGTGTACGGCGCACCCTGTTAGCATCGCCACACGACCTCTCCGTGAATAAATATTTTTCTCCCCCGCTCGGTGTTTTCGTAATTAAATCGTTGGGACTGTGAGTAAAAAAAAAACCAACAGCAAGAACAAAAAAAGTTGTTCGAGGATCGAAGACAAAAAAAAAACGAAAATAGAGGAGAACCTTGCAAAATGGGACAGTCGGACGATGTTGAGGATTCGACCTACAGTAGGCATCAAGAATTATGCCAAAAGCTTAATATGGACGCGACAGCGGCATCGGAGGCTTGGAAGTCTTACTCGACTATAAGACAAAATTACACACTCGAGGTGAGGGGGCCTTACGATTTTATTTTCACGAACCTCCCTCCCCTCCTCCTATACCCACACCGCCCCCCACCACCTTTATCGCAAAATTTTTCGAAAAACTTTCGTATTTATTTTTTTTCTTTCCACAATTTTGTTGTACGTATGTTGGTTTTTTTTAACCATTTTTTTTTCCTCACCGATAACACACAGGAAATCGAAATTGTTTCTCGCCAATGAGTAGACGAATTTTCGTTTGTTTCGCTTGTGTTTGTTTTTTTTTTTTCGTTATCCTGAACATCATCTCCGTTGGCGGGACAGATTTCTCCGAGAAAGCCAATTTTTTTTTTTACTTTGCGTCATCTGCTTGTCCAGATGAATATCGCATGCAGCCAGGCTTTCGGAGCGGTGGCTTCAGATTCGCACCAAGCAAGAGACACTGGCGTTGCGTTGTGCTTAAGGAGAGATTTAACAAAACGTAAATTTTGTTTATAGAAGAAAAAAACCATAGAGAAAGGTCCACTCGTTGGAGGAGACAATTTTTCGGTGCTGTATTTTGTGCTGTGTCGCTTGGTTTTCCTTGAACTTCTTGCCGCAAATGAATCATGAAAAGAAAGAGTCACGACAGACTATTTTATTCCATAAGTTCTGGAACAAGTTCTTGTTCCATGAGCTTCTTCAATTTTAATGGTGGTTGACTGTTTTTGTTGTTTTGCAGATTCTTTTCCAGTCACGGTGAATCATTCACTGTTGTTCCCGAGAGCTGACCTTTATTGCTTATTTTATTGCCTTTTTTATGGCCTTTTCAATTGTTATGTCGTGGGCAAAAATCGTTGAGTATGTTTGTTGCTATGGATCTCTCACGGAATTGCAATGAATTCAAAATAATTTTTATTTTTGATTAACAATTTCCAAGTGCAGTTCATCTTTTGTCCAAAATGTATTAGATTTATGATTTATGGAATAAATTTTTCACTCTCATCTGCAGTGCTCATTCACAATTAATATTGGCGATCTGTAGCTATAACTTAAAAATGCAAGTTTCATTTGCAACCGACAATTTTTATTTTTCGTTTGCAACCGAGACGCGTGCTTATCCACAAAAAAAAGTTTCCATCTTAATTTTGCATAACTAATAATTGTATTCTCAACGTTACTCGTTTCACCAGGGTGAGCAGCTGCACTGGATAGGATGCGCGCTGTACGTGGCCTGCCGGAACTCGTCGACGCCGACAGTCGGTCGTCCTGGATCGAACGTGGAGGGAAACTGCGTGTCGCTGACGCGTCTTCTTCGTCTTTGCAATCTCTCACTGATACAATTCTTCGCGAAGAGCAAATCCTGGGCCGACATGGCGAACATGCCGCAGAACTTTCGCTCGAAGATCGACAAGCTGGAGCGCAATTTCAACGTCTCGATGGTTATATTCAAAAAGTATCAGCCCATTTTTACCGACATATTCAAGAGCCCGACCGACGAAAACTCGCGACCACCGAGATCGAGACGACACAAGGCCATGCCCTGCACACCGGCGAGGGTCTTCGAATTCTGCTGGACCCTCTTCATATGCGTCAAGGGAGCTTTTCCCGATATATCGGACGATCTCGTAAATTCATATCACCTTCTTCTCGTCTGCTGCGACCTAATATACAGCAACGCTCTTCTCGCCAACAGAAAGGATCTTCTCAATCCGAGTTTCCCCGGTGAGAACAAGTCGATCAACTTATTCATCATCTTAAAAGCCAATTTTTGAAAGTCTTGAAGAAAAAGAAACAGTAAAATGATATACTAGAAATTTTCATTATTTTTATTTTCTTTATCAAACATTCTCGATGATCGGAATGGGAATGAATTACAATAAAATAAAATTACACCTTATGAATTATAGTGTAAGTACGATAATAATAGCAGCGGTTTTTTTGTCTTTTCGAAAAAAATTATTACTATCCAGGCTTGCCGGAGAAGTTCAACGAGGAAACCTTCGTTCCACCCAAAACGGCGAACTGCATCTTGAATTTGCTGTGCGAACGTCACGAGGCGATTGGTTTCGAGGCGAAAGTCATCAAGGAGTACACACTGAAGAGTCACTTGAACAAACTGTTCAACGACAAGATCCTGCGCGGCGATCAGTCAAACTTTTCCGGCATAATCGAAGCTCTCAACTTCGATGGCAATCAGAAAGCCATTACCAGGTCGTACGAGCAGCATGTCCTCAGCGTCGGTGACTTCGACGAGAGAATATTTTTGGGTATGTTGTCGATTTATTCGTGCGCGTCACGGATTTTGCATTCAACTTATTAAAGCGAGATCTTCGCGTTAAAAAAATACGCTATCTTCACATAAAAAAAATGGAAAAATGTCACAACAACTAACAATTAGTTTACAAAAAAATTGCAGCATGGGAGATTTTCACTAAACATTTTGTATGTTAAAAGATTGGGTGAGATTTTGGCGAGGACAATAGTTCTCCGACTATTGCTAGTCGATGCTATAATGCTTGAATGAATGAACGAAAGCGCTAGACCTTTAAATTATTTTATTGCCTTGGATCACGCACCCCAAAAGCCCCAGCCTTTTAATAACAGCTGATAGGGAAGACACCCTCTCTCGAACACCTGCTCTCACACGCTTTAGTACCGTCCGTTTTATCCCCTCTCTTCCGCTCCCCTTCGGAATGCACCGGCAAACGCTATGCACCGCACACGCATATTTCCATCCGTTTCGATGCTCTCGACAAACCAACATTTATTTCACGATAGAAATTGCCGTTGCAATTTTTCAATTATTTATTTTCCAATTATTTATTTTTCAACTATATATTTTTCAATTATTAATATTATTATAATCATTATTATATTTTGAGCTCTGTGATTGTACGAATTCTTCCTACAATTTGATTTGGTCTTCCTTTTTAAAATTTTAACCCGTTGCCTCGTATTGCATCGCTCGCTCTCGATTTTTTTGAACATGAATCGCTCGTTTTTCATTTTTTTATTATCTGTTTATAATCATTTTCATTCTCGGCCGCTTAACCGCACTCAAACACGACACAAAAAAAAAAAAACACAATCGGTGTCCCCGCTTAACCCTGGCCTGGCTTGTGTATATAATTTGCTACCGGGAAGCCGAGTGGAGAAGAGTGAAACTTAAAGGATTAACGGGTTTGGATGTGGTCGCTGTCAAGGAGGATAATATTTTCGGCTCGAGAGTGACGTTTTTACGACGCACGTCGTCCTTCAAAGGTGGGTTATAGCAGAGTCCCGTGCCTCGTCGGCGATCTTCCGCGATTCTGTTTTTCGGGCATAGCAATTTTTTTTCATAACATTTTTTTTTTTAAAATTACATTACCGAGATTTTTGGGAGATACGATTGATCGAGACTTTCGGCGACGAGCTCGACGGCTTCTAACGAACGGCGATGAATATGGTCATTGGAAAAAAATAAAAATAAAAAAAGAGAGAAGAAGGATCCAAAAGATTGAATGTCACTTTTTTTCAGGCGCCGACGCCAGTGACAACATTGGTTCCCCTACAAAAATGGCAAACGTCGGCGACTTGCAGGAACAATGTCAACTCAAGAGGGAACAATTCAGTGTGAGTACTCTCTGCCAATTGCGAATTTCACCCTTTAAGTACGGGGGACTTTTGCCGAGAGCAAACGACCATACCTTCTCCTAAGCATGAAAACGAAACGGATGTTCGTCTGCTTTATTTAAAAAAAAAAAAAACAATTCAAGGTACGTCTGTGAAATTTCCCAGATTTTTTTTGAGGTTGAGTCTTGGCAAATTCTGAGTCCTCGTTAAACAAGAATCTCGTACGTGAAGGGTCAAATTACTGTTTACTTCCGTCAGTTGACAATTTACGACTCACGATTTACAACTCACAATTCACACCTCATCATTTGTAACTTACCATTTACAATTTACAATTACCAACTCGCAATTTGCCATCCGTCATTTTTATGTACATACGTTATCCGTATCGATTAACATTCTTTTTTTCACCAGGCGATGCAGCATTTGGCACCGCCGACGCCGTTGACAGGAAGAAAGTATCTGAGATCGAAGGACATCGGTAACGCTGCGCCCGAGCTGTCGACCGCGACCCAGAGCGTCATACGCCTGCAGGCGCTGCTCGCGGGTCGTCAGGCAGGACCGAGCGACGTACTCCTCGAGATCTTCAACTCCTGCAGTCAAGACGTTAAACCGTTTGTCGACTCGAAGATAACGAACTTCGGTCAGCTGTTCTACTCGATTTACACGCAAAATCCCGAGGACGGTGACTCCCACAGCCCCGACTTTGGCAAACAGCGTCTCGTTCTCGGTCAAACCCTCTTCTACAAACTCCTGGAAATTATACTCACTGATGAGAAACGCATGAAACCAAACTATGACGTTATAGTAATTATTTTCATTTTTTCAAAATCAATTAATCATCAAAATGATTTAGTGAATTAACGATTTTTTTTTGTCCCTCAACAGAATTTGCTCTCGAACGTCGTATTTCTGCAGTGCCTGTTCGCTTGTTGCCTGGAGATCGTAATATGGTCATACAAGAATAAAGATCGACTTTTTCCGTGGATACTGCAGGCTCTCAATCTTGAGCCATTCAATTTTTACAAGGTAATCGAGATAATCGTCAGAGCCGAACAACTGCCGCGCGACGTTGTGAAGCACCTCAACGACATCGAGGAAAAAATACTCGAGTCACTGGCGTGGAAGTCCAACAGTCCACTGTGGCAAGCGATAGATCACACTCCCGGTGGGGTGCCGAGCTACGAGGAGGTTTCACTGCCCGGGGCTCTCGATCCCATCGACCCGAACACACCCGGACAACCGGTACTGAGAAAACTCGCGCTGGATCGTGGGACCGTCCACGATGTGCAGCAGAGTCCCATTTCCTCTGCTTCGGAGCGGTAATTAGATTTTCTTTGTTTACTTCGAAGTTCAAATTTTCCGCGCCCTTTCGTCCAGCCCGGTTCATAATCGACATATATGGAATGGAGAACGACGGCCAATCAGCGCGACGGAAAAGCGACTGTGCCCTTGTCGAGACAAAAGCTTGATCCGGGCTCAGTCGGTAACGAAAACTTTGATCTATTTAGTATTATATTAATAATTGTATAGTAGAAAATCCACAATATATCATATTATGTTTATATCTATGGAAACTCTGATAATTTACGGTTGGCCAGAATTATTGAACATCCATTAAAAATAAAAGATTATACGTTTCGTTATCGATCGAGGCCGTGTCGAAACTCGAAAACTCGAGTGCAAACTTTAAAATTAATTTTAATTTTCTTTTTCATTCGAAGATTCCAATCACCCGTGGCAGCCTCCGGCGCGGCGAAGAAGCGACTCTTCAACGACGGTCGGAGCGGTGGCCAGAGTATCTTGAAGGACAAGTGTTCGCAGAAGGTTCTGACCATTGACGGTACGCCGCGTCTCCTACTCTCGTTCCCGGATCAATCGGTCGTCCCGATGGTTGCGAGTAGCGTGACGATCGCGGCGCAGGCGTCGAGCAGCTCGCCGATCGTCGTCGGGAGCCGCGACGGTGCCTCGGTGAGGCCCCGTAAGACCGGCTCGGTCGCCCTCTTCTTCCGGAAGTTCTACAATCTTGCCTCCATAAGGATGTACACTCTTTGCGACTCCCTCCAGATAACCGAGAACGATTTGAAGCAGAAAATCTGGACGATATTCGAGTACTCGATAAAGGAGCGCATGGACCTAATGAAGGATCGTCATCTCGATCAGATACTCATGTGCGCGATCTACGTGATCTGCAAACTCGCGAAAATCGATCGCAACTCGTTCACGGAGATAATGCGCTACTACAGATTTCAGCCACAGGCTGAGTCGCACATATACCGTTCGGTTCTGATCGCTAAGACGAGCGACAGATCGTCGATCGAGGCCACACCGATGGAGATCGAGGGCAGCCGCAACGGCGGCAATAACGGCGCGGCCCCACCGACGCCCTCGAACATGGCCGGAACAGCGCAGAACTTCGGTGACGAGAGACGCGGTGATCTGATCAAGTTTTACAATCAGGTTTACGTGCCGGCGGTCAAGGAAGTCGCCAACAAACTGGGTCTGTCCAAAGGTGGCTCGGTGACTTCCCTGACGCTCAGCCCCCTACCGAAGGGCAGACCGCCGATGAATTCGCCCGTTAGACGCGTCTCCAGCAGCGTCCTGACGCGAACCCTCGATCCCAAAGCCATTGTCGCCTCGCCGGCGCCTCAGCTTACTTACTGCTTCAGTCGCAGTCCCGGCAAGGTACGCTTTTTAAACATTTTTCAAACATTTCTGCAATTACCAATTCCAATTGTTGAAATTACAAACTTCAATTAAATATTTCAACGATTGCAAGTACCAATTCCAACTGTTGCAACTACGAATTCCAACCGTTGCAAGTACGAACTCCAACAATTGCAATTGAGAATTCCAACGATTGCAACTATTAATTCCAAGGATTGCAATTATCAATTCCCACTGTCGCAACTACCGGTTCCAATTAATTCCAACTGCTGCGACTATCAATGCCCGCTGAGCATTCCCTCTGTCAATTTCATTGACCAATTGCGGCTGAGTTTTCCCATTAGTTATCTAAACTGAAAATCGTTCGCTACACAATTGCAATTCCGGTTTTTCAGGATCTCGAGGCCATAAACAGAATGATGATTTCCGTGGACGCCCGAAAAGCCGTCGGCAAGAGGCTGCTCTCCGACGACATGGACATGGAAGTATCCGCAGAGGGTCCCTCACCAGTTAAGAAGAGTCTGAACACGCCGTTTCTCACGAGAAAACTGGAGAACCTGATGGGCGAACGTCGAACGCAAAATCAGTAAAAAAAAAAAAATAATAACAATAAAAAAAAACAGAAAAGCGAAACTGCTTAATAAGACGAGCTTTTGCCAGACGCCCAAAGATAATGCGCTGTTCGTTCGCGTCGGAGCAAATGACTATCGTGACATCGCATGTTTTTTTTTTTTTTTTTTCCTCGCTTCTGTCTGCTCTGCAAGAAATGGCAGAGTATAGTGGCGATGCAATCATTCGAGAGGTAATTCGAAGACAGGCGGATGCGATTCGGGTGATACGGAGCATTACATTGACTTAGACGTATTTTTTCTTCTTTTCGTATGAAAAGAACGAGCATAAAAAAAAAACTGTCGGCGTATGTTGTTTATAATGGTTTCGGTGATGTGAACTCATTTTAGAGCGAGGGCATAGCCGATAAAAAGAAAACAATATAAAAAGTGGCGATTCGCATAGGTTCGTGTCGAAAGGGATAATTTGAAAAATTTATTTCCTCGGTCACGACACCAAAAAAATCACTGCTCCACGGGATTTGTGATGATTCGATTTTGTATACATAGAAAGTAAGTTTCCCTCCCCTAGCTCCCCCCCTGCCCCAAAATGATATTTTATAACTATTTGATCTCATAATTAATCGACCTTTTATTACTAAAAAAATAACTTGTAAACTTTTCACAAAAAAAAAGAAAGAAAAAAAGATTACGTGATTTTTTTTCATACGCAAAAAAAATGAAAAATAATCCCCAATAAAATATTATCGTGCACACGGCGAAAGAGTGAATGAAATTCGAAAAAAAGAACACGAGAAATAAACAAAATAAATCAACTGTCGCGTAGGGAATCGCGCGTTCTTGTACGGCGCACAGGTAGGGCACGGCTGGCCCGAATATAATTACACTATATTTACAAATCATTAATACTGATAGTCATAGCGGGTCACTGTAAAAATTTTATCAGGATACAATGAATTGATAATATTATTATTATTATTATTATTATTATTATGTACATAGTAACGTAGCTTGAAAATAAAGTAGGAGATAGAAAATGACTGTGGGATTGTTTTTCAAACGATTTTGGCCCTGTGGTAAATATTAAAATCGGCTCAATAATAATGGTATTCATTTTTATTAAATTTTTTAGTGCTTTTTGTCACAAGTCGTATCACGAGGAAGAAAAGTATATCCTATCAAGTGTAAGTATAATATTATTATTACTAAATATATTTGATAAAAGGAATTGCCGCAGAATACGGTCTTGTTCGTAATTTACCAAAAAATGAAAATGCCAGTATTTTCACATATGTAATCCATGAAAAAAAAAAATTTCACTGAATGCCAACAATTGGAGTTTTCCATCCAGCCGCGGAAACGATTACATTATAATGACAGATTGATTTGATTGGTCGATTCTGTCAGACGATGCTAGTCTCTGACAGAATGAACCAATAAAATCGATCCGTAATTTTGACGTAATAATTTTTACAGCTCTATACAAAACGCGAATTACATCCGTTTTCGATGAGATCTCATTTCATTGAACATGCCACGACCCTTGACATTGCTTAGATACAATCGGTAAAAAGAATGTTAACAATTTAAAAAAATATATTTTCTTCCAACGGTGCCGCAATGTTCCGTGGAAAATCAAAATATCGGTGTCTGCGCAATTGCTCGACAAGAGCTCGTACCAAAAATGTTCCGGACCATTGGAAAATAATTAATTAAATTTTTTATTACTGACCGAGTTCGCTCCACACCGTTTTGCAAAACATTTTTCAACACGTGATTTGAATTAACCGCTCGCAAAAAAATAATCGACTAATATCGAAACAAAAAAACAAGTGCAACGATCGAAGTCGCACTTCGAGTCAAGTTTTGCGCGGGAAAAAACACTGCACCGAGCCACAAGTTGTTTCGGCGTCACGCTTTTTGTGGGCCCGTTTACGAATACGCTCGTGCCGGCTCTTTTTCTTGCCGCGATACAACGCAATATCGTCGATAAACATGTCGAGCCCTATGAAACCACCGCGCACACCGCTTCCTCAGAACGACGACGATTCAACGAGAAATGTCACACCGAGAAGACAGCAGAGAACACCGAGTTCCCGATCGTCGTCCCTTCGCGGAACACCCAGCAAGAATCGAACGCCCACCAAGCAAGGTTAGTATCTGTATTTATTTTCATTGTGAAAGGGAGTGTCCCATAAATAAATAAACAAATAAATATCTAATATAATAATTATGTATTTTCTTTTAGTTGAAAATTTAAGAACGTTTTTTGCCATTTTTTTTTTTTAATCTGGCAAATTTTTCTAGGTACACCGCAGAAGGGTGCCGGCAGCTCGACTGCGGACACGCCGCTGCGATGGGGAAGCAGAAAAACGCAGGAGACTATAGCAGCTTCTTCGGAGGGCCCTTCGTCCATGCCGGGCACGTCGCCAAATCGGATCCTCCAGACGAGCCCCTTGGCACCGGGAATGAGCGAAATAGACATGTCCTCGCCCCTGAATTACGGCACGCCAAGTTCTCTTGGATCGATAAGAACGCCCAGGAGCGGAATACGTGGCACTCCAGTGAGACAGCGCTCGGACATCAGAACCGAGAAGAGAATGCGCCAAGTCAACGTTGGCGAACCTGTGAGTATATTGGCTCCCATTTGATCAGTTTATAAAAAAAAAAAATATTATTTTTAAAATGTATTGCGATTGTTCTTGGAAATTAATATGATTTGATATTTGCAATTGAATTATTTTATATGTACCGTCATGTATTTTGACGTATTTTTTCACTAAGTTTGAGTGGCGTTAGGAGAAATACGATAAGTCACATGAGTTTTGCGTCACTTTAATCTTTACGCAAAAGTAATAAATAAATAAATAAATTATTAACCCTTAATTAGCCAGTCACAGAGATCATGCCTTTTAATGAACTCTTTTTTCAAAGCACATTGACTGACGGGTCAAATCATCGCAATGTTGCAATGACAAATTATTCGACATAAAAAAACAAAAAAATTTAAAAACTTAATTGCAAAGAAACAAAATCAATTTAGACCCTCGAATTTCAGATCGCCGAAGAGCCGGGCGCCCCGGCGACGTCGGAGAGCGATACGGCGGGTCCGCAGTTGGTGATATGGGGCACGAACGTTGTGGTTAATCGCTGCAAGGACCAGTTCAAGCGTTTCATTCACCGTTTCATCGATCCCGAGGCCGAGAACGACGAGCTTCCGGACAACATGAATCTCGCCGAGCCTCTCTATCTTCAGAAGCTCGACGAGATTCACACCCTCGAGGAGCCGTATCTGAACGTGAACTGCGCCCATCTCGAGTCGTTCGACGAGCAGTTCTATCACCAGCTCGTCTGCTACCCGCAGGAGGTCATACCGACGATGGACATGGCCGCCAACGAGATGTTCTTCGAGAAGTATCCGGCCGCCGTTCTCGACCATCAGATTCAGGTCCGGCCTTTCAACGTCGCCCGCACGAAGAACATGCGCCAGCTCAATCCCGAGGACATCGACCAGCTCATCACGATAACCGGCATGGTCATAAGAACCTCGAACGTAATGCCGGAGATGCGCGAGGCTTTCTTCAAGTGCATCGTCTGCTCGTTCACGACCATCGTCGAGATCGACCGCGGCCGCATCGCCGAGCCGACGGTGTGCACTCACTGCAACAACAACTACTGCTTCTCGCTCATTCACAATCGCAGCCACTTCTCCGACAAGCAGATGGTCAAGCTCCAGGAGTCGCCGGACGACATGGCCGCTGGCCAGACTCCGCACACGGTCATGTGCTTCGCTCATAACGATCTCGTCGACGCGGTGTCGCCGGGCGACCGGGTCGCCGTTACGGGAATCTACCGGGCGCTTCCGCTCCAGGTACGATTTTTTTTTCCATCTCGGTTTCCGGTATGACGTCACGTCCGGTAGAAGAATGAGTTTACCGAACCGAAAGTGCACGATAAATCTCGCGATTCGATTGTTTCGTTCCAGGTGAATCCGCGGGTCTCGAACGTCCGGGCGGTCTACAAGACCCACATAGACGTGGTGCACTTTAGGAAGCAGGACTCGAAGAGGCTCTACGACCAGGAGGAGGGCAAGGATCACGCCTTCCCGCCGGAGAGGGTCGAACTACTGAAGATACTCTCGCAGAAGGAGGACGTGTACGAGAGGCTGGCACGGAACATCGCGCCGAGCATCTACGAGAACGAGGACATCAAGAAGGGAATACTTCTTCAGCTTTTCGGCGGCACGAAGAAGACTCACACGTCCTTCGGGAGAACGCACTTCAGATCGGAGATAAATATCCTGCTGTGCGGCGATCCCGGTACCAGCAAATCGCAGCTGCTGCAGTTCGTCTTCAATCTCGTCCCGAGGTCGCAGTACAGCAGCGGAAAGGGTAGCCAAACTTTTTTTTTTATCGACTTCAATAAGCTGTGCATGGCTTGAAAAATGTATGAAAGGACTTCTTTATATGTTCGCAAAAATAATATTTGATTTTTTTTTCGCCTTCAGGCTCGAGTGCTGTCGGCTTGACGGCGTATGTGACGAAGGACCCGGAGACACGTCAGTTGATGCTGCAAACCGGTGCGCTGGTCCTCGCGGACAACGGTATATGCTGCATCGACGAGTTCGACAAGATGAATGACAGCACACGTTCCGTATTACACGAGGTAATGGAACAGCAGACACTATCGATCGCGAAAGCCGGTATTATCTGTCAATTGAACGCCCGTACGAGTATACTCGCCGCTGCCAATCCCTGCGAGTCTCAGTGGAACAAGAACAAAACCGTAAGTTCATCAATTTTTATCCGTAACTACCATGGATTTACTAGTATTTGCGATGAGAACATTTGTGATTAGTATTTGCAATGAGATTATTTCTGACACCATTTGCGATGAGTATTTGCGAATTTGTGATTGATACTTGTGGTCGGTATTTATTATTGGTATTTGCTACTGGTATTTGTGATTGGTAATTATGTGACCAGTAGATTGGATCCGTGATTGTGATTTTATTTTTCAGGTGGTGGAAAACGTCATGCTGCCGCACACGCTGATGTCGCGTTTCGATCTCATATTCCTTATGCTCGATGCTCACAACGAGGTATTCGACCGCAGACTCGGCAGGCACTTGGTATCTCTCTACTGCGAGACCGCGGTTCAAGAGGAGGACGACTTGTTCGACATGAGCATTCTCCGGGATTACATCGCCTTCGCCAAGGAACACGTGCAGCCTGTACTCGGCGACGAGGCGCAACAGAGACTCGTCCAGGCTTACGTGGACATGCGACGAGTCGGGAGCGGCAGAGGACAGATCACCGCTTATCCCAGGCAACTCGAGTCCCTCATACGATTGGCGGAAGCTCATGCGAAAATTCGATTCAGCGATACCGTCGATATCGTAGATGTCGAGGAAGCCTGCAGGTAAAAAATAAATATCGACTTTCGATCTTTTATAGACCATGGAATAAAATAAATTACATTCTATCAACTAATATTCTACGATTCCAGAATTTGGCGTATAAATTGGAATTATTATTATTAACCACTAGGAAATGTTGTCCATAAAATGGAATTAATTTTTCAACGATTGATTTTTAGCTCGTGAAATAGAATTCATCCGTTTGATACATTTTATTCATTTGCTATTTTTTCTGCTTAGATTGCACCGAGAAGCTCTGAAGCAATCGGCCATCGACCCTTTGAGCGGAAAGATCGATATAAGCATCTTGACGACGGGAATGTCGTCGACGGCGAGAAAACGCCGAGTCGAGCTCACCGACGCTCTGAGGAAACTCATAGAGTCCAAGGGCAAGGTTCAATCGATGAACTATCAGAAGATCTTTGCCGAGCTCAAGGAAAACTCGCAAATCGTAAGTTCACACGTTCTTTAAAAGCTCGTAAATTGGTCCATTATTTTAAAAAATGTTTGTAAAACGATTATAAATGCACCTTTTTTCTTTCCTACAGCTGGTTACCCGGGACATGTTCGAGGACTCCCTTAAAGATCTTCAGGACCTTGGCTTCGTCATGGTCGTCGGTAAAAACACGATTCGCAAGTGTTAATTTCATCATTCTAGCGATATTAAGAAAAAAAAGTGTGCTCATATTTTCGCATGACTCGCGCGAGGTATTTATACGTTAATCTATGCATTTTATATTTTCTAATACTTTTTTAATCTTGGCCGACGTTGTTAGTTTTATCGTCGATCTGTGTTACCATCGACCAATACAATTATACCAATTTCATTTTTTATATGCATACAGGGTTTTCATTCTTTTTCATAAGAATTAGTGTTTTTATGTTTTTGTGTTTGTTTTGTTTATTTCCTTTAGCTCGACAACGTGACGAAGACATCCGCGTCGAATCGGAATTTTTATCTCGGACTATAAAGGTCGTACATTTTTGGAATGTTTCGAAAACGGTATTTATTTGTGCCAGAAACCGTGCAATTTTACGACTACTCCGAGGATGCGTTTTTGCCTTCGTATTATGAGACCCAACGAATTTTCCCACGGTCGGTGACAATTTCGCTGTGCGGATTGTCGTAAAATATAATTTGCCCCTTATGGTCCTTACTATCCTTAGAATATCGCGTTAAAGGGACGTTTCTTCATTATCCGCTTGTTCACGAGATTCCACTACATTTGTCGACATCACGTATCGTACCAAAAACAAAAATAATAATAATGATCATTTCAAGTCTGGACAAATTGCTGAAAAAATAAAGCAACAGAGTTATCTCGACCAGATCGTAGTGAGAAATATAGCTGGCCCCGGTGAACAGATGAGCCGAGCAGTAAATAAAAGGGCACAACAAGGATGAACCGCGCGGGTTTCTTGCGAGCGATGCAGGTATTACGTGCTCTTTAGAAAATTTTGGGTATTAGGCGGTTCTTCTGAGAAGGATCGAGAACATTAGTCCCATTCGGCACTGTCCGCCCTCTTGCGCTTCCTCGGCCTTCGAGAAGTAAAAGGAACCTTTCACACACTTTTTCAACGATCCCCGGAAAATCCTCGGTACACTTTTTTGTTGTACGGTTTTATGGGTACAAATATTTTTTGTTTCGTTTTTTTACCACACGAGTAGTTCGCTGCAAGTATTCTTTTTCCGTTTTCATTTATAGCGATTTAGCAAAGCTCTTCTCACTTCCGACCCGGTCACCACAGATTATTTTATGGCGTTCCAATGCATTAAAAAAATTGAAAAATTATTTTCAAGATCCTAAGATACGTTTTGATATATATGGTAAATATAGGCCTTTCCCTGGAGATTTTTGAGGTGGTTGAAAAATAATCACGTTAAAGCGCGCACCGAGCCGAGCCGACTGTCCGAGGCAGCGAAGGGCTGTAAATCAACTCGGCAAAAGGCGAAGGACTGACCATTGACTATTTCGGTAATTCTCGAGTCTCGAAACAAGACCCCAGGAGAGAACCCGAAGTTTTTCATCTCGCTTGGGCAATCGTCATCCTGCAGCGGGACTCTCGAAATTCGATCCTACACGATGGCCCTCGGAGGAATTTCCAGCCGGCCTCCTTGGCTGCGGGCCTCGACGGGGGAGGAAACCGAGGAAAAACACTGGACTCTGCGGACCGGAAGTACCATACACTAAAACGGTAAATCATTATTTATTGACTTATTCTTTTTTCTTTTTTTTTTTTTTTTAAGTCAAACAATGTTTTTTGCACTTCGTATTTTCGTCTATCGATTTTTTTATAGACGTTGCGCCGAGATTTTTTTTCAACTTTTCTACATGCACAAAATTTTTTTTTTGCATAAGATTATGTCTTTAACCTTTGAGACTCGGCGGAGCTCGAAAATTAATGGGAAAAGTGTAAAATAACAGTTCCAGGTAAATTGCAAATTACTATTAGTTTATTTTGCCCGCTCTCCTCCGTTTATTGCAAACTTGACCATCTACATTTAATATTTACATTCGATGCTTACATTTAATACCTACATTTAATTTACCATCTACATAAAATATTTCGATTACAAAAAAATGTTTTGAACAAAAGAAATCTTACTGGTCTTTGTTCTCAGTGAACGATTGTTTTGTTTGTTTTCGTTCGCAGAAGCCACTTCGTTTTTCGGTGAAGAAATGCAGAGGAGACGGCCCGCCCGGTGGATCTCGGGGGTGAGTGGGAGAGGTGCGCGGACAGCGAGAGAAGAAAGAATTGCCCTGCACCGGCTTATTTTATCTCCGGTACACCCGCGTACAGCGGACAATGGACGAGCGGCGTCCGGAATGCTGCACCTGGTTTAAATCCTGTACTCTTATTTCTATGGGTACCTAAGAATTTCGAAATTTCGGAATTTCGGAAATGCAAAGTTCGAGAGACGTCTTTGTCGCTTCAAACTGGAGGGAGGGTAATGTACCTTCGTTCGAGCCTCTCGACAGCCTCCGGACACTAAAATTTACGCATAATAGACCGACGCGGAAAGATCGAAAGAGAAACGTCAAGTTCGTCCGACGAATTCGTTTTCGCTGCATGAGAATTTGTCGGGAAAAGGAAAAAAAAATCAGCGTAGGAGAAAATTCCGGGAAACGTGTATACGCATCGTCCAATACGGCCGAGCGATTGTTCTCTCGATGCGGGCACTCTCGAAACGGATAATCCTCCTCCGAACAGGTCGGGCAAGGTTTTTCGAGATTTTCACGAGCGAGCAGGCGCATTGTCGGAAACTGAACAATATATATGTACTATATATTATTGACAAAGAAACTCGAAATAATAAGGCTATTCCTACAACCCACAACTTATAATAAGATTACTTTATTTTTTTTCGTCTCTATCCGACCAAATCGGTATATAAATAATAATGAAAATAATAATTTTAATTAGCCTACATTATTTTTTACAATAAATCGTAAATAATATCTATTCAAATATGGACATATTGAAATATTGAAATCATTTTTCTAGACATTTTGTTAGATTTTGCATTATTAGCAAATTATGTAATGGTGAAGCCGGAATTTTCATGAACCATGAAGCATGCATTGATAGAGTAAATTTCTGAGGTGAAGATCCTGGGTCAATATTTACTCGACCAATGTCACGAGGACGTTTATCCGATCGGATCGGATTACTAGTGTTATATAATGGGACACATAATAGTGCCGAAAATTCGGCCGTGCACAAAATCTTCTCACAGCTATTTTCACATTAAAAAAAGAACGAGTTCGACACGATATTACCTCCATTCACGTTTTCTTGTCCCTCGGCTCTTTTATCATTTTTCTTAGATCTTTGCTCCAGGCTCGCCCTCGCTTCGCTTACCACTCTTTTTTCATTTCCAGGCAAACTCGTCAATAGGATCGATATGAATCCGGTCGATTGTGTTCGGTAGCCACAAAACAATCTCGTCAAAAAGATCTATCGCGTGAGAAGTAGAACGAAAGATGAGACCCTTCGATTTTATTTCTCGAATCCTCGAGAAAATCGACGAATTTTTAGACAATAAGGATCGTAAATGAAATCCTTTTAATAAAATTCAAACTTTAACATCGATTATCAAATCTTTAAAGAAATTTTTTACATAAAATATAAAAACATTTCTATATTTTAATGTTTGAAACAGAAACCTGTGCCAAATTGAGAAAAATATAGTCTTTCGCAACTACCACAACGATACTAAAGTGCTATGTTGACAAAAAAAAAATCTTTTCACCTACATCGTATAAATAAACGCACATTTCGATTTTCAACGAGCCCGCCTAGTTTCCTGCTACCTGTGCCAAAATGGTGTTCCAAAAAAGGGGTTCGGAAGAAAACGAAAGGGTTTTTCGTCTCCTCTTTGTTAAGTCACGAACAATTGTAAATCATTTTCCTCCGCCGCACAAGTCGATCTCCGTCCTATTCTAGCTTCTTTCATTGTCCTCCGACTTCCCTTCATAAATCTCACAAAAATATTCCACGAGCGTTCGGACGAACTTTCGTTTTTATTTTTGTCAAAAATTTCTCACGCTAAAGCATTTTGATACATTTGTTATTTATAATTTTTTTTTACTGATTCTCCTATTTTATTTCAATCTATGAGGACATTGTTTTATTTCGCACCGACATTTCAACAGTCCGGGTTAAATGGACTATCAGGATTTCTAATTTCCCTCCGACGCCCCTCGCGGACTCCCGGCCCTTAGAAACCGTGGGGGGTGGTCGTGTTGCCCACCGAGCCTCAGCCCCCGGATAATGGTGGTCGCTGGAACCTTAAGGTCACCGCTCGGTCGGCTCCCATTCCTCGCTACAGGCTTTCTCAAATATTCCGCAGAAAGTAAACAGCCTGGCCAAAAAAAAAATATATATATATATATATACATATAGAAATGTTTATTATAAAAAAATTATTGCGAACATATCGTCTTACCAAATTATAAAAATGCAAAAAAACATTATGGAACTTAAAAAAAGACTATAAACATCATTTACGAAAAAATAATTCCGATGCAATTTTCATTTCATTATTTCGACGCTTCTAAAAATGTCTGAACTCTAAAAAAGAAGGGGACTTCAAAAAAACCTACCATTTTAAAAAACCCAAATTAAAAGTGGCGTAACACAGCATTGAAGCGCCGTCATTAATAACTAAAAAAAAACTTGAGTCGCGTCGGTTCATGAATAGTCAGTTACAGTGTCCGCGTAGGTCATTTTGTCGCGCCAATTAGAGAAGGATTTGGTCGATCGTAGGACGGAATAATTTGCACGTGAATTTCAAGCTATCGACCATCGCAGTAAACAGACACGAGCATACGTGTGGGCATCGGAGCGTGCTTGGACGCAAATCAGTCAAAGACTCGTCGATCTTCCGCCCATTAAATCCGCCAATTAGTGATCGAGTTTGATTTAAATTCCACATAGGGACAGTTTCTCGGAATCGTGGGAACAGATTCGACAGAAAGGTCAGCTTGAGTAAAAGTCAGAAAGTTTTTGTAGAATTATAGTTGACTCTCGAAAATCCTTTAATTAAATTTTTTAAAAATCTCGATTTTTTTTTACCAGTACAAAGCTTCCTCTATGAGGAAGCAAAATTCGTAAATACTAGCTTAAAAATTTTTTCAAATTTTTTTCTGAAAAAATGCGTTAATGTAGAATTGAATACTGGAATCCTATGTTAAATTCTGCGGAGCAGTACTTTTTTTCAAAAAATTTCGAGATATTGAATAAAAACCTTCGCCATTGTTTTCAAGTGGCATATTTACCAACCGATCTCATTAACGAAAAAATGTTAAAAAAATTTTTTGTAAAAATACCATTCCTGTCGAAAAATTGCGAGGGTACCTCCTTCTCATTTTTCCACTTTCAAAATAGCCAAATATTTTGTTTCGAGATATCGAAAAAGTTGACTCTTGAAACATAGTTGACTGATCGTAGACTGTGAGGCCTCGCAATCTGTCGATTCCGGTCGGTAAAACAGAAATGACCCCTGAAATACCCAAGTAGAGGCTTTATCATATTCTCGTAGAGATTGAATTCGGAGAGTGGGAAGAAAAAAAGTGCATCGTCAACGGAAGTACCGATTCAGGAACGTCCTGTAGCTTGAAATCGTCCAAGGCACACATATACAGTGCGTCCAAAGGTACACGTACTTCACGGACTGTATAGTAAAACTGTGCTTTCGCCTATATATATATACGTGGATTCTCTGGGCCTGTGTACCGCCAACGCTTTATGCGTGGGCGTCGCGACGGAGGCGTCGTACTACGTAGCTAGGTGCTCTTGGAATGACCTTGAAAACACCCACGCGACGACCGAGAGTCACCGGGGAGGGGTGACGAAACGGCAGAGGGAGAGAGCGCGACGCGTGCGAAATCCCCCCTGGAGTCGAGGGGATCGAGGGGAAATTTTCGTTCACCGACGTTCATTGCCATCCTAACGAAACTCCCACGTTTTCGAATCCCCGGGTCCATGCGCCCCCCCCCCCCCCCCCCCCCAACCCTTACAACCAAAAGCACAACGTAGTTCGATACGCGTCGCGTGGGGGCAATTGAACCCCTTGAACAATCCCACGCATCTACGCACACACGCATGCATACTGTTGTAACATACAGAAGTTCATTGCGTAACATGCAAAAGTGTATTTTGTAACATGCAAAGTATATTTTGTTACGTGCAAAAGAGGATTTCATAACTTACAAAAGTACATTCTGCATGTTACAAAACTGTGTGTGCGCACGCGCGCGTTAAAAATTATCAGCATCTGACAACCACAGGTGTGAAACAAGTACGAGACGCGATAGTTTGCCAATAGTTCGAAATTTTATTTCCATCTTTGAAAGTGGCATTGGTTCGTGAGCGAATTACGAACAGAAGAGGAGCAACGAACTATACACACGATTGCAGAATCGTTATTGCGGTACAGCTTCCAGGAACAAGATTGCCTGAACATTTCCGCGAACCGCCACGTGGAGAAACTTCGCATAGAAAGCTCAACCGCAAATATTATAATAGCAAATATTATCATAGAAATCACGAAACGTATGTACATCTCGGACATTTTCGTACGTGTTGGTACATTTTTGAAAATTTTGTACATGTTCAAAGATGTATTTGCACATGTGTACATCTTTGTGCAGTTTGTCCATTATTGTAAATTTTTGTTAATTCCATGCCATTTCGACAGGACAGATTTGGTAAATTGTCCAAGGACGATTTGTACCGAGACAATGATTTTCGGTGCAAAAAAAAAAAAAATTATAAGATGAGATCAAGGAGCGGGAGAAGGTGTGGGCTAAGAGAATCGAGTCCGACTATAGCGCGGACGCTGGTGCTGCAAACTTCGATCGTTAGAGCGCGCCGGGGCGCCGGCGTCAGCTCATAGCGTCAGAGCTTCCTCCCCTCGAACCCCTTCGCCTCGCGGTCGCTCGTCAGCCATCCTACCCCTTGTGACCGTTCATTCCTCCTTCAACGGGGAACCTCTCGTTTCATTCTCCTCCGTGCCTTCGCACTCCCTCCTCCTCCGCCCGCCACCCATTCGTCCAGGATTCGCAACGTGAGTCGACGTTTCGACGTCGCCCATTCATAAAGCTTTCCCTCCCACTCTCCCCAAGCTAATTCCCAACCGCTTCGCACAGTCCATTTATTACAATCCCTTGTGAAAATAGTAATGTGATTAGGTATTGCAAAATTTGAACGTAATGCAAACTACTTTAATGTATAATATGGAAGATTATTCGGAGTTTTGTGTTACGTGTTGCTATTCTATATTGCCAATATATGTCAATAGGCCGATACATATTGCCAATAATAAAATATTGCCAATAGTCAAATGATGCGAACAGATCTAGAATGTCAATAGTTCAATATTGAGAATTGATCAATATTGCAAGAAAGTTATTTGTATGTTTGTCCTAATTTTCAAGATTCCAGGAGATTCCCCTACGGACCCCCAGGCCCCGATGAATTTAAGTCCGCATAGACGATCCTCTCCTAGGTCCTGATAACTATTTCCCTGTTATACCATTCTAGTTGCATTCTGTGCGTCTCGGTGGGTTGTGCACAATAATTCGGTAAACAATCGTCGTATGCAAAAACTCATTTTTCGACCAAAACAACGTCATTTCCGGAAGTGACGTCATACCGAAATACGTTGCTTCCGGTTTAAAGATGTAATCTTCGAACGGAAGTCACGTCCTGCCGGTAATACGTCACTTCCGGTTTTAAAATCGCACTTATCGACGAAAAGTGACGTCATACCGACAACATGTGTGTAACGGCAGTATAAAATATTGCCAATGTTCACCGACGAGTATCAACAGACATGGTCTCGCTGCTTCATTGTCAACGTAACGATAAAGCAATATGGAAAAAAAATAATTCGTATCCACGAGCAACCAGTGCCCGGTGATACGGGGAACGAAGAAACATCTCGCAGTCGTCATGCGGGCACCTTCATCCCACTATCGTCGACGTGGGGGTGAGTCAGAGAGGGTTGCTGCTGGCATTGAACGGCGTAGCTCCGAGGTAAGCTCTCCATTCATGCTTTCCGGGGACACCCGCCGCATGCGCACCGCGTTCAACCACCCTTCGCACAGGGTCGCCCACAGACAGACTCCCGTTCAGAATTCCTGCTCCGGTCCTCTCCCCGGGGTGACTTGCACCCCCCCCCCCCCCCCCCCCGCGAACGGGTTCGAGGTCGACCGCACGACGAGGATGAATTAAAAAGTAAAATCAATCGCAGTTCCACTGAGTCAACGACGAACCACCCGCCCGATCAACATAGAGAACTTTATGTTTGCACAGATAAGAATGAAAATATTATTGAAAGTCTTTGTATTTTTTAGATGTAAATTCGTATTTCCCTCTCTCCTTCTTGTCGATGTCATTTTTTTTAACTTTGTCTACTGCTGTTGTTATTATTATTTTTATTATCAATTAGGATTCGATGGTTTATTTATTACAGTTTGGTTGTTCTTCTCGGTAGAAGCAAGATTGAGAGAGGCATCGCCGGTCCTGCGGTCGTCGTTACATTAGATACACGTGCCGCTCGCCGGGTTCCTCGCATCCCCGGGGGGTGGCGAAACAGAGACGGTGATTTGGGGGCGCGCGTACGTACCTATAACCTGTTTCAAGGGCATCCGTCGCTATATCAATAGTATTGTTGCGAAGAGTCCACTATACTATCGTTTCGATCCTACGACGGCCAATTTTGGAAAATGTCAATTAATGTTGGCTCTTGACAAACTGAATATTGGCCGATATGTGAAACATGTTGTGGAGAATACGTGAAATAACGTGCCTTTGATGCGAATATATTACGAATCGGCGTGAATATTGGCTCTCGATAAAACGGCCGATATTTTGATCGTACTTCAAGTTAAAGGTGACGTAAATCCTACTCTGTCGATAACCGAAACTCTAATCCGTTTTTTTCCAAGGGTTTTCGATATTGCGGCTTACAAAATGACGCCAAATACTCAGAAGCGCCAATTTTTTCTATTTTTATTTATGGGTACATGCGCAAAATCGGGATCCGGGCACGCACGGGGTCGCGAGCCGTTGCGCCGCTCGACCAACGTCGTCATCGTCGTAGGAGGTTTGGAAGGTGGCGCGGGTTGTCTGGGTAGTGCGACGAACCTGCCTGCGCCCTCCGCACATCTCTAATTTTCTTGAAGGGCACCTTCCCGGATCTATATTGTATTGTGGAGGAATCTACACTATTACACATACACGAACTGTCTCTGTGCGAAGCTTCGTTCAATAGCCTCTGGAATTGACTCTGCCTATATTGTCTGTTTAAAACTCATGACAATGCAATAAACAAAAAGTGGCCAACAAGTCAGCCATTATTTATTTATCCACAAACATACTTATGGACCAACCCAAGTCCCACTATAAGCCAATATATTGCCAATATTAGTATTCAATGCTCATGGCCAGTACTCATCGTCAAGTCCTGGGTCCCATTCTAACAGCTAATATTTTCGACAAATATTTATAATCAATACATGTGACCAATATTTATAGCCAATTGATATGGCCAGTACATATAGCCAATCCGTGTGTCTAGCGCCTGTAGCCAATACATATGCGCAATACGTATCGTCAATATTTGCTACCAGTACTTATGGTCATTGCCAATAGCCAATAGATACAAATCTTATACTCAATGTACTTTCAGCCAATATCGTCACAGTTCAACCGTAACAATTCATGCCAATTTTTACACCCCCCTCCTTAAAATTTCTCCGAACACGTCCGAAAAGTCATCCGTGGCTTTAATTATTAAAATATTCCTCTATCCACTCCCCTAATAATCAAAAGGGCGTAACGCCAATCTCACGTTACAACGCCTACGCCCCTTTACCTTCTTACCCGTCTACACCATGCGTACGAACGTACATGAACGGAGATATAAAGTTCAGTGTCATGGCTGCCGCTGACGTAGTTCCAGCCTCGTCGACGTCGGATGAAGCGAGAAAGGTTGACGGTATCGGCTGCGAAGGAAGGGGGGGGGGGGGGGGGGGGATGCCGGGTTCAAGGGTAGTTGAGGGTGGAAGCGGACGAGAGAGCCAGAGATCGACCGAGAGTGGGGAATCCCCCCACTCACTCCCGCCATCTAAAATCTTACCCCCCCCCCCTCTCAGCGCTTCCACTTTTTTCCAAAGGACGAAAACGAATGGAAAATGCCTGGAAAAATCGGGATGAAGATAGAAAACACCATCAAACCCATGAATCGGATAAGGAAAACAAGACTCGTCGTTGGGAATGAGTGGGACGTAGAGTTGAACGCAACCGACGGAGAGCGTCGGGCCGAGGCGGGGAGGGGAAACGCGCCGCGGAGGGGAGGGGGCAGCCTCGTCGAGCTTCGAGTCGGATCACAGAATCGGTGGCGAATGACGACTCGAGGCAACCGGCGAGTCAGTACGCACTCGACGCTCGGGGCTCAAGCATCTTTCCCGACAGAAACTCTATTCGAGTAATAATAATAATAATACACATTTATTTTCGATTGTCGAAATAGAAAAGAAAACAACAACAAAAACTCAACGATCGGAATCCGGCGCGGAGGAAAGATATCTGCAGAGTCGCTCGGATTCGGCGAAGTTTCTCGAGAGCGAAGGAGGGATTTTATTTTTCTTTTTGCCTAAAATTGGTACGAGCGCAAAGTAGCGGCCGTGCGCTCGGAAAAGCCGGTACATCGAATATTCGGGCGGTTATTCGCGGACTGTGAATATACATGTATAACAATAAACGTAACGTTTAACAGTATTTAATTTAAGACGAACCGAAAGCGACCGGTCCGCTGTTGTGAATTATCGATAGTTTGGGATTTTGTGTGTGGTTACATTTCGTCGGGCTTCTACGAGAGACAACATAGATCGCCTCCGGGGTAAGAGTCATTCCGAGACAACACAACACACAGCGGGGCATCTCGTGTTATGAGATTTCTTCGACACGAGGTATTTATCACATTGTTTATTTTTCTCTCGAGTACGGTAAAATTTTATTTGTTCTTTTTTTTGTTTCTCGAATCCAAACACAAATCGACGTCGATGATAGATCATCGATCGTCGCGAGTTCGATGCTTCATAGTTTGTTATTTTCTCACAAATTACAAATTGTTACGTAACTTGTCTCCATTAATTGATAGCGTTTGACGTTCGGATGTTGTTTCTTGTATGTGAGAAAAAAATAAATAAAAACACAAGACTAAAGTTTTCGTACGACATTCCTCAGTCGGCCAAACGGAAGTGGTTTATTGATACAGTAGAACGTCTTGTGACGTAACAGGCACTTCCGGCTCGGACTCTCGAGGAATTCGCGGCCGGGCAAGTGAGACGAGAAATATACGAGAAAGAAAGCGATTTGGCACGTGCACGCATTGTCAAGACATGCGATAGATTATCCGAAATCGACCTCGTATTTTCATACTTCTATACATACATATATATTTTTTATAACTTATTGTTTTTCAATAAGCAGGGTGAAACCGTCGAAACGGACAATTTTACCAATTTATTGAGGCCCGTAAAAAGGTCACCACACATCAAGTTAAGGACACTGGTCCATTTTGCCCCCCCCCCCCCCCTCTCCCCCTTCCCGTAAAAATGTATTCTATCGTCCTGTTGGTCAGTTTTTATTTGTTACAATTTTCGTATTTATATATTATATCGTATAAATTATCTGAGATGAGAAAGGTCGATAGCGTCGTGTGCCACCTAAACTCGCTCGAGCGTTCGGGGCTCGGCGCGTGACATTGGACTCTAACGAGAGTGAAAGCTTTCCTCGAGAGCGGCCGAGGAACAGTTCGATACTCTCTCGCCGAGCTTTAAAGATAAAGGTCCCTTCATACGGGCTTATTGCGTAACCGCAATCTTTGTGGCTCGTGAATGTAGCTTTATCGTCGAGACTTATTTTAATATCGATCGGGGAAAGCTTTTACGGTCGATGATTCGTTCGACCTTGGTCCTGCGTTGCCAATGGCAGATTCGTGTCTACGTTTGTTTTGCGATTCCTAGAATGCTCGTAGGACCGTTTTACGAAAGGAATTCGTTAGTCTGGCGGTAAATTATTTTCGCGCATTGGCCAATGCTCGCATCGTGTATTCTAAGCGTCCTTCAAGGGAGAAACACATTGGCCGATACATGGACGATTTGTAGCCGAGACAAGTATTGGCCAATACGGGAATATGCATTAGCCAATACAAGAATACGCATTGGCCAATGTGAAAAAATGCATTGGCCGATGCGAGGCTGTAGAAACCAATATGAGAATACGTATTGGCTACAATTGGCTGTGTTGGCCAATAAATGTTGAGATGCATTGACCTATACGTGCAGATTTGTGGGTCAATATGTTACGATATATTGGCCAATACGTTGAATATTTATGGGACAATACATACAATATATATTAGCCAGTACATATTGTATGTATTGCATTTCTTGGATCCATGCCGAGTGGGCCGATATATGAAACATTGGCTGATCTCTATCGAACCAATGTGGAAACACGTTCTGATAGTTCGATGCCCAATTTCTTCTCGACCAATGCAATTTTTCTCCGGACAAAAATGCACCTTTCAATCCTTCGAAGTCTGCGATAGCTTGAGTTTCCCCGAATTATTGGCGAATAAAAATGAACGGGTCACAACGATGTTGGTAGAGTATCGACGGACTAGTTAGCCAAGCTCTGCAATTCGCCATTGAGTGTCACAACAACTTTTTGTTCAATCGTGCATTAATTAATTAACTTTTTTTTTTCATTTGTAATGAAAAAAGAAAATTGTGGCTTGGCAGCGACGGAACAAAGTAATGGGAAAAATAAATTAGGGAAAGAAAAGTTTTCCTCCCCTGTTCTGTGGTACAAAGTACGTACGGAATATACCATCGGGTTTGCCGGCTCCCGACGAACCACACTGCGTGCGTGTCTCAAACCCTCTCTAAGTTCCTTTACCCCCTTCCCTCGTTCAAATTATTTGATTGCGTGGGTGGTCGCTTGGCTTTTGACGTAAACGCCTTTATCTACCGACATATACGTTTGCGAACGCGTATAGCACGTATAATTTCCTCGACGTACACCTCTCTCCCCCAAGGGGAAAGAATTGGCGTCGTAGCGTATCTTTCGATGTATTACGTGACAATAATTCGTGATGACTTTTTTTCCGATACATATAAAACACACAATATTGGCGATTTGTATTGGCCAGATGAGAATCAAATAAAATGGAGAAAGGAACGTGGAATACGGTATTGGCTTGATCGTGCGGGGAAAAAATTCTAAATATGTATTGGCAGACGTTTTGGCAAAGTGGAAAGTTACGTAAATTTTAGAAAAAAAAGTTGGAAGTATGTATTGGCGAGCGTATGCGCGGAATATCTTCGAAACATGCATTGGCAAGTAGCAAGCGAATAAAATTGAAAAAAATTGATACGTACGAAACATGTAAGCGTATGATGAAAATTTTTGTTGACTCGTCCGCCAAAACAGTGGCCTATTTGCCAATACTAAAATAACCCATTGTAGCTGTGTATTGCCAAAGTTGCATGGGGGTATCATAAACACGTATTGCCAATGCGCATTGGCAATGCCTCGATGTAGTGACACACATGTTGGCGTTACTCGCCAATATCGATAACGTATTTTTAAATATTTTCGAAGTTACATTCACGTCTTAACGGAAAGCGTCTATGTCAGAAAATATTTTAACACATTCCGATATTTTCGTCGGGATTGACTTAGCTCTCCGTTCCTCACATTTTCCCGAGTTTCCAATCCTCTCTCGTGCCCGTCCCGCCTGCTGACCTTGGTCTCCATGACGATTTTTTTTTCGTCTCGGCGGAGTCGGCGCATCCCTCCCCTCTTCCACCCACTTTTACACCCTATCTTACATTAGACGCCTCTCACATCGCCTTTCACGTGCCCTCTACTTTGTATCTACGCTGGTCCGTTCGTCGTAAAAAAAAAAAAAAAACATTTAACGTCCCAACGAATCGTCCAATATTTTCCTTCATAAAATAACGATTCCTCATTGAAACAATGTAAACGCTATTTGATAACATCGGCCGATGAATTCCAATCGCCATCGCTCAATGAATTATGTTGGAGTATCGAAATTCGGAGAATGTGTTGGGACAAACGAATGGTAATCATTGGCGCGTGTTAATGAGAATGTACGTACGAACGGCTAGACGTGACCGATGGATTTGGTATTGATTATCGGTTTTTCGAAAACACACGTATAAGGGTAGGTTGCATTCCCCTTCTGTCGGGGCCTTTCACTCCCCTTTGCCGTGACGTATATATCCGACCGACCCCCCCCCCCCCCCCCCCCCCCCCCCCCTCCCTCCTCCCCCCTGATGTTGCCGGTACATTGTGCCGCCGACGACAACGAACGGACCAATCTTTTCCGGAATCTCTTTCCTTCGGCTTTCTTTCCATTCTTTCTGTCTTTCTCAAGTGTCCCTTCGCTCTTTTCCATTCACACCACTGGCTCACTGCTGTCGTCTACGCAGCATATACATACACATCCATATATATACATATATACACATATATACATTTTCCCGTGTCGAGTGAATCACTCCTGGTATGAGAAGAAAAAAAAAATACCGATCGATCGATTTCAGTTTCCGTATATATTGGCAACGCATAATGCCAATAGGTGTATTTTTCTAATAGGTATTCTAAATTGAATATTTCTGTACCTATAGGAAGTTTGTATTTCGAGCACGGATTGCCAATATACTCCAATAAACTTTGCCAATACATACTTGCTGTTGATATTGCTAATAAATGGCGCCAATATATTTCTGGCAAACCGTACTGTCGATAAATAATGCCGATACATATTTTCAAAGCATATTACCAATTAATGAGTTCAATGCACCTCGCCAATGCTCATTTCAAGTGCACATTGTTAATATGTGCCAACGGTTTATGGTCGAAAATGTCAAGAATAAACATTAAGTGGCGAGTGGGCCGGTTCAATGATTTATGCAGCATCTCGCCGCAGGCTCTTCGCTGTCCGGAAGCCTGTGAGCCCGATGGTTTCACTCAGTTTTGGCCATGGAAAATTCGAGGCACCTTCCTCTCCTTATTTCTATTTTCTCTTCCTGACTATCGGCCGAGGCAGCATGTGCAGCGGCCCGGAGGGCTTACGTGGGGTCCAACGGGCCCGTTCCGTTGCTCCGGTGGGCCTGAAAAATCGAGAAAATTTCTCGGAAAAACGGGCCACCGAAAGGAAATGCCTGGCCCTCCATTGTACCGTATATAAATACACAGCTGTGCTCAGGCCTTTGTGCTTTCGCTGCCGTGCCGAAATATCCGATCTTTAAATCTTTCCGCGTGAACCGGATAATTTTGTCACGAGAATTTTTTTTATTTTTTTACGAAAATAAATAAAATATCGGCAAATTTTGTCGTAACACAAAAGATGCAATTTTACTTCGGTGATATAATTTATTTTCACTATTTTTCACGCAATTCATTCAAAAATAAGATATCGAAAGCGAAACATTGGCACAACGCGGGTGTAGGTTAAAAAAAATCTTGCCGGTCTATGTCCCGATTTTTCTGACGGCCTTGTTTTTCAAATTCGTGTTCGTGCTCTACATTCGTAAATCGTGATTTTTCGTGTCTCGTTTTTTTTTTCACATTTAATAACTTCATTAAAATAGGCGATCAAATAGCACCTTTGTTGGCGTCAAAGGGTCGAAAACATTATGAATTCAGCCCGGTATTGAGGACGACCAATTAACCCTCCCCCCTCCCCCCCCCCCGTTCCCTTGCCGCTCCGAAAACGCAACTCTATTAAAAAATCAAACCCGCTGTAAATTATGATAATTTTTTATCCCCATCGACATCGTCGCGAATAGATTGTAATAAATTGGTTGCTCAAAAAATTCGAGGAGAAAAGATACCGCAGTCTCGACCTTAAATGAGCAATTTCATTGCCGCACAGTTAGTTTTCCCCATTTTTTTTTTAAACATGAATTTATGAAATTTAGCATAAAAAAAACGTTTTTTCCGCGGTGTTTTGAAATCTCGAACAACTTGTGTTTAGCTAGTTCGTTCGGGTTGTCAGCAGGACGTACGGGAAGTAAAATTGGGCTCGTGCGAAACGAGTTCGTCACGAGTAACCGGTGTAGTTTAGGATTAGAAAAGGGGGGGGGGGGGAGGCTTCCTTTTCGGTTTTTCTCTCTCTCGGGCCGGTTCTTTCTCGCTCGCCCTTTCGGACGAATTTCCCTTTGGTTATTGATTTCCAAGGGGTCCCGTAGCGTTCGCCGGGACCTTTGGGACCCCGAGATCTTGGGTACCCGGGCGGTTCGGCCCGTTTCCGAGCCGGGCCCTTCCCTGCTTTCCTGCCTAGCTCAGAAACGGCGGTTGTTCTATTTTAGAAAATCTCCGGCGTACCTGTTCCTCACAACCGTTTGAAATTGTCATTCGTTCCTGTGGTTCAGTTTTTTTAAACGCAATGTACAGAATGTTCGAGGGATGTTGAACGAATGCCAATATCGACTTGCAACGTAGGGTTAATATCGATTTGAGAATTGTTGCCAATATCGATTTGGAAGCGTCTGCCAATATCGATTTGAAATTAACTGCCAATATCGGTTTGGAAAGAGCTGCCAATATAAATTTCAATCTAATTGCCAATATCGATTTGAATCCAACTGTCAATACTAATTTACTACCTATTGTCGATTGCCAATGTCGATCTGTAACGTATTGCCAATGTCGATCTGTAACATATTGCCAATGCCTATCTGTAGAATATTAGTATTGTCAATTTGCGGCTCATGGCCAGTATCGATTTGACACCTGTTGCCAAAACTGATTTCAAACACACTGTCAATATCGATTTGTAACACAATTGTCAATGTCAATTACAGAAAAGATTATAAAAATAATATAAACAATTCGGTGTTTTCCAGAAAATAATATCAGGGAGGTGTACGTGAGGATAGGGCGTCGTCTTCGGCTTAAAGGAGCCTGGACGCCTGCGGTGGATAAAGCCTCACGATGAGTCATGAGAAAGGCTACAGTCGTGGGGTAAGTATCTTCGAGCCGATCGGCCTACTCCACCGAAATACCACAGCTAGCTTCAACATATGCCAGCCAATATCTAACAACGTAGGTTTTACTTTTATTTTTAAGCACAATTCGAAAATCATAACGAACGCGTTCCGGGAATATCTACTCCGCGAATTCGAAATGTTGAGAAAAAAAAAATGCCAATACATGCCAATTTTATTTATAAAATTGATATTTTTTTTAGGGGGCCAATACTTCGCCATGGGAAGGAATCAGGTCGGGGTACTCGAGCACGAGTCCGCCGGGCACGGCTTCCTCGGGGAGCAGCGCAAATTCTCAGTGTTACGGAAGATCCCCGGACGATCTGAGTGTCGACTCACTCATCAGCAGCCTTCTCCAGGTCGTCAACGGCGACAGCTTCGGCGCGAGCCGGGACTCACGAATTCCGTCCAGCGGCGGATTCGGAATGCCGAGATGCGGCCGAGACTGCAGCGATCCCCTCTGCGACTCCTGTCTCGGAACGCGACAGGTACTTTATTTTCGTAAATTTCATTTTTTTAATGAAAAAAATTAATGTTATTTCCATAATTTTGAAAATGGCAAATTAAAAAATGTAATTATATAATTATTATTTAAACCCCGCAGAATCGTCCGGGCTCCAGCAACCTACTGGAGCAGTTCGGCTCGCTTCAGACAAGTTCGATGGAGATGCCGAGTCCGCCGATGCTCCGTCCGCCGTCGGCATCGCTCTCGCCCTCGCTCTCGTCGTCACCCCAGCAGCAGCTCTACTGCGACATTCACCGAGACGCCCAGCGTCTCTACTGTCAAACATGCAGTCGAACGCTCTGCAGTGACTGCGGCACGCACAATCATCGCGGTCACGTGACCGTTCACCTGATGGAGGCCGTCGAGGGTGCGGGTGCTCAGGCGAATCAGGTGATGAGCGAGGCCAGACTCGGCATAACGTCGTTGCGCGAGGACCTCGACGCCGTTCAAATCGCCGCTGAGACGCTCGAGCACAAAGCCCGACAAGCAACCGCCGACGTGATGCTCTGCGTGAGACGCGTGGCGTCCGCTCTGGAGGCGCGAGAAAAGGAACTACTGGGCAGAATCGAGAAAGCGAGATTGCTAAAGTTCGCCGCGTACAAGGCCAGAGACGAGGGTCTGAGAAACGGCATAGCCAGACTGACGAAAGCCGTCGACAAATTGGGCGAAGCAATGGAGTCATCGACCATCGCTGGAAATCCTCTGGATCTTCTCGTTACCAAGGACATGGCTTCGGCCGAGGTAAATATATATATATATATATATATAAAAATATTATGACCCAATCGGCCGAATAATTTATTTAGGGATTTACTAATAATTAAATCGGAATTAAAACGGTTTTTGTGGCTCTCGCCATGGACCAGGAATTTTTTTCGCAAAATTGGTAGTAAAAAGAACATCGAAAAAAACTGTAGATTAAAAAAAATTCAATTATTCATTTCAGGTCTTCCAGATCCGTCAGAACCGTCAGAACCTTCCGCCGCCGGAGGAGAATTGGATATCGTTCACGGGACCGGAGGGAACGGTGTTACACGCGATAGCGAACCTGGGCTCGATAATGGTGAACAATCCGGGACCGATCGGTGACCGTCGAGCGGTGAGAGGCAGGGGGAGCTCGCCGCAGGCGTCGGTCCAGGGAGCCCAGGTTATTCCTTTGGGTCCGGTGCCGCGCGGAAGACCCGTGCCGTCCAACAATTTCCCGGTTACGGTGAGAACCGGAAGGAGCTCGCTGTCCTCGGCACCGAAGCCCGTAAAGATAATCGGCAACGACGGCGAGGCGCGCGACAACCTCTGTCGACCCTGGGGCGTCGCCTGCGACAAGGAGGGACACGTCGTCGTCGCAGACAGGTCGAACAACCGCATACAAATATACCGAGAGGACGGCAGCTTTGTCAGGAGATTCGGGACCCATGGAACGGCGCCCGGACAGTTTGATAGACCAGCCGGGGTCGCGGTCGATGGCAGAAGACGAATCGTCGTCGCCGACAAGGACAATCATCGAATTCAGGTAAAGATCACGAACGAGAGAATACAAAAATCGTCGAACGTCCTCGGAGGGGACTTTCAACGATCTAGTTAACATTTTTTTCTGTCGGTAAAAAAAATTCGTGAGGGTGTTACGATCGTATAAAAAAATCACTGAGTTCGAGATCGACAAGTTACGGATGAAAAAAAATCTCGAAACGCGAGTTGTCGAAATGGTTACTCGATATCTCGACGTTCGAGATACAAAAAAAATATTTCTATAAAAAATCAACCAACAGCGATAATAAATTCTCGAAGACTAACCCAAAAAAAATATTTAAAATTTTCAGATCCTGACGATGGAAGGACTCTTCCTGTTGAGCTTCGGTGAGAAAGGCTGCCGATGCGGTCAGTTTAATTATCCCTGGGACGTCGCGGTCAACTCCGAGTGTCAGATCGTCGTCTCGGACACGCGCAATCATCGAATCCAGTTGTTCAGTCCGGAGGGTATATTCCTGCGGAAATACGGCTACGAGACGACACCAAGTATGTGGAAGCACTTCGACTCGCCGCGCGGTGTCGCTTTCAACCCCGAGGGTAACGTCGTTACGACGGATTTCAACAACCATCGAGTAATCGTGATAGACGCCGATTTTCTCAACGCGAAAGTTCTCGGTTGCGAGGCGTCCGGCGGTACGAAACAATTCCTGAGGCCCCAGGGTCTCGTTATCGACGACGAGGGCAATATAATAATCGCCGATTCGCGAAACCACAGGATACAGGTGTTCGACTCGGCCGGCACCCTAAAGTGGAAGTTCGGTAGTTACGGAAAAGGCGACGACGAGATGGATCGACCGTCCGGCATCGCCCTGAGCCCAAGCGGCAAAATAGCCGTCGTCGATTTTGGCAATAATCGCGTCCTCATGATCTAAAAACGAAAAGAAAATGAAGATTTTTAATTTAAAAAAATATTTTTTATTAATTTTTTTTTGTTAGGAAAACTTTAAAAAATCACGAAAAAGTCGGTGAAGTTTCGTCGGTGAGACGTGAAAGCTTTTTTATATTTTTGTTTATCTTCGTTATAACCTCTTGGAGCGGAGCATTCGACTAATCGTCAAACGGCCATATTTTCTTAAGGACTTGTAAATAGAAACGACATCGCTGGCATTTACGTGATCTCATGACTCTGTCAAGGGGAGTGAAAAAAAAATTGACAAAGTATTGACAAAAAATTCGAGATGAAAAATAATAATGGAGGTAAAAAAAAAATAACACATCGGCGAATTTCGTCGATTTCCAGAGAGTGTAGTAGTTGAATTTTTTTCTCTTGATTTTCCTCGTTATCCAGATATGTAGTTTTTAGGGGAGTTTAGAGACGAGTAGAAAAAAAAGAAAAATTATTAACGATGTAGAAATTGTTTTTTTTTCTTCTCGATCTAGTTGTTTCGGCCCCAAATGCCCCGCACGTCAGGGGGTTAAAACGCGCGTTTAGAATTTTAAGGGATGACGGAGCAGATTTAATAGAGAGGAAGAGGGTATAAATGCCGATCGAAAGATAAAAATTTGCGTATGTGTGTTGATGCATTCTCTCAATTTTTTTCTTTTTTTTCAAGCGCAAACAAGCCCAAAAAAAAACAATTTTTCAGCCGATGAAAAATAAAAATATAATTTTCCTCTTATCGATATTAAAAAAAAATATATATTGTCGTACTGGTCGAACACTGTCGATGATTTTTGCACATTATTGAAGACTGAACCGCAAGACTGAATTCTAATTGAAAGAAAGCAAAAAAGAAAAATTAAAATAGCGAGACAAACACACAACACAAAACGAATGCCAATTTTTTGTTGTACACTTTCAACGCTAAATATCAAATGCCTAGTACTTGTAGGATTTATTTCTCAAAAAAAATAATAATTTTTTAAAGAAATTTAAATATTATTTTTTCTCGATTGTATTATTAATTTTGCTATTATGAGGGAGACGGATTACTGGCGTCGCTGGCTGTAGATAAAGTCATAAAGTATTGTGGTGCGTAAAAAAATCGAGATCTCGGTTGCCAATTTGAATAAAAAAAAAAAAAAAATCTGAAAATGTAGCTTACGTACGGTGAACCGAGAGGTTGTGTGAAGAATTAATTTTCCCGTGCTCAAAACTTGATATGTCCAATATTAATATCAGTATTAATTAATATTTCTATCAATATTATTTCATGTTAATATTTCTGCTCGGTTTGACAGATACTGTCGCTAAGTTAACCTCCAAATGTTCCAGATGCGAACGTCCGTTCAGCTATTTTGTGTGCCCGAGCGGCCATTTTGTGCAACTCTCGCCTCGACCGCCAGCTACCGTATTCTCGATCTGTTTTCCAAATAAACAAATGAAGAAAACAAAACAAGCTTCTATGAAAAAAAAATAAATCAAAAGGCATCGTCGCGTGAGCCTAGTCACACATTCCAAAATAGTTTTTAAGTGGCGCGAATAATTTCATCGACGCGAGACACCCGAAACAAAACACAAAAAATTGTCGCTTCAGCGTGGACTGAGGGCGCTCTTAATTTTATGTGTCCGAGGCAGTCGATCCAACGTCCTTTTTTTGTGTTTTTCATTTTTTAAATGTACTCTTTCTATCTAATGAATTTAATTTTTAACAATCAAAAGAAAAAAAAGTTCAGTTGTAGGTAATCAAAAGTACAGTCGCGTCTTGGAAATAATTTGTGACAATTTTAGCCTCGAGAAAGTGAGAGCGAGGGGAAAAAACCGCGAAGCGCGCAATAAATGGACATATCTCCGATAAATAGGTGTATTTTCTCATCGTTTTCATTTCCCGAGATCGAAATGGTGGCCGATCTCATTCTTCTTTTCTTTTCGCAATTTTCGTTTATATATCGCACCGCCAGTTTGAATTGAGAGATGGAACGAAAAAAAAAACGTTTAAAAATAAATAAATAAATAAAATAAATAAACGAGAAGCCAATGTATGAGAATATGAAGAGATGAGCCAATGTACAAAGCTGCAGCCTGAGATAGCGAGTGATTGTCCTAGCACGTAATTAATCATTTAATAACTCTAAAACTAAAGTTAACTAGGGGTATACCGTTAGAAGTGTGTGTGCGAGTGAAAAAAAAAAATTGAAAAACGAACAATTCGTGGGAATAAAAAATTCGCAAAATTTATTCTCCACGATAATTGGCCGAAGTGTGATAGATATATATATATTTTTTCTTTCCGGCATCGCGAGAAATAGCCAACATTTTTTAGATGAATTTAGCGGAAATGCAAAGCGAAAAAAAAGAAAAATAGGCACCTATTAATCGTAGAAACGGTGCAAAAATTCGGTAGACGGGTGATGATTTGTAAAAAAAAAAAATTCTATTTGAAGAAAATAGAAAAATTGTATGAGATTTTAAGAAGAGTCTAAAGTATCGTTGTCATCTGGGCATTGGCTTGAAGAGACCGATTAATAGAATGGTGCAAAAAAATAAATCAGTAAGCTCGATGTGAAAACAAAATGAAAAATGGTTGCAAAAAAAAAAAGTATTTTACCATTAGCGACCACGAAAAAGAAATTTAAGCGCTAAAAAAAAGAATAAATTAAGAGATTCCGCATTATTATCGGTATCGTTGGAATACGTGAAAGAAAAAAATTAAAATTAACAAATAGCTGCTAAGTAATATTGTTGATATAGAAAGATCAAACAAAAAACAAGTACGATAGTGTGTGGCGCCCTGAGAGGACGTGTCGCCGAAAGTTTTGTTTGCATCGCCTGATAAACGATTTTTTAAACGAATTGAATTTCGAGATTGAAGCGAGAAAAAAAAATTGAAAAGTAAATAAACAGCCTCTAAAGCACAGAGAAAGTTTATAACTAAACGATATTTTAAAAAACGGACACAAAGAGCCCAATAATAATTGAATAATTAATTAATTGATAATTGATAAATAAATAACGAAAAAAAAACAAGATTAAGAGCAATATTCTTCGAGATGGTAAGATTTAATGGAGAAAAATAGAAATAAAATTATGTCGAGGAGAGAAACAAACAAAACGAGTGAAAAAAAGCACTTTCTTCGAAGCGCACGCGGAGCGCGCCAGTTTTAATCAATTGACGCGGATATCTAAAGATTTTTTCTAAGGCCAGTAAATTAGTAATTTGTAAGTATAAATATATATATTTATCCGTCGGCGTGATTTAACAATCCTGTATTTTCGTTCTTCAAACTTTTAACTAAAAAAAAGACTTCGAGGCTAAAAAAATTCAATATTTTCCGACTGAATTTTTTTGATTAGTTTTTTTTTCCACATATTGTTTAAGAGGAAAAAAATCGAGTAAACGTCGCCACGGAATAATTATTGTACCTGCCCGCGTGTCTTAAATGATTTAACGTGCGGCCAAAAAATGAAATGAAATAAAATTTTTGAAAACCGCCAAAAGTTTTGTATTTCGTTACGTCACAGACACGCGGCGATAAAGAAAACGAAGTTCCTATGACGAATTACCTTTATTGTATTAATTATTAATAGTATTGATTTTTTTTTTCGATGACGAGCCGCGATATTCCACCATTATTTATAAATCATTACCAATTATTATTTTATTATTTTATTATTATTATTGTATGTATGAGACACACAATTTTCTCTATCTCGAGGATCTACACGCAAATATATATTATATATACAAATATATATAATTATATTAGATATTAGATGCACGGTTACAAGACGATTAAGATCTCAAAATATTGTAACAGGTGTGTGGGTGTGCGTGTGTATGCGTGCGTGCGAGTGTTAAGGTGATAATAAAATGGAAAATGATCATTACGATTACAGTTTCGTACGGCATTTTTTAACTCCATTTTTCCCCACTCCTTTACCGAACTGAATTTCCTTTTCTCATTTTGTATAACTGTTAGAAAAAATTCATTTTTTTATTTGTTATAAAAATTTGTTTGTACGATATATCAGGCACGTTTCGTCATGCAGCGACAGTCGAATGGATCGATCTCGGATCGAGGCATCGCCTCGAAACCGGTCGCGCCAGACTCGAGCTCAATCGGTAAAGAAAACTAATCAATTATTTTTTCAAAGGTCAAAACTCTTCAGACGTTCTTTTTCATATAATAATTTATTTTCTATTCAGACATAGTTTCATCTGTTGACAGTGAAGTAAGTACTGTGGACAGTGATTCTCAATAAGTAACAAAGGAGCGGGAGTAAAGGTGTTTCACATCACCTTAATGTACAAGAGTGGCACTTACAAGCCTAATAGGAACGTACATGTATTTTTTTTTGTTCGATCGTAACAGATCCGAACCGATACAGACTCCTTAATGAAATATAAAAAAATTGTTATTTATCATCGCATCATCAGACATAAGTTTTTAGACTTAAGTCATTTTTGGTCTAACATATTTTTAGCTTGTTTCTAATGAACGATTAAAATGTTTTTTCATTTTAACCAAAACGATCAAACTCGCGGCTAATGCCTTCTTTGTCGATATTTATAATATCTTTTTGGAGCGCATTTGATCCAGCGAAAGCGGGTTTGCAGGCGTCGTTAATGACGCGACTAAGGACCCTTAACGACGGGTACTCTTAGGTTTGACTTGGTCCAGAATTTTCACGCCACAAGAGAATCGATCAATCTTCCATCAAAAAAATGAGTTCCATTAGTCATTTCAATGATTTTTTTTTTAATCGAAAATAATACTTGATCGATGTTGTTAGCCTCACTTTTATAATCGATTTTTCGACGTGAAAATGAGTGATATGCGGTTTTTTTGAACCTGAATATCAGCTCAAGGAACGAATGTACGAAACATAAATACAAGGAAAAAATAGAAAATATGAATCATTCCGATTGATCGATACTCGACCGGTGACATAAACGTAAATATAATTAAAAATTTTACCAATAAATTTTTTTTTAGAAGACGATTGTTCTTATAAGAACGCTTTTTATATCGGTTCCTTCTTGACGTCCTTGATGAAAAGATTGATACTCGCGTTCCTTACGATTCTTTCCGGCATAACATACGCCATAGCTCTTCTGCAGTTGTCCATAGCGCATCTAAGGCGCGCCTGCTCGCGGTAAAATTCAAGAACGTCACTTGCCGACGGTTGGAAGACGTCCGTTTGCTTCCTCTGACAGAAATACCACCATGCCCTTATGTGAATGTCGTACGATCTGCGAGTGTTCGCCGACAATGTTGAGTACCTGTTCGGCACACCTCTCTGCTCAGACGCACGTTGAACCACATTTTCTGCACCTGGATAGACCTGCCGCTCGGACGGCACGTGCTGCTGAAAAAGGACAAGAGTTAATAATTTCATGCGGTTTTTTTTTTCTAATTAAATTATCACTTTGACCAGTTAAGCGTGGTTGCCACGAAATTCTCCAACTGAAATTCCCTGACCTTTTCCGGTTTTCTGGAGAAAAAAATTTAGTTTTTCCAGTCTTCGATGAGGATAGGAAAGAACAATTAAAAGTAATGTAAAATATGGTATATAATGATTATTAATATATTAAACCCAGTTCACAATATTAAAAGTTTCAGGATTTCCAGGATTAAAAAAAAAATTCCATGACTTTTCCCGGACTTTTTCAGGTCCCAACAAATTCTCTGACTTTTTCCGGTTTTCCCGATTTTCCAGGTCAGTGGCAACTATGGTACGGGTTCGGAAACAAAAACCATTATTTAAGGACTTTTCGAAGTAAAGCTGCTTCAAAAAGGACACATTTCCTTAATTTGTACCTCAACCTGATACCCAAAAAAAAAAAAAAAAGTGTCCATTACCGTAAGAATTGCGTTCGAAGCAGCCTCCACTTTGGCCGATCGAGCTCCTTCGATCTTGGCCAATCTTGCTCCTTCGACCTTGGCCGCGACCTCTGGCGTTCTAGTCTCCCCGGTATTTTTCTCCGTCCCTTGATCTTCCTCGACTGGCGCGACGACCGCGTTCCGCGCCTGCGTGAGATCATTCTTCAGCTCATTGGCCACCTCCTTCAGCCTCTCAAAAAAATATTTTTCCCAATTTGCCGCAATCGTCTTCACGATCTCCTCAACGTCTTCCTTCATCGATGCGACGATCGGCTTCACCGCCTCCTCGACGTCCGTTCGGACCTTCTGCTTGTAGATCAGCATCTCCATACAGCGAGAGAATAATTTTTCGCCGACCTCGCACTGAATCTCAGCGGCCTCGGCATCTTTGACATTGAGCGACGAGAAGATCGCGTATCTTCGCGTAAGCGATACCGTGTGATGTATGTCGGCGTTGTTGCGGCCGAAGTCATGCAGATATTCGACGAGCCGAGCGACCTCTGTCGACTGCTTTCCGCGTTCCGCGATCAGACCCAATACTCTGTCGATAACCGACAACTGCATCGCTGACTGATTCTGCTGGGCGGCGTAGGACTCGTCGATCTTGAGGGTCGTCGAGTCGACGAGACTGCGAACCTCGGCGTTCAGCTCGGGGGCTCGAAGCTCCTTCACGCTGTCCTCGCTCGTCTTGTACTTCGCCGCGATTTCCTCGACTTCTTTAGCGCCGAGACCCTCGCGGGCGATCCGCTTCCACTCGTCGACGAACGACGAGTGCTTGTTTTGCGAAGAATCCGACGGTGGCGCTGCGGTCGCTGGAGTTTGTTCGCCACTCAGAGCCGCAGCGATCTCCGCCATTTTGTCTACGGCGGATTTCTGGCGATTTTCTTCGGCCGTAGAGTTTCTCGTGGAGCAACTGCAGCATCCTCGATCTTCAGAAATTTCGGATGTTTCGAATCTTTCCGACTGCTTGGACTTTCGGGATTTTTTTTGTGGATTATTGTTTTCTTTGCCCGACGAGTTTTGACTCCTGCGCGAACGGTTGTGGGAATGAGACCTGCGCCCCTGGCCTATCAGGCCGAAACACTTTTTGAAGAGCTCCTCCGTGTCGAGCTCCTCGAGCCTCCTCTTCTTTTTCTTCGAGCTCTGGTCCTTCAATGACATGTTTCTGATTTCTTCTTCTTCTTCTTCTTTCTCTTTTTTCTTGGATTTATGCCGCTTGGCCAAGTTCCATATGTGTGTCCATATGTCTCTGATTTACAGCTGATACTTGGATGAACGGACACTTTGACGCGATTGCGGACAATCGGGATGCGACGAGAGAAGTGCGCGATGGCGAGCCGATCTCTGACGGCGACTATACCGGAAGTTACCACTAGCGCCAGAAAAGAGCCTTTCGATATAAGTCAAATTCTATCTTTTGTTTTCGGAATATGTAATATGATAAGATAATATATTAATAATAATAAGTTACAGACTGTTGTTGTTAAATTCTTGTTCGCAAACTATAAAATTCGGTTTTCTTAATTCCTTGTAAGTTTTGAATCGAAATTCAACTGCACAACGAAGCGTTTGTGTCATTATCATAATCCTGCATGATTTGACGCAAAACAGGTAAAGCAAGTTAAAAAAGGAAAAAAAAACAGCTCCAGCAGCCCCTCAACTGATGTGCATGTATTACCGTTGAAGCCTCGGCGCTCGGCCGAGCCACGCGCGCTTCAGCCGAGTCCGACCGTAACCACTGCCGATCGGGGCGCCCTCATTAACCACGGGTAAACCGTTAACTTTCATCCACAACAAAGTCCGCCGCCCGCTGTGCAACTTTACCAAACGCCAGGCGTACCGAGTCACTCTATGAATTATTAATGAAACATTAATGAAAAATAACGAACTCGCAGGCACACACAATGCAAGCAGCGCCTAAAATACACAAACTCGACGAGGTCGTTGTAAACAGGATCGCCGCCGGCGAAGTTATCCAGAGGCCGGCTAACGCACTCAAGGAACTCATCGAGAACAGGTTAACCGGCTCGAATTTAACTCGATACGCTCTGCTCTTCACTCGCAATTATTCTGGCGACTATTTATTCGTGACTTCAATTGTTATTACGAAAATACGTTACAGAAGGTGCATGAAAAAAAAAAAATTAACAAGTGTTTTTTTTACAGTCTCGACGCCAAAGCAACGAATATACAGATAACCGTGAAGGAAGGTGGTCTCAAATTGCTGCAGGTCAGTTTTTTCGAGTATGATTTTTTTTCACTGGAGCAGATATTTTTATTTTTATCACTATACGCGTAGATTCCAATGACCCTGAAGATATCTGCGTGATACACAATTTCACAGGCTGGACCTGTACGTGTTCGCATGAAATTCAATTCAGTTACTATGATAAAGATATTAGAAGTGCTACACTTCCTTGTAAATTTTTTAAATTTTAATTGTAACAATTTTCCCTAATAATTAATAATCCTTCCGTAAACTGATTACTATAGAACAAGCAACAAAAATCTACAAAAGCATATGCTGACCACTGCTCAATGTGGCCACCCCCTTGTTCTCAACCGGAATAATTCATCACAAAAAAAACATCCGCACCGCAGAAACAATCGCCCTAAGAAAACTCACCAAGAGACCCGAACAACCCCCTTTGCAGTCCCTCAAATCTCCTACTATACACATCCTTCAGAATAATACTGATACAGGAGCATAATACCGACGGAATATTCGCTAATCGTTACAAATTCTCAGATCCAAGACAATGGCACGGGAATTCGAAAGGAAGATATGGATATCGTATGTGAGAGATTCACGACAAGCAAGCTCCAGAAGTTTGACGATCTTAAATCTATAGCCACGTTTGGATTCAGGGGCGAAGCTCTTGCTAGTATCAGTCATGTGGCTCTGTTGACTATAACAACGAAAACGGCTCTCGACAAATGTTGCTACAAGTAGGTACGCCTCTGCGGAGATATAGAATATTTAATTTAATTTATTTTAATTTATTTCACAGTTTTCTCCGTTATAATCAGAATATAATATATAATAAATTCTGAAAATTAGAGCTCCAGAGTAACGAGCTATAAAAGTTGAAAAAGGTAAAAACACTTAAGTCTACAATTTATAAAAATTTTAAACACTTAAGTTTACAATTTGTAAAAGGCAATAACACTCCACATGAGACTTGCTCGTGACTAGGCGCCTGCTTTCTTCTTCCAGAATTGAAAAAAAAACACAATATTTTACAGGTCCGCTGACGCTTCAGAATTTATTTATTTCTCCGCACAGTGTATTTAGACAGTAAATTGAAAGCACTCCCGAAAAAAACCCAACATTTTACAGATCAGGTGACCCTTGAGAATTTATTTATTTTTCAGAGCGTCGTACGTGGACAGTAAATTGAAAGCACCGCCGAAGCCGTGCGCGGGCAATCAAGGTACGACGATACTCATAGAAAATTTGTTCTACAATGTCGCGACGCGGAGAAAAGCTCTAGCTAGTGCGTCCGAGGAATTCGCAAGAATAGCGGACGTCGTTACTCGATACGCTATTCACAACGCGGGCGTCGGTTTTACGCTCAAGAAACACGGCGAGGTCATTCCGCAGGTGAAGTACTGTTTTTGCTTCCTCATAGAGAAAGCGGTTAATTTTAATACAGGAAGCGGTTAATTTTATGAGACGTGAAGATTTATTTATCTTACGAAAAAAGGTGTAAAGTAATTTGCACACGTCTTCCTCATTCATTACGATTGTGCGCACAGCTTTCTTTATAAGGAAGTCAAAATCGATCAATGAACTTTCTTACAGAGAAAGCTATGCGCGCAATTTTTTTTCTTATTTCTTGAAAAGAAAACATATACAACAAACTTGAACGACTAATCGATGAATTTTTCGGGGAAGCAGGTACGAACGCCCCACAACTCCACGAAGATGAACAACGTAAAGATACTTTACGGAAATCCTGTTGCCCGCGAGCTTCTCGAGGTCGAGCTCGTCGACGACGCGTACAAATTCAAGATTTACGGTCTGATAACGAATCCGAATTATTCGAGCAAACGAATGACTCTCCTGCTGTTCATCAATCACAGGCTCGTCGATTCGACGCGTGAGTTTATAAGACGCTTTTGTGATACGTGTGAACATTTCGTAATAACAACAGTTTCTTACGAATGTTTCAGCCATCCGAAAGATGCTGGAGGAATTGTATTCCATATACGTGCCGAAGAAAACTTATCCCTGGTGTTACATATCGTTGGAGATAAACCCGCACAACGTGGACGTAAACGTGCATCCGACGAAGCACGAGGTACGATTTCTTCACGAGGACGCGATAATCGACAGGATAAAGAACGCTCTCGACGAGAAATTGTCTGGTAACAATGCATCGAGAACGTTTTATCTCCAGGCGAGACTGCCTCAGGTCGACATAACGAAAGACAGTCTTCGAGAAGTTCTGCCCGAGTACGACAAAGATGTTGCGGAGCACGCGAAGAAATTACATCCGCGCGAGATGATCCGCACGAGTTCGACGGATCAAAAATTGGATACGTTTAACTTTACCGTTCAGAGCGTGAAGGAACGAGATATAGATACGTCAGACCGATCAAACAATACTGAAAAAAATGCATCAGTACAGAAAGCGGAAATACCGTGCGAGGATGTGGAATGGGAAGATGAAGAGGAAGGCTACGATAACAACGCTGTAAATGCTTGCAGCACAAAATGTTCGTCTACACGAGAGGCGATCGTAGACTTTCGTGAGACTGTAGACAAGTCTGTTGACGACGAGGTTAATCAGCCGCGGTCGAGTGAACGGGAAAGTATTTTATTACCGGTAAACACTCCGCCGAACCGGGATAATCCCGATGTTAAAAATTATGCGCACTGGAGCTCACTCATCGAAGAACCGAGTCCGGGCGATTCCGTCGATCTATTCGCTGAACATCTGGCAGATGCAGTGACGTCAACGCAAATGGTAAAATCCGAAGAGAGAAGCGTTCCTCGTAGTATCTTCGAGCCTCCGAGCGACGAAGACGAGTCATCGTCGGAAGCGCCGACGGAAAAAGCTTCGATATCCGAAGTCGCCGATCGTGCTCTCAAAGCTGTTCATCAATACTATGGAACACAAGACAACATCGAGTGTACGAAGAAGCACAACAAGAGCGACGATGTATCGTCACCGGAGGCCAAAGAAGATTCGATTGGTGAGAAAAGCGGTGTTTCCAAAGAGGCCGAGGCTCGTTCTTCGAGCGACGAACCGAAGCCGCCGGCGTCCGTGGATTTCAAATCCTATTCCGTAAACAATTTTCGACGGGAAGTTAAGTTGGGCAGTATCTTGAGACTGCGAAAAGGCATCGAGGACAATTATCACGAGGGCCTCAGAGAAATAGTATCGAACATGACGTTCGTGGGTAGCGTCGACGAGAAGTCCGCTCTCATCCAGAGCGGTCTTAATCTCTATATCTGCGATACGATGAAACTCGCGTGAGTACGCCCTTCGGCGAATCTATCACTGTCACGATTCACCATCGGTACGAATTGTGTAATTATTATTTTTTTTTTAGCGAGGAACTATTCTACGAAATAATGCTGTACGACTTTGCTAACTACGGAGTCTTCAAATTTTCTGTGAGTAAATCGAATTTGGAATTAAATAATTGCAGAGAGGTGTGGAAAGTACCAAAAAATACTTCAAGTAGAGAGTATCACAAGTACTTGAATTATTAAGATTTTTTTAAATAGATGAATAACCAAAAGGGACGCTTCTCATTCTTTTTTATGGAAATAAAAGAAAAAATTCTCATTAACATTATACAAATTGAAAAGTTTAGACAGACAATTATATATTAATAGAAACAGGATATCATGCTACTCATCGAGTATCCATAATGCGAGCGTGTACTCAAAAAGTACTTGCACGTGAAATCATAAAACAGTACTTAAAGTACTAAAGAGTACTTTTGTACTTTAAGTACGTATTTGAAGTGCCGAATAACTATCCGGCACTTAAAGTACTACCCACCTCTGTAATTGGAATCTCTGCCCCTCGGGCGATGCGTCAGGAGCCTCTGCCACTCAAGGAATTGGCACTTCTCGGTCTTGATACCGAGGAAGCGGGTTGGTCGGAAGAGGATGGTTCGAAGGAAGAGATTGCGGCGAGTGTGAAAGAGCTGCTTTTGGAAAAAGCCGACATGCTCAAAGAGTATTTCTCGATCGTTATAGACAAAAGAGGAAATCTCAAGTCACTGCCGGTGTTACTAGGTGAGTCTCGAATTGTCAGTGTCGAGAAACGAAGCTGCGATTTTTTTCGTATCGATCGAAGAAATTTTTTTTTTTTTTTTTGCAGACAAATACTTTCCGTACGAGGCCGAACTGCCCCTGTATGTACTGCGTCTCTCGACGGAGGTAGACTGGACCACGGAACAGCCGTGCTTCGACGGAATATGCCGGGAGACAGCAAAATTCTTCAGTCACATAAATACCAACGTGGACGACGGCCACGATTGGAAACACGTCGTCGAGCACGTTCTCTACCGGGCGATAAAGGACAGCCTCCTTCCGCCAAAACACTTTGCTCACGACTCGACGATATTGCAAATAGCCAGTCTGCCCGATCTTTACAAAGTCTTCGAGAGATGCTGAATCGTCGTCGCACCTTCCGTTTTCGCAACGCTCGGTGGTATTTATTATTATTATATTTTTCTATTTTTAATAAATAAGAATCTCCGCACGTGAGTTCGTTGTTCGATTGTTTTTAATGTCATCGTTTCGTCCTAACAATATGTACAGGAAAAAAAAGCTATTACCAGCGGAAAGACGAATGAATGACAACTATTACACTCGTGAAAAAGTCTATGTTGCGCCAAATACTTACGCAACATCCACGCGATTTAATATCCGTCGTAGGTACAAGTTTTTATTTTATTTTTCATTCAGCACATCGCAATATTCCTTCCGGATGCGATCTATTATGATTTTTTTTGTTTAATTTTAAGTAAATAAGAATTTTCTGCACGCAATTTATGATTAGATCGTTTTTAATGTCATCGTTTCATCCTAACAATATATACATGAAAAAAAAAGGAAACAAACAAAAAAAAAACAAAAGCTATTACCAGCGGAAAAGAGGAATGGATGACAAGTATTAACACCCGCGAAAAAGTCTACGTTGCGGCAAATAGTTACGAACGTCAGCACAATTTAAAATCCATTGTAGGTACAAGCGTTTTGTATGTTTTTTTTTTTTTTTTTTTATTCAGCACATCGCAATATTCCATCCGGATGCGATCGACGGCCGTTCGTAAATCTCCGGGAGCTACGCTTATTTCCCTTCGTACCAATTCACGTTACGCTTTGGTCACACCGACAAGAGCGGGTCGAACTACACGCTCGTGTAATTTGTAGCCTACTTTGGATACCACCACGACGGTGCCCGGCTTCTTGCCCTGCACCTCCTGAGAAAAATGTGTGTCGGTAGAGTCGCACGGCCGGTAAGTAAAGACACAAAAAAAATTTGCCAAATCTTACTTGTTGAAATAGGGCCTCGTGTTGATTCGGATCGAATTTCTCATCCAGAGGGTTGAACGATGTTAAGCCATTTTTCTTGAACACCTGAGTACAAATAATTTTTTTTTTTTTTTCTTATAACAAGCCGAGAAACGCTACAAGCAAACTTGATTCTAGAATCATCTTACAGAGGACACTCGATAAGTACATTACAAACATACATTATATACATACATTAAATACATACATTACATACATACATACAATACATTCATTACATACATACATTTGCTCCGGATTACCTTTTGTAATTGTGCTTCGGTCATCCTCAACCCTTCGTACAAGCTCTTTAGGTGTGGATTTCTCTCTGTGAGTTCATCCTTTGGTACGCTCTCCGTGGCTTTGCCTAGAATATCTGCTACGTCCAGTAGATCCTTACAAAATCCCTGAATACCGAACAGTTTAGCGTCGTCTATCTGCTTGGACAATCTGACCCTAAGATTTTCGCTGTCAGCCAATGCCCTCTTGTACTTGTCGTTGAGTTCGGCATTACGCTCCTTTACATCAACGAGCTCCGTGTTGAGAAGATCAATCTCGGACTTGAGCTTTTTTTCGTTCTCCGTAAGCTCGATCGTCTCGCCGCCGTCCGTCTTCCTCTCTTCCGTCGCCGTTCCGTACTTGTGCCTCTGTTGAACGGACGCTACGTATGGCTGCGACGATCTTCAACGACAAGAATCGAGCAAGAAGTATCGTGACCGCAGTCCAGAATCAAACGAACGTCGCACCCGATTTTTCGACAGGTAAATAAAATTATAAAGCAACATTTTCCGAGCAAAATTTTAGCCTGCGTCCGTTACTGAACGGAGGAATTTTGTGAAGGCCAAAGTGTACCGACAAACACGTTGCAGCGGCAGAGATCGGATATTACCTAACAGCTAACCTATGAGATAGCGTCGACTCGTACTCGTTGTACCCGCGTCTTCTGTATTAACTGACTAATTCGATTTTCAACATTGGGCCACTCACCTTGCGACAGTGCTTTTTGTGATGTGATGGATCGTGTCGATCGTTAGCCTCGTAAATCTCGCTGCAACCGGCAAAGCGATCGATGCCATGACTGGCGGGGTTAAATTTATCTTTAACAAAAAAATTTTCCGACGAATGATGAAATATCACCGAACGCGGTCTATCGTACCCGCGACTGAAGCCTGAAACCTCGTGCTCTACGAAGAGGTTCTCAAACGGCCAATCGCTTGATTCGACTATCTGAAATGGTGGGGTACCATTTTTGCGCTAGCTAAAACTCATTTCTGCGAGAAAGTAACTAGGTCGAAGAAAGAGCATGTGTAAGAACGGTATGAACCTTATATATATATATATATAAACGGCAGTTATATCAGTTGGGCACAGAAAAAGTCGACACGAAGCCTGTACACCATGAATGTTGGCACGCAACATATGACCACGAATACGCTGTACACCAACTCAAATCAATACCGAGAGAGTGTACACACTAGTAATTTTTGTCAATTGCCATCGACGAGAAATGACGGTCATTACACATCTCTGATTTGGACCGATTTTAGCTTTTATCGAAGTTTAAGCTGCAAACGACTTGTGTCGATGTGTGTGCTCCCGATTTTGTGACGATTTCTTTCTCTCTGGTTACCTTTGATTTTCTGTTCATTTACACATCGTACACACAATCCTATACACAAATATACATTCGCACGGCTCTTGCTCTCCATCGTTTTTATTGGAATGAATTGGTACAATTTTTTTTTTTTATGAAACACCGTTCGTCACACATCTTGTGTTGTGTTTTTTTTTTTGTTTGCTTCTTTTGATTACGATTATTTACAAAATTCAAAGCATATTTATCGTGTAATATCTGCGTAAAACAATACATAAGTCAACTACAATCCGGGTAATCTCTCGACAAATTAATGAACACTTATTTTTCCGCGGATATTTCACGCAGTTTAACTCTAATCGTCGTTCGTAACAGTAATCACACACGTGGATGCGGTGAATGGGTGCGTTTGTATCCGAGAAGGAAAGTTACCTTCGCTTTATATCGATCGGCTCCGCGATTTGATGTTTCGATTGAGGTTCGCGAAAGCCGAATCTGAACGAACAGTATTTCTGTATTATGCATCGCCAAAATAAATATTTCATTGAACTCCGATTCGTCGGGGCTAAGATCGTATCATCGTGAAAGAAAAATCTTCGCAAATATGCGCGAAGCAGCTGTTTATCCATTCTCCGAGATACCCTGTAAGAACCGAGAACACCGAACAAAAGTTAGCCCTCGAACTAGACTATATTCTAACGTTTCGATTGTTATTACAAACGCGTTCCCATTGCGTCGTTAAATAAATAACATTCGCGTCTCCGGTCGTTCGAGAAACTCGAGCCGCAACGAGATTTCGAATAAAGCGGTGTTGTCACTCGTACTTCGTGATACAAGAAATGAAGGGAAAAAAGAAAACGAAAAACGTAGAAGCGAATATGTTAAAAATACACGCGTAACGCCAATCCGTCTACGAACGAATTGACACGGGACACTATCAATTTCTTCCCGTCTTTGACACGTTGCTTTCGATATAGTGGATACAAAAATTAATCTATTCTGCCTAGCGGGGTACACTCCGAATGTGTAAAATATATCAACGAATTTCGTTTACTGGTAAATTGTACATCCTTTTGTGATCTTTTTTTTATTATTTTTTTTTATTACGCGTGACCGTCGAACATTTTACTCAAACTTCGAGCCGGCGGATCAATTTTTTTTCGCACACTGGTGGTATTCCATTAAATTCACTGTCGCGCGGTTAAGTAAAAAAAAAAAAAAAAAAAAAAAACAACCGTCTACCGTTACCGGGACAAACCCTCTCGACCGATCGCCTGACACGTACCGCGGGCGACGTGGATCCGCGGGACTCGATAAGAACGAAGATTTCGGCTGATTATCAAACGTTGCTAGATATCGTCGTGGTTAGAATCCTTCCTGATACTGTTTCGAGTCCAGTCGCGTTTGGATCACCTCGAGCTGCCTCTTTGCTTCGCACTGCGGGAAATTTCGCAGGTCGTAGTACTGCGGTGCAATTTTTAATAACCAGTCGGCTATGGGAGAAGACAAAAAAATGAGTATATGGTTAAAAAATAAATAAATGCTCCGATTACGAAGCGACCAAGGTCGATCGAGCTACGTACGTTTGATGTCGGTTACTGTCCTGATGTAATTCTTCGTCGTCAAGACGAATTCATTGTAGATAACCCACTCGGGTTTGTGGTCCAGACAACTGCTCGGATGAAGCTGAACGACTTGATTGTCCTTGATTGTCAGGTAATGACCGGTCCTCTCCAAATGCGCAACCTGATTTCATGCGAGATTTTTATAACGAGTTAAGAAAAATACCCCACTTTGAATCGTCAGGTGAGATAACCGTTTCTCCTTATCACATGTTGTCCAGTAAAAACTCCGTACGAAATTCAAGAACATTCGAGGACAATATCCAGGACGTTGCCAGGTTGTGTTGGGACATTTATTAAAAATGATAATATGCATATTGCGCGCGACATCCGAAATAACATTTAGTTCGGTAACCATTTTCGTTGAAATCGGTTCAGAAAAGAAAAAACCCACTCACTATGCACGAATGTATATATTTATGTTACCGCAAAATGATTGTCGCTAGTGATATCGATTTTGAAACAAGCTCAAATGTGCGGGGAAATAAAAAAAATTAAAGGACATTAGGTGAAATTCGAGGACGGTTTCAGGACTTCAAGGACCGCCACACACCACGTATCAATTCGCTCACCTGCATGAAGAATCCATTGACGAGAGCTTTCCTAATGTTAATGTAGTAATCCTTCGAGGTGAAATCGGTCGAGGTACGTTTCAAGGAAAACCTGTCCATTATTCTACACAATTGTTCTCTCACGTTGTCGCCGCTTTTGAGAGACCGATAGTTGACGAAGTGATCGTAACACCACGTCGGGTCTTCCAAATCTAAAGAAAAAAAAAGTAAGAAAACGAAAAAGTTAAGATACAAGCACGATAGAAAGATTCCGCTTGAATTGGTAATAAAAAAGTGTGTTCCAGCTTACTTTGTTTAAAAGCATGGTACACGTTCAGTAGCGTCAAGTGGTCGCCGTCGATGTGTGCAAACTTCATTTTCGCGTCGTCCGCAGCTTTCTTCGCCTCGTTCGGTCTCACAAAACACTGTGGGACTAATACCATGTCAATCGTCAATATAAATACCACGTTACCTCACCCCCTTCCTGATCACACACACACACACACACACACACACGCACACACACACACGATCGTTGAATATTTCATAAGATCGGTTGAACATTTTTTTTCCTTGAGCCAATGATACGCGCCTTGTATTAATCCTAATTGAGCCCCCGGGGTACAATACCTGAGAGCATAGCGGTTATGCTGAGTATCTCATTGCTACAATTGTGATTGCACGAGGCTATGAGCATTTTTGCGAGTTGCGGATCGAGAGGAAATTCTGCCATCACCGCTCCAAGGTCCGTCAAGTTTCCGTCGTCGTCGAGAGCGGCCAGGTAATTCAACAGTTCCAGGGCTCTCATGAGGGTCTCCGGTGCCGGTGGATCCATGAAGTCAAAGTGCACCTGCAAAGAGGACCGTTTAGTTTTCAAGCTCGACGATCAATTGACCCGACGTACTGTCGTAGCCTTGGCGATTCTCACCAGATCGTCAATGCCAAGTTTCTTGAGTTGAAGCACGACGCTTCCGAGATTCGATCGTAAGATTTCCGGATACGTGTTGTCCTGCATCTCATTTTTGTAAGCTTTCTCGGTGTAGAGCCTGAAGCACTTGCCGGGCCTCGTACGTCCGGCTCGGCCGGCCCTCTGTTGGGCGGATGCTTTGCTGATCGGCGAGACCAGAAGCGACTCCACTCGGATTCTAGGATTGTACACCTGAAAGAAAATAAATAAATTCAAATGTATACCGTTAAACAGAGCTACGCCGAGGTGCTCCATCGGTAACCGAAGAATCGCGTGCGCGGTTTTTACCTTCTGTTTGGCAAATCCAGGATCTATGACGAATACGACACCGTCGATCGTCAACGAAGTTTCGGCGATATTCGTCGACACTACGACCTTTCTGCCGATAGCGCCGTTCTGTTTGTTTGGCGGGGCCGCGTCAAATATTCTCTGTTGAAGATTCGGCGGCAGCGTCGAGTACAGCGGTATGCATTTCAGTTCGCCGACTTCGGGACCGAGATTATCCATCTCCCGTTTTATTCTCTTGCAGGCCTCCTCGATCTCCTCCTGACCGGTGAGAAACAGCAGGAGATCGCCGCTGACCTCCTCGCACATGTGGATCTGCACGACCGTTCTTATCGCGGCCTCGAGATAATCGCGCTCCGGCTCGGGTGTGTAAAATATCTCCACGGGATGCGTTCTGCCCGGCACGTTCATCAACGGTGCGTTGTCGAAGTATTGCTGAAACTTTCCAGCGTCCAGCGTCGCGCTCATTATAACGAGCTTCAGATCGGATCTCTGTTTTATGACCTCCTTTAGCACGCCCATCAGCAGATCCGTCGCCAGGGTTCTCTCGTGAGCCTCGTCCAGCAGTATGACCTGATAGCCCTCGAGCATCGGATCCGACATGCCCTCGCGCAACAGCATACCGTCCGTCATGTACTTCAGCACCGTAGACGGCGAACTGCAGTCCTCGAAACGAATACTGTATCCGACCTGCATTCCTAGCTGTACGTCCATCTCCTCGGACACTCTCTGTGCCACGCTCATCGCGGCCACTCGCCTCGGCTGCGTGCACGCGACTCCCTTTCTTCCCGCCGATGTCGAGTACTCGACGCACCACTGCGGTATCTGGGTCGTTTTTCCGGAGCCCGTTTCGCCGACGAGCACGATGCACTGGTGCTGAGCCAGGAGCCTCATGAAATCCGTTCTGTACTCGAAGACCGGCAGGGTGATTCTCTTCTTGAGAAAGTCATGGTATCTGGGAGTGTACGGCAGTCCGGTGTAGGGATTCAGCTGGGAATTCTTCGCCATTGCGGCCGGCAATGCATTCTCCTGGCCAACGCTGCGACAAAAATAAAAGGGCAAAAGTATTGGCAATAAATTTCAAACTAGGGCAACGGAATCAGACAATTTTTTAGTAAACAAGAAGCAAGCCTGCAAAATAATACGAGCAACGAGGAAAACTGTTTTACAAAGATTATCACAAATCGGTGACCATACAATATTTTTCTATAAAACAGAAAAACAAATGAGAATTTTTTTAAAAAACAATTAAATAAATTCTGCAACTTATTTATTATATTTTTCATTTTTCTCCTTCTTTCTTCTATCTTTTAACTTTAAAAATGATTTAATGTCGCAGAAAGCTTGGTCTCATCGAACGAGATAAATAAATATATGGAACGTTATATGTTTTTTAATATTCGGGCCGAGAGCCAAAACAATCTGATACAACGAACCATGGGTTTATAAGTGGAAAAAAAAAATGAGATAACTATGATTCTGAATCTGAGAACCACTGCTGCTCGTATTGGAGCCAAAAGGCGAGCGGGTGGGAAACACGATGGTGGAATGGGACAATAATCAAAGCCCACGTTTTCAAGTCGTTTTGTACGACGGATATTTACCAGTACTGCAAATTCGTGACAAGGTTTGCGAGGTTATTTTTTCAGCACTCGGAAAATAGGATTGTCAGTAGATACTCAGCAAGGCGAGGGGCTGAAGCGTATTAGTTACACACATGGCCAAGAGAAAATATTCGTCGCGTGTGCCGTAAAGCGAAAAGTACGATAGAGAAAAAAAAAGAACGGTCGGTAGAGATATTTTTCGAGTGTGACGCTGTACTCACGTTCTCCGCTTGACGTAAGGGTCGACGACCTCGATCCTTCGCTTCGACATTGCTCCTGTGATCCACCACAGGATATATCAATCAAATGCCGAGAATTTGTTTACGATTGTTCGGTCCCCCCGAGTAAGCGTCACCAAAATGGCAAGCGAGCTAGGCGAGCGAGGCCAAAGCTCAAGGCCTTAGCGATCGAAGCGAAACCTCACACCGTGGCCGCTCGGAACACACGGTGTAGAGGGAGCATCGCTCTCCGCGACGTTATATAGGGCGAGTTTCAATATCAGCTGCAAAAGAGCTCACAGCCGATTGTGGCTTCTGCAGATCGTTCGAAGGCGCTTTCCGGTTTGGAAATCTCTTTTTTCTATGGGTTTACCGTTTATTACCGCTGTTTACTCAATCTCTTTGTACGGTTTTTAAAATTAAAGTTTACTTTTTACATTGCCATTATACAACCACGTTATGCATTCTCATTGTCGCGATAATCCTGAGAATCACATGATTGACGTTTGAAAATTATGACAATCATTTATCGATGATCAATAATCAATAAAACTTCATGATAATAACAATAATCGTTAATACTTTAAGGTGTATTGCCTTGCTCATCCGGTGGGCCCAGCAGGTCATGCGCACAGCGAATATGTTATTCCGGTGAACGACTTGGCGGCAAGTGGTGCACTGTGGGTAGTACGCGCGGTTACCCCATCGGCGCCGGCAGCGCCTCAGCCGATCATGAATCTTATCGAAAAAGGCACTGAGGCAAGGTTCTGTCACACGTCGGTACACATGCGTATTCTGCTTTCGAACCGACTGTTATTTCACCGGGAGCCTGCATTTTTCGCCGCTCTCGCATGTGCCATCCACAGTGCAGATCGAATATGGCCGCTGTGTAACACTACTTGCCGGGTTGAAGGATGCGAATTCAATAGACTTTTTCGCTTGACCGTAAGTTATAACGTGTAGAAAATTAAAACGAAATTGCAGACAGTTAAGGAACCTTATCACTGTATTTTGCAGCTGATCGCCGCAGGATATACATACATACAATAAGCATTCCAGACACCGGACAGACGGCAGTAGGTAAGACAATCTCTTTATCGCAATCGGCAGTCTCGAAGGGTGTATCATTTATTGATACTGTGTAATATCATATTAACCCTTTACGGGCTATTCGGATCTTTCAAGGTAGTCACTTCACGATGCCCGGAAAGGGTTAAACACGATATACACAACGAATACATAAAAATGAATAGCCGGGAATAACAAGCAACGTACTTTACCTTCTGGCGTTCTTAAGGTGATATGAAATACCGCCGTCGGTAACAAAAGCCGTACTGCATGGCGTTTTAAGAGCGCGCTCCAACGAAAAAGCAAATTGTCTCCCTGAGGAATCGGCAGACGCGGGGAGACAATTTTCTTTTTTCTCGGCCGTCTGTGTCGATCGGTATCAAAAACTGTGATCAACTTTTCTCACGGTTTCTTTTGACCGTACATGCCGGAGTCCGTGAGAAAAGTTTATCACAGTTTTTGTTATATAAAAACTTACCGCACATTGAAGTTCATACGAATTTTTTTACAGTATTTCTTCACAAATGCCACTCGAATTTTACACTATTTTCGGGCCATTTCCGCCGCCTACTCCCATTAATCGATCGTGATTTGAATACGGTTAATGAAATTTAAGCAAATCGGCGTTCAAAGCGTTAAGAGGAAAACGAAACGGTTGTGTGGTTCGGAATGTCGGGAATCGTTCAGTACGTGGTCGTACGCGGAGACCTGTTGAAGTCGCTGCAATGGCCCGTTGGTGCGGTCATAGCTCAAGCCTGCCACGCTTGTACAGCAGTTACTCATCTTTTCTACAATGACGAACATACTCAGGCTTACCTCGCCGATTTAGATAATATGCACAAAGTCGTTCTCGAAGTGAGTATAAGTCAAAAGAAAGTAACTACTGTACTACCGTATATACAGATTGCTGATCACTCTGTATTTTCAAGGCCCTGAACGAAACGAGCCTGAACGAACTGCACGAGAAACTCAAACAGGATAATATCGATCACAAACTTTGGACGGAGCAACCCGAGGATATACCGACTTGCTTGGTCGCCAAGCCCTATCCGAAGGAACAAGTGCAGAGATATTTCAAAAAGTACAAGCTATTCAAACATTGATAACGTCTCCGTTTAATAATTTAAAAAACAGCATACATTACGAGTCATTATAGTGTTTTTTTTTTGTATTTCCTGGGATTTCGTACGGTATGAAAAAAAACACATCATAAATTGAAATGATGAATAGTTAAATTATCGATTCGCTCGTTTATTTCGTAGCACACTTAAAATAATAGTGTATGAAATGCGATATGCAGTATAATAGCACGGGAGATTTACACGGTTCGCTATCTCATATTTTTCTTTTTAGCGCTTGCATTAATATTAACATGTGTACAGCGTCACTTAATTACCGTACGACGAAATTCGATGATTCCTGTCGTCGTAAGTATTATACTATTACATGGATTGTATAAAAAAATAACCTGACTGAGAACGCGGATTACCAAAATGGATTTTCACATATCCAATGCGGTTCGACCGTGTGTGAAATTATAACGAGTATAATACAGTAGCGTTGTGCGATAAATTCGATACCGACTCTGATGAAAAAAAAAATACATATATATATATATTTATATATATATAGAAGCAGAGTCGTGCAATACCCTATAACAGTTATTACAACAGTAAGATTGATTATTAGATTACGTATCTTGATAAATTAATGTTGGCTAGAATTGGCATTACAGTGTTTTCTTTTTCTTCTCCCTTTGTCTTCGAGGTTTTGGCGTGACCTTTGGGGTAAGGTCGTTTTGACACTTTCGTTTTGACGATCGTAATACAAAACGATTGTAAATTTTACACGTACACTATAAATCCGGTATACATATAATATAAATACATAACGTCCGTAATTATTGTCTTATGTACACACACGCACTCACGCACGTACACACTGGGGCGCTTGACACTGTAAGTACATTTATTTACAACACTTACTGGCAAGACGTGATATTATAATCGGTTTCGTTCGATTTCGTCGGATTACAAGACGCTCGGTGAACGCGCTATTCGGTCGGTGTTCCCTTCTTTCTTCCTCTCTTCCTGTCGATGATGAATTAAAATTTTAGTCCTGCCCCTCCTCGTCCAACCATTCGCGCAACACATTTTTCTTCGACTGGAAAATATCGGAAATACATACGTTAAAATAATCCGTAGGATTTACCGGACAAATATGTTGGCGTTAGTGTGAAATACGACTAAATGATGAATACAGAAATAATGGTTCATGCTTTTTAATGTCACATGCACACTTTTGCGCCCAAAACCCTCCCGGACTGCTGTATAGTATTGTGTGCAACATCGTGTTAGCGACCGAAGCCCCGGTGGGGTCTTGAAAATTACCGAACGGGTGAGAGTTAGTTTGGTAGTGGGTTGTAGGTCGAGTGTCGATCATAATTGTTGCGGCGGTGGCGGTTGATACTCGCTGAGGGTGTGATCGAGATTGTCGGAGGGGCAGTGTATGACGAATATTATTTCTCAGCTAGATTTCCGCTCGGATCCGTGTAGTCGTCGTAATCGTCATCCGGCTCCTCGTAGTCCGTTTCCGCAGGCTCGGGACCTTCTACCGCCGGCGACGAGGTACTCGGTATTTCCTGTTAAATACGGTACACGCAACATTCGAGGGAAGCAAAAAAAAAAACCACTACCTCCCGTTAGTCTACTATTACTACTATTATTATTGTTACTAGCTGGTTATTGTGGCTAAGGCGCTTCGCTCCCTCACTATGGACCACGAAATTTAGAAACCGGAAATTTAGATTTGCGGAGATTCATCAGAAATACGTGACTTCCGGTTCGAAAACCCCATTTTTCCACCGGAAGTGACGCCGTACCGCGAATATATTACTTCCAGTAAAAAAGTGAGATTTTCAAACCGGAAGTCACGTATTTCCGGTAAGACGTCACTTCCGGTCAAAAACGTAATTTTCAAACCAGAAGTCACGTATTTTCGGTATGACGTCACTTACGGTCGAAGTTAGATTTTCAAACCGGAAGTCACGTATATCCGGTAAGACGTGACTTCCGGTCAGAAAATGAGATCTTCAAACCGAAAGTGACGAATTTCTGGTCGAAAAATGCACACTTCTCTTGTGTACTGAATTGGTACAAACAAGCAAACAAATTTCCAGAACGTTATTAAGATTATTTGTATATATATATGTATATGTATATGTATATGTATATATATATATATATATATATATATATATATATCGCACCCTTAGAACAACGGAGTAACAACTTATACGGTAATCCCATAAGAGATGTCACACTGTTTTTCTAGACCCGCGATATATATTTAATTGGGAAGGAAAAATCATATTTGTTAATTCGTTAAAAACTACATCCCCCACTATTGCCGTTTAATACGCGACCGGAAGCGGCTACATATTTTTGATAAACATTAATCGGTATATCGAAGCGGTTGCCATACCTGAGGTGCTCTCCAGCCGCAGCCTCCGAGCGGGAGTCCGTCAGCACCGAGAGGACACGGTGCGTCCAGTCCGGGAACTCCCTGATCGCCCTTGTTTCCTTTATCACCTCTTCGTCCTCGTTTACCCTGTGGCCCCTGAAAGGAATAAGAATGTTCTTTGGCCGGGGGAACAGTGGTACAAATAACACGTACGTGAAAATACGTGATCTGCCGCGGCGTGCAATTTTCGAGGCCAGGCAATGATTTTAATAATCCTTATGCATTATTAGAGTTATAAATTGCTATGATATATCGATGCATGTGTGTTAACGACATAATCGCAATTACTATACTTGAATTAGCGACACGTGTGACAGAGTGATGAGGAAGGACACGCCGGCAATGTGTAGAGTGCTTTCGTCTCGTCGCGAGGCTTTTGATCGGCATTTTTTCTTTTTATATATAAAACTATCGATCAACCGGAAATCAATTGATCCGAACTTTTTAACAAAAAAATACGTACCCACGATTTCGGTTTTTCGTCTTGTACTTAAGCGGTGAAGTAAACCTATTTTATTTTCGTTTTACTTTCACGTCCTCCGACGCAGAGTACAGCTACGATATTATATTGTCTGGAGTATTGTGACCTTCTACTTTATCGCGATATCTCTAATGTATTTAACGATCATCGTAATAACAATAATAAAAACAATAATAATATATAAACAATAGGTGAGTCCCTTTTAGAAAGGAAGCACTCTCACAGCAATACTCACAGGATCTCCGGTCGAGCCCTTCTCGCCGGGCGGCCCCTGTAATTTCGGCACATTGCAACAAATTACATTATCGTTTTTTTTTTTTTTTTTTTTTTTTTTTTTCAAGGAGCTATTGCGATTATGTAACGCTTATGTACCTCTTTCGCTGGGATTCCATCGGTACCCTGGAGATAAATACAAATAAAAAAAAATACTTTTGTCAATATCATTGAAGAATATTACGCAACGCATCGTTCGAGACACTGTGCGGGTTGGAGGGGTTGAATCGAATAGGAATAGCGAATGAAACTCACGGGCAATCCGGGGTCTCCCGTGTCTCCCTTCATTCCCGGCTCTCCCTGTGCGCCCTGAAATTACATATCGAGATCGATGAGCTTTTACTATAATTCTTAATTTTCACGTATTATTCACGGAACGTTCGTACGAACGATGTTGCTCACCTTCATGCCGTCTAATCCCGAAGTTCCCTGAAAGGGAGAGGAAACTCTACGTAAACTCGGTTTAAGAACGCATTAAGGATATTTTAATTAGGGGGTGTGGTAGCGATCGACCCAACGACCGACGAGCGCACTGTGCACAGCCTCGATGCGTTCACTTATCTTTTACACTTTGTGTATACATGAATTCTAGTATTTCTGGTATATATAAGTATACGCATATTGTATATATGTATATACGCATATATATTTAAAAAAAAAAAAAACTAGTTGGGGCGGGACCGGAAGTCGGGACGATGAAGGACCATGCGGCCAGGCTTCGTACGCATTCTCGAACATTGCATATTATATAAATAATATATACGCTCGCAGATAGCTTCGATCAAAGATAGCGGATCGTTATAGACAACCGAGTGATGCGCGGCTTTCGACCACGTCAATGAGACCGATTCGACAGTTCTGCTTTGTGGTCCTCTCAATAATTTTTTTTTTTTTTTAATAGCTATTGTAAGCAGTCCAATATACGTTCCTCGCCGCAGCGAGTGAACGCGGTTCGGATTCATCGTAAGACATGAAATAAAAAGCGCGAGCAAGCGTGAAAGAGATAGACGGTAGAGCTTTGATTGAGACAAGATCGTGTCGACAGAGTGATAATGATACGCAAAAATTGCAGTGGCTATTCGAACTACTTTGATAGGCCGAGAAGCTTCGATGGACACGTAGAGATGCTTCGGCAGGAGATTCGTGGAAGAAGGTTTGTAAATCACCTTTTCTTTTTGTTTGTTTGTTGTATGTATATAAGCATAAAGGGCAACAGGCACACATGCACATTCTGTTTATTAATCAGGACATTATGAAACAGTTTCGTTAGTAATTTCGTACGTCATGGATATCATCATCGCCTCTCCTCGTCACACGATATACGTCGTCGTCTCGATTAACAAATATATTAATTATTATCGCTTAGAGTAATACCGAGTACCAGACCGACGCTTCCTCGACAGATACGCCGAACGACGGGTCGCTTAACAATAAATTATTCTTATCTTTTAATTTAAGCCTACGCATAGATAAACTGTAGATTCGATTATACATTACATTAAGTTCTGTATGTTACAAATTTCTTTAGCGCAGGTGTTTTTTTTTGTGTTTTTGTGTGTGTGTGTGTATATATATACGAAGACATCCCCGCCGAGGCAACATTCGGATACATCGATAACGCGTTCGATAACGTCACGTACTAATATTACATCTGACCCCGCGCCCCTCTTTATCGTCTTACACTCTATACTACCGTATCATGTGTATACATACGTGGTTGTTTATATATATATATATATATATATATATATATATCTCTCTCTATAATAAATATATATATATAAATATATATAAAAGTAACTAACATAATTGCAATTACAGTCGCCAAAGCTAATACTAATTGCCATCGCGAGACGCCAGCGCACCTGGGGAATCTTCTCCTTTTCCCTCTTAATAATTACAATTAGCCGGCCGCACCGGAGACCGGATATATCTCAATTGGCACAGGAGCCTTCGTCCTCAATCGATCCGCGCACTGAGCTTTCCCACGAAGGAATGTTTCTATTATACTTTTTTTTGTTGCTTTCTCATTGCCTCGACGCACCTACGCTCTTCATTTTTTTTTTTTTAACTTTTATATGTATATAATGCATTTCTCGGATGTTTTGCCGCTCGGACGAGGAGAACGTGTTTCGGCTACGTTCGTTTTCGGGTCTAAATGTAATAACGATAAGAAGCGATGGTTGTAGGCCATATCTCGGAGGCTCAAAGAGTATACTTTGGCCGGGATTAGTCCTTCCCGTTGGCAAAGAGCCACGATCGGGGAGGAGGGGGAAGGGGACGGTAACGTGGGTACAAGACACGCCGAGAAAGTTGTCTCGTTAAATTAACGTTTTCGCGTGCTTTCAAGCTGCCCGTTTATACCAGGTAGATACGACAGACTCGAGTCGCGATCGGGCAACGCTTTTTCTCGTAAACCAAGAGAGAGGTAACCCAGTCGTTGAGGAAAAGTTTCGTACTCGATCGTCTATTACCCACCACTTTTTTATCCTCTCTCGCGGGGCACACTGAGCTCTCCAGTAGCATAATCGCAGCGGCAAGTAGCCCAGACGCTTATCTACGGTACAGCGCTCGCATATTATTATGTACAAATCGGAGGCGCCGGACTATCAACTTCGCTTCGATACTCCACGATCGACCATCGCGACTCACCAAGTTTTTTTTTTTTTTTTTTACTTCTTTCTCGCTAGTCATTAACGTAGGAGAATATATAGTATGTATATATGTTTTTTTTTCTTCGTATTTTCGTAACTCGGAAGAGCTCGGAGTTCATCGGGAGAGACGCGACAAAAAATATATATTTCCATGTTATTGTGTCTGTATGGTTGTGTACGTGCTGTTGTGTTTCTTTTTTTTTCCTTTTTTTTTGCCATTAGCTTTCTGACGTGTCTAAGATATTTTCCGAGGCGCGCGCACACTGTAACGGGCGTGTAGTTGTGACTTGTCGCGTGTGGCTGTGTCTTTGATTGATCCGTATTGTTTTTTGTATTTTTTTTTGTATGCCTTTTTGTCCGGATATCATCATCGAGAGTCCCGGATGGTTTGCGCACTCGATTTGGTTATTGTCGGGCTATCTCTTTGCTGTACCTATCCCCCCGTGTTAGTTGTTAGTCGGATCACCACGTGCCAACCTGTTTTCAAGTCGATATTTATTATTATTATTATTATTATTATTATTATTATTATTATTATTATTATTATTATTATTAATGTGATATCTAGGATGATGGTGAAGATAATGTTCATTATGAGGACGAGATGATTTTCTTTTATGTCTATTATAGTCGAGCCTTTACGTTTTCGTCGACGAGTCGAGCGTTAATTAGAACCGCGTACCAGCGGACTAACGACTCTACCAACGATACAGTCAACTGATCAAGCCTGGACTCTGACGACGATGATTTCTCTTATACACTTTTTTTTGTCTTCTTCTTATTTCTTTGAAAACAGCTTCGCCACCAGAGTCCAGTCAGCATCGGCTCGATCATAATTTTTTTTTGCTTGTTTTATTTTGTTTCTTTTTTTGTGAATAAACGGGACACAGATAAAAGCGCGAGTGGCCAAGTAATAAACGTATAATAGCGACAACATCGTTAGCACGAGGTTCGACAATTGACTGATGAAGAAGGCATTTAGTGGATGGCGTTAGGAGCGTGATGCCCGGGTTCTTACCATCGCGCCAGGTTTACCGGCGTCCCCTTGTCTTCCGGACTCTCCCCTCAGTCCCATTGGGCCCTGCAAAGAAAAATATGTCGGTTATATGTGACTCGATATCGACACGTACGGCGACTCTCGGCGACAACGTCGGTCCAAGTTTCTCGCGATACGCACGACGAAGTGAAAGATAATTGACGGATTCCCCGACTTACCGGCAGTCCCATCGGGCCTGGATCTCCCTTGGCACCTTTCTCACCCTGAAACGATAAAGAAAAGAAAATTAAATTTCGACATTCGAACGATTTGACGTCGATCTGCGTGGAATTAATTAAGGATGCTTCACACGTACACTCCCGGCCAAAAGTGACATTCAGTGAGAATTTGAACACTTCCTATTGGTATAAAAATCAATGCCAAGGTCATTCAATCTGCATAATAATAATAATGTCAATAAGTTATTAACGAACTACTGAAGAAAAATTGTTCAAGAAATAATCAGTAAACCTTTCTTTTTCGCTTTTCAAATAAATTCCTTGGTTTTATGAAAACCGCGTGAATTTTTACAGAATTTTCTTACATTTTTGAAGTTTTCGTTCTTCAAATTTTTTTTAAACACATGACTACGGAATTGTTGGCGCAATCGCCTCGAAACTTTTTGTGCGCACTGTTTAATCGTGATACTGGAAGTAAACTTTTTGTTGAGAAAGTATGTGTGATGCATCCTTAACAGCAACGCTGGATTACTGACGGAATCGCCCTTGGCACCGTCGTGTCCCCTGTCTCCCTTGATTCCGGGTGGGCCTTGCAGACCTGGATTGCCGGCGGGTCCAGGAGGTCCAGGCGGTCCCATTATCTGCACAGCCAAGTTATCCACCTTGAAATTTGCACTCCAACCGAGAAAGATTCTCAACTTTGGCTATCACCGCTCATCGGATACTTACCACTTCTCCAGCGTTTACTTCAAACGTCCCGTCACCCTGAAAGAAAAAATGAATTAAAGTTAATAATCCGATCGCCCTTGGATTACAACGCTAATGATCAAACAGACAGACTAAAGCTCACCTGTCTTCGCCGTAATTTTTTGTACTTCTGCGTAGGGTGAATCCAGACGAGGGAGCATGAAAAAAAAAAAAAAAAAAAATTATCAGACTGAGTACAAGGAATCGTTGGACCAGGAATTGTTGGTGGTGGATTTACTCACCGATTCGCCCTTTTCTCCCTTCTCTCCCTTCATGCCCGGAGAACCCTGAACGTGGCGGACAACGAAAATGATTTCACTTATTAAAGGTCTATATCTCGCGTAAGAAATGTTAGATACAATGGCTGAAAGGATCCTATTGTTGTACGTACCGGAGGTCCGGGTAAACCGGGAGGTCCCATGAGCCCGGGCGGTCCAATGTCTCCGTATTCTCCTTTCTCTCCTTTCGGTCCTGAGAGACCCTGTGCAAAAGACGTTATCGATGAGAAAAACTCATTTTTTTTTAGAGTGATGGAAGTTAGCCGATTACTTTTATCAATAGATATGTTATATTGTACATACAGGTAGTCCCGGGGGGCCTTGAATACCGGCCTCCCCATTGAGGCCGTCGAGGCCCGGCGGTCCTTGAGGTCCGAGATCACCCTTTGGCCCTACAAAACGTCAACATCCCGTCGGGTCAATAACCAATCTAGAAGCCGACGACAATTTAAGCGTATCAGCCACCGAAGCATTTCTCTGTTCTGTTTCTCTTTTTCCATAGGTGCAACTTATCGGCACTTCGAGACCTGGATTGGAGACGAAAATTCAAAGGAACCAAAGAAACAGAAGAAGAACGAACGTAAATCAAAATAAGGTAACAAAAACAGCAACAAAAATCTTTAATTTTAACGATAGTAGTAATAATAACGAATGTACAATAGAGGTTCCGACGAGTAAAGAGTGGATGTAAATTTTTGACATCGCTTCATGGAATTCTCTCCATTGGGTTATTTTATTTGACTCTCGTCGGTTTGGTTTTTATCACTGAAAAATACGTTCACGTGGAGAAGAAGCTATCGCGATGGATAAACTACCTGGTGCACTCGTGTCGCCTTTCACGCCTTGGGAACCCTTCTCACCGGGTTCGCCCTTCGGACCCGGAAACCCGGGAAGGCCTCTCGCCACAGCGCCACCGGAAACTCCCTTGAAACCCTATAACGACACTGCAGGGTCAGATCCAACAAGGTCCTCCGTTTATGTCTTCATATTCGGTTGGTCCAAAGACGACTCTTTTTTACTCTTTATTAACAGAGCCGGATTGAGACAGGGGACCAGACAGAGTGAATTGGCGATGGAACAAGAAGAATGAGATCAAGAAGAAGAGGGAAGAGATTGGGATTGGGCAGTCGCGGGTAAGGTCGGGGCTCGAGAATAAAGGACACGGAGACACAGAGATCTTGTGATTAAAGGTCGCTACAATCAGAGGAGTGGATTACTGTAATACCGGATCTAATAAAGGATCAACGATAAAATACGGGTAAGTGGGAGCTTGACAAATGGGTTCTACGGGTTATAAGGCGCACGATTATGAGGGGCCATTATATTACTTAGAAAGGGATGATACTTACACGTGGCAAGTTGCTTGCCGGCGATAATTGCGAGCTTGCCGGGAGAGCCTCAAGCCGCGAGTAGCAGTGGTAGCAGTAACTTTTGATTAGTGATTAGTCGGATTTCTTTTTTGACTTTGTTTTTTAACCGGCACACAGAGGAGGCAGTGGGTGTGTTACTCTCTACATTAAACACACATTAGTTACAAGCTACTTACACCGATTGAAATTATTACAAATAAATTATACACACACGCACACGCGCACACGTACGATTATAATAATAATTAAACAGCAGAAAAAAAAACAAACAAACGCAGCACATTAAAATCTACCAAGCTATCGGCTAATTACTTTAAACTCAAAGTTATTATCTTCGCATAAATTCCGTATGATGGTGCGGTCGAGCCCGCCACGCAGTGAGGATAAACCATGTAGTTTCCCCCGTTGCGGTCGCAAGCTCTGGCAGTGGTCTTCCCCTTTTACCTCACCCTGTACCCTCGTTATTTATTCTATGCCTACATATAGATTTTTGTTATCGTTAATACTTACGGTTATCGTTAATTACACATTAGCAGCATTTATTTGCAGGCCTTGCCACTCTCGGCTGTTACGGTTCAATCGTGAATATTATTATCGTACAACGCGGTTTCGTCGTGGTCGATATTTCCCCGATTTTCGGTTGCCGGGTATCCGTTGAGAATATCGAACGGAAACGAACCGGCGTGCTATAACGTAACAAGACAAGAGGAATACGAAGAAACCGCGCGAGCGACTCTTTCTCTTGAGGGGTAGTTGTTTTCGCGACGCATGCCCCTTCGCGCTTCCACCGAAACATCCTCCAACTTGTACACGGAACGCCGAGCAAGACACATAATGGACGTTGAGAAAATAAAAATAACAAACGTGAGACACGGCTCGCCCGGAGACAAGATGAACGTGGAGAAGTCGAGACGAATCGCCAAGGCAACGTAATCCAAGCGTGTGCCTCGGCTAGCTGGCTGCGCGTTCGCGATACCACCGAAGCTCTCTCGGAATCTTTGTTTCTCGTCCTTTTCCTCCCGTACAATTTATCGTGTATCCGTCGACGTGCTCGTGGCAACGAGAAAAGCGAATCAGGTGAACGTGAATGTGCAAGTTAGGCGTGCAATTAATGCCGATTGCAAGACCGCAAAGCGCCGATTGAGATGGCGTTCGTTACGATTCCAACAGGCACGGCTCTTTCCGCTAGGCCCGTCAATCTCTTCGGTTCAGGATTGCTTCTCTGAAATTGCTCGCAAGTGATGCAACGCTCTCGCGTCATCGACGTCGAGACGCGGTCGAAGAACGAGAAGACGATGACGATGATTTCGAGAATCCGTTATCACACAGGCTTTGTATAACGGCGAAATTAATAAATTTTTTTTTGGTTTCTTTGGCATTCCTCGTGCTTTCACCGGCATGCGTGCAGACGAGTGATCATGCTTCTCGCGAGCCAGACAACAAAAACTTGGGAACGGACAAGGGGGTTCAACGGTCCGGGATGAGGGTCGTCGAGGGGATTGTACATTGGCCGCGAGTCGACCGCGATAATCGAGAGGACGGACGCAAGATTATCGTGGGTTGGTTGAACAGTTGAATCAGGATCGCCGAGGAAGACTTTGGCTGGAAATTCGTGGTCGATGGTCAATCGGAGGACCTCGCTGAAGCTTACCCTCTTCCCGTGTTTTCCCCGAGCACCCTTCTCACCGGGCGGTCCGGGCGGTCCCGTAGGACCCAGCTCTCCCTTCTCGCCCTGGGGCCCTAAAGTACGACGCATCGTCAATGATAATGATCCTCGAGCCTCGTTAACGCCTCGCGAGCAAATACAGTGTGTTCCTTCATCCATCCGTTTTTATCGCCGGCTACGTGTCGGCACGAATTTCAAATGCATTCGAGATCCATCACACACGTTCTTTTGCCCACTTTATTGTGTTTCTTAATTCACACGTTTCAGCCACTCGCTGCATTCCAAATACATTCCAGAGACTGTAACGTCACGCGGTTTGGAAATTGCGGTTTTCAAACCGGAAGTGACATAATTCCGGCGTGCCGCCACTTCCGGTTGAAAAACGAGATTTTCAAACCGGAAGTGACGTCGGAAGGAAATTTTTCAAATTTCTCTGCGTAGCGTCGCTTCCGGTTTGGAAATTGCGGTTTTCAAACCGCATGTGTGATACGTGTGATACGTTTCCAATGTTTTTAAAATGCATCTCGAATGTAGCCAACGGTAAAAACTAATGAATGAAGGAAAACACGCATCCGCAAACACTTTTTAAAAATCATATGAAACGATAGAAAAATAACGAATAAAATAATTGTAAAAGAAAAAGAAAAAAAAAACGGAAAAAAAATTGACATTTTTATAGTGTGATACGACGGAAGATGCCGATGTCCAGGTCTCTTAGTCTCGAGAGTAAATCACTGGAAAAGGTAGCAAAGCATTTTCAACGTGAAGAATACTAGGGGATTGTTCGATAATACGACATTGTATACATAGAGTAATAAAGAAGAAGCTCTTATTGTTCTCATCCGTCTCTCCCGCTACCTCTCTGTCGATGAATGGTTAATCACAATTATTATAACTATCCTTCGCGGGGGTAGCAGAGACGGGGAAGACAAAAGATTATCGGAAACAGAAAGAGCCCAGTCGAATTGATAGAAATGACGCGCGAGTGGCGACGGCGAAGTAAGGGCACCTCGCGGAGTTAAGAAAGTAGACGAGTATGAATTATCGAATCGACCCTCCTCCGTGCCTCGCGCCCCTCCCGAAAAGAGATAAAGGGAGTGAAAGAGAAAAAAAAAGACAGATATAGTCACCAAAGCGTGGCGCAATCTAAAAGTTACAATTGGACAAAGTTCCAATTGGCTAAGAATACGTGAGCGGAGAGAGGATGAGAGACCGCGATGTTGAACAGTGACAGAACTGCACGTACGTATTTGCAAAAAGGAGCGTTTCAACTCTCCCGACAAGAAGAACCGAGCTCTTATTTCTTCCGTTAATCGATAGAATTTCAGCCCGAACTTTCGTGCGCATTAAGAATCCCGTTGTGAGCAAAGCTCGCGTTCTGCGGTATCGCTTTTTATTTTCATCCGAATAATAACTTGGCTTACCAGGCGGTCCTGGTGGACCCGGCGGGCCTTCGAAAGTGCCTGGAGGAATCTGTTCACCGTTCAACGATGTCGTCAAGCCACGATCGCCCTTATCGCCCTTGTCGCCCTGTTGATGAAACAAGACTTCGCTGAGTGAATTTCGGTGACCTGATAGATCTATCACGAAGTACCCATTTCGCCGACAGTACGTTCGTGTGTGTGGTGTATATATATGTGTATATCTCATTATCGTTCGCGAGTGTCGAGAGCGCCACGAGTTATTATCGTTAGACATCTGCCACCAACAGCTCCCCAGTAGCGGCAGCACCAGCACTACTCTTGTTGACTGCGTTAATTAACGAAGCAAATAAACCGCCGCAACCACTTCCGTTAGTAACAGTTTTTAGTGCGTCCCCAACATAGATCAGATGCCACCGTAGAATCTGCAATAAACTCATACGCTTAAAACACTCACTCGTCGACCTGGAAAGCCTGGGGTTCCATTTCTCCCTGGTGCGCCCTATAAGATATACAAGTAAAGAACATAAAAGATCGGGAAGATTCCTGCGTAAAAACAAAAATTCGTGTTATGACAATAACTCGCGGTCTTCCTGAGGCTGCTTTTGCGACAAACCAATGAGAGCACGTGTGCAACAAACCCGAAAAAAATAAATTATTTCTAGGTTGACCCGTGAATTATTTTTGATTTAATGAAAATAAAATATTGATTCTAATCAAATATATATTTGTTTGCGGGTCGCCTGGCAATTAAACTATTTTTATGGCCGCGAAAGGATTAATACAGTCTCGATGTAGGATGTGCAATAAGACTCCTCATTCATACCGTTAATTAATTTTTATAAATTTCTGACTAAACGATCGTATCCACTGATTATTTCGAACCGCTTCGCATTGATCGGAAGCTATCAAAAAAATCGAAAGCTACGCGGAGCATCGTTGAAATTAATGTCGGAATGTTGTCGGTCGAATAGCTAAGTCTATGTTCGTCGCTGACTCCGAATAGACTGACCTTCAAGCCTGGTAGTCCTGGTGGGCCGACAGGGCCGGTGGGACCGATGGGTCCTGGCGAGCCCTTCTCGCCCGGAGGTCCACCCTCGCCCGGTATTCCTTGCCTGCCGTCCTGTCCAGAGAGACCCTCGGTTCCCTGAGGACCGGGTGGTCCTGGCGGTCCAGGTTCTCCAGGCTCGCCCTATTGCCGATGCAAAAAAGCTATTGATCATCGCGGTTGGATTCTTTGGAAAACAGTATTATCAAAGAGTGCCGATACGTCCTGTCTACATAACAAAAAGCGTATGACAGTAGTAGCAACATTAGGAGCTAGTAGTTTTTTTTGTTGTATAGTGAAAAACAATAAAATTCGTACGATGTAACTGCTGGAAGATATCTACGTTTAAACTACGGAATGTCACAAAATGCTCTAGCTAAAGAGAAAAATAGTGACTAGAATTTTCTATGCTTTTTACGTGACTATGGAGCAGTAGTTACGAGATACGAGAATAAGAGAGAAACGAAAGAATAATCATCGCGGCATGCGAGGCTTATTCGAGGCACACCGATGCAGGCGAAAGTAAAACAATGAAGTAGCAGAATTGTGCTCGACTACACGCTAAGAAATGTTTTTCTATTGATGTATGCGGGGAAGGTTTGGCGTACCGAGGAATTGTGAGTCGTAGTGTTAGAGGCTGTGAGTCTCAGATTAGTGAAAGGATTCATAGCGGTCGTGATGAAAAACTATTTTCACGGAGCACCGGCGAATTCACCGGAGTGGGTGTCGTGGGTGATGAGATTAAGCGAATATAACGAATGCACTCTGCAGTCAGAGGGAAGCGAGAGGTACGAAAGTCGCGAGGGGGAGAGTAAGGCGACTCCCATTTCGTTTTCGGACGTCACGAGGTGACGAGAAAGTTTGAGGCCCCGGTTAAACTTCTAGGACTTACTTTAAGTTGTATGATGGTCTGCGTCGTGATATTATGGCCCCGCTCCTGGAGTCCCTAGAAAATTAGGTCGACTACGGGTCAGAAACTAAATATCTACTGGATCGAAAGAAAAAGTAATATCTCCGGGTTCGAGGATATTTGATGCTGCGACCGGTCCGTCCCGGTAAAAAAAAACTCCGTCGAGTGTTTGACATTTGCCGACATTAAAAATTGTCTCGCTTTCGGTCGATCGGGATAATGGATGATGGACGGTGGAAAAATTATTCGTGTGTTCCTTGCGAAACTCCGCCATGCCAAGATAATACACATCGTCTGTACAGTACAATTTTACCGACAACTAAGGAACGTTCATACAAATTAAATTTGTAACTAAAAAAAAAAAAAAACACCATTACCATCTAAAGTGAAAGTGAAAGTATCGCTGCGATCTCAAGTATCGCAAACGATCGGCTACGAAGTTCGGGACACACCCCTTGGTCCAGCTTACAGGTAACAGTAATTTGTATCCATCCGCAAAAGAAAACGTACATGGGAAGGCTACACCGGCAAGCACCACAAGACGCAGCGTCCTAATTATAATTACACAGGCTAAACAATATCGACGACGTAAAGTCCTAACTAAACGCACAGTAATACAACGGCGCGTATACTTGACTACGGAAAAAGAAAACGATAAAGGAACGTCGATCGGGACTGTTTGATTCGACAGCAGACTCAGGCGGTCTTCGATATGTTTTACCTTCAGTGCGACGATTTCCGCATAGCCGAGAGTCCCGCCGCGAAGTGTAGTCACCGACCTCTTTAACCCCAAGCCCTGTGCATTGACCCGTAGACGGGAGGAAGATTTCTGGATTTATTATCAACTGTATGATTCTTCACGTTCCAGGAGTCTGATATAAGTCTCGGTCCCGCTTAGCCAAGTAACTCGATTCCTTTCCTTACTATACAAATACTACGTGTCTTCGCGTCTATTCGACACCGATCGATCATCTACCGAATCCAAACTTTGTCTATAACTCTCAGCCGAATTAAATTTTATTAACTCTCTGCGAAAGTTACTTAGCCTCGCGTGATGCATCGAACCGGAGACGAACTTCGACGTTCGTTATTGCGTTATCGCTCGAGTATCTCGGGTTTTCCGGGCAAGTGTTGTCTGATATTGATTGACTGATAAGTGAACGCGATATATCATTGAGCAAGGATAGCTTCATTAACACTTTTAGATAGATACCTTCACTGCGGAAAATACATCGAAGCCTGGACTTCCAAGATCGCCCTTTTGTCCCTTGTCGCCGGCTCGTCCCTGCAAGACAGATATTGATCTTAATTTTTAAATTTTTCATATGTTTTTATAATAATTATCATTATCTTTAATTACCTACAATGTTTCGAGAAAAATAAACTTTCAAAATACCTTTTACAATTTAAAAAAAAAACTACAATTTTGTTCAAATAAAGTGTGGTTCTTGCAAATTCGCCTTGTCTCGTGAATCGCATTTACGCTGGTAGAGATTGGACAAACATTGAAAAATCCAACCGTCCATGCGGACCGCCGGGAATCACAAAAAACCGCCGTTCGAAGCTGAGAACTTACCGGATCTCCCTTTGGTCCATCCAGTCCAATGGGACCCTGAAATCATAGTGGATGAATGAGCAACAGACTTCTCGTCGACGACAAGGCGATAGTAGAAGACGTCGATGATCCGTATGTAAACGAGCATGTGCGACAGAGAGAGAGAGAAAGAGAGAAAAGAAAATTAGAGATAGAATACAGTAACGGGCAATACAGGCTTGACGGCCATGATGATTACCGGATGGATTCGTAATCGAGAGAAAAGAGTAAACAAGACAGAGAGCGAGAGGAAGTGACGAGGCGAGTTAGATAAATAGATATAGTTATAATTGAAAGTAGACACGGAAAAACGCCGAGTTAAAAAGAAACGAAAAAGAAACATAAAAGCTGTATAATACTTCGTCGGAATGCGAGTAGTCAACAATTGGATAATGCAATTTTTGCGTATTGCGTATTAGTGTTACGTATTACCAATGTTAATCAACTCGGTTAGGATGGTTGTTGGCAATGCAAGTTTCCAAGTTCTAACTAATACATTTAAGCGAGGGGAGCTGTACGTGTAATTGCACCGATTGAGAGTACCCTCCCGTTCCTCCTCGAAATTCTGGAACAAAAGGCTTGCGGGACTCGTGGTAATGGGGGACTGTAGTCGGATTCCAAAGTTCTAATACTACTGCGCTACTGCTTGCTGTTAAAGCTCAAATTCTGCATCGTTGCCCTACGGGAAGTTTCGTCCGTCCCCGTTCTCAAAAAGTTATCCTCTAAGATGGAGACTCAGAAGTAGATGCAGAAGGAACTGAGAGAGACGTGTTGAAGGTAACGTATCAGCACGGTCAATTATAATGGTTAGCCGTATTGCCACCGATACGTCCTTCGATTTTAACCCTAGAACTCATGTATGGGATACAAAACTACCCCAGACGACATTCAAACTGCGCTCCTAAAGTAGAAATTGACATTATCGTCTTGGGACCTCCACCATAATTTAGTTCCATGATCTGACGATGTGCCGAGGCCGCTGGTAGCCGCAGTTACTCGTTGGTTGTCCCACGGGACGCTAACGCAACACGCTTGCGGCACCAAAATACCCCAGTCAGGAGTGCCCGTTAGTTTTTTATGGAAGTAAGTTATTTTTTTTTTTTTAGAACTATCGAGTGTAAGCCACTATTGTGTAAATTGGACGAATATAGTCGGCATTTAATTTGTTATATGTTCTTACAATAATAATCATTATCTTTAATTACCTACAATGTTTCAAGAAAAATAAACTTTCAAATTAGCGTTTGAAATTTAAAAAATTGTACAATTTGAATAAAAACTACAATTTTGTTGACAAAAAGTGTGGTTTTTGCAAATTTTCGTTACGTTTTCGGCTTTGAGGGGTATTTTCATCCCCTAAACTTAAATAAAATCAAATTTGCCGCATAGCATTCTCTTTCTCAAGAAAAAAAACGAAGAGATTCATGTGCGGCAAAATCCATTTACTGCTTATAGGGCCCTTGTACGTTGAAGAAACGCGTGGGGTACATATGTACCCCGGTCATGAGTTAGAGGGTAGAAAAAATTATACATGAGTTCTAGGGTTAACTTCCTTGACTTGGCGCCGCCTCCGATTACTTATTGTTAGCTCGAAAAAATCGATACCCGTTAAAACAACCAAAAAAACTCAGAATGCGTATGGCCACACACACACACAAAGCTTCGAAATGGCGAAATAAACACTATTCGCTAATACACAATATCACTCTTACCCTGTCACCAGGCTCGCCTTTGTCGCCTCTGCTGCCCTGAAATGCCCATCGAGTATATGAAATTAAAAAACTGGACACTTGGCATTGACATTTATTAAAAAGAATCAACACTCTCGTTATCGAAAAGCGAACGAGATTACGATAATTCTTCTTGAGGTATTCCTTCTTTGCGAAGTCCTCTGATTCTATCTTTAAATTTTCCTTGCACTGCCAACACAACAACGAAAAAAAAAAAATTAAAGTAAAACGATACTGCTTGGCCAGATAGAGTAAGAACGAAGAGACAGAGAGACAGCGGATGAAAGTGAGAGGCATGAGTTTCAGACAGTTTTCTTTAGATATCCAAGTGTAAAAAAAAAGAATAATAACAAACGATATACCGGAAAACCATTCCTTCCCGGAGTCCCGGCAACACCCTGTAAAAAGGGGGTTAAACTAATTAAAAAAGATTGGTTGTCGTACGACAGGATATCGTCGCTAGTCAAAGGCGCATGCATAGCAAAGGCGGAAATTTACTCAGTGAGAATAGAAAGTTCTTCGCCGAATTTTTGCTCCGGGTGAGCTTTCTGCCGAAGCCAGAGGGAGCAGAGGGATCTTTGAATGCGACGTTTTGTACGATTCACGATGCAGAGGAGAGCGGGGCAAAATGGACCCTGTTCTGACATTTCAGACGCGACTCTTTCATCTCGGGGTGAATTATTTTGTTCGATAGATAGTCCTTTTTGCCCCCGCCCTCCTCTACACGTTGTACATTAAATCACTGTACCATGTGACATAACTCGTGCGTGTTAAACGTATATATCGACTGGGCGACCAGTCTGGTGCTTCTACATAATGGATTTTCACGGTAAAGCAGTGCACGGGGATAAGCTGTTTAGTGGATATGGCTTATACACACACCACTGTACACTATATACATAAGCCGTGGGATTATGTTCATGCTACTCTCGTGGCGCGCTCAAGAGATTCGCTCGTTCGTGCGGCCGGATGAAGCAGTGAGAGGCCAAATTCGGCGCGATATTATAATGTGCTTGCAGCTTTTCTCGATATCGCAGCCGCGCATTGTATTATTGTCTATCGATCGAAGAAAACTCACCGGTGGTCCTGCGTCGCCCGGATCACCTTTCTTTCCCTTTTTGCCCCGTTTACCAGGCGGACCTTGCTCGCCCGGAGGACCTGGAAAACACAATTGAAATAAACGTTAAAATACAATCGACATCGTTACCTTCGTACAGTTATATTATTCGTCTGTGTTATTGATATAGGGTAAGAGTGGTGAATATGGCCCACCTCGATTAACACGTAAGTCAATGATATATGGACAGGGCCATATTCCCCACTTTTGCCGTAGTTTCATTCGGAACTGAAAAGTCACTTTATCCAATCGGTCGGAAAGAACTGCCAAAGTCTCAAGTCCGCAATAAGCGGGTATGTATACGTATATAGCACGGTCGAGTGGAGTGTATAAAATGATATCGAAGCAGAGGAGATTAGAGAGGAAAAGTCGAACGGGGAGAAAGAGGGAGACGGTAAGAAGCTCGGCAAAGCTCACGTCTCCTGTAGCGGAATCGTTGCGCAGTTCGGAGGAAACGTAAACCTAATTTAATGGACGCGAGCGAAGCGTAGTAAAGGCGCGAGGGCACTCGCGGAGTGCGGGAAATCGTCGCCGGCACCCCCGGACGGGGCGAGTAAGCTTTGGCCTTCGTAGTCGACTTCGTCGTCCGCAAGCTACTTTCTTCGACAAAACCAGCTGCAACGTTTCCCGGCATATTTGCAAGCTACTCGACTACTCGATCCCAAACTCTCTTTCCCTCTCCGCTTCCAGGTATTATCGTTAATGTATTCTGTCGATCTCTACCCACGCTGTTTCGGCAATTGGAAGCTAATTTCCCTCTTGAAATCCGTCAATTCTGGTCGAAAAATGAGATGTTCGAACCGTAAATAACGCATCTACAATGTGACGTCACTTTCGGTCGAAAAAAAATGAGATTTTTTAACCGGACATGACCCATTTCCGGTGTGACATCACTTCCGGATGAAAAATGAGATTCTCAATTCAGAAGTGGTGTATTCCCGATATGATGTCACCTCAGGTCGAAATGACAAAATAAGATCATCAAACCGCAAGTGACGTATTTCCGGTAACATTACGGAAATCGAAATTTCCGGTTTCTAAATTCCATCATCCCCAGCGAGGGCGTCACAACAACCTGCTAGTACTTTTTCTGGTTTTTCTATCTACCTCAATATCTTCCTCGATATCTTACTCGATGTCTCCGACTCCGTTAAGACATCGAGGAAGATATCCAGGAGAGCCAGGCATCAATGACGGGCAGTGTACATTAATAGTAATCGTATAAAAATCAATATACAACACATAATATACACTACAAACATAGAAACATTAATATACAATATTTACAGTAGAAGTGTAGAACGAATATGATGTATTATAGTCTGGTCGGATATATCGCGAAAGCTCTGGTAATAATCGATCGCATCCGGTACTCGAAGGGCCAGCGAAAGGATGAGCGAAAGAGGGGACGCGACCCCGTCGTGTTTGTTTTTTTTTTGCCGGTAAAAGACCGGACGGGAGATAATTTACAGCGAGGAGAGACGGAGAGAGAGAGAGAGAGAGAGAGGGAGCACGAGAAGGGAGGGATAACGCGAAGCGCGTTCGAATTTCGTTCCGTCTCCCTCTCTTTCCACCGGGTGAATCGCACGCGCCCGCGAGTTCCCGTACTTATACACCTCGGGCTATACGATAATAAACTGAATGGACGAGAAAAGGGGGAGCGAAGTGGGTGGAGAAAGCGGGAGACAGAGAGAGCGAGAGAGCCTCGGTTCGACGAGGCACGGTTAGCAAGAAGGAAGGGTTGCGCGGCCAGAACGCGAAGGGGAGGAAGGGAAAAGGCTGAAGCGTATACGTTCCTTTGGTCGTCCGCGTATTCGCAGTAAATTGCGAATATCGTTCGCGCAGTAGCTTCGAGAGTAGTATAACACGACCGTGAGCGCCGGAGGGCATTAACGAGAAGAGAAGAGAAACCCCGGGCATAACAGTACAGGCAGCTGCATTGTAGGTAAAACCGGCGTTACGGGATTCCACGTAGCCGCAGATAATCGGCGTAACTACGGGAAAATTTGGGGAAAAGCACGTTTTACCTCGAGGGCAAAAGCGTGCTAAAATTTGAACACCCTGTCTCGCTTTGTGCTGCGTTATGTGAAAATACGGACAATTATTAGACAGCGTATCGTGCCGTTAATTCCCCCCTCTGTTATTCGCGTATTCCTTTACGTACGGACTCTGCGATGTCTCCTCTTCCTCTCTCGCGATTTTACCGCCACTCCGCCTCCCACTGGCCATTTGCGAGACTCTTTGTAGTCACCGAATTACGCAAAAGCAACACCCGAAGCTCGCAGCGGTAAGCGGATAAAAAAAAAATCTGGTCTACGATGGACTCCGGTCTATACAAAGCGAAGTCCGTATAGATCTCTGTGGGTAATCGTTAAGAGCAGACGAACTTCATGTTGCGTACTACGAAAGTCTATAGACCTTGCCTTTATAGAATAATGGCCGAAGGTATAACGCAGAGCATGACGCACAGCGGCTCAGTGCATGCGTCAATCGACGAGTGCCTTTTGCACCCAGAAAAAAGTTTATTCCACTCAAAGAGAATTTGTTAGGGACGAAGAACAATGATTATTTGGTTCATAACCTAATAGAGCATTTATTAAATTCTAACATATTTATTTGTTCGATTAAGAAAAAAACAACCACAAAAAAAAATTATTTGACGGCCACCGTTTAGTTGGTTTCAGTCAAATATTTATTTGATTTAAATACATATTTATTTAAATTAAGTAAGTAGTTACTTAAATGAAATAAATATTTATTTAGAACAAACGAACGGTGGCCGTCAGATAAATTCTTTGTTCTGGGTGTAGCGCAAATTTATTTGTACGAAAAAAAAAACAAGCTATTAAAAAAAAATAATCTGATACGAGTCGTCGGAGAAGCGATCGAGTGCACACACTATGTATGTATCTGGTGTCTTCCAACTTGTTCATCGGTATTTCTTTTTCAAAAGAAAAAAAAAAATGAGAAGAAAGAAAAAAGCAGTACGACGCTATCGTCGAAACGAAACGACTAACAACCTAGGAATGAGATTGCGCTCGACTGGCTGTGCGCGCCCTTGGCGCCGCCGGTAGAAGTACAAAAAGCTGCGGCTCCCCGAGGGAATTTATTATCTGTCGGAATGAAAATAATTGCGTGCGGCTTCTCTTGCGTTTGTTTGATTTTTTTTTCACTATTCTTTTGCTAGTCGTACGAACGTCTCTGTCACGTCTTGTTTCTCGACTGATCCTGGGCAAACCGATGTAAAGACCCTTTATGCGCTCTACGTCTTCCGTAACTAAAGTTCGAATATTACAAATACTTTACGAATATTGCTTTCCTCCAGCCATGATCGAGATAATCCGCAATATCCGTGTAGTTGGGAATAATAACTGAACAAATCCCTCGCCCTCCTCCAACAATCTCCCGGAACTACAACTTCACAGTAAAAAAAGATTTGTGCATTTAACCATTTTTTTTTGTCTGCAAATTTTCACAATTATTTTGTTGTTAATTGTGAAAAAATTGTTCCGTCGGTAAAACAGGTAAAGCGAGTTGAAAAAGGAAAAAAACAGCTTCAGCAGCCCCTTAATGAAGAACAAAAAAAAAAATATCACGTTGGATCGAATTCAGTACTTAATTTCTCACCGTTGGTACACCGATGTTCAGATAGGCGTGGTTCTTGATCTTGAGCCGCAAATCGTGGCTCTTTTATTCATCGCAGAGATAATACCGAACGTCCAAGTACCACAGTGCCGGAGCACAGACAGAGCCGTTGTGCGTGTGCGAGTGGAAGAATGCAAGAGCCGTGAGTACGAATACGAGGACGAGGACGAGCAGCGGGAAGGCCCTCTCGCGCGTGTTCCTTAATTATTACGAATAGCCATGAGCGCGAAACACAACGCTCGGGCGCACGCCTCACCGGGTTAATTAAACTCCTATGCCATAAATCTCGACCGCAACAGTCTCGTAGCTGTAGTACGAAATATGTTTAGTTTAGTCTGCTCCACAATACAGAGAACGCCTTCCTCCATACGAGGGACGTAACTACAGGAGTGTGCGTCGACTCCTTGCGCCCGCAAGTACGCCTCGCACATTTTTCTTCCTTCAGTTCATACTTATTTATCTCTAGTACGGTTTCTTTCACACATTACTCGTCGTTTCTTTCTCAGTTATCTTCTCGCACTCTTCCCTCGTCTCTCACTTTTTTTGTTGTCGCTGCATAAGCAGTTTTTATTTATGTCTCGTTCCACCGTTACGGCAGCCGCCGCTGCTGAAGTCTGTTGCTGCGGGCGATTCGTATAAAATTTATATCTCTCGTACACCTGCGATCGCGGATTTCTTATCATTGCGAGAACGAGTGAGTTAAAGAAAAAAAAAAAGGAAAAAAAAAGGATGAAGAACGCGAGAAGAGAGCCGAGATATATAGAGACCGTGGTGGAATTCTCTGCAGGCGAATAAATCGGGGGTACAGGCCAATCGATAGAGGTTGAACATGAAACACATGGCGAAGAAGCGGAGAGACGAGTCTGCATACATAGGAACATACGTGGCGATATTCTCGTCACGTATTCCGAGTCTAACGGTGCTCGATAGTCGCGCGATATCCCCGATACACGGAGGGTGCAACAGAGGTGCTGCACCGGTCGCTTTATGATATTCGTGAGCTTAACTCTGCACCTTGCACGCCCGTGTACCTGGCAATCCTGTTTCCGTGGATTTGTTTGAGACGGAAAAGATAGAAAAGTCGAATTCGGTCGATGTATCAGCCAAGTCGCTTTCTCTCACCCTCTGCAATCTTTCGCGAAAGGCTTACGTCAGCGATGCATCTCGATATGTATTTAATGGAACGGTCGTTTGGGAAATCGCCTGACATCACGCCACCATCCACTTTTCCCCGAGTGACCTTAATCTTCTTCCTGTAGTATAGGTGTATAGGTAGGTATATCTGTGGGTGTTTGCGTGAGGACAGATAGGCGGACAAACGGACAGAGCAAATCAAGGACCGTCATTTTTTTATCTACAGAGAGCACGTTTTCGTAGCCGATTTTCGTCCCTCGATAATACCGATCTATCGCACCCAGAAAAATAATTTATTTGACGTGCGCTCCGCAAATAGATATTTATTTGGTTTAAGTAAATATTTTTTTTATTTAAATAAATCTATTTTTTATTTAACTAAATATTTATTTGATTTGAATGAATATTTTGTTAAACCAAATAAGTTTTTTTCCCGGGTGCGTGAACAGTGTCAACATACTCCATGCCGAGGAGATTATCGCAAAGATCGGTACGCGGATAGCACACGGTGCAATAAAGGAATTGCGATTGCACGGGTACCCGACGCATATGTCGTCCGAGTGTGCGGGAGCAAAATCAGAAACTCGTTTTGTTCTTCATCCGAGCTCGGGCTCCGAGTCTTTTTTGGGATCGGGGCAATATAGAGCCGTCAAGCGAGGGGATCGGTCATTCTTCGCCGCGAGATACCTAATAATCCTAGCCAACCAATACGCGTGGGATAATGCGTATACATACATGCCGCTGAGAATGGAAGGAAGAAAGGCTCGACTGGTCGAGCCATAATTACCTTAAATGGTATACGATCAAAGGGAGCCAGCGGCAGAACAACCGGGGGTGCCTGGCCTCAGCAGGAACAATAATACAGTGTGTGGCCACGCTTGAATCTTGATTCATGCTGTTTGCCCTGACGCTTGCCTCTCGATTCTCCAATAGCGCCACTCTACGCTTCTCCCTCGCTCCCCGATGTCGATAGCCATTCGCTAGTACCAGCAGCAGGGCCCGCAAGACAACAAGAGCATCAGGAACAGCAGCGGCAGCGGCAGCGGCAGCAGCGGCAGCAGCAGCAGCAGCATGAGCCGCAAACACAGGCCTGCAGGCCTGCTGCTCTCAGGCGAGGGATGCTGGCGATCTCTCCGTTTCTCTCTTTTTCCCTTGCACGTTTCTCTCCCGATTCTCCGCCGCCACTATAGAACGTATGCGGCTATGACTCCCGAGTGCGACCGGTAAACCGCCCTGTGTGTCGCAGGGGTGTGCGCTGATGTATGGTCAAAGATACGCCGGTACAGGCGGTCGACCACCACCGCCAGAACCGGCCGCAGCATCGATGCCGGACCGATATACTCCTCTATTTCTATCCGGGAGCGATATTACCGTGAAAAGCATCGATATACGAGCCCTCCCTCTCGAGGTCCCTCTTTCGATTCTCGGCCCTCGAGTGACCGCAGCGTGGTCCGCACGTTTATCCTGCGTCCTTCAATGCGGACCATTCGTCCCTTATGTGCTCGAATTTTATTATAAAACGAGGGAATATATTCGCGGTATGGGCGTTTAATTGTACAGCTCGAGGGGAAATAAATTTCATTGCGTCGCGTTTATGAAAGCACGGTAGTTGTGTGGCGCAGGAAAGAGCTGACGCGCCGGATTACACGTGCTCTCGTCACGTTCCCATTTTCACCGACCATTCCGGCGTGTACGTGCACTTGACTCACATCGGCCGGCGTGCTCTTTGCTGAAGAAAAAGGGTTACGCGCACTTGTACCAACCGCCGGTGCGAAAGGAGTTTGTACCAAAGTGATCAAAGGGGTATTACGGAAAAGCAGTGGTTCTGAATGGAAGTCGAGGGTCTCGCGAGTGGTCGCAATGTCATTGGGCTGCCGCGAATCCCGGCATCAGCAACATCGCCGGAATGCCTCTGCCTTTCTGGGGCCCGGTTCTTTGGCTGCCGAGTGAGCTTTATGACCGAAACTGGGCACGTAACGCCGGTTACTATGGGCCGTGATATACGATCGTCGTTGACGTCGAGCACACGACTGCACGTTTATTGCGTTTCGGAGAGGTCGTACGTCGATGTGAGGTCGACGAAGCCGAACGATACTCCCTCGTCGGGATCGCTCAAGCGTCCTGAGACTTTCTCTCGATGGCTGCGTGACTTCATATCTTCATAGGATCGGCGCACTTCGATGTGACGAGCGTGTAACGTCGAGGGCGCGGATAGATCTTCATATTCGGAATCGAATATCGGGGTTCATTGAAGGGACACGAAGTGGAAGTCGATTTCGTTACAAGATCGTCGAATGGCAAATTCGACCCCCGGATTAAGTTCGTTTCAATGCGGTACTGATTCGCCCTGATTCGTGACCGCAGTTCTTTCGTTGTGCGGTGGCTACCGGCGACCTGCGAGGGAAAGAGATACCCGCCAGATTTCGCTCAACCCCGCAGGACCGCAGAGTTATCTTCCGGCGGCCGGAGCGAGATTCCCTCGGACCAACGATGCCGTGGCACGCATCGCCGGTTGTACCCGACGAGGTCTAATGGCATCTTTTCGAGTGGCGAGGAAAAACAGGGTAAAAAAAGCTCGTGAGAGATTTATAGATGGAGGTTGGGCGAAGGAGATAGAATAAGGGGGTTCGAGAAGAGTGGCCGGTCAATTTAACAAAGGGAAGATCGTGAGGAGGATCTGGGTAGAATGGCAATGTCCGGAGCGATACTGCTCAAAGATTTTTTTAATTTGAAAAAGGGAATCGCACAATAAAGAGACTCTTTCTCCGGAGCCGAGGACAGAAGTACAGATGGATATACGGTGGAACCCCGTTTATGCGAAGTAATGTGGGGTGAGCGCCGGATAAGTGAAATCTCGGATAACACGGATAACATACGCGATTCAAACTTGTACTACGATTATCCATTTAAAAAAATAACACACCACTTCACATAAACATTAACTTTATTAGTTACATTAGTTATTTTTTTAAATACAAATATAATTCAGTTAATTAACATCAACTTCGTATAAACATGAAGCATTGACTCTAAAATCGAAACTGTGTATTTGCAGCTCGCAATACGAAGACGTAGTAGACTTATACAAGTTTTAGCGCTTACGCGACGAAACAGTCTTTACGGACTACTCTGCGCGTGGGCATTGCTGCTTTATGCGTTTTATTCGAGTTTTCCGCATTTCTGAGCCTACACCTCGGTTAACGCGGAGGGTGCGGATGAGTTGGAGGTTTGGAATAAAGCGGAGGCTCGGTTGATCGAAGGTCGGATAAGCGAGGTTCTACTGTATGAACCGAACAATAAGTACGGAATACACTGGATTGTGGTACACCGGAGCAGTGAATAACGAAACGTTCACGATGGAAATAAAAGCTTCCGCCTTCGTTGAGATACAGTCGTGAAGAATATGTCAAGGCTAGAAAATTTCTTCGCTCCGATTCAGTTGTTGATGGTGATGGTCGGGATTCGGCGGCTACTGCCGGGACATACTGTACTTCACGTGGCTATAGAGAGACACTCGACGCCGAGGACGGAGTGCACTAGTCGCGGATGACGGAAATAACGAGGAAAGTTGCGTTAAACAAGCAGACAGCCGGACGGCTGCTGCGGGAGAGCACAGAGCACCCCCGACGACTCGTATAAGGGTAAGGACGGCGACGTCATTTTCACTTAGTTACACCCGGCATGAGTAGTACTCGTTCGAATTTAAATTTTCCACTGCGCTGCCGGGGCCGTGAAGAGCGTACGCTCGAGAGGTAAGCCCGGAGATATGTCGATTGCAGGGCAGCGAAGAGCACAAGTAAAAGCGTGATGAGGCCAAATGGTACTTTATCTAAAATGAATCAAAATTTTTTCATCTTCTACGTTAAAACGATGTGAAGCAGAGTGAATCGGTAACAAAAAATCTATTTTGTTCGAGGGTCTTTAACATTTTGGGTTTCCCATAACTTTAAAATCATGGCAGTAGTTTGTTCTGTTTCCATCGCGGTAAGAGTCTTATATTTACCTTACTCGCGTCGAGAATTCATTTAACGTTCAAAATTACACCTCGAAAAGTTTATACCAATGAAATATGACGTCGTGGGGTATCAGCTCACGACTGGGGCATTCGTCATTCCCGTTTCTCGTCGCGTACCGGCGGTCTGGGTGAGCGTGTTTGTGAACATAGCACTATAATCGCTTACATCCAGACGTGAAATGCTCAACGCCGATACGCCAATACTCTGGAAGCGTGGTCTGTAAGTTTTGGCAACATATGGTACGACCGCGGAAGAACGAAGAGGTTCGAAGGGTGGCAGGAGTTACGTGGAGGCACGTCCAGTTCACGAGCCCGTCGAACGCCCGGAGGATGCGGGAGCACGGGGAGGCGAGGTGGAAAAAAAAAACGGGGCCGGGGAAATAAAATAGAGGAAAGTCCGAAAGCGGACACAGAGAAAAGAAAAGGAGGGCGAGGTAGGCGGAGGCGAAAAACTAATTTCGTCGAGTTTTTTTTTTTTTTTTCTTTCGCGGTGACGGATGCGGCAGGAAGGGAGGCCGCGAGCTAGAGAGGAGTCGGTGGGAAGAGAAGATGAGCAGACCGGGAGAGGATTGTCCGATGGCCGGAGAGGAAGCGAAAAGGATGAGGGGGAACTGTGAGCGAATCCGTGTGGACGGGACGCACTGCGTAGGGCGAACGACGCCGAAGACAATACAGAAGGGCAAAAAAAGAGTTTGACGAAGCGAAGAGATGGAGAGGGCCCGGGGGGGCAATGCAAGATCGTGCCCCTCTTAACGAAGATTAATTAGTTAATGGCGAGGTTTGTTTAGTCGCTTGGATCTCCGTTGTATCGCCGCCGGAAACGGACTGAGCGCTCTACCTCCGTCACTCCTCTCCTTCCTGTACAGTATTTTTTGCTCCATCGCAACTCGCCGTTAGCCGATAAAAGTTTCCCCAACCGGCGAATCAATCCGTATTGTAACTCGATACCGGCTAAATCCGAGATACATTCCAGCGAAAAATACCAGTTCCTCTCTGACATCACTTCCGGTTCGAAAATCTCAATTCTCAAACGTAAGCGACCTATTTTCGGTATGACGTCACTTCCGGCTGAAAAATGAGATTTTCATCACTCGGTGCGGAGATGGCCACTTTTCCGCCCGCTTCGCGTGCGTAAAACTGCCATTTTGGCACCTTGTGATGAAAATTTTTCGGTTTATCCAACAGTCGAGGTAACACGCAAAGGTGTTGTTTGTTTTGGTACAAATAAACATCGTTTTGTTAAACGATTATTCGCTTACTCAGTGCGGAGTAACACTTCTCTTGCATTCGTTACATACAATATTATGCGATGCTATACAGCCGGACTCTGAAGTAAGTCGCACCCCACAGCGCACGTACAAAGTTCGCTTTACCGCTCTTGTATCGCAAAGTACTATTTCTCGGTGTGCCGGTCAGGTACGGCGTTTTGACCTGCGGCAGCCAGTGCGGAGTCAGCGGCGTGCCGTTTTTTCCAGTCACGGTGGAATCCCACCTGGGTAAAGGGAAGACATCAAGTTGAAAGCTCCCGAGGCAACCGACGGTCAGAGAACCTGGCCAAGTCTATTATTAGCATTGTCTGTATATCGACTTTAGTCGTGACGTTGCCTCGGTCCCGTCGACGTCGTACAACTCGCGGAAGATAAGCAACCCAGATCCGTGACGAAGACACAAAGGCGAGTCAACGACACTTGGATGGAGCCGTCGGATGTTGTTGATCCGCAGGTAACATCGTCAGTGCGCGCCGCAGAGAGCTCTGCGGTCGCGGCGCGTCGAATGGCAACGAATTTGACGAATATCGCGATAAAAATGGTTCCCGACCGTGGCACGGATCTGCGGGCATCTACACTGCCTAGGGACAATCGAACGCTGTTATGCAACGAAAGGAATTCAGGCTGTCGCGAAGTAAATTAGATTTCCGCCACTGACCGGTCAGAAGCGCATCGTGGACAGGCCGTTCCAGAGGGAATCGCCGACAGAAAGAAATGTCCGCAGTGCCACTATAGATCACCTGCTTGTCCGATCCATGATAAATGAACAGGTGAGACAGCGAGCGGAGGGGAGGGTGAAAGACTCGAACGCGAAATGCGATTATCGGTGAGAACTCGGAGAGAAAGAAAAGGGAGGACGAGAGAAGAAAGCGCAGACATAGGGCGGAAGATGTGTGGAAAAAGAACGACGAACTCTCCGTCACCGGGGTCTCTGCGTGTATGTGTGTGTAAGAGTCGAGGATGTGCCCATTCACGCCAACGCGACGACGAAGAACCGGAGGCGAGAGGAATGAGAGAAAAGAGGGACCTTTCTCTCGATAGGAAAGCTCGGGCTTATCTCAATATTCTCCTTCAGCGATTCTATTCAGGACCCGAATGAGGAGAGAACGGTGTGTCCCTGTGGTGACTGCTCGTGGCTCTCGGGGCAGCTATATCTCCTCCGAGAATCAGCGGAATGGCGTTGTCCCATGCCCTGCCGCGTTGTGCATCGTCTAACACGAAGGGACCGCAGGAAACGAGTCGTGCGACCGAGAGCGGACCGATTGACGGACGTTCCAGATTTAATCGATGTTACCGCTCGAACGCAATGTATGCGAACCGGGTACATGCGCAATGCACTCGGTTTCGCTCTCTTGCTGCGTATACACTTGACGATGCGAGAAAACATTTATTCTTTCCAGCCGACGTCTCCGAATAAGGATCGCTTGTAGATAGCGAAACATATTAGTGGCAAAGTTTCGTGACGCCCGAGGATGTCCCATGTAATGGCGAGGTCTCGGCGATGAAGGTAATTACACCGATTTACATAGTATTCATGAGCTCACCCACGGCCGCTGATGAGAAAAAACTGGTTTCGCTGATTAAAATATTGGATAATCGCGGAGCGATCTTTGACACTATGAGCGCAGGGGGATATTCGTGAGAGATTACGCGTCCCGTCTTTCGGACGTATCGGCATTATTCGCGTGACAGATCCATGGATCCGTGAAAATGCGACTCGTTCCAGCTCGCTGCCATGTTCCATTCAATAGCGAATCAATCTCTCGTCGCTAATTCTCTGCAACAGTTCTCCACTTTCTTCCCTCTGTACATCAACGAGTTCCATGCAAACTTGGGTATTTCCATCGCGCTTCATTATCCATAATTACCGCTGTGCACCTGCCCTCCCTCCCCCTCTCGCAGCCGTCCGTCGCTCGTTCGATCGCTTCACCTCACGGATACGGTACCGAACACCGCACCGCAATCTACCCAATTGACCGATAATTATCAATTACGCGGTACAAATTATCGACTACGGCAAATAACGTACAAATCGGTCTTTGATTATTTTTGTACACTGGACTGCTCGGGGTCAGTGTTCCGTCGCGTCGGACAATTTGTTTTACAATTCGCACGTCGAGACTAACAGGAAGAGGCATTTCCCGGTAGACATTTTATATATAAAAATTGTAGATTTTCATTAAGCTAATCTGATCTACTTCTGTGTAGAAAGCTTCTACTCTCGGAAAAAGTAGTTCCATTAGTCAACGCGATGGGATACGTTCAAAGGTTTTTGGGTGGTACAACAACAATGTTTGTTTGAATGAATTTTGTTTGAACAAATTTTGAAACGATTAAAGCAAATAATCGTTTAACGACACGATGCTTTATTTGTACCAAACAAACAACAGCTTTGAAGGTATGAAACCGCGATTTTTAGTTAAACCAAACTTTTTTTTTTTTTTTTTTTTGTAGTCAATATATGGAAAATCATTTTCCTTGATTATTTGACTTCCGCACAGGGGTAACTTTGTCGATAAAAGAAAATTATCGCGTTTGAAATATATCTCTGATTGAAAATACAAAAAATCTCTAATTTTTACAATATTCATTACAAAGATTGTAGTTATTCATTATTAATACTGATGCCGAATGTGCCACTTATTTTACTCTTCACTCAATATTTGATACGGAAACTGGCGTCAGTAAGCGAACATTGATTTTTCCTGAAATTGAAAAAATTCCAAATCTCATAAAATTGAAACAATTCGACCGACCCTCGCTAAATTAAGTAGCGATCATCCGTCGATAATGGTCCCTTCGCCTACAATTTTTTAACCCTATAGCTCAAAAATTGTAAGAGCATGCACACATACGTTTTTTAGCAAGGTTCGAAAAATCGCCTAAAATTTTTATGACTGAAAGCACTATGCCAAAAATGTAACCAGACATTGAGGACGGACCGCCTCTACATACCTTTATTTCCACGAAAACAAAGCATTCTCTACCAGGAAGCAAAAATGGAGTACAGCGTAAATAAAAGAATCGAAATGTGAAAAGGACGATAAGGGCATTTGGGCAAAGTGGATTGGCGGTATATTGGGACCGTTGTGCGCCGTTTGTCAATAACCGAAGCTATCGATCAGGTCGGTTGCGTTGCCGGCTACGGCCCTTGGACAGAGGCGAAAACGCGGCCAGAACGGATGCATGAACGGACGCATGGGCACATGGAACAGTGTCCACAGAGACTCGTTCTAAATATCGGTAGTCGAGGATGAGTCTATGTACGCGTGTGTTCGTACACACAGTGTGTGCGCGCCTGGGCTATTTCCGATCGCTCGGAATGCCTCTGGGCATGTAATTTTTTTTTACGTCCCCGTCGTATATCCCCGACGCCGCCGCCTCTTCTTATTTGGACTTCCGGCTTGCATAATTTTCCACACCCACTCCGTAACCGGCAGCAAAGGAGCCCATGCGCATGTACGCGGATATGTAAAATTGAGATGTGCAAGCACACAAAAGCGGGCACCGCACCGAGAAAAAAAAAAAAAAATATTGGTCCGATGCCCAACGACTGCATACGAATGAATTTTTAGTCGGTGAAACTTGAATCAATGGATCTGAATGAGGCTGAGCCAACCTCAGCGAGGTTGATTGATTCAAATTGCGGTTGACTCAACCTCGATGAGTTCAATTGGTTCGAGTTCACCATCAGTTTCGCCGTATTTAATCTCACCGAGAGGCTGACTCAAGCTTATGTCGTTAACTGAACCTCTTGGCGGTCGAGCCACCTAAATCGTCATTGAGCCAACCGTATTCGATTGGTTCGAGCGCTCATGTACGTTCGCTCCATCCCCGTTTTTTCTCTCAGTGCACCGATCAGAGATTCGTTGGACATCCGGCGATCGTTTATTCTCGGAGTACACGGAGTGTTCTCGCGCTTCCCAATTTGTCCGAGTCGCGAGAGCGCGGAGGGACGCGAACGAGGGGCTCGGGAGAAGGGGGATGTGGTGAATTTTTGAGACGGGGAGTTAAGAAAGAGAGGTACGGGGAGTCAGGAAGCCGGGTTCTGAAGACCGGTTATCGGAGGACGGCGATTACAAGTGGACCGGAACGCGCACTTGGGGGACACTCGGTGGTCCGGGCGTTCACGGGCAGGAGACAGACCGGCCAGGCCGACACGCGAGGGGGGAGAGAAACGGCGTGTCCTGCGGTTTCCGGTTTTCACTCCTTTTTACTTTTTCTTCGCTCCTACTTTAATCTATCGCACGAAAGCCGTCCGCGCGGCGTGCGCAATTCACCTCCGCCACTCCGCTGTGAATCGTCGGTCGAAGGAGTCGTCGACATTCTCGAGTGCGTCGTTAAGAGCTGATGCACGGTATCGGTACTTGCCCTTTCGCCGGTTTATTGCCGCTCGCTCGCGACTCCGGGATTTCAAAAGCCGTCAGGACAAACGCGATGCTGCGCGAGCAGAATCCCGTTCGGGGATTGTACAGGAGGGCCGTGGTAGTTGTGAGATGCCTCGGGAGAAGGAAATTAGTTTGGTAGAATCGTCAAAGGGTTTATGTTCAGCGAACGTATTTATGACAAGGCGACGGGAAAGAATGAGAGGAAGGAACGGGGTAGAATATAAAGAAAAGCAGAGGGAAAGGAAGTGGCGCGCGCGTTCGCAGCCTCTCGTGGCTCGAGTACCAAACGCTCGTCTCTTTTAACGGGCTACCCAGCGAACGCGACGTATTTTCTCTCTTACTTTTCCGCTTTTCCGTCGTTACCGAGAAGCCGGCTATCCCGCCGGAGTCTCCGAGGTGGAAACTGTCTCGTGACTCGAGCGTCTCGCGTAATTCTATCGGAGAGGAGATCGTCATTGTGAAACACATTCGTAAGATATGGGAGGTGAACGGGGGATGTTGATGTATACTTGTGCGAGAACGACGAAGCGAGCCGACGACGGAACGATGGTCCCGAAAGATCCCGAGACAGCGGAGCCGCCTTCGCGTTGACTCACGACTCGCGCGGAGGACGGAGAAGCAAGCCACGCAGCGTTATTTCTCGCGCTGGCGCTTGACGTAAAACAGCGAGGAATAAATCAACGCGGGGCCACGGATGAACACGCTCGCGATGATGATCGTGGCTCTCTCGCTGGGGAGGAACGGTTGGCCGGAATAACGCCAGAAAGGCAAACGAACGAGCGAGCAAACGACTCTCGCACACTCTGCCAAATCAAACACACGACGGACAGAAGTGGGACTCGCTCGGACATGGTTACAGAGCTCCGCGAGAGAGTCTAGACGTGACAGAAATATACATAAACTTTCGTGAGAGGCGGGAGAGAACAGTGGAATAAAGAGAAAAATTCGGATAGACGGAAGCGCGTCGTAAGGGTGACTCTCGACCTTGGAATACGACAATGATCTGACGTTTATTATATTTTGGTACCGACTATCGATACATCGATAGCGTTGCACAATCGGTCACTGCTGTAACCCTATCGCTCCACCGATTGCGAGCAGTGTGGCGTGTCTTTCCGCGACTCCGACGAGAGTTTCCGATGGCGTCGGAGCGATGCGAGACAGAACGGATTCAGCGGTGAGTCGTACATCGATTCTCGTTCCGTCGGTGGAATATCGCTGGGGTGGATCGCAGTTGGGAGTTCTGGTTCGAGAAAAAGAACGTGGTCTTCTCGGCTGCGGAATCCCCGCGAGTTTTCTCTCGTATCGCGAAGTGGAGCTCCCTCATTCTCGTCGGGATCGGTAAAGAATCTTTTCACGTTGCACTCCATCGAGGAACTTCTCTGCGGATCGAGCGAGGTCGATGGAGTATAAGAAAGACGCACGGGGAAGACACGGGATAGTGTATAAGAAAGTAACGGAATAAAGATAAAGTCGGAATGCCGAAGCGGAGGGAACGAGAAATGAGGGAAGGAGACGAAAGCCGGGCGAGGAACGGCGAATGGAAAACGGAATTCTTTTACGTCTTCTACAAACGGCAGCTACACACGGGTTAGAAGAATCCAAGTTGCCTCGGTTCCACGGCAATAGCGGATAAAGTATACCGCGATGAAGGAGATTCCTCGTGCCGCACACGCTGGAGCCGGCGAGTGAGGGAGCTTTGAACTCGTCGAAGCGAGATTCCGTGGACCACGGTAGTCGAGGACGAGAAGACGGGGGGGGGCTAGGACGCGACGCACGTCAAAGGCCCTGGCACCGGGGGATTCTTTGAAGCGAAAATGGTGATCCGCCCGACGCCGCAGACCGCAGACGGCATGCCCGTTCCATTCCTCTAACGTGAACCACCTTTCCTCGGCTCCGCTCGTCTTGTCCCCCGAACGGTTCAAGAATCACGAACCCCGGTGAACGAGGCCAACGCGCCGTCGATCAAACTTTTCGCCCGTTAATGAAATCCATGTGACGCAACGTGACTGCGATCGGCCCCCCGGGTGGGGGGGGGGGGAGCGACGATCGCCGGGCAGAAACGATATGCGGGGCTTGGCTCGGTTGATCCGGAAAACATAGTTATTCGACGGGCGCCGCGGAGAATAGCACACATGCCGCAGCGATGTGTATTCGCGGTGCGGTGTGTACACTTCGTATTCTCGGTTGAAGCCCGGACCTCACGTGTCGATGCCTCCGGGCAAAAGCGCGCCGCACCAGTCACGCCCGGTAGTTTTCACCGAGAATTCACCCTCGCGGCGTGCACGAGCGGAATCGCGGCGTCTCGTCGAATGATGCGAGCCGATAATGTATCTTTGTCGGATGTATGCACGCGTAACGCCGATCCTACGAATTCTCGGAATGCCATTAAGTCCCCGTGTACTCTATCTGTCCGTGTGGTCATTACAATATTACAGACAATGACTTAATAAATACCGGCCAGGATACGGACACGCATAAACATTGCCCGGAGGATCGCGACTACCCCGTACGCGCCCGTTAAGACCGCGGGGCTGGATAAGTACCGCGCCAGGCCCCTCCGACTTGTGTAATTCTAACAGAGAAACCAACCGCTATACGTTATCCTTGATTCCAGAAGGGTAATAATGGGTTGCGAAGGGTGCGCGAATTCACGGTAGCGTCTCTCTATTCGTACGATGAGATTGCCACTCGGTCCGCAACGACTCTATTAGACGTGCCGGTCTGTATGTTTGTCACTCTTTGGCTCTCTGTTCCTCCTTCGCTCGGAGCTCGAAGGAGACCACCTTGAACGGTGCGGAGGGACTGCCTTTTTTCCAGCTCGGAAATCGATGTCTATATAATCACGATTAAATCAATTGGGAGGGGGGGGGGGGGGGGGGAGAGAGAGAGAGCTTATTTAGTGCGGAATGGATGTCGATGGCTCAATTCCACAAGGGCAGGCAAGCTGCCTTGTAATCCCGGACTATGCGCCCTTCTTGCCTTAGACCATCGATATCAATTATGAGTGGCAAACTGAGCCAAGAAATATTCAGCGAGGCTGATTGCTATCGGTCGGTAGTGTAATATTTTACATTAAATTTAATTGGACATGGAATTGCGGTGGAGTGTGCGGTGTCTGCGCGAAACGCTGGACCACACAGTGAGACGCTTTTATTTATAATGAGCTACGGAGTAACGAGTCTAAGGAAATCGTTGGACGCGTATCGACGATGCGCAGACTGGAACACGAAACATGATGTAGCTGTTGTGTGGAACGGGTAATATAAAATTTCATTCATTGTCGGAGGACAACCTCGGCGTACACAAAGAGCGGTGGTAATAACAACGGGAACGATATCGCAGCTGTGGGCAGTATGAAATAATGATCGGAATAAAAAGAAAAAAAAACCCCGAGAGAGAGGAACGATGCTGCTGTAATCTCGACGAACTTCCTTCGACGACGATTAATACCCGGTGGAATTAAGTCACAGCGAAAGTGGCGAGTTCTCTCCCCATCAATATTCAATATCTTTGATATCGGAGTCGGCGAGCGACGATCTCGCCCGTGTAGCTTCGGGCATGATTCATCCGTGCCCTCGTTCACTCGGCTCATTGCTCATTGCCTCTGTCTCTCGTAGGAGTGTCCTCGCACAGATAGAAGAGGCGTGACGTCGAGGGTCTTCGCGAACCGTCGCTCACCTCGTTTCGCATTCTATCCCATTTACATTATTTATACACGCCGGTTAGACTTAACGTCTTAATTACGCCTTTTTACTGCCGGACAGATACACCGAGTGTAGGATGCACTCGGTAGGACATTAACTCCGTAACGTCGCTGAGGGAGAGATTGCGAACTGGGTGTAGTAAGGTTACCGAGCTGAATATAGCAAGGATTAACTCCCCCGGCCGTATCTCGGCGGTTGCCGAGATTTCCTCGGGCACCGGTATTGCACCTGAAGATGAGATGCGATATCTACGTACATACATGCTGTACGTATCGATTCTGCGACCCGAAACTCACTATACCACGCGCCACTACGGGTACGAAGACGGTGGCAAAAAAGTGGACATTAAACCGGTCAGCGTAGCTTAGTCCGCCCGGTATATTATGCACGTACACGAACGCGAATGCACACGAATATAAGCCAACTAGACTCATTCAGATTTAATGCTCCGGTTGGCGATGTTCGTTGGATGCCGCTGCTGCTACTGCTCGAATCCTCTTTGCTCGATTATGCTAGCCGCGCGAGCGTACAACGAGCGAAATAAAGACCCCCGTCGGGACGATTGCACTGGTGCATCCCGTTGTATATACTATATGCACTATATAAGTTTTGCAGACGGTTTCTTCCGGCGAAGAAACAGATTCGCTCTTTCTCTCGATTCCTCGCTTCAACTCGCTATTCCTCTCTTTCGCTCTCGCTCGTTAGGATTCATAATGTTTCGTACGGAATGCCGGGTACGGCTTGATGATGATGCTCGTAAGTCGGTGGTGTACATACATTAAATATGTGGTATACGTATGTACGCCGAGTCGTAAGCCACGAAGACAGCCTCATCAAATACTCCGGACTCTTTAATGCCCGCATTATAATGGCAACCAGTCTACTCGTTCGGAATCACTCCGGAGTAACATTCCACAATCTATCCACGATCTATCTCGATTTCGTAGCATTTTGTTTTTCCTCTCCACTATGCCCCGGCTCGTTCTCCATCCGCGATAAGAAGATTACATGGTATTACACGAGTTCGCTAATACGCCGCTCTATCTACATCGCAGGGTTTTTACTGTTCACCTATTAGCTAAGAAAATAGCTATCACGTTTTTTGAGTACATACATATCGATGGTTAAAAGCTCGACAAGCATCGCAGGCTGTGTCTTTTTGTTTTACTAATGTGTTCGGAAACGACAGGATAAGTATCGCCTGATCATGTACCGTAGATCTCGCGAACTCTTTGATGAGTTCCACGGGAGTTGGAAATTCAGGAGTGTGCGTTGTAGCGACGAAAGCAGGCAATACGCGTTGTAAACGAAATTAGCCGGCCACAACTGTTCATTAATTTTCAAACCAATTCTTTTTACAGTGCGCGTTTGTCTGTATGTCTATAACTTTTGGATTCGTGTATTTTGAATGTGTATGTATATGACCTAATGTTTTCTTCGAAAGTAGTTGTTAATTTTTTATTTTATTACAGATAGCGTCTCCATCGACGCTCCGGATAATTCTGCGATATCGCGCGGCGCTCTTTCGCGGGGGTCGCGAGAATTCGTCGAGGCGAGGTGACACACGGGGAGAGAAGGTAGCGAAAGCTTTCGCTTCCTCGTAACGGCAAGCGTCACTTTTCTTCGTGCGCATTTGCGACCGTAAATCGTAATACAGGAGAGCGGGGCGAAACGGACTGCTTTTATGCATTTTTAGTGGAACATGGAAGTAATCTTTCGTTCCCAGTAGAAGAACACGTTTCCGTGTTGCCACTGGGTTCCGTCTTGCCCCGCTCTTCGCGGTGTGCGATAAAGTGCACCGCCTCTATAGTGCGGAGGTGTCGAGGTGATGCATTAGCCCCAAAGTGAGAGGAGAGGCGAGCACGCCGAGAGATCGAGGAGATTGAAGGAAAGGGGAACGAAAGACGAAGGATTGTTAACGCGTACTAATTGCCAAAGTGTCTCACGGTGGTGCGACGGCACCGCCCCTACACAACTCCGCGGATAGCACTCAAAGTGTCGTGAGGCGTACAAGCCAGGACACAACCCTCTCGTGATTCTCGCACACATCACGCTCGCGTGTCTCTCCTCTCCATTTATCGCCGCCGAGGGTTTCGACATCGCGATCGTGACAACTTTCGGTCTCACGACGAGCGAAACGGTCGACGGGAGCCGAGCGATTTTATCCGTCTCCGCGGAAAAAGCTCCGGCCCGCGCGCGTTGAATAAAACTCGTATTTCCATATTATAAATTTATCGAATAGAAGAAGCGGTACTCATATATACAGAGACAGCTTCTGATATAACGCTCTCTCACTCGGGGCATGAAAATTTACGACGTAAAATGAGATTCGGAAAAAGAAGAGGAACGGCGAGTCTGCAGAATATCTTTTTATCTTTCATTCCACCAAAGAGACACCGCCCGGGGGAATTTATAGAGAAGTGCAGCGGGAAATATTATCGTCGACGCTCTAATCTATAACGGTATTCTTCCTTATACGTTTTGTTTTTCTTTTTTTGTTTTTTTTTTATTCCGTAAAATATACGATAGTTTAATACGAACGAGTGGAGGAAGTTTTCGGATCCAAATTCCATCGAGCGTAGTCACTCCGAGGCGTCGCCGAAGATGCTGGTATACTACACCGCCGGGTCTGGACCACGCGAGATCGAGAGTTATGGCGACTGGCCCCTTCGCGTCTTGGTATTTATGACGATGCCCTTTCTCTCTCTCTCTCTCTCTCTCTCTCTCTCTCACTCTCTCTCTTTCTCTTTCTCTCTCGCCCCCGATGCTGGAAACGATTATGTTCTCCAACTACACTAGCATTCTCTCTCCGTTTCCATCCACTCTTTCTATCTCGAGACGCGGAAACTATTCGATGCAAAGCTTCTACAATCGGACTCCGAGAGAAATGGGTTTGTTTTTGGGGTAAGAGGCTGGCCCCGCCGGACTCCATAAGTCCACCTCAAGGAATTGATTGCGTTATGTATATACATCTATATACACACTCTACACGGTAACACTGATTCCTCCTCGTCGAAAGACTCACAAAGGCCGGTCTGTAGTCGTAAATACGGTATACCTGTGTATACCTGCTATGTAGATGGGATATTTTTTCATGTATTAAGGTGGTATCTATAATAACGCGATGCCGAGAGGCGTAAATATCTTGGATGGAAATAAGGCTCTCGGAAAGCTGTCGTCTTTTTTATAGTGTAATGATCGTATTAGGGCCTCAGTCGGGCTCTCACGATGCGACGTCAGGGACTTAAGTTGGATTGTATAATCTCGGAAACTTCACAATTTGGAAGCTTCTCGGTAGCAAAATCTTCGTCGTTGTTTGTCCCGAACGGTACGCTGCAGTGACTCGATAATTTATCAATACCGCCATACGCGATACGGTTAATGGTTGGAGCAATCAAAGGAGCGGCTTGACGAGCGAGTATCTCTACTTTGTAACTTTCTCCCCGTCTTCTTCGTTTCTCGGAACGGTAATGCGATGCTCGTCGGAGATTGTTAACGTCGCGATCCGGTGTAAAAATTGTGGGGCTGTACACTGAGAAGACAAAAAAATGGTTGGTTCAACCGGATTCGCGGTCGGACACGTTCAAAGCTGTTTTTTTTTTTGGTTGATACAACCAAATAATTCTTTTGCTCAACGATTATTCGCTTCGGTCGATACAAAATATTTCGATTGAAGGAAAATGTTTTATTGTACAAACTGAATAACGCCTTTGAACGCGGGTGAACGCGTCTTGGTTGATCCGACAATTTCTTTTTCTCGATGCATTAGCCGGAAGCAGCGAACTGATAATCCGACGTCAAAGAATATTACAAGTGAAGTAAAGAACATTATTATTTCACTATTACTCGAAGCCGAGTTTCTACTTTGTTAAATCTTTCCGGCGGCTCGGTGTAGCCGGAGTGCAATATTATTCTCGAATAGCGGGTTGTTTTAGCTCCGCCGCTTCGTGCCCTCGCTGCGGACTATGGAATTTAGAGAACCGAAATTCAGATTTCGGGAAATTATACGTTAGAAACTCAAACCGCTATAACTCGAGAATGCTCGACCGATCAAGCTGAAATTTCACACACGCTGTGTGAATAGTCAATGATTCGTCGACATTTCATTTAAAAAAATTGCAGTTACTTTTTTTTTGTACGCTATTTAGCTATCTGGATAAAAAGGTGTACGCAGATAGGATGTATAGTCCAATGATCCATAATAAATTTTGTGATGATCAATTGAACCGTTTGAAATTTGTCATTTTGAATTTTCTTATTTTCATGAAAACTATACATTCGACGCAAGTTTGCGTATTAAATATTCTTCTATGAATAAAGTAAGTGAATTCCAGATAAGCATGAAAGAAATACATTAAATATAGTTTCGGAACGACGACTAACGAAAAAAGTTTATTGGGCATTTTTATAACCAATATTGCAAAATTGAGTGATTTTGCATTTCTTCAAATGGCGATATCTTTGCTTCCCGATGGCATCGTGGAAAAATCCAGGTGCCTGTAATGTTGTACAGCGCGAAATATCCAGAATTGATGGACACGACGGGGTTGAAAAAGCTAGATAAAACGGTAACATTTGGATTTCTGGAGTATAAATCGCAAGTGTCAACAACAAAAATCAGAGCACACAATTCCATGAATATTTTCGCCTCGAGCACAGATGCGACATCAGTTCCGACTAAAAGTCAAGCGCAACGTTGGTATGATTTTATCATGTATTTTTTCGGGTTGAACCTGAATCGGACAGTCGATTTGCCGTTGAACGTCAAGCACGACGTCGACATTTAAAAAAGTTGCAAATTGAGATTTTCATGCCGCTTCTTCATAATACCCCTTTATTCGCAAAGCTTACTCCACGAGGTGGCCAAAAATACAAAAAAATTCTTTCACACAGAGGAAGCTTTGCGAAAAAAGGAATATTATGAGAAAGCGATATGAAAATTTCAATCCTCAACTTTTTTCGACCGGAAGTGACGTCCCATCGGAAATTCGTCACTTCCGGTCGAAAAATTGTCTCTCGCTAGGGGGGGGATTAAGGATAATCAGGACCTGGGAAAGGCTTCCCCGGGCGAAAACCCTGGATTCTTGAAAATTGGGACAAACAAACAATCAACATACAAGATGGAGCGATTAGTGACGATTAAAAACTTGCATTGCCTCGTCGTCGTAAAAGATACACGTTCGCTCTTTCCCCGATTACTTCTCTTTGTCCCTTCGACTCTGGGCACCCTCAGTTAGTTAACGTACTAATGATCCGCCCGGCGTTGGCTTCTGTTCCGGCACTTTATTGGCCCAGAGATCTGATTTTGGAGCGAGGGGGAATTCTCACACTCCGGTCTATTCCCTGGGAGCCTCGTCGAGAATACGATTCCGGTTTATTACATTTTCTCGGTCGTGGAGAAAAAAAAAATAACGTCGAGGTGGAATCGGGGACAGAGGGAAAGTGAAAAAGAAACAAACGAAAATAGTGAGCTCGTTTCAGGTGCGATGGGAACAGCCGGGTAAATCCGTGACGCGAATAGGAAAATCAAGCCCGCGATTGGAGTGAAATTTTTATCTCTCTCACTCACCGCCACCAGCAAAACGCCCCCTCGTTTTCACGTATTCGCAAACGAACGGGAGACCCATCGTGCCACCAAAACCGAGTCAACGCAATTCGATAGAAAAAAAAAAGCCTGATTAAAGTGAACCGCGAGCCACAGAACTCAAGAGAGAGAGAAGCGCCAAAACCGGAAAATACGAGCGAGAGAGAATTCGAAAAAAAAAAAAAAAAAAAAACAGGGCCATCTGTTCATCGAGGGCAACGCGACTTCTTTTTTTCCTAGCCATCCGTGAGCATTCCAACCGTGCGCTGTTGATTTTCCAGCACGTACGATTTCGGTTTTGCGGAATCACGCGTCCGTCCCAGTTTTTTTGTTACTGGCGTATTCATTCGTACAGGAAATGCGCCTAGTAGCATCGATACAGACATCGACGACGTTGGTTGGCTGCGATCGATTTATGTATCGAAATTCGCTCCATTCTCGGTATAAACAGTGAACCAAAGCCGGAAATCCACGGTGCTCCACCGACCACAAATCCTCTTACTCGTCGCGTCGTACATTTTTATTTACGACATCGTCCCGACTGCATTGACACAACACCAACAACGTGCGGCGAGAAGCGAAGATTCGCGCTCAGCCCGTTGCGAAAGACTCCCAGTATAGTATCTCTCTAAATCCCGGGCAAAAATCTATTACCGAGGGGTAACATAATTCATCGTCGATGCAGAACCTATTGAAGAGGTGATGGACGGAGGTTCGAGATAATACCAGAAGGTACGTACCGTATAGATCCGTGATGGAAGAGAGGGGTGGCATGCGAGTACGCAGAAACAAGTTCCTCGCCGTGTTCATTGCTCACACCGCGGGCCGAGCCACCGGCGAGCATACCTACCTAGTTTATAATCTGAGAAATGAATTCCCGGGGCCTTCTGGTTGAATTCATAGCGAGGAGACAGCAGGAGGTCCACGAACGCGAAGACCTCACATGGAGAGGCACAATGGGACTCGATCTCGCTGCCTCTCCCTCTCTCCGGCTCCGCCGTCGCGTTACGCTCTCTCGAAGTCTCTGATTTCCTGGCGGTCGTCGTGTGAGCGGCGAGCGGTTCCGTCGCGTTTCTCTCCCTTCGGGACTCTCGGCCGGAAGGCTCCGGGGGCAAGAGCCCGGAGGGAAGACATCGCCTCCGTTCGCGTCCGTCTCCGACGGCAACGAAAACGAGAACGACGCTGAGTCGGTTTTGCTCCGGGCATTATGCGCGTGCTGCTGGTACCACCGGCATATCCACCTACTCTCTGTCACCGGCGGGCTCTAACGGAATTACGTAGGCGCCGGTTCGCCTCGAGATATATATCATCGGGGGGGAGAGGGGGAGAACGGGAGCAGAAGAAGAATCGAGGAATAAGAGAGGCGAGGGGGGGCGAAAATATAACGTTTGCGAATAACAGAACGAAAGGATGAGAGAGGTAGGAAGGGCGGGGAGCAGCGTGAAGCGACCGCGATATTGCATTTTTCCACGAGATTTACGCCGTGTTACCACAATGAACTCGTTATCCAACGATTTAACCTGACCCTCGAGTTCCGACACGCTCAGACGAGGACTCGATTATTGGGCACAGTGTTAATGCCCGACGCTGCGGTACCAGTTGAGGGGACGAATCCGCGAGGGGTAACTCGTTGTTCCTTTTTTTGACTGTCGCTGCGAATGCGTAATAATCCCGTGTGAAATGCGTTATTCTGTCGCTTGCACAACGATAAGAGACCGCGCGGTTTACGGTTTTACACTCCATGGACAATGACGGAACGCCGCGAGAAAGTTCTACCTATACGTCTCGCATATCTCATCGCTGTCTCTATATGTCTACATAATAATAACGTTCGTGTCGATTTGACGCTCACTCCGATACTCTCAGATGCTCACGCGGATACTCACAGATACTCACACGGATACTCATAGATATTCACAGCCACTCAAACTGTAATTTTGTTTGTAATATTGTACGTTTTTTTGTCCGTCTGTCCTCATTTGAAAGACTCAGGAGGTCCAAGGGGATCCTTAAGAACAATCTCTGGACGAGGAATGGGGTGTATGGACTCCCGTTACCTTTCTCTATAAAAAAAAAAAACAACGCAAACATCAGCACGCGAAACTCACATGCACAAACGATGGGATGTAGAACATAACCGCGAAACTATTCCCGATTGTTCTCGCGATCGGAAACTTTGAATTTCCAAAGCGATAAAATTCCTTGCCTCCCTTTATCTCCCTCTCTCTTTCAATGATCTCCAACGATTGTTCCCGACGCGTTTCTCGATCGTAGTCTCGGTCTGCTACAGTACGGTATGTTATTATAGTACTTTGCCTCGGAGTGTACACGCCGTACGATTCCTCTGTACCTAATGCCAGCGTATGCACGAGTATACAATGGAGCTTACAGTCTGCCATTATAGTATTGTGCGGTTGGAAATCTAAGCGAGTAGTATACGTGTATATATAGCCGAGAGGCAAAAGAGGGCGAACGATTTACCGAGAGTGGTGGCGCTTCTAGAAAGTCTAAAATGGGATACCATAATAGTTTGAAGTGGCGGATGTGTTGTGCCCGACACATAGACGGACTCGTATGCATGCGTGCGTACATGCGCATGAATATATACGTCGGTCCATTCGCAACTACTTAACATGACAATAGCTCGTAAAATATGATACCCATTCGCCCGCTTGCGGTATATCGTTACGAGTACCGTGCCATACATCTTTGCTGATGCTCCAGAGGAGAGGGTCTATAGTTCCCAGCTGACTGCTAAAACGGACCGGGGGCACGTTTTTCCTCCGGCAGACAGTGACGGAGACAATACAAGAGAGAGCAAGTCGAAGGCACGAAAATATCCAATGGAATATCGGGACCATGAGAGGTGAAACTGAAAAGAAGCGAAACGGAAGAAAAGAAGATTACGACCCGTGGCTCTTGTCGCTTTGGCTCGAGGAATAAATATAGAATCTGAGTAGCGACGATTCGAGTAAGCTCCGATAATACACCGAAGCACGGGGGTTATATGCCATTGTAAAAATACAATATCCGCAGGTACGCTGGCGCATATAGACCGCAAGGAAATTACGCGATTCTCGGCTCGGGCATTGGGAAATTGAGTGAATCACCAGGAGCGGGTCACCTCGTCACAACACCGTTTCCATGGTGTAAGTTGAGGTGTCGCGTGTATGGGTGCACGTATCGGTGGCTTCCTCGACACCGGGGGTTGATAGGCAGAAACCACTCGCGAAGCCGGAACAGGGCGAGGGCAACAGCTACAATCTTCGAACCGCTCCGCTATTAGGGGTGCGTGTCGGAAACCACTTAGCAACGTGACAAACTCTGTCCGCTCGACGCTTCGGCGAGTCAGTGAATGTACTCACTTATTTAAATTCTGTTTGTCGCTGGTTTTTCTCTCTTTTTTTTCAATCTTAATGTTCACTCGTTGCGGAATAAATTAGTGTGGTCATTATCTCGCGTGCTGGTTAATTCCACGGAGTCGACGGCTCAACGAGCGAGAAGCGTGAGTAATTTTAGTAGTAATTTCGATGTGAAAGGTTAATCGAATAAACGTCGCGAGATGTTTTGTCCGTTTAGTCGGTCACGGTTTTATCGATCCCTTCGTGTTCTTCGGTTCTTATTCTTGGTAGACTGAGAGAAGGATATGACAAAAACTACCGGTCATCTAAGAAAAATTACCATTGCTCACGGTAGTATTCAATTGCACTGTAAAACTATTCGTGGGAAATTTAATCTACCGGACTGGAAGTTTTTATGCAAAAACTGGTACAATAAATTACATGTACGAATGTGATGAAAAATTAACGTTCAGTGTATCAAAAAAAATTGAGAATACTTTATTTTTAATAATCGACTTTAATTCCAATGAAAAGGTATATTAATTTCAGAGCTGGTCAAATACCCTAAGTACTCGAAGTACGTATTAAAGTATCAAGTGCTGGATGTACTGAGCGCTAGGTAGTTCTTGAGTACTAACGTATTGAGTACTGGCAGAACTAAATTCCTGAAGTTCTGAGTAGTTGGCACTGACTCGGTGCTTGATGCTTCAATACGTACTTCAAGCACTTAGTGCATTGGCCCAGCTCTGATTAATTTTTCACCACGATTGTACGTTAAATTGAATGCACGATTGTGATGAACAATTAATATACTTTTGAATTGAAATAAAAATAAATGACTGAAATTAAAGTATTTTATAGTAAAATAAAAGTCTATTATTAAAAATGAAGTATTTACGATGTTTTTAATACACTGAACATCCCTTCTTCATCACAAGTGTACATGAAATTGAATGCACCAGTTTCCGCATAAAAACTTCCAGTCCGATACAGTAGAACCGAGTTTATCCGAACCTCCACGTTTTCTGAAGCGACCAACTCATACGAGCCCTGTCGGTTAACCGAAGTAAAGGCTCGGATAACATGGAAAATTCGGATAAAGCAGCCTACACACGTTTTGCCCCACAGTCCCATTTTACCCCGCTCTACCCTACCATCTATCATAGGTGTCGCCGTAGTTCCCCACTACTGTGTGCTATGCTAAACGATCTCCCAAGCGATATAATCATATTTACAGATCCCTCTCTCGGCATAGCGTAGTGGAGACGTCTTTTTTTCTCACTTCTCTCTTCGACTATTGGCAAATTGAACTTGTCCGATAACCATAACGATCGTTTCACCTCAAATCCTCGTGCCCATTGTGCAGGTACGACAGCTGCCCTCGAGAGATATTATCCACGACTCACTCAGTCCTCTACTCGGGACTACAATCGCGCATGAATCTCCGCGGCACCGCATCGACGAGACGAGAGAAAAGACGAGAGACGTGGCTTCGAGAATTATTGGACGGACACGAAACGTGATGCCTGCCGCAACGTAACGTGCACAGAACAGGCTGAAGCAACAGCGCAATGCCGATGCCTGCATGAACCTCCTTGCACACACGCACACACACACACACACACACACACGAACACTGAGGCGATATCTCGTCTCCATCCTCACGATAGTGAGCACAACTGCTGGAATATGACCGATAAAAATCGACGTGCAGAGGATTTCATTGAAAGATTCAAAGGGTACGTCGTGTATATTCCCCGGACATTCTCTTTTTTTCTACACTTTTATCGGTATACCTATAATGCTATTACCGTCCGTCAGGACATCATGCACGGGGAGAAACGGAAGCCTCGGCCGCGCACCGTGCGCACCGAGATTTATCAGCCGGCACGAATTTGAGCGGCTCACACAGCCATCCATCATATTACTCGCCGGGCGGTTCCTCTCTCGCTCCCTCGCCCGCCGCCCTCCCCTTCGTCGGATAAAGCGAGTCGACGATTCTGCTTTTTTTTCCATCCCTCCGCGTCATCCTTCTCACCCTACAGGCTCCCGCTTATTTTTTTGTTCTTTCTCGTTTGCGATTCTCGCGGTCCTCGAGCGAGCGAATGCTTCCTTTGCACTACAATGGTCCAATCAATAGCTCATTCTCTTCCCGTCGTCGTTTCGAGCCCGAGACTTTTGTCCACTCCGAGATTCGTACTGCGCGCGTGTAAGTACGTTGTATATAAAATTTGTAACGTATACGATAAAGCATGCTCATTTACGATTTTCTTTACATTTCCATTATTGCTGCCTCTCAACAATAATATATAATATATAATATATAATATATAATATATAATATATAATATATAATATATAATATATAATATATAATATATAATATATAATATATAATATATAATATATAATGTATAATATATTGTGGGCTGAAGGACCTCGGTCAATAGCCCATTACCCTTAGGGGGAAAAAAAAAAATTATAAATCAGACATGTATACACGCAATACCACCGAACCACGTTTTATTAAGGCTAGACGCGCATTTACTACTGCAACTACTAATAAATTGTGAATGCTCTATCCGCGAGCGATAACGAACTTGCTCCGTCGAGCACGATATCTCGGGGCGCGTCGATGGATTCGCTCGTTCGAGAGCCGCGAACGCGTGCGACGAAGCGTCGAGCGGTATTTTGTGCGTGTACTCGACACGTGGAAGTGATTCAGAGAGATGCCAAGACGTCTGAGAATGGACGGAGGGACGACTCCGCGGTGGAGGGATAGAGCGAGAGCCGGTGGAGAGTCGGGAAGCCGAAGGGAGACCGACGGAGAAGTTAGAGACGTGGAGAGACGTGTGCTTTATATATATATGCAAAGGCTATTTATGCGAGAGCGTGGAGGGTTCGAGGACGCAAACGCGTGCTGCAGAAGAGCAGCCGAGTTCGAGGGCGAGACTCGAAAGGTGCGAGACCTTATCCTCCTTTTGCCACCGTCTATAGCTCTCGGTTTCTCTTCGTTTCGCCCCGCTTTTCATGCATACTTCGGCTCTCTTTGGCGAGAAGGTAAGACCGGAGCGAAATGAGCGAGAGGAACGAGATCCGAGAGGAAAGATAGTCGTCCGAGTGTATAAATGTGCGGCGTTGGCATGTACGTATGCATGCATACGGTATTTAGAGACGCGATGCGAATGCAAAACGTGGGCTCGCGAAATGCCACGGGAACCATACAAACGCGGCGCAGAGGTCCCGCGCCGCGGATCGTGAACCCGCGGCGCGGCTCGTGTTGGCTCTCGGCTGCGTTGCTTCCCGGTGGTGCTGCACCGCGGAGCCGCGACGATGGATGCTCGCCTCGCCCGATTTAATGACCCCTCGCCTCTTCCGTCCTCTCGCGCTTGCCAGGACACTCGAGGCATTTAGTTTCCACTCGCCGAAACTATCAGAAGCCGCCCGTTAGTCCTCCGGTCTCGTATGTGTGTCGCCGTTGTCACCGTCGTTAGCCGACTGCGGCGAAGACGAAGAGGAAGAACCGCGAGGCCTCCGACGAGGAGCCGGTCACGAGTCAAGCTTTTGCGCTGAGTCTCGCAGACTACGGCTATACCGGCTCTTTCGTGACCGCCACGGGCGACCGTAACACAGCTGGACCGAATTCTACTTCTCATTTTTTTTTATTTTTTTTTTGAACTCTACCTTCGGTCTTCTCTTCACCCGGTTCTTGTCCAACTTTTTTTCTTCTTTCGGTTTTACCGCTCGCAGCCGTACAGGGACGAAACTCTCCGAAGAGTCACCTTCGGGCGAGTTCCGATTATATCGATGTCAAATCCACGTTTTATTCGGCTTTCAACACTTTGACGCTTTAGAGAGAAATTTCATACTCGTTTCTGACTCCCGACTGCTCGCCAGGGCGAAAAGACGGGAGTTAGGACGCAGAAAAATAATTTTCATTTTTTCGGAGACTCTTTTCTGCGAGATTGATCGTGTTTCATGAATTATCCCTGTGGAACTTGTACGATAATCGATAATGCATGGGAAACCCGCAAGCGTCGTAGAGATAGAACGGCGGCACGAACGATAATATCATTCACCTGTGTGTGCGAACACGCAACTGCGCCATAAATAGACGAAATACACGACGAGAGCGAATATACATATGTGTATAATAATAGCGAGTACAATGTACATATCGAAGTACCGAGGGGGAGAAAAGGGGTGGCAAAAGGCATTAACGTCCGACACGTGCGAAATTGGTGATATCCTGATATCAATTTGTTAACCACGGGTGCGGAGTCGAAGCTCGGCCGTCGGTCGTGCAGCGCGCGCGCGCGTGTGCGTGCGTGTCGGTGTGACTGCCCAGACCGCGTACCTCGCGTACCTATCGCGCGCATGAATCCAGCTTATTCTGAGTAACGCGTGTGTTCGATTATGAACGCGAGCAAGGGGAAAAGGGGAATGGGAGAACCACAATGAAGCCACAGCGAATTTCCGGTCACCGCTCGGCGGAGCGTCCGAGACCGCGAGACTGTGAAACGCACTAAATACACCGACGTGTATCGGGAATCAACCTGGCTCCGATATCGCCGAACGTATTATATGTATAATCATTCGAATGTTTACACGCGCAACGATACTTCGCGCAAATCGATGCACCGGCTTAAAAAAATATATTGACCGATCGTCCTGCGGTATTTCGCCGGTCGGTGGGGCGGGGCAAGGTCGCGTGGGAAATTTAACGGAAGAGTTCATAATTTTCCTAATGCACGACGCCGAGCGGAAAGAAAAGAAGGGAGCATAACAGCGACGCGCATCCCCGGCGAGCGCCAGATCCACGAATTATGCATGAGCACATATTTACGTATATTATACAAAATTCCCGGGAAAACCGCTGCAACTATAACATCCGGGTGTTTTTAATTTTTTTTTTTTTTTGTTCTTCAATTTATCGCAAAAAGCGCACGGTCTACTTTGCGAAATTCGAGGGAATCTCTGGCCGAGCTGTGACGTTCCTGGGCGCAGTCGCAGAAGCTCGGAGCCCGATGTTGTTAACGATGCCCCAGATACTGGGACACAAAGCAGCCGGCGAGGCTGCTCCGTCAGCGTGACATCTGGTCGATTATAATCGAGCGAGCTTCTGTCGCGAACTATCGGATACTCTTTCGATCGAGTCCTCCATCCTGTGGCCCATTTGCGTTTCCCCTGTCATCGCGCGGCGCGTTTCACTCCTCTTCCCCTCGTCCGTCCCTCACATTCCTACTTGTCCGTTCCTCCCGTACCGCACGAAGCTCGATTCCGTCGTGGAACGGGGCGTTATCTTTCCCATATGTCAGCCGCATCCTTCATTCACTCGGATCTATAATAGGAGCGGTCGAACTTTTCCGTCACACATATTGTCGACCCGCGACGGTTCGCGGACTTTCGAGGAATCGCGCAATCGCGAGAACTCGCAATGCCGATGTGACCTTTCGCTCACACGTGTACCGGTGCGACGCGAGGCTGGTGTACATCGTGTCGTTGTATTATTAACTTACACACAAACACTGTGCAGCTCCAACCCGCGGTCTCGTTCGTTGCTCCCGGATACGCGCGCCCTCGCAACTATTCGTGCCTTCGTAACCGGAAATTGCTCCGGACTGAGGCAACGACTTCGCAGTAAGGAACTCGAGGAGAGAAAGGGAGGAAAGAGGGCTTCGGGAGAAAATACTGGAATACGGTTGCATAGAGGGGCGCGTGAGAGGATTGAAGCCCGTGAGTGTGTGGAGAGTCGGTAGTCGCTACCCGTTCGATGTGTCGATGTCACGCGCTGCGCGATTCAACCTCGGGAGGATTCTTCTCGACTCGCTGTTATACAGTTCCTCTCATGCTCCTTTATCTCTGCAACGGTGGTACGTGGAAAGCCCGTGCACCGCGTCCGGAGCACACACGTGATCCGCTATAGGATTTTAATTATCCCGACGGGGAAAGGGAGGCGAGGGGCGGCCGCGGTTCGCATAGTCACGTCTTCCGTTTAACGACTAGCTAAACCAAAGCCCGAGAGTGCTCCTTGCTGGACGCCGTATGGCCTCGTAAAAGCAGGTGTATCTTCGTACTTTACACCCGTCTCTTTCTCTCCGTGTGTGCTCTTCTCAGCCCTCCTGTTTCCGCTTTGTCTTTTATCCCTTTAACTCGCCATCCATCTCTTCGCATGCTCGCGCAGTCGTCGCGTTCGTTGCTCAGCGTTCCCGAGATTCATGCCCGATGCGCGGTACAATGTGCCACGATGAAGGGACGCAACGTTTTCCTAGGATGAACTGTAGAAACTCGCATCTGAGATGGGTCCGAATTAGAAATTAATCAGCCGGAGGATAATCGACACATACCATCCCGCTCCGAGTATCAAATTTGATCTGGTTGAATGCCGGATTAATTTCACGTCAAAATGAGCGAAACATTCCTCAGCCTGAATTCGCAAATTCCGGAATAGTCGCCGATGAAGCTCGAGTACGACCACGTACCGTGGTTTGGCAGCGCTCTCACTGTCGGCACATCCAAGTAGATCGCCCGGTGTGTCACTCACGCAGGTAACCCGTGGAGAATAAGTCTCCGCGCTTCAAAGCGACGACGCGGCGAAGAGCGAGGTGCGAACAGATGTTAGATTGCAAGAGCAGCTTCGGAGAAGCCGAGGTTCCCAGCGGCTCTTCCGTTCGCGTGTAAAAGCACCGAGGCGAACGGCGATGTTCAGATCCGGGTAGATGTTGTACACCCGTAGCGACAATCGACAACGATCGATCTTCACGCGTGAAGTATCCCGAATAGGGATACTTCTCCTTTGTAACCTGTAAATCCCCCGAAGCGCGCGCCCGCGAGACTACGTTCGAAACAGAATCCAACTTTCACGGTGACGTGAACTCGCAAGGCGAGTTTCTATGCTGATGCCCGCACCCTCCGCAATACCGAGGCGCCTGTCCGTTGCACCCAATGCCGACACACGCAGATTGCGGAGTCCATTATTCGATGATCATCGGCCCGGGGCGTGCTGCCTTGTTGCGGACCGCGGCTTCTTATTTTTCTATTTTTTTTTCCACGTGTTCCTTTCATCGTAGTCAACGTAGCGTGTTAGACAGAGCGAAGACGTTCCAGGTGGGATTGTACAGCGAAAAAAAATTTTTGGTAAGATCAAACTACATTTGTTCAGTTGACTAAGAAGTTACTTCAGGATTTAAAAAAATCATTTCATTGTCCCAACTAAGAATATTTAAATGCCTATTTAAATGCGCCTGGATTGATTTTTTTAACCTCGATACCCATTACACGACGGTATGGTAGTGGAACGGCTCCAAGTTCGGTCAGACCTCGTGACATCGTATCGGCTAAAGGATCTACAAATTTTGCGAGGCTCTCGTCGCTTCGCCAAAATTTGTTTCACTCGTGGAACATACGCTCTATGACTGTGCACAGCCGGGTGCTATAACGAGAATGTAGTGCAATATATGCGATATACCGTGCAATATACGATACCGCAAGAATATATTACTATACATCGGTGCCGGAACTGCGAGCGTTATATAAATGACGACAGAGACGAGACGGCGTTTCACGCGTAGACGGGAAGATCGTCACAGGAAAACCTAATTACGTTGGTCCCCTCGCCGGGTAACGGCACCAAGTACATACAATTGTCATACCTATGTGGCTCGGTCTATGTGCAAACGAGCTTGTCTGACACACAAGGGGAGAGTATTGTAGTGCGAGAACGAGCTTGCGAGAGCTATCGGCGCCGTCGGAGAATCGCCGTTCTCCAAATCCGATTTGTCCCATCACTTTCCGGCATTATCCGATCGACGAGCAAACACGCGGATTATTATTAAGCGTTCGTTGATGGCCGCGGGCGATCGCGAAAGTCGATAACTGATATGCGCGTAACGAGAGCTTTCCAGCCACCGAGCCGTGTGAAAAATGTCATTATCACAAACATTGACCTTCAGTTATATATTGTCTGCGATCGAGCGAACAAACAAAGCGTGTATTTGGTTTTGCGCCGGATATTATCGATTGCGATAATCGGTAAATATATCGAACGCGAACCGTCGAGCGCCTTCCCTCTCGGAAAATCAAATGAAGACTCCCGTCCGGTCATCGATCGATAATCCGCACCGTTGTCATTTGTCACACCGAGCTATTCCAGTCGCCTATGTAAATTCGCGTCTCTCACTCGATCCTCATCTCTGTATTCATTACAATATATGAGTATCGTTTTATTTGATTATTATTTGTTGCTGCAATCAACGATTTATTCCAAACGCACTCATGCAATGCAGAGTCGCATCACAGCCATCGGTGAAAACGCAATTACATCGCCGACACGATATCGCACTCTTCATAGGATTTTTTTTTATTGGATATATATGAGAGCGAACGGAAGGGGGACGGAATGGATTCGCCTTTGTGAACCGTCGAGATACACTCGAGAGGCATACAATAGCCGGATAAGAAGTTTCAAGTAGAGAGCATGCGACAAGGGAGACGCGAGAATAGAGGTATGGGAGGGAGAAGACTCGAGACCGGAAGTAACGGAAGGATACGCTTCCGACAGTACGCGGACGTTGTATCTACCGCAGCAGCAGCAGCAGCAGCAGCAGCAGCAGCAGCAGCAGCGGAGCACGGCAAGTGCAGCCAAAGTTGCCCGTAGACCAAAGTAGAAAGCTCGGTACTCCCAAGAGGTATGGAGGCAAAACGAGCATCCACGGTGTTCCGGAAACGAGCTACGGTCTAAACTCTTCGGTATAGTACAGCGGAGAGGACTACGGTGCATATCGGCCTTGTAGTTATATCGCATGAGCCACATTTCGTGATTATCCGAGGTGGCTTAAGCCGGGAATTTAGAACCGAAACGAAAATCGGAGCTCAAGAAAGAAATTGTTCTTCGAGCAATGTCGCACACACAGGGCGGTGTACGAGGAGCTCGCGGGATTGCAGTTATCCGAGGAACGATGCTGCACGGTGTGTGTTATCACTGGAAACGGTAAGACGGGCGAGCTTACGACGAGGAGATTGTTTGCCACGTCGGTCAAATTCTCAGAGGGACGCGAAGAAGAGACACAAAAAAAAAAAAAAAGAAAACCCGCCGGAGTTACCGAAGGTGTGGGGAACGGGGAATGAGATTCCTTCGCCGACGAAGCTTTTGCATCTCTCCGTGAAAACGATAAAAAGGGTACTTTTTTTCCGTCCCCTCACCTGCTCCCTCCAGCCGCCTAGTCTTCTCTTCTGTTCTCTTTTCTCATTATAGAGTGTACAGAGCTACACACACACGCGGCCGTGACACACGTATTCTGAGGTATATGAACGCAAAATGCACACAGCAATTCCCGGTGCGTCGTTATTTTACAGACGTCGGTTAACGTCCTCTCTGATCTTCCGTCCCTTTTAGCGGAGGTGGGGAGACATTCAATTCATATTTTGTATCAAATTTTCTCCGCGCGCGCTGTAAAAGGACGAACTGATACCGAGTATAAGGGTCGAATTTTGAGACGTTGGTTTGAACTTAAGATCGCTTTTGAGATCGAATTTAAAATCGACATTTGGCCCGACTTTCGGTGCGTGCTTAATATTTTCGAAGATATTACGAGTTGAAGGAGTCTCGAACCTGTACATGAATAGATACCTATGCCTCAACCATTGCTAGCAACATACCCCCCACCACCCCCCACCATTAAGAAACGGCGATCTGCGACGTGTTTCCTCAAGTTCAAGCTAATGTCTTAAAATCCGAGTCTAAGATCCTCTGTATCTCTCATCTTGTCTTTCCCACCGATGCCTTCCCCGAACTATGTTAATCAATGCCTGCCTAAATATAACTATAAGCATTAATAAACCGTGGAACATCTGTATAATATTCCATCTCTCCACGGCGTATATATCGCACTAATACGCATGTCGTGAGGATATGCATTTATGTATATATCGAGCAAGAGGGCTTTGGAGCCACGTCCGAGGGACAATATTAATGGCCTTTGCGGGGAGATCGATAGTCCGAGTCCGTGAAAAGCAATTACGCGTCTCGCGCTCGTTTGTGTAAGTACGTAAGTATCTCCATGCGTGTGCATCGCACGAGCTCGCTGCAATGGGGACTCGCGGGCGCGCACGAGAAGATCGGAAGGTCCATCGGCAGTGCCTTTCGCGTCTCTTCCTCTCTCGCCCTTTGGGACATTCGTCATTAAGAACTATTTGAATATTGGACCGAGTGTGTTTATTATAATTTTTTTTTTTTTTAATTCGGAATCATTAACAGTCGAAAGAGTATCGGCGAGAAGGAACGGAGAATGAGCGATCGGCAAAAAAAAAAAAAAAAAAAAAAAAAAAAAGGAAGGTCTCGAGAACAGAGACTACTCCGCGACTCTCACGACCGGTAGCACCGAGATGGCTTTCCCTTTTACGAGTCTAGACTCACGGTGCCTCTCGCTCTCTCCCTTCCGCTCTCCGTGCGGCAGTTTTACACGAGCTTCGGCCGCGGCACTCTCTGGCGAGGGCGTAATTGACGTAATAGAGCAATTATCTCGGGGCGCAGAAGCAAAGTACGTATGGAATTAGCGTGCACAGATATAACCTCTCCGAATCTATAGTTATACACTGCGTGCGGACGTACATCATTGGGTAGTTGAGAAGAGAGAAGAGCCGACACGCGGCAGCGAGGAGCACGAATGCCACGATGACGAGAAACTGAACGAGGCTTCGAATGTTTATTTAACGGTCAGGAGTTAATTGTATATTACGAGGGAGAGAAGACGGCTCGGGCGGCCACTGCGATATTACGTTCTTAGCGACCCGCGGTGGATCCTCCAGGCTGCAGCCACAGCATCCCACGCGAGGGTCCGGCGGACAAGTTATCTCTTTCCTTCCTCCTCTGCATCTCCCTTCAACGTTCGTTTTTTTTTTTTTTTTTTTTTTCGCTATTTTCGCTTCGCTACTCCCCCTGCACGCTTCTCTTCGCATATCATTCTCGTTATCCAGCCTCCTCTTCCTGGCTGGATCCTCTTTCGCATAAGCGATCGTCGCACTCTGAACTCGGTTAATTCATCGGACCGTTGGCTCTCGGTGCTGTTTTCCTCGCGAGTACGCCGCACCGACTACGGTGAGTACCAGTGTTGTGCCGTGGGTATGCATTTCATCGAACAGGTATTTTCCGCCGCTATCGCGCACACACACACCGAACTACTTTCCCTGTTATCGTTGTATTCCGGACTCTCGCCGCAAGCCGGCGGTGAAACAATATCCGTCGTTGGAACGCCGCTTCGGGCTTATTTGCGGAGACGGAGAAACGAGGGAGAGGGAGAGATGCACGCACATGCCTGAGAATTCGAGTCGGGCGTTCGCTCGATTTACATCATCGTGTCTGGAGTGTATTTAAACGCCTGCATTAGCGTTTCCGTGCTCGAGACGCGGATCGCATAGCAGAGAGTCGCGCAACGACAGGCGCGACTCTCATTCGTAACGAACCTTTTATGCGATCAGCATCGGGTTCGTGAATACCCCGGTAGAAATTTTCGAGCGTTGGGTCGAAGCCTGAGGAGGCCTTCTCGGGAGCTTTTCGGGCGCCGATGTAACGCTCGAAAATTTCTGCTCGGGTAATAATCGGAACATGTCGTCGGTTCGAGACACGACGGTGAGAAACGCTCCGGAGTGTAGGATGCGACTATGGAGATAAGTGCATTAATTTCGAGACAAGGACCGAAGTGCTTTGCGCACTGGCGAAGTAGCGAGGAGTAATTGTGTTACATTTACCTTATACTTTGTGCAGTGTGCAAGAGTGCGTTCTCTCGCTCTTGTTACACGGAGCAGCTTCCGGGCACTCACGAGTGCACAGCCCGATACCGGGGACTCGCCTTTCAACCGGAAGTCGCGTGTGTGCCACGATACTCCGGTGAGTAGGGCAGAAGTCGAGTGCCCGTTACTCCACGCTGCACCGACCGTTGAGTCGAACACATCGCCGTACGTCGAGGCACATCGACGTAAACGAAATTCACATTTTGTCAACGTAGGTGTGTCCAAATATTTGCGGATAAATGTGAACCGTACAGTCACGACTTTTGCGGTCACAATAGCTGATAAAACGAACGACATGAAAATCTGGATCCAGGTTCCTCCTAATTGACCTCGGCACTTCACGAAAAAAAAAAAAAAAAAAAAAAAAAAAAATGGTATTACGGTGGACGTATGACGAGAAGACGAAAAGGTCGTCAGTGGCGCAGTCGCTGGAGGCAGCAGCACGGAGTTACACCACCCCGAGCCTCGGAGCGTGCGGTTCTTTCGGTTTTCAAGAGCAGGATGAAGTACTCGCCCGGGAGGGGACGCGGGAAAAAGCGTCGAGCATGGGCTTGGAGCACACGCGTAATTTATTTGAGAGCCCCCGGAGGAGAAGCGGAGAAGAGACAGGCGTTCGCGAGGCACTTCCGACTGGGAAAAAGTGGTTTTACGCACGTTACGCGAACGTCGGGCTCTCTCTCTTTTACGCCGCGGTCTTGCATCGGGCAAGAGAGTCGCGTGCGGAAAGCTTTGATGTGCGCTTAGTTCGCTCGCGCTCGCTTTAACTTTGCTTTTCAACCTTTCCTCCTCTCAGGGCCATACCGGGCTCTCTCGCTCCCACACCCGTTGCCTCACTTTTCATTCGACCCCGGTAATTTCGTTTCTCTCCATCCGTCATTCTCACCCAATCCCCTCAACCCCCCCTCCTACCCACCCTTCTCAGCTCGTTCTCCATCCTTGTCGAACTCTCATCTCCAACTGAACGGCCTCCGCACCTCTCCCGCCCGTCCGTCCGTCCCGTGGCAATTCGCTCGCTCACGAATGGCAAAAGTTTGTAAAAGCGATTCCTTTGAACGACCCCTCTCTTCGTCTCCTCTTATCCGTAAACCGATCCGGGGAATGGTTTAACCGTGCGAATGACGATGTGGAAAAACGGATTTTATATCCGTACATTCGTGCGCGATGTAATGACGTTAAAAAAAAAAAAAAAAAACTTTAAGAGACGAAAAATATCGCAAGAGTTCTTGTAATTGAATATTAAACAAATGTTATGTGGATAGCGCGTTCTCCGGTGAGAAGTGGGAATGCAAAGTTGGAAAGGCGCCGTGGTTAATTAAAAATGCAGCGAACATTTTCTGGCTCCACCGTGCTGTGTGCTGGAGTTTTTTGAGCCGGAAAGGCGGTCGCTGTGCTCGGCCGGGGGGAAAAAAAAACTTAAATAGCTCTCTATTTCCTTTCTTCGATCGTCGAGTGTCGGCCTTTTTCTCGCTCCTTCGTGTTTCTTGCGGCGTCCTCTTTATCGTCCGTCCTCCGCGCGCCCACGTCGTTTCCCGAGGGGATGCCGAGGCGCGTCCGCTGCGGAGGAGAGTCAAGTGGACCTGGTGGAGTGACCATCGGTGGCTGAGGCACCAGACGGCTCGGAGGAAATAGTATCGATGTCGTCCCTGGTTTAGGTGTGTCGCGAGACGGGACCGTCGACGACGCGAGAGCTCATCTCGCCCGATTCTCATATCCAGTTTTACTCAATGTTCCTCGCGCGAACCGTAATAATCGGGCTCGCAAGCGCGGCGAGTCTCCGTTCCAACGGCATTAACGCCGGCGTGAGATTTCGCGTCTCGCTAATTCAATCTAAAATTTGCATGTAAATGAGCGAAACGCCGGCAACCGTACAATACCATCTTGTACATAGACGGAATAATGTACGCTCATTATTGTCAGCGTTGTGCACGTCGTACCCGACATTAGCATCGACCACAGCTACGAGCTCGGTGTCACGTAACGTGCGTGCACACAGTCATCGGACGAACGAGTGCGCGAAGGGTCAGTTTCGAGTTTGGAGCCCGTTGTTACGAGTCGGCGACGAATTCAATTTGCCGGGGCGACGAGGCGACACGTTCTGCCCCCGAGAGAAAACTCGTGTCGTTTGTTCGTTTTTTGTTTCTTCCCCTTCTCGGAAAGAATTACCTCCATGATTGCGGATATTCTATTTGCCGGAGACGATCTCTCTGGGATTGTACTTCGCGGAGGAACGAAGGTGGTAAGGGACGAATGAAACGGGAGGAGCAAAGTGACGATACTCGATTCCTTCAGCGAGAGTCGGACGAGGCGGGCAAAACTCGTCTGTATGGTATTATGAACGGAGAGTCGAGAGTTCAACGTGGCGTGTTGTCCCGGAGAGTTGCGTTGGCCGCAACGCGAGAGTTCTCCTCGGGAGAGCTGATACTTTACGAGGTTTCGCGCCGGGCCCGGAGAAACGAACGAGGCAATACCGCTGCGCGAGAACGGCAGGCATACGAGCCAATAAAGAATAGGGGGGGGGGGGGGGGGAAGAACCCGAGAAACTGCGAGAGCGAGAGAAAGACCGGACGTAGGTGTGCATAACGAATGACTCGACACGACCGAGAGCAGATTTGTTTGACGCGTTAGCGCCGTGCCAACTAATAGAGCAGCCTGATTTATTAAAACGCTTGTGCACTACTTTATAATCCTTGTACGCTATAAATACACTGTACGATACTGGCGAGGTGTCGCGACGCATGTCGGCGCGAGTCGACGACGAAACGAGATGCTTCCGTCCCGATCATCGCGACCAGTGACTTGTTTTTCAGCGTGTGAGCTGTAGGCACTCCGAATGACAATAAATTACAATGTCGGATGCAGATCCATATTGTGTCACCGAGAAACGCAATGGGACAGGAGAGACCGTTGAATGACGGTGATCGATCCGCGGTCTGCCCGAACCCCTGGAAACATCATCGATAGAACGGCAATTGCTGAGTGACGCAATGTCGCGAGGTCGGCGGCGACGAGGGGTTAAGGAAAAACGAAACATTGCAAAGATCGGGGATAAAGGATACAAGGGGTCAAAACGATTCTAAAGGCGAGAAATAAGGTGTCTCTCGCCAGCGATCGATCGTCTCCTCTCGTGAGGGATATAATGCGGACGCTGCTCGTGGCTCGAATTCTTGGGTGGAAGTGTCGGGTCCGAGACATCGGAGATTGGACAATTTGTCGATGGAACACGTCGATACTGCTGCCATTCGAAACTACTGTACGGCGTTCGGCGTGCCGAGACGGGTTCACGAGCTCAACCGATAATAGTCGCCACGGACATTCGTCGGGAAGACCGCCAGCGTTTTATCTTCGTGGCATGGCACGGCGGTGCGCGGTGTGTGTTTCCGTCTCTCCGTTCGTATCATCGCGGCGTGCTCGCGAGGAAGGAAGACGGAGGAAGGGCTCGGGCCGGGAGAATACCGGTACGCCGGCCAGGATCGCGTAAACCACCGAGCTTTACGATCACGCGCCGATCGTCCCGAAGCTACGCGGCGTACAACAGGAGAGCCTCGCTCTCTATCGCTCGTTGATGTTTTCTCGTGAAATCTCCATAAAGCGATCTCCGCCCCACTTCACGCAACGAGCCTCGCATCGCGCCTTCTCGCCTGGTTCTCTCTGTTTTTTTTTTTCACTCGAACGCAAACTCCATTCCGAAAGTAAAACGCGAGAAAAATTGTAGCGCGATGTAAAAAGCTGCGATACATAGTATTGCATTATATCCGAGTGGCTTATCTTAAGATCCTTTTTTTATGTATATTTCCTTCGACCATTAATGTCAACGACGACAAAGATACTCTTCTCTTCATTTTTTAATCTAATCTTTATCCGCTTTTTATCGATTTTTTTATTGCTTTTTACATCTAATAGCAGATCTTGCTTTATCTTGTTTTTATTATTCGTTCTGCTACGAAACGATACGCGAGGATAAAGTTAAAAACCATTCATGAGAAACTTCAGCCGGGTCGGAAACGAAACGACATTTTTTTGTTGCCGTTCCCATAGTATTCAAAACGTTCGTACGGGTATAAAAACCGGAAAGTAACTGTCGGGATTGGAGCGTACGACGGAAGGGTGTGTGTGGTGTTGGAATTCGCGATGTCGGTGAAACGCAAGAAGGTCGAGGAAGTTTCGTGATCTTTGTGAGGAGAGTCTCGGAGGCCGCACTCGAGATTCTCGCGGCTGCTACCACACGCTGTTAACTACTTGTCGCGACCGGCTCGTAACATTCGTGAAACGTTCGATAAAATTGCAGCGGGTCTAATTAACGAAGAGCGGCGGCCGCGGAGCTGGTTATCCCACCGGTAGTACCGCGCGCGAGGTGCGGGCTCGGTTATTCGTTCGTTGCCGCACCTCGTTCCTCGTGTAGAAAAGCTTGCACCGCTCACACCAGAGAATCCTCCTCGTTCCGAAGTCGAACGCGGCAATGGAGATCCGTCGGGGTTGAAAAATCTCATTTTTCAAACTGGAAGTGACGAGTTTCCGGTATAACGTCACTTCCGATCGAAAAATGAAATTTGCAAACCGGAAGCGACTGGTTTTCGGTATGACGTCACATCCGATCGAGAAATGAGATTTGCGAACGAGAAGTGACGAGTTTTCGATATGACTATATGCCTTGAGAGATGTTACCATAGCGAATAGTAGTGGGGAACTAGCGCGCCGCCTATGGTACATTTCCGGATTTATAAGAATTTTTTGTAGATATTATGGTAAAAACTCTTGGAAGATCTGAGACTTTCCGCCATAGGTGGCGCCGTACTGTGTGCTATGGTAATTACTCTTAAATGCTCGGTAGTTTTGACTAGATCCTTCTCTTAGTGGAGTGCCGTAGTATCATTGTCCCATGTTTATGAGTGCTCGCAAGACCGTCGGCTTCGCTCTGGCCACCTCTGCCCGCCGGACAAGGACCGATGCGGCATTTCGGCGCACGACACTCAGTTTAGACCCAGCGAAGTGCCGTTTTTCCGTTTACGCCAGAATCCCACCCGGTCGACAAATGTGAATTCCCGTCATAATGCGCGTCTGCATATAATGAAAACAAAAATTTAAACGAGATAAATTTTGCGCGCCCAATCGCGGGCTATCACTCCCGTAACTTTTCCTCTTCTCTATCTGTCGTTCCTCCGTTTCGGTGGAATTTAGCGCCCGCGGTCTCCGCGCCGGGCAATAAATTTACCCGACGCATTTACACTTCGGACATGCGTAAATATTTCACGCGTACGTGTGCGCCCGCGCCGGCACATTTGGAATTCCTTCATTTGCATCGTACAGGTACCCGGATTTCGGGGAAAGTGGACTATGTTCGTGTGTCCACCGTGTTTTATCGAGTTCGTGAACACGAGAGAAAGGCATAAACAGAGAGATCGTTGGACAGTCGGTACAGTGACACACGATGGGAATAGAAATGACAAATCCTAAATCTGGATCCTACGGTAAAGTGCCCCGATGGATGAATAGTCTCGTACGCCGTACAGATCCGCGGTATGTCGTGGTCTATCAACGTTTTTTTTTTTTTTTTTTTTTGTCCAACGAGATTGCCCGGCGAACATTCAACGAAGCGGCAACAGCGAACTGCACCTCGCTGCGCGTTCCTTCACCGACTCGAATCACCTTTTCTGATACAGAGCTAGCATTGTAGCGGGTCCCGATAGCTAGAGCTCGATAGCGCAACACCCGGCTCTGCTGTCCGCGATTCGCCTCGTCGTAGCTCCCGTTTAAAGAGCAATTCGTTTCCATTGGCTCGTACGCGGGGCATTGCGACTCTTCCAGAATCTCCCGGACATCGCCGTCCTCGCGGAAGAGAGTTAATTAAGCGCTCGAGCTTTTTACGACTTTGCGTTGTTTGAACTACGTCGTCTTTCTCATGGGCACTCTCGTATCTCATCCCGTGCCAACCGCGCGCTCGCCTCCTCGTCTCTCCGTCGTTTCTCCACGGGGTCGTAACAGTAACAACCCGGTCGCCGTCAAAATTATATGTTGGTTGTGTCTTTTTTATTTTTAAACTTCTCCGATCGCAGAGGCCTCGGGCCACGGTAAATTGTTTCAATTTTCCTGGTATTCCAGCCGCCGTTCCCGGATAGTTTCGAGCATACACTACAGCGAAGCCTTGTGCAGCATCAGCAACGCCGAACAAACGGGCTGACAGCCGTCCCGGTAACGCGATCAGCGAGCGAGTGAGAACAAGAACGCGGCCTGTGCCCGGGCACCGCTCGCTTCTAGCCTCACCATTTCGTGCAACAGGTTTCCATTTTCTAACGAGTCATCGGGCGCGCAATTTGCCGACGCAAGCAAGAATTACGCGGCTCGGTCACGCGAGCACCGCAGAGATGGAAATTGTGTACCTAACCGACGACAGCCACCGTGGATTCGTGTGTGGTCATAGCTTCGCCGGGCGATATTGATACGTTGACACGGATCTCGCGTCGGCCATGGGATGTCTCTTTGCCGGCGATGTCGGAACCTTCAGTGAGTCGTTGTGATTCAAATTCGATGATACCTTCGTTCGAATCCACTGGATTTCGTCAAACTTCGTGCTAAAGAATTGAGATGCTTGAGGACGGAATATGACGGTGTCTTTCGGAGGGGAAAAAAAAATCTTCACAGACAGCGACGACTATTACCGCGAGTAGCCGAGGACTACTCTCAGCCGCCTACGCGCTTCGGGAATTCCTACGGACGGGGCCCGGTGTCTCGCGAGAGCGAGACTCGACGTTTCTCGAGGCTACCACCGATGTTCCAGACGACGTCGATGCGCCTCACCGTTCGCCAGAGAGAAACCGCGATATCCTTCTCCCGTGTTTACACGATGTACATTAACAACATTTGCCGATGCGTTCCAAGGCGCTCGATGGCCGATACCACTGTGTGTGCGTTACGGAACCGTCCGTGATATTTGTGGAGGCCGGTAGCTCTCCGAAACCGGTGTTTGCCCTCTCCTGCAATCCGACGACACGGCACACTCTCACCGGCAGTCCTCGGTCGACTTTGAAAAAATTCCCCAACGCCGAGTCACTTGGATTTTCGTTTTACGAACATTATTGCGGAATGCCAAAGGGCCGTTTTGCCCCGCACTCTCCCTGCTAATAGAGTTCGTGTGCTTCTCAAAACAAAGAATACCCTCATTGGCTCGGCTCATTCGTCAACCGACGATGTCGGAAGGTCGGGAGGAAAAAATATACCGGGAGAAATCATTGAGTGCGAGAGACGCGAAGGGAGTGGACAAAAAAAAACAAATTGGCGTGTTTGCTATACCTTGCCCAAATGTATTCCACGTGGAATTCCGGACCAGAAGAGTAAACACAACGGAGTTTGCATAGCAAGAAAATATATGGCAGCGGGGAGAAGAGGAACGGGAGGGAAGTGTGCAGTACATTCATTCCGCTGAGCGAGTGAGGGAGGCAAAAAGGCACGGCGAACCGGGAAAAATATAAGGACACACACGCAGTCGGCGTCGTCGACGAAGACGTGATATTTAACCGCGCAAACGCTAAAGATCCAGAGGGTATATCGAATAAATAAGCCGAACTGCCAAAGATACTGTGCAAATTCGACTGTGAGTTTGTCCGAGGACGACGCCGTCGGGTGTAACTCGACGAGTGCCGCACACAGCGTTTCGGAATTCGCTACAAGTTTTCCCAACTCGTCTGGTAGTTATCCGCCCGCTGTTTTTTTTTTCCTCCGTCCCGCAACAACGAGCGGACGGGCGTTTATCAAAAGTTATAACATTCGCGAGGTGTACAAGATCCAACTTTGCTAACTCTCTAATGTAAATCCTGTTGCGCGTATCTTGAGTTCAATTTCCGCTTTGCTACGGAAACCCCGGTATGATTTCTGTTTGCACGGAGATAAACATAATTCGAGTTAAATCCGAGCAGTTTTTTTTACCTCTACCCGTTCGGTTTACTCTGGTAAAGAGGCAAATTTATACCCGACATGCATGGGTGTTTACTCTGGTATTTTTCGTTTAATGAAATATGATAGCTCGCGGGCATGCGACTGCGGTGCGCTCCTTCCCTCAATGCCGTCTGGCAGCGTTTGCTAATTTCAAGGGATGGAGAAATTCCGGGAGTCTTCCCTCTGTGTGTATCGCTAAACCTATATATTCTCTGCTGCAAGGGTTATATCGCGAGCAGTGGCTGGCGGGCTCCGTCCATAGACGGTAGAATCCGCGCATCCGGTTAATTGGGTAAATACTCCGAAACATCGTCGATTCACCGACGCTACGGTCCGTGCTTGTGGACGCGCTGTACACTCGTTCCGGATGTCTTGCTTACTCAAGGCCATCGGAGAAAACGGGAGCATCGGAGTTATAACGACGAGAGAGGACCGGAGCGATGGGGTTGTGGATAACTGATGACTGCAAGGGAGACTCGGAGAATCTGTTCCAGCCAATGTGTCTCGGTCGGACTCGAATATCATCAATTAGCGAGCTTGTTCTCCGTGAATACTCTATCTATTTTCACCTCCGACACCGATCAATTAAAGACAAGCGTATCCGTTCCACATTACCGCGAGACTATTCGCTATCACGATATCCGGCATGGAATATTGAACCCACAGACCACTCGACAACCAACCGGATGACATTATCCGGTGCGAACCGGAGAGAAATCGGATCAGCTGGAATCTCCGGGTGGGATGCTGATCCCCGGTTGATCGATGCGATAAATACGGAACGGTACGCTCTAGGAGGGAACTATAATCCAGTGCTTTCCACGGAATCGCTCGAATTAAGATCCGATTAAGAGGAGATGCAAAATTTATCGCCCCGAGTCTCGGAGCGGTTCGTTCGCCGCCTTGCCGGTTCCGTGAACTCGGCAGTGGCCGCTATTTATCACTGAAAATTCGTTCAGCATTGCGGGTGGTCACTGGAGCGCCACGGTAGTGGAATCGAGGCGCGAGTCTTTGGTACGGTCTGCTGTGGCGTAACAGAGTCCACTATTACGCACTATTACTTTCCTCTCCAACACACACACGTGCATGCACAGTGCAAAGGGTTGGACGACTGGATGGCTGAGATCCGCGCCGGTATATAATCTCACGGTGCGCACTCGTTGGGCGCCCAAACGAATGCTGCTGGCTCCGTGCCAGACGTGGAGAACCCCCGAAGTTGTCGCCACGGGGAACCCCGCTCGTCGCACGCGAGCGTCGATCTCTCTTTGGTGAAAATGCCGGAGCACGGCCGGAGAGTTAACGGCACCTATCTACTTGCCTCCGCGCCACTATCCGCAGTTCCAATAGAGGTGCACCTCACATTGCCCCTCCTATCTCTCTCTCTCCCTCCGGAGCATGATCTTATTTCGTCTGGAAGTGAGGACGCTCGAGAAGTCGCTGACGCGAGCGAGGCCTTGCGGCCGCACGCAATAAATGTACTGCTCCCGAGTACTCGGTATATTTGGAATGCATGGAGAGGTAGAGGATCGAAATAGCGGACACGAGACTCTGATCGATTCGTGGTCGCACTTGATGAATTTGTGCGACAATGCGCAAGACGAGAGAAGGTGATGGATGGCGCATTGAGCAGGGTGAGATCGTCGCATTGGGCGAATGCCCGATCGAACTTTCCTAATTAATTAAGTCTTGTCTACACGCCGAGTGGAAAGTTAATCACCCTACCGGCATCGCTGATACGCCGTGGCCCCGGTACGAGACCCCCCGGTGCCGTCCCTCGCTGGCTTCAACGCCAACTCGTCACCTCCCCTTTCGCGAACCGCTAATTAAGATTCGTTCGGACGAGCGGAGCGAGTGTGCTCCGATAACTTCCGCATGATTGTTAAGGATCGAAGCGAGGGGGAGGTTTCCGTAACTGGTCTCGGTGCTATTTCTCTTTTCTCGCTTTCCTTAATAAATCTCACGCGAGCCAGCCAGTTCCGAATCTCCCGCGGGCGAACCGACGAATTGGCCTCTCTCGATTTTATTGAGCGCAACCGAGACTCGCGGAGCGGTGCGAGCACGGGAAAATCGGGAACACCCGAGGTTGAATGCGGAGCGAGGGAAGCGAGAGGACTTACAACCGAGCGAGACGAGGCGAAGGTACGCTCCGCGATCGGGAACGAGAGACTACCGTTGCGAGAAGGCGGATAGGTCAACGCTGGGTCGCGACCCGGGTGAAGAAGGAACAAAGAAAATAAGCGAGCCGGGGGAGGCGAGTGTTGTAGCCGACGTTAAGCGAGAAAGGAAGTAGCGATACGTAGATTTACGCGATGGCATTCCGAAGAATCGATCTCCTCCTTCACTCCCCCCACTCCCCACTTTTACCAAATGTCCTCGCGTCCAACCGGGCGAAACTTTTACGGAACTCGTAAAGCTCTCGCCGCCTTATACTCCGGGTCTACCTTCGGGTTCTTTCTTCTTTCAATCCTTCCGTCCTTCCTTCCTTCCGTTTTCCACTTCTTTCACTCCGGGACCCGCGTAGTCTCTCGTCGTTCGCGACTCCCACGAGAGTGCAAGACCCGCGCCATTTCCCCACGTCCGTCGCTGCCGCTTTTGCACCCGCCAGCGTCCCTCCCGGTCGACTCTCGCCAAAACTGTCTTTTCGTATAGTTTTTTTTTTTTTTGTTTCTTCCTCTTCGCGCGCGAATCCCTCTTCGCCTCCCGTTGTTCCATCTTTTTCTTGCTTCCCCGACACCGCCGATAGTTTTCTTACTTCCGCCTGGCCGCAATCCCACGGCGGCTCCCTGTTTCTCATTCGGCATTCATAAACTCCCTTAGTTCGCTCGTTTCAACCTCATACTCTCATTCTCGCGCCGCGGCCCGGCGCTCCTTCCTTTTCTCTTTCGCCGTGAAACTCGGGCATTATATTTTATATTAGATAACCCAAACCGGCGGCGGAGAATTTCCAGATGCCACGTTCAGTTATGATAAACTCGTGAAAGCACAGCGCGGAAACGTAATCAGGTCTGAGTGAACCGGGCCTGCCAGAAAGTCCATATATCTCTTTCTTCTACGCCATTTTCCTTTCCTTGCTTTCTTTTTGTTTTTGTTTTTTTTTTTTTGCTCTCCATCTCGACCGTGTATCTCCTCCCGGTTTGTCTCTTATCCGCTTTATATCTGTATATCTCCATGTACCGTCTATATATCCGTAACAGCGGGTACACAAGTTTGCCAAGACTTTTTCTCGACCATCCGCGTGATTCTCCTTGATGAAGAATGAGTATGACCCCTTACATGCGCACTGCTGTGGGTGTCGGTGTGTCTGTGTGTGTGTGTGTCTGTTGCCCGACACGTCGCAGCTTCGAGCTTCGTAAGGTGACTCGATGTTGCTAGATCGATTCCAAGTGCCTCTACCCCGCCGCAGACTTAAACACAGTACCGGTACTCGGGTCCGCGGAAAGGGGTGTATGTGTAAGGTGGTCGTGCGGGCGTCTATAAGCCATGGCTATTTATAGAAATTAAAAGCGTCCGGAGCGCAGAAGCGTTATTGCCACAGTGATCGAGGTCGAGCTGCGGGTTGCGGGCCCGTAGTTTCGCAAACAGCAGCTGATATCGTACCCTCAAATACGCCGTTGGCTCTTGTAAAATTTATATCGGAGGTTGCGCCAGCGTTACTTTGTTCGCGATGCGTCGCAGAAACTTCTTGCGAAATTTCGATTCCTGGCTCGGGGTGGAAAATTGTGCCCGAAGAAAAAGAGGACCGTTCCGATCGTTCGATAACGAGGGCCGGCATAGGGGTGGCTGGCCGTGAGCCCTTGAATGCGAATTCTAGGGGAAGGAGCCGGCTTTCTTCGGTCAGCTACGGAGGTCTCTTTGCCAGCGCCACGTTGAGGGATTATTCGCCGGAAGGACGATTAATTTCGGTGAAGATAAGACAAACAGCGGTCTTGTAAGGTCGTTTTGAGAGGGAGATATCGGTACCGGAGTGGCCACCGCCATCTCTCCGATCTTTCATTCCATCCGGCTTATAATTCTCTCTTATTCCATCGCTAGACGCCGTCCCGGCTGTCTCTCCTTTAAAGCTCGGAAGCCTCACTCGCGAGGACCATCCAGTCGGCGGGCTTGTCCGTGAGCACCTTTCTTATCTGGCTAATGGCAATTACGGACATTTACAAATTATCAAAGGTTCGTGGTTTTTTTATTTTTTTTTTCTCTCTCTCACTCGAGAAACCACCGAGGATCGCAAAACGAAGAGCGAAAGTGGAAGGGTGAGAAAAAAAATACACACAAGCGAGTATGAATAGATAATGAGAATCAGTGTGAACGAGCGGACGGGCGAGGGAGCGAAGGAAAATGGAGAGAAGTGAGCGTTCGATTACGACGTGATAGAAGCTTCATTAAAGTGCTGGCTGCCGGTTGGAGAGTATGTACGGGGGAGGGAGGGAGGGAGGGAGGAGGTTGATTATGAGGCGAATGCCCAGAAGCAGAGGCGCGCCCGGGATGAGACTGATCGAGCGTTATTAATACCTCCTTCACCGATCTCCTCTTTCTCCCGATCTCTCCGTTCCCCGACCGCCGAATCGATTGTATACCCTTAATGGGAATGGCAATTCGTTAGTAAACCGATCGGAAATATTCTCGCTGCATTCGGGACTGCGCTTCCGCCGTTCGGCGAGCAACGCGCGACGACGCTCGACGTTTTCCCCGCAGCTGTGTTGTCAGTCGCACGGAGAGAGGGTGGATCGCGCGACGCTCGTTATCGACCACTTCCGGTGTTAACGAAGCCGCGAGAATTTCCACGTGGAGTTCGCCCGATGGGATGGGAGAAGGAACCGACGCACGAGCCAAACCGACGACGCTACTCGTTCGGTTGGCTCAATTAAAACCGTTCGTCAGTGCCTCGGAGAACGTCGAGAGAGTCCGGCGAACGCCGCCGCACGGCCATCGGCTCACGGCAATACGCGGCCTGGCTATAGTTGTTCGCGATACCGGAGTCACGCGTTGCGTGCCACCGACTGTAAACAATATACGATACGAACTCGTTAAACTATCGGCGTCGATCGTGAGTTTCTCTCCGTCGTCGACGCACCGAAATATGTTTATGGCACGTGTTCGGTAAAGTACGCGTTGTTTTTTTTTTATATTTTCTTTATTTTGTCTCTCCGCGGTCCCTCGATACGGGAATTCATTTTTCGCCGAATCGACGAGGGAAGTGAAAAAGCTGCGTTGTTACACGCGGCGAGACTAGTCAGCGACGCTCTCCGGGACAGCGAAAGGGAGGACAAGCTCTCGAGAGATAAGAGCGAGTTATCGACGGAGTTGCGGGAATCGCTTCGAAACTGGGCAGAAACGAGAAGTGGAAAGAAGAAGTGGCGAAGGACTCTAACGCTCCGGTCTCGGGGGAGAGCTTGTTCGCACGTTCCCGACGAAGGTGGAAGCGTCACCGCTGCCAGCGCTCCTTTTTCTCTCCCTCGGCCCCAGGAGTGAAGTTAAACGAAAGCGGGGAAGAGCGCGAGAACGGGAAGCGAGACGTGCGGTCTGGCATTGCGGATGAACACGCAACCCACGTGGATAGTTGAAACAAAACAAAAAAAACCTATCGCCGAGGAAATTCGCAAGCACACGGTTGGCCGTGTCGAATTAATAGATTGACCAGCGGCGGAATTCAAAAGTCCTCCTTGAAACCTCGTCAAGAATCACTGTCGGATCTCGTCAATGAAATTAAAGTGTGTAAAAAAAAAAAAAAAAAACGCAACATTTACGAGTCTCAGCCGTGAAATTTGGCTTCGAGGCTCATCAGGAAGGCACAACCTGGCGGTAAGTTTCCGATTAGCGCGCACCCCGTTTCTCTCGCCTGTCGCAAAGTACTTACTCACGTACACGCGAGGTACGCCCGCGTGGCTTCTCGTCCGACGAGGAACTCGAGGTAGCTCTTCCTCGCCGTTATACCTACGCGGGGGGGGGGGGGGGGGGGGGGAGCCGCGCGGCGGGCACCGCGCCGAAGAACGTGGACGTCGGGAGAGAGCGCGTGGGCTGTCCGGCTATTCGCCAACCGGTGTCTGCATCGCCGGACACGAGAAAAGGATAAAAGAAATTCTGAAAATATGGGCACGCACGAGAGCACAATGGATAGATCCCACGCACACCGGGTCTCTATAGTTATAGCGGTACAGTGTATATGCACATGATACGAAACTGCTAAGATATCGGAGCTGGTATCTTGCTGACGAGTCGGCGAGTCTACGGCGAGAGTGTATTCCGGTTGGAGTCGATGGATCGGTGGAATCGCGTGGGGTACCGTCATCGTCATCGGCGGATGCCCCCATCGTATACGCATGAGAAAGTCATGGGTTGAATGGGCATACAGTACAACCTCGATCGTCCCAAATTTGGATAATCGAAACGCACATTTTTTTTCAAGGGATTCTAACATGTATATAAATGAGACATACATAAATGGAGTAATAGTATACACTAATCTTCAAAACATATATTTAACATCATTCCAACGTCTTATTTCAAGGATTCTGTGAAATAAAGTCTTCCATTTTTAATCGACGAACGCTAGCTACGGGCCTTTGATCAGCGAGATCTCGAAGCCGCTTCAGTGTGAACTACGCATGTTAGGCGATTGAGAAAAGATTCGGTGTGGAAACAGGGCTCTCACGTGCGCTGACCGACTCTACTGGGGTGGTTAAAACTGCTCGGAAAAGCCAGATTGCGAGCGGATCGCCACCGGAAGAGAAAAAGAGCGCTTCAAGACGCTTGAACACGGCCGCGACTCTTCCCCGCAGGGAGCAATAACGTACAACGTTCCGCGCTAACATTGGAATAATTAAGGGCTCGGATGATCGAGATTCGGATAATCGATATTCTACTGTACTACGTTTTGCTATAAATAACGCGTACATCAAACGCAATTCGCAAGGAAGCAACGATCCACGACGTTTCGCTTGCGCTCCATTGAAAAAAATAATAATAAAAAAAAACAAGGTATTTGCATACACAGAACTACATTACCGCGCAGACGTCTATAAACTCGAGTGAATAAGATCTCGAGCTGAATTTTATAGTCATCGGTATAGGACTATTCGCGCAGGGTCTCGAAGGAGCAAAACCGACAATGGGAATTCGCGGCTATCGACCTTCTTCTTTCTTTATTGTCGAATCGAGATCCGGAGCGTGGGTGACAAAGTGCGAGACCACGAACGGAACGAACGAGGTGGTGGAAGGAGAGGGATGGGAGGGGGTGAATAAAACATGGTAACGCCAGGTACAACGAGAGAATATATTCTCGAAGAGGTCTCTCGCTTCCATTCTCGGAGGCAAGATCCTCTCTCGAGAATCTTGCGCTTGCATATTGCGTGCCGATCGTGAAGAAGCGGACACCGATCGGTAACACGAGGGGCGCGGAGAGGTTTGCGTTACGTCGAGCGACGGAGACAGAGTTGCCTGTATATTCTGTAATACAAGCGTGCTCGTGCATTCCGTCCTCCCGCATACGATATTTCCACGTCGCGCCGCTTCGACACGGCCGTGCGACTCCTTCGGCGGCGGGATTGAGAAATACGAATTGAAAAAGTAAGTCATCCACGTCGGGATTCCGACGAGCGATCGAATTACCTCGGGATTCTCGTGTGCGGTCAGGGAGGAGGGAACGTGGATGGATCACAGACGGTCCCGGCTCGCCGTCCACGAGAATGAATATACGGTAGATTAGTGGATCTTCCGCGAGCGATAAGTATATACATGCGCATGCGTAAGGCGCTTTTGAATGTAACACGTAAGTGGTATAATAGACACCGGATACTGGGAGGAATCCGGGTAGTAGGAACACCTACACCGCCCACGAGTCTCGTTCCGCTTATTCCGCTTCGCCGGTTCAACGAGAACGACGAAGAGGACGAGAGGACGAGGACGAGAGTGCGGGCACACGGTAGATAAATATCTTGATTTAACGCTGTCACGATACACGCATTGAAACGAGACTCGTCTCGCCATCTTCGAGCCTCGTCGCGCTGGCTCGTCCGTCCTTATCCTCTCTATCCTCGACGAATCCATCTTTTTCGACTCAAAGACGCATCGAATTGTGACTCAAAGAGATGGGGTGATCTATTTTTAAATTCTAGGACGGACGGCTCGAAGTTGATACCGAGAGAGCATCGCCGTTCTCCGATACATCATTTGTACGTTGGAATTAATTAGATGGACTCTGTCTCGCGGTTGAAGAATTTACGGCGTTTTTCCTGTCGACGTGAAGGAGCGAATGTTATCGCCTCTCCGTGTTACAGATCGTTGAGTATTTCTTTCATTGTGAGAACAAAAAATGACAACTATCATCGACTCGTTCATAAAAACTCGTCTGATCTAAAGATTCATCAGAGCAAAACCGGACTTCTGGTATCTCGTACGTGGATGGAACTATTATGGAAATTGCGTGGCTGTAGCGTCTCGCCGCACTTGAAGAATCAGCGGTTTTTTCATATCGACGTGACAGAGCGAATATTATCTTTTCTCCGCGTAACAGATCGTCGATTTTTGTTTTCAGTGTGCTAAAAAAAAAATGACAACCATCATCTACTCCTTCATAAAAACTGGACCGATCAACAGATACATCGGATCAAAGCCGTACTTCCGGTATCGTATACGGATAAACCTATTATGCCAATAGCGTCCCCTTCTTACCGCTGGAAAGTGACCTTCTAGCTTTCCGGGAACGTTCGCTGCACCGAGGGCTTCGTTTAATCGAAGTTTAATGGACCGATCGTGAATCGTGGTCGTCGTCGTAGGGCACGTGAGACCGAACGATATTCTCGATCTCGCTCTCACCGCCGCCCAATCTCTCTCCGTGGCTTTTCTCTATACTCCCGTCGAATGCGGGAGAGAGCTCCGTAGAGCCCGGTTTATCGAATCCAGCGTCGCCTCTGCACGGTTAATTTTCGCCAAGCACGACTTTTAATTAATCGCGAGCTATACACCACTACCGTGCAGTTATCAGCGTGGATCGGGTCCCCGAGCACTAACCGTATGCAGAGCGTGTGTGTACCCTCGGTAAGGAGAGAAGGTGTATAGGTGAACTGTGTAATTTAATGCCTCGACCGGGAGAGGAACGAGGGCTGGCCGAAGACGCGATGAATCTCTCTCCCAGCGGTCCATCGAGCTCCAGAGTCAGTTCTCTCTCTCTCTCTCTCTCTCTCCCTTTTTTTCACCTCCATCCTTCTTTATTTCTTCGTGTGCGATATCTCGTTTCTTTTTTCTCCCCCTCCGCAGCTCCCGTCAGGATCTCAGTCATCAAGGGTGAAGAGAACGAAGGCCGTCGGCGGGTCTCGCGTTACTGTACACACACATCGGCGCCGTGTGTGGCTACGTGGATGCACTCACTGTCATTATTCCTCACAGCTACTCGGGCCGCATAAACGCGTACACGAGAAGCTCGAACGGAGGAACCGAGCAACCCGAGGGAAAGAGAGAGAGAGAGTTCGGCCCCTTCCGGCTAATTGCCCATCAAGGCCGGTTATTAGCGCATTCCAAATACGTCTCACTATTACGCTTCGTGACTCTAAGAAATTCGATGACAGACCCTCATTATGTATTAGCGATGTAAAAAAAAATAAATAAATAAAAATGAATACCGGTAAGGAGGAGGAGATGAAGCGTATGGAAAGGAAGTTATTGAACTACGGGTCAGCCGAATTATACAACGAATCTATGGTGGACTGGTCGATTATAGACACGTCGGGGATTGTAAAAACGCTTCAACCTCGTCATTACGTAAATTATATGTTTCAGCGAGTCAAAACCCTTTCACTGTTTCGTATCTTGTCCGATAGGTGTATTTAGGCCGCCGACATCGGGACGCGGAAAAGACGCGTCGAGGGTAAGTGTGAGAAAATAAAGAATGGAGCGAAGAGGCGGAAGTCGGGTGGGACAAAAAATCGTGGTGCTCCCTCTGTTGATCGTAAAAGCATTTCAATATCAGCTGTACGGAAATCACATCGTCCAGTAATTCAAAACCCCTTCACTGTTTCGTATCTCTTTCGATGGCTTCATTACGCTGCCGAGATCGGTCGTGTGAGAAAAGAAAAGTGGAGCGCTGAGGCGGAAGTCGAGTGGGACAAAGAATCTTTGTGCTGCTCCCTCTATCGATTGTAAAAGCGTTTCGATCTTGTCATTACGTAAATAACATCATTAATTATTTTAAAAGCCTTTCACTGTTTTATATCTTGTCCAATAGTTTCATTTACGCATCCGACATCGGACCCGGGAAAAGACGCGTCGAGGGTACGTGTGAGAAAAAAGAAATGGAGCGCAGAGGCGGAAGTCGTACGGGACAAAAATTATTTTTCAATCTCGTCACTACGTAAATTACATAATCAAGTAATTCAAGACCCGTCCACCGTCGGGAAAGATACTGTCTCGTATCTTTCCCGACAGTTTCATTTACACTGCCGACATCGGCCCGGAAAAAGACGAGTCGAGGGTACGTGTGAGAAAAAAAAAATGGAGCGCCGAGGCGGAAGTCGAGTGGGACAAAGAATCGTTGTGATGCTCCCTCTCCTTTGAATAGCGCGTGAGCTCCGGAAGCGTGGGGTGATTCGGTGAAGTTACTCTCCCCAGGGGGTGCGTACACACGCATACCGAGGCGCGACGTCGAATGGGGAGGGGGCGAGCGAAACGGAGGGACCTTGGAGGCGAGAGATCAAAAGTGAGAACGACGAGAGAAAGAGCGAGAAGGTGAAGGGACGACGCGGAGAGGGTCGCCGTGATTGATCGTGGCGTGTAACGAAGCGGGACATCAGCTTCTGGTACGGGGCGAGAGAGCGGTACTGCGGGCTCTCCGACTTTCCGCTATCTCTATATATCTTCTTTACTCATTTTCCCTCGCAGTTAGAGAGATCTCTTACTCTTTTCTCTCCGGGCCCTCTCGATCGGTGATTCCCAGCATTTTTCACCCTTCCACCGATGTCCTCCGCCCCTCCCCGTTCGCCCGTTTCCCAGCTCATCCCAGTTGCGGATCGCTGCGGAGAAGGCTTCCCTTATCGGGATCGGACGCCGACGGGAAAACCACCGTGCGCGAATCCCTCTGGCGAAGCGATAGCGAAAGAGAGAACCGTCCGTTCCCGTCGCGAGCCTCGAGCGATCGGTGAACGAACGCGGATGGGAGAGAGAGACGGCCGATCGTCGTGGGTCAAACCACCGGAACTGAGCGATATATTGAAATTGGCCGAGGGATAAGCCTATCGTGGATACGAGTGACGAGGAGGGTGACCGGTTAGGCGTGTGGCTGCTTCGGCAAACGCTCGTTGTTATATACCCGCTCCGTGTCCCCGGATACCCGGGATCCGGACTCCGTCACATAGATTCCGGTTCGTCCGGACAAGCAATTTCGGCTCGCTTCCCCTTCGTCGATCGTCTTCGGCGTCGTCATTGGCGCACCGTCCCACAGATAGCCGCATCGTGTCTACGGTGGGTACTACGGTAGGTACAGCTGGTAGGCTCCTCCTGCGGCACGGTACAGGAAACCATTGCCCGGGACGAAGGGTCCATTACACGGAGAAATTTTTTTTTTTGGGACAACAAGAATTTTGTTACCGTAACTGATTTACCTGGTTTGCATAGGCACAACAAAATATTTAGCCGTAGCAGCCAAATATTTTTGCTTTCACAACAATAAATTACTAACGAACAACATTTTATTAGAGAAAAATAACCATTTTTCTCCGCGTGGGTCTGAAACGATGATATGTCACTTTGGCATTCTCGCTCTCGTTTCAATATCATATTCAATTGTAAGAATTGAAACAAGAATTTTTTGGATTGGCAGCCCGCAAGCAATTTTTTTTTTTTTTTGTCGGTGCAGGAATTCTGTCGTAGATCTTGCTTTTGCTGTCAGTCGTGATTCAGATTGCCTGATAAACGTAATGAAAATAACGTTCATAAAAATTATTGTCCCGAAGAGGCTAACGGACGTTCCTTCTCGCTCCGGATCTCCGATTTCCTCTGCCTTCGACCCGCCCCGGAACGCTGATTACGAGACAATGGTCTTCCCCTTCACGTCCCGCCGCTGTTGAATTGCATAAAAATTCCTGCCGCGATCACGAGAGCGTGTCCACGAGATGATGCTCACGTATGCCAGCCCGCCCGCCCGTTCGTGGAGTTCGGTGGATCGAACCGGAAAATGGGCTTGTCCGGGATGAAGTCGATACGGTTTTCTCGTCTCCGACTACTGCGGTACACGTTGCATGCGGCTATGGTTCCCTCCGTGTGCGCCACTATAACGCCTGTAACTCGTTCGCTATAGACAACGGGGCTCGGTGAAGAGGATGGAAGCCGAGGGCGCGTCACGTGCGGCCTCGTCGAATCCGGCGTAACGAAACAATTCGACTGTGTGCCTGCCGAACCTATGCTACATGCCGCATACTGCACTAAACGAGTATAGCCGGTCACAGAGAGCACGAAGAACGCTACAGGTATAATAATCCGCGAGGATGCGGGGGGAGAGAGAGAGAGAGAGGAAGCGCGCGCGTGTTTCGCATTCGAAAAGTCGAAGAAGACTGCTCGGTAAACCCGCACAATTCGCCTGCATCTCGTATTACCCTCAGTTTCCTCCCGTTTTCTGTTTGACTCGAAGTTTAATCTCTCTTCGCGATCGTCTTCTGTTCCTTTTGCCGCCCGGTCTCCGTAGCGCTGGCGAGGCTTTAATCGGAAGAGTTGTCGGGGACAAAAGAGCGCAATGTCCGAACGGCGGCGAGATCCGCGACGCGAACCCGGAGGAGAGATTTGCCCTGGCGATGCTGTGGAATTGCGTCGATTAGACTGGAAAACCCGATTTTCCAGTCGCTGATATCGAACACCCGGATCGGCGAAGCAAAGTTAAGCCGATCGGTATCGGGGTGCAAGAGTTCGCGAGGGACCGGGAACAAGTATGTAAGCGACGGATGAAACGGGCGTATAGAGAGTGGCCGATGGAGAGAATGGGACAGAAACGCGCCCCGTCGGGGCCTGTACGGGATCTCGTGATTGAAGCACGGGTAATCGAATTGGAAAGGTAATGGACGTAGAGGTTCGATGCTTCGGCCCGATCCTCGGGAGACGATGAGCCGAGCCGGGGGAGAAGGCGGACGAGTATCGTATCGGAGTCTAGGCCGGTCGATACATTGACGAGAATGCAATTACCGAGCTACTCGACGCTCTCCGCGCTTTTCGGTCACTCCCTCTCTCTCTCTCTCTCCCGCTCGTCGCGCCGCTCTTTTAGGGTTCGCGACGTCTCAAGATCCAATATTGCGCGAGAACGACGAACAGCGGCCGTTTATTCTCGAACCTGGCGAGACCCGCGGAACTAGGACGTACACAGTAATAAACAAGTTTTGTTGTCTTGTAACTTATTGTCGACGGGTGTCCACAATTTTTTGTTTTTCAATTTTCCGATCGCGCCACACGGCTCTGGTTCTACGCTTCTCGAACCTGGCGAGACCCGCGGAACGAGGCCGTACACAGTGATAAACAAGATTTGTTGTTTTGTAACTTATTGTCGACGATTTGTGCATTTAACAAATCTTTTTTGTCCACAAACGTCCACAATTATTTTTTTGTTAATGTGACTCAAAGTATTCGTAAAATTGACACTTTTTTGTAAAATGGACAAGATTTTTTTTTTTTTTGTAAAATTAACAAGAAAAGAATTGTGGGATTTTGTGGACGAGAAGAGGAGTTATACTTCAATTCTGGTAGAGTTTTATTTCGATTCGGGTAGATTTTTTAGTGATAGATATTCTTTTGTACACCTACATTCCGGTCAAGATGTTGGGGACCGGTTCGCTTTGGTAAATTTTTTTTTTTATACAGTGGTAGAGATTTTGGTAGAGTTCTAACATGATAAAGATGATTTCCGGTAGAGTCGTGAGTGGTGGAAATATAAATGTGTCTGCAGAACACACAATTTTCTTAACGTAAAAAAGATGTACTATTAAGAAAAAATCAAGTCTTTTTTTTTTGCTAAAAGTGGCATTATGTTACATTTTTCCGGAAAACGCGATAGATAGCAGCATCTGTCCGTAGTCCATCGAGACTCGCGAAACCATAACCAAGAGGTAGGGAGAGAGCCCAAGCCTCGCGCGGTCTCCCGTGCCAAAAGCTCCTCCCAAAGTCATTACCTGGCTCCCCGGCAACGGAGATCCACCGCTCGTATTTCCGTCATCGCTCTTCGAAAATAAAAATTGCCGCGATAATTCGTTCCTCTTCGACGGATACCGAAGAGCCACGAGGTGCCGGTGTATTCCCGTGTCTCTCGTTATTTTTACGCATCGCCGAAGAGCGAATGAAGAGCCCGAAGTCGCGAGCGAAAGCGCGAGAGCCACGGATAGGGCGACGTACGTTGTCGCTGCAAAGCGTGCCGAGAGAGCGAAAGGCCAACGTGCGACGTCCGCGTACATGGATCTCGCTCACGGCGAGCATTGTTCACCGTGAGCCGGGTTTTCCTTCGGATTTCGAGCCGAAGGTAGACGCGAACTGAATCGGACAGAAGTGCAAGGGGAACAACACGGAACCTATGCGAAGAGGGAGAGAAACGCAGCGGGAGGCAACGACAACAACAACAAAAAAAAGGACAAACAGTGAGCGAGCGAAACGGAGCGCGCAGGGTGAAAGAGAAGGAACGACGAGAGAGAATAAAAAAAAAAAAAAGAGCCGACTCGGAAAGGGAACGTAGATACGAGAAAGGGTTCTTCAGTTGAAAGGCATTGTTTACCCGGGGTGGGCGCGAACGCTGTGCATACTTTAGCGATGCCGCTACTACTCTTCTAGTTTTATCTCCCAGCAGTCGGAGTGACAGCGAGCCTTTATTATTGCCACGAGAGACACCTACAAGCAGCTCTCGCCATAACGCCCCACCCTTGCCTCAGTCACTTACTCACTTTGCACTCTCGTCTACCGGCTGTTCGCCGCTCCTCGTGTCTCCCCGGGCTTGCCCGCTTCCCTCCCTAATTTTCCTATGCAAACTCTTCGAGGTGGAGTGAGAGCTCGAATTTTCGTCGGATCTCAAAAAGTTTTGGGCGAAAATTGTGTGCACGAGAGCTCTCTCCATGTCGCTCGCCCTTCTCAGCTCGCTCGATAATCGCATCCGAGCTTCATTCCTCTTCTCTGATTTTCATCTTGCTCGCTGTTGTCTCGAGAGTGCCTCTGGACACGGGGACGCTCTGCGTAAACTGCGTGTGCACGTCTCGGAGTCGAAGAGCCGAAATCCCTAGGGCAAATTTGTATACCGACGCGGCGGAGCCGGACGAGAGTGGTGTACAGAGAGCTCAACGCTCACGCACACCTCGGCACGCCTGACGCGGGAGAACAAACCGGGGACGCGTTTGAAGCAAAAGTTTGCCAACTCGGTAAGGAGTGACATTACACATCGGCCACCGCGCCGCGGCCGCCGTTTCTCTCCTGCCAACTGAGAGATAAGGCTTTCGCTCGGAAGAACGCACGAACCCCCTCCGAGCAATCAACTCTTCCCACCCTAATGCGCATTGCCAACAGAAGAAGCTGACGACAATTCAACGCTAGACGGGAAAACGTTACTTCCGGTTTGAAGTTCTTGGTTTTTTTTTTTTTTACTTCCTCGTAGAGGAAGCTGTGTTGTCGTGAAATTTTTTTTTTTCGAGCTTTCAATGTCAGCGTACTAGAAATTGAGATAGCGGGTTGAAATTTTGTACACTTACGTGATTTTTCGATATGTCGCCGCACACTTTTAATCGGATTGCTCTAATTACGGTTTATTCCCGTGAGTTCATTCCTCTGCTCACAAATTTATTGTCACAAACATCGATAAAGCGATGAAGTTTTAGTATAGCAAAATCTGTTGTCATTTTTGGCGGTTCCAACGTTTACTGGCGCTTGCGGAAAGTCGCCGAACCGGCGAATTGCAGTGAACCGCGTAACTCACGTCTTTTTGCCCAAACGGGCAGTGGGGAGTAAAAACGATGGAATAATACAATTCATTGTATTATTGTATCTCAGTGATATCGAACCAACGGCAACGACGTGTCATAGTGTTGTAACTAGGCAATGTGACCGCCAATAGAGCCGGCAGGTGAATCATACTCCACCGAAACTCCGTGATAGGCCGTGGCCAGTCATGGAAAAACCAGAAACCCAAGGTGCGATATTAAAACCTCACACCTTGAATTTCCTTCGCTAGAGCGTTCGAGGAATCACGACTCGTGGCCTTAATTCAAGCTTGTGGGGAAGGCCCGGTGTTTTTGGGGCGAGGACGAATAACGCTTGGTCACCACATTTTCAGCCTTAGTTACGAGTTGGGACACGGTAAAAAATAATTTTCGTAAATCGGACGACGAGGTTTCACGTAAATAATTTTATTAAATACGCGACAAGCTCGTTTGTTCAGATTTGAGTATCCAAACCTGTTCTCTTATTTCCCGTGACATTAACAGTTTTAGTGCACTGATAGAGAATGGCCAAAGATGAAACTTGATGTCATGCAGATATCTTCAGGGTCGTGTCTTCACGCGTAATAATTAAGTCTCAAAAGTACTTTAACTCTACGGATAATTACTCAATCTATACGCCTGTTACGTGTGAAACCAATTGTATCCTCTTACCGACTTTTCAATACCGAGAAAGAATGAACGATGTGAGCAATTAAAATACTTTAGTGACAAATTATAAACATTCAACCACGACTAATTACTTCGAATACCCGCGTCGAGTATCGTTAACGACGATCATTCATAAGCCCATAAATACTACAGTCTAAAAGGCGAGGTTTCCGTCCCCGGTGTAAAAGGTTGCCCTGCCTTGACCCGAAAAGAGAAGCCGACAGTCTTGCGCTCTCCCTTCCACTCTAACGAGCTGGGCTGGACGTAACATAGTCATCTCATAGCCACTTACACTGGACCGAACATCTACGAATTTGGGCTGGAAAAACGTTTGCACCGTCGAGGATTAAAAAAAAACAAAAAAAAACCTGTGCTATATTTATTTCGCCGCTGTTACCTGAGATATCTGCGGTTCGGAGCCTGCGAGTCTCTCGCCCGAAGCTATCCTAGCTGGAATAATAGGAGTGTCGGCCGTGCATTGAGGAAAGAATCTTCGAGAACCCAACAGGGTGGACGCATGCAGAGCACGAACGGATCGTTGGAGCGAACGAAGAAGGATCGATGGTTAACGAAAAGGAAAATTGACCACCCATGGTGTCTCTCGAGCAACGAAAAATCTTGACCTTCCCGAGACGGGACGACCCTTCGAGAGGATACACCCTGTGCGCACTCTTTCGTTCGACCGCAAACTACTGTCCACTGAAATTGAACCTTCTTCGTGTGGAATGTCTTCTTGGACAAAAATCTTTTTCCTACGGTTTCTCTCGGACCGGTCGCACGATGTTCGGGCTTTAAATCGGGAATATTTCGCCCGCAGCCGCGGAACATTTTTATGGCACGGTCGTCGAGGTCCCTGCATCTCCCAGTTTCCTTTTGGCTCTTCATTTTTCTTTATTTTTATCTTTATCGCTTATCGGATTCTCAATGTTTTTTTTTGTTTTCGCATATCGAGGGTCGCGGAATAATAAGAAGTGTCCTGGGCAAATGGAGCGATCGATCGCGACCCCGAGATGGATCGAGAGAACGAGGGATACGAGAGGTATCGTATTTCCCAGATTAACCACCAAGACCCGTGAAACCCGAAAGTGTCGATACACAGGATGTCTCGCCAGAGCCGACGCTCTATAGACGCTCTGCGGTCGTGGCGTTTTGGCACGTATTACAAAATTGTTCGATCGGATCGACACGGCACTCGTCGGCGTTCCCTAATAGACCCGGTTATAATAATAATTTTCGGCGTAATAACACGCTATTACGATGGGAGGGATCGACGCTTTCGTACCGTATAATTTCGTCACTCCATAGCGCGGTCGCACCCGCGACCCGAATCAGAGGGAATCTCTTACGAGTGTTCGAGAGAAAGGATCCGAAGAACGATAGGAGAAAGAGGAGTGATAAAAAAAAAAAGAAAAAAAAATTGAACTGGTATTAAAAGGGGTAAAGAGGGGTTCGATCAGTTCCGATCGAAGTTATAGGTGATATAAGAAGAGCTTTAAAGTCCCCGGGAAGCCGGTACAGTAACTCGGAACGATCGCCTCATCCCGGCCGGCTTTTTCGCTCGAGGTCTCGTAACTCGTTGCCGGGACGAGGGGCATCTACTCGAAAGTACGGCGAGGGGGGGGGGGGTTCTCACCAATTCGTCGGTTTCTCGGCTGACTTCTGCGACGAGGATAAAGGCCCGCGAGTGAGAGAGCGAGTCGGATTTAATACGAATTCCGGCGAGACAAAACGGAAGCCGGCATATTGCCATTCCTGGTTGGCGTGTCAGCCGACAGATAAGGCGAATAAAGCGAGAGAGCGAGCTGGTGTCGCCCGTTTCCTGTTCGCCGCCGCTCCCCCGCCGCTCCGATTTCCCGTCTCCGTCTTTCGCACGATCGGCGAACGACGGCGTTGCGCTCGTCGGAAGCCAGCAGCGCAAGCCGAGAAAGCTTCTCACCCTTAGACCCGGTCCGTCCCGCTCCGACTCTCGCGCTTCGCCACCGCCGCGGCTCCTCGGATTTCGTTTCTACCCTCTCGCATCCTGCTCCCTCATCCCCCCCAACGCTATCTCGTGGTGGCACCGCGTGTACCTAATGTTCGCGGCATAGCACCAGGATAGAGGTTGTAGTTGGGCCCGCAACCCTTCGAGCCGGGTGTCGTACAGGGCAAGGTACTCGAGGAGTACCGGCGGCGTATTCGCACAAGCGATCTGCCGCGCGCTCTCACACACGGCCACGATTTACAGCGCGGTTCGAAGGTGTTACAGGAAGCCCGCACACCGCTTGCCTGCTTCTTCCTCCTCCATCCGTGGCTCTTCTCTCCTCTCTGTCTCTCTCTCTCTCTCTCCGGCGGAAATGGCAAGTGGAGCTTGGAAGGAGGAATACCGCAGTCGCATTCCTGAGTCGCCGCCCCAAAGCCGACACTCAACCTTCCCACATTGCTCTCGCGCGCACACAGCGGCTCCTTCCACCCTCGTTCTTGCATCCCGCACTATCTACGATCCTGAGATCCTTCCGTTTCTCTCGCCCCTCTTCCTTTCGCCCGTCCACCCCTTCCGCTTCGAATTCTCCGTCCTCCTCGTTCCCGACGGTAGAAACTACAGCCGAGATTTCCTTCGGACGGAAAGTACGACGTGCGACATAAGGTACATGCAAGCCACGCACACGCAGCATGCGGCGGGTCTACGTTGATGCTCCTCCGGATTCCATTCTCGTTGCGACGAGACTGAAGCTGCGCTGGGCGGAACCGTGACTGCGGTTATGTCGGCTCGTGGCAGAGCTAACAGTCAGAATCGCCCGAAGGAGCGGATTTTTGCCGAACGCTTCGATGCAACGTTCATTCGATTTTCCCGTTCCTTCTTTTTCGACCGGGCATCGATGTTCCGGCGTGCCTCGGAGGTCCACGACGGGCGGCGAGGAAAGGCGCGCCGACGGGAAGGAAGAGAAATCACATTATTTCCACCGTTTCATTGATCTCGTCGTTGCCCGGTGTCTATTCGATTTCTGATAGCGATGAACGACAGAATTGTCCCAGTGTAATACAATAATAACGAGATCCACGGAGCGCGGCAGAGAGCGCCGATCTTGTCCGTATATACGTGTCGACGTGCACGAACACCGGCCAATATTTTTGTCGCTGCCAATTCGATTGCGTCAGTTTCATACAGATTGCATTTCGGATTCTTTGTGCACATATTCTATTTGTCGCGATCATCGACGCGTCTGCAAAGCACTCGTACAGAGATACGCGCGCGAGAGAGCCGGTACAGCCGTGATATTTCACGATCCGTTGTTGGGCCTTCCACGCACACACACACAAACACACACACACACACACACGTTCGTTTCTCTCTCGTTTTCCGATAGATTCGATTCAATATTCGAGGCGACCGATGCACGAGCGACAAAAGCGTATAGGCACTGTTTGCGTTAGGTAACCGTACGCTGTACTCGTTGACAACGGATACCCTGCCTAGTCAAGCCTGACGACGAGATAACGAATGGCACATTTTTTTTTTTTCTTTATGAAAATATACAAAACCAAACACGCTTCATCCTCCCGCTTTGAATTAACTTCCACGCAACTGGGCGTCATTTAGCGATCTCTCTCGCGGGACTGCGGCCAATTACGTCGGGTGAAATTTATATCTCGGTGTGTACGAAAATGTTCGCGGCAGCCGTGTCGTGTACTCAGTCGGTGCGACAACGTTCGGACTCCAGTCAGCCTAATTTGGGGAAAGGGAACTTCCCTCCAATCTCCTTTTTATCTTTCCTTCTCACTCGACGCGCTTCGTTACATTTCTCTTTGCCTACATCCACTCCGCATGAACACAAGTTAGGTATACACGTTAGGGACAGTCGAGGAGGCTGACGGCCTCTCGTACGAGCCATTCGTTTCTCCCCCTGTTTCAATATTCTTTTGAAACGCTTAGGGGACTGCGGAACCGGTAAAAAAAAAAAAGCCGGGAATGCTTGGCGTTTTTTTCTTCCTCCAGTGAAATTAGGAAAATTAGTATATCATTCATGCTCGTTCGCTCGGGGTCGCGGGTTCAACGGGGAGGACGCAAGGGGACTGTGAGTAAGCAAATTCCGATACGAACGTCCCGCTAGGTTCTCCTCAAAATCCTCTCGTCTTCCGCCAGAGGCATGCGCAGTCTGTCGGTACGAACTCGGAGAGCGAGATTAATAAAATTCTGGTCCAGAGCGCGGACGATGCAGAAGTGGGATTCGCTTGCGAGATCCGCCTCGGCATCATATCCGAATTTCATTTTTTCCCACCCGCCGGAACTGGAGAACCGGTAGCGGACGAAGTCAGCCTGTACGACGAAGAGCGGTCTAATAAAGCTCCCTCGTAGAAACGCGACCCCGATATAACGATGAGCGCCGCGCATGACGGTACATACATTAGAGGGCGAAGGCGCGGAAAGAACCGACGGTTGCGGTCGAAGGGACGCGCCGCGGAACGGGCGAACGCGATGAAGGGTTGGTGGCAATTGACTGTACTGCGGCGAACTGCACGGCATTGCGCGGGGTGATGGGAGAAAGAGCTCGGAAACACACGCTCCGACCGGCGTACCTTCGGCGTTCAAAGGCTTTGGACGATAACTCGATCTATGCGGAGAAGTCGAGGCTTTGCGGCCGTCGTTGGCGACAACGAGACAAAAGGATCCGAAACGATTTGCGGTTCACCACACGGGAAGCCCGCGAGGAGCGTGGTACCCGCGTTCGAATATACCACGAACTATCGATGATATTGTGTACGACAAATATCCTCCGTTGGGTGGGGTGTGTTGATTGAACGTATCAACCGGAGATACGGTTCCGAGAGAGCTGAGTTGGGTCGCCGCTGATACATGCGTACAGTTCGCGTACCACCACGTACGGCCATACAGTTGGATTAGACGGGTTACGCGAGTTAGGTGAGTTACGTGAGTTATGCGAGCGGATTACAAGCGTCGAGTCCGCTCGTGCATTGCAGGATCGTGTACCACCGACACTATGCCGACCGGAATATCGTGTCATACTCACCCGTACGCGAGCACCGCCGGGGAAATGTTAGTGGTCATAGCATTGGTATAAGTACAATATAGACGGTGCGGAGATTGGGCGTTCAATGACGAGCGGCCATTAGTTCGTCGACGCTGTCAATGAATTCATTGCTGCCTATTACGACCTCAAATTCTCTTCTCTTGTACGATAATCTAGCGATAATGAGGGCTCGTTACGAGCGCGGAGAGGAGAGAGCGACAGAAGAAGGATCGTAAACGGGCCCAACGTCGTTGTCTGCGCGCATCCGATTATCCGTCCACGGGACCGGTCGCACGCTATCCTCTTCATCTTCTTCTTTCGTATTACGCCGTCTCTTCCCGTCCTTTCCCGTTCTGACTTTGTGTCGATAGATTTCGGATCGTCGCCGAGGCGTCACACGTCGCCCGGCCAGTTAAGTATCTCACGAGTTATCGAGTCATCCGAACCCTCTCCGAGTCTGCCGGACCGACGAACAGTACCGGCTCGTTCTCTCACACGCACACAGACGCACACACCCCATCTCTTCCTCTTTCGGCCCATGGCCTATCTGGAATGTAATCGGGAATTGGCCGGGCGCCACTCGAATTCCCTTAGATTCCCAGACAATCGTCAGCGCGCGTAACGCCATCGGTATGTACCGTTCGGTGTCAATGCGTGTAGCTTCACGTGTGCCTCGCACACACCTTTATTATTAACATGTCGCGGAGCTTTCTGGGTCCGCGTACGGAGCCCGGAATTATACAGATTTTAATCCAAAAGTGGATTATTCACGAAGAACGCGGGAGTTAACCGACGAAATCGTGTCCGGCACGAGAGTTCAATTACCGAAGGCATTTTGGGACAATTAGCGACAAAATTAATGGCAGATCGACCGAGGTTATACGGCGAGGAGCGCCGCCCAGTCCGGACGAACTCTCCGTGAAAGCGAAGAGCGAACGCCCCACCGAATACGAAACCGCACTTTCCCAACTGGCGCTGTCAGACTCCCGTCAAATTCTCTCTTCCCGCAGGATTAGTTTAGACAGTTCGACCCAGTTATACATCTCCCTGTCTCTTGACGTTCTTCCTCGCTCTTTCGAGAACCGCTATTCCCTCATGGTGTGAAAGGGAATTAGAGGGAGACTGTGTTCTGCTTTCCGGCTCTGCGGGTGACGTTGCTTTTTCCACTGCATCGACGACTAATTCCCAACTGTTCTCGAATTCTCGTGACGCTATCGTCGAAGCCTCGTAAGAGGATTACGACGCCCCTATTTTGTTTAAAACCTTTCTTGATCCTTGTGATTTTGTCACACGGCTCGACGTGCCGAGTACGTTTTGTTTTATTCTCTACCGTTTGTCAGGTTAAAAAAAAAAAAAAAAACGGGAGTTAGTGTTTGGAGAAACGGAAAGAAATGAGTCAACAAATTTTGTTATATCGAATATGAAGATTCAATTTTCTAATATTGTGTTTCTCTGATAAGATTTTTTAAGTGTCGTTTCTTTCCGATGCAAGTTTTTTAATTTTTTATCTCTACGAGACATTTTTCTATTAGCTGTTCTTCTCCGATACAACTTTCGATGTGTCGTTGCTCTCCGAAACAATGTGCGATACAATTTTCTATGTGTCATCTTTCTTTTCTTATTTCTCTGCGTACACGAAAGAATATGTCGCGGAGAATGCGAGTACACGTGACGATATCGAAACAGCGAATTGCTCGCAGAACCGTCAAATTTTCTCGACTATTTTTAATGTCCCCAACCCCCATTGATATTTACCACCGTGTACACTTTTTTTTTCTCCTCTATCTTTTGCCCTCCGTCTATTTTCCGTGTCAAGCTCGTATCATTCCTGAATTCGATACACCACGCTCCGACACTCGCCTTCCGCCTCATCTCCCAGCATAAATTCCACCGAGGCAACGCGAAGCTCGCCGAGCACTCGCGGGAAATTCCCGGAAGAGGTGTGACAATATTTGCCGTTCGGTTCGAGCCCCGCGAAGCTGAAATTTACTCGAAAAAAAAAAAGTTTTCGCTCGACCTTGTGTACTGCACATTCCAGAAACGCGTTTAACTGCACAATGGACGTTCCAAAGATATTATTAACGGCCAAAAATGTCTTGTTTTTTGGGTCGATTCGCGAGTTATTAACCCTCCCACGTTGGTACACAATGAAAAAAAATTTTTTTTGACGGCCACCGTTTATTTGGATTAAGTAAAATATTTATTTGATTTAAACAATTTTTTTAAATTGGGTGAATAGTTACTCGCAATCAATATTTATTTAAACCAAATAAACATTTTACTTGTACCAAATAAACGCTGGCCGTCAAATAAATTATTTTTCTGGGTGTAGCGTTAATTAATTTATCAACCTGCGAACGTACACCCAGAAAAAAAGTTTATTCCAATAAAAAAAAATTTATTAGGGACGAAGAAAAATGTTTATTTGGTTCATAACCTAATAGAGCATTTATTAAATGTAATATATTTATTTGTTTAATAGTATTATTTTTTTTATTGACGTGTTCACGACTCTATAATGCGCATTGCCGGATGAAAGCCGTGTTTTGCCTTGTTGCCAAATATATCATTTCTTTGGCGCGAATAAATATCCATTAAAAATCGTATTTTCAATGATTCGATGTCTTTGTGTCGAATACATATTTATTTAAAAGTACAAATCAATAAATAGTCACTTCGAATAATTTTTTTTTACTTAAAGTAAAGAGAAGCCGTTATTCGAATCTAATAAAGATTTTGTTAAGGCACCGAAACATTTCTTTTATCTCAATAAACGTCATTTGAAGATCGAAATTTGTTTGACTCGAATAAATCATTTTCCGGGTGCAGTGGCACGTTGAATTTTCCAGCTAGCACACGAGTATCGACGATGCACACGTAACCCTCTCCCAGTCCCGCTGTCTCGATGTAACTCGCCCGCACGAATTGCCAGTAAATCGACTGCGAGGTTCTACACCGTCGGAAACTCACCCGGTCGCCTTGTTTCGTTCGTTAAGACGCACACGGTCTACACTATGCATCGTTTCCGAGCGGCGTTTCACACAGGCTTCTCCCCAATTCCGCGCTTCCTCCCTCGGCAGTTTCCGGTACAATGTTAATTGGTTCGCGTTCCGCCCAGTCGAGAAACGTTTGATCGCTGACACGCGCGTTACATCGCCTCGCCGGAAAATATACGCGCCGAGTTACAAGGGAAGCTCGAACAATGCCGGCTGGCAGCGGAACGTTCGAGTAAGGCGAAGTGAGAACAACAGACCGCAGTTACAAGCGGATCGCATAACACGCGGAGAGTGGCAGGAGCGTTCCATACCGCGGCCGCATAGTCGCAACGAGAGAAAGGTAAACCTATTTCATGACCCTCCCGATAACGAGCCGGCAGTGTGTGCGAGCCGTCTCTCGCGTTGAGCTCGCGTTGAGCCCGCGTGGATAATGCGATGCGGAGTCGTGTACATTCGATAGTCCGAGCGCGTTGCCGAACCGATGACCACTGGCCGCTTTAATCGCAATCGGAAATTACGAGCTCTCTCTCTCCTCGAGTTGCCGCACGGTTCGGCTTGTGCAGGGTGGAAACTCAATGACGGTCGGTGGGGGAACCGAGGCTTTCGAGGCTTTTCAGTCTACCGAAGGGTGGACGATCACAGACCTCGCGCGAAGTGGTCGCATTGTCGCCGATTCGAACGCTATCGTATTACCCAAACTATGCCGAACCGAAAACGGGGGGGGGGGGGGCGAAATCGTCCATCGTTACTCTTCATTTCACTCCCGTATAATTGCGACGGTTGTCAGGTTAACCGACGATAAACGAGAATTATAGAAAAAGGGATATAGCGCAGAAGCGCCAAGTCGACGACCCAATCAAGGTTTGGGAAACGATAATTCGGAATTTAAAAAAGCGATGCCCAAAGTTGATTTTTATTCTCTCCGTATATTCTACTGATTGGAATACAGATGCGATTAACACGTAATATCGAGGATCCCGGAAGTCGCGGGAAAATGGAATCACTTGTGCGACCGGCTTGAACGCGAACGGCTGCGAGATGGACGAAGAGCAAAAGGGAAGGTCAACGCGGAGGTAAAGTGAGCGAGTCTGGCGTTATTCTCGGTACGTTCGCTTTCCATTTCCTTCGCAGAGTATTACACTCGTCCCCCTTTTTTTCTTTCCCTTTAATTATGACGGTTGAGCGGGAGGTGCGGCAGTCGATGCTGCACCCGCGCCGGGGAAACAGCGATGGAGACGAGAGGAAATAGCCGAAGGGCGGAGGACGATCCCGGGGTTGCACGTAGCGAACGTCCCGGGGTATTCGACCGGGGGTGTAATACGAACCCTGCATACACACGCAGCTTTGGGGTCCGAGTGAGAGAAAGATAGGTGCGGCGAGGAACGGAGCGACCTGTAACGGCGCGCCGATTCCAGGACGACTAACCCGCAAGCAACCAGAGATTACGGTGGTGAGAGCGGTTGATCGATTAGTAATTGCTTTGGAGCCCTAAACTTCCGCTCTCTCCCACTTGAAATCCCAAAATCCCAAGGTGCGCTGTCTCGTCCTCTCCGTCACCCCCGACGCTTCGAGACTCGATGCAATTAGCGGAGTTGCATTCATGCTCGAAACTCTACGATATAACCGAGTAATCCTGGGCTTATGCTTGATACCGGTCCGCTACACGCTGGCGTTCGCGTATACGGCATACACGTTACAGCGTCTCGATACGGTGGGAAGGAGGTGCGGAACGCTACTACGGCGACAAGGTGGATCCGAGGGCCAAAGCGAGTTCGAAACTCGGCGACCCGTCGAGACAGCCCGGTCGACTTGCTAACAGACACACACGCTCTTTTAACCTCCGTTCTCGTGAGATTGTGGAAGAAGGCCGAAACTTCACCGTAGCACTTCGATCATGGTGGCCTTTTTTCGCCGCAAAAAAATTTTCTCACTTTTCCCTCGCTTCTCACCGACCAATTAAAAATTTTCATTGACCAAACTTCTAACGACTTCTATTAAAAGAAATTAATTATGCAAATGAAAATGCCTAATTATTGGATTGATGGTTAATTACGTTTCTTTTCGAAATGTTTCATTTTTTTTTTTTAAGGCTCCTTTCTATGTATTTCTTATTTAGTTATACGAGGTTCGGCGATAATTTACTTTTTCCCTGACCAAGATTTTTTGCCTGACTTTTCCCGGTTTTCCTTGATCGCGGCCACCGTGTTGAAGCGACCTTTGGAGATTTTTTTTTTTTTTTATCCTTTCGAAGCCGAGAAAGCGACGCTTGCATGTCGGGAAATCCGCCGGCGAACTGCACTGTCGATACAGTGTATCAAAAGCAAGAGCTATCCATATCATCGTCGGATTAAATTCCCAAGCGAGAATAGTCCTGGAGTCGCACAGCAGGAAGGCAACGTTGTGGCGTTCCTGGCGCGTTTTCTCTGGAGGCTCGATTCATCGGATGCATCCCGATAATCTATATATCGCGTATAGGTTCGATTCCGAGGGCACCGACGGAGCGTGGACGAGAGTGTGCAGTATTTATTGTGTTTGCTTTTTTTTTTTCTTCGCGCAGAGATTCACCGCGAAGTATTGGAAAGACGGACACAGGGAGAAGTTACTCGGTGGAACGACTCGACCTTGAACCCTGCCACGTCGATACCGACCACCTCTCTATACCGCCCTGTGCACTGTTTAATTGCTATCCTCGCTTTGTGTTCGATCGCTATCCGATCGAGACTTTAATAACGTGGATATCCAGAGAATATTCTCGCTCGCAAACTCGAATCCTATATATATATATATATTCTAGTAATATCGGTAGGTTGTTCCATCGATAAATAATAACAATAATCACAACCATCCAGTACTTGAAGTATCGGTTGCTTGTTTGGTACTTGAATTTAATTTTTGAAAATTCAATTAACGGTACGGAAAGGGACGAGAAGGGCCCATTTTTATGGACTTTTTTAAATGGAAAAAAGTGACGAATAGATTGAAAGTAGCTTCAAAACGACGAAGCATGAAAATTTCAGTTAGCGTTTTTTTTGCAATCACTCATATTACTTTTTACCTTTATTTCAAAGCTAGGATAACGCTTAACGCTACGAATCTAATTGCGAAAAGTGCCTGAGAAATACTTCGAATACTCGTGATATTTTGCGTAACTCTAACAACAACTATAGTAAGAATAAGAACAGTATCGTTCGGGGACTCACCAGCTGGACAGTTGCATTCGGCGACTTCCCTTTTGCTCCTGAAAATTTCGGCGGACTCGGGACGAAGATGACTCGCGGCTGGGCCGTGTCCCTGAAGTAGTTTCTCGTCAATCTCGAGACCATGCCTGAGAACGGTGAGATCCATACCGGACTCGAGATTCTGACAGCGGGCCTCCAGACTGGCGATCCTCGACTCCAGTCTGAGCTCCCGATAAGCTAAAATACCGGAAATTGCGATACTCGTTAGACACAAGACGAGCATCGCCCAATTGAGCGAGTTCGCCTCCTGTCTGTCGCCGATCTTGCGGAATTTCTTGGGCATCGTCGCCTCGAGACTCTTCCTCGGCCAGTTCGACTCGGACTCCATCCTTCGATCGTTTTTTTTTTTTTTTTTTTTTAAATCAAGAAGATTCTTCCAAATCGTTTCTATAGTTTATCCTCGCACTCTTGTACCCTTTTTATCCTCGTTCCTTCGTTCCTTTTGTTTTGTTTATATATATATATATATATATAAATATATATATATATATCACACTGAGATTATATTATTTAGAAATGCGGAAGACTTTGGAAGATACTTTAACCGGCTGACGATTATTTTTATTATTTCTCTATGCTTCTTTCTTGAAATCTCCGTTCTTGTTGTTGTTTTCGTTTTTTTTTTCCTCTTCCTCCCCTTCTTTTCAGTACATAATATTACAATAGGAATATGCACGTCGGTTCACCCTTCTCACAAACACGAGCCCTCTCGGTCTCGCACCGCCTCCGCGCTCGACAGCCCGTCCTCCTTCGCCTCGCGGTACGACGACCGCCGCCGCTGGCTCGACGCTCACGACAATCGATCCTTCTATCGATTTTAAATAACCAACGATCCTTACGGTCTCTACCGGCTCCTAAAAACCTCGCCGCGTCATCACCGTCCATCTGGAATGCATCCTCTATCTCGCTCGCTCTCGCGACCCCCCCCCCCTCGGTTTCCCGTGCACACTTTGGCCGTCGCTGGAAATCCTCTCCCTCTCCCACTTGCGCCCGGAATTACGTTTCAAGGGAAACCCATGGTTGCACTCAACAAACAAATCCCCGAACACAGTTTTACTCTCTTAGTCGAATCCTCTCCTCTACGCGTCCCTTTCGATTTCTCACCAATCCGCTCTGCGAGCGTACTTTGCCTAACGCTTCCGTGTGTGTATATATATGTTTCTGTATATATCGATGCTTCCTTCCCTTTTATTATCCTACGTATCTCCCGCTCTCTCGAGTAACCCGAAACTTCTATTACTACGGCCGACCGGTGTCCTTCGAAACGAATCTGCATACACCGTTGCCGAAATCAATTCCCGCCCCTCCGCCCTTCCGTCAGTTCCGTCCATTCGTCGGGACAAACGAATTCCCTTCCGCACACATCTCGAATCGACCGGAATGAGTTTAGAGGTTACGCGCGGTTTGACGCTCCGAGAACCTCGAGTTTACTCCCTTGCGACGCTGGTTTAGGTCTTTGTTGTGGTTTTTTTTTAGTTTAACAATTTTTTTTATTATTATTTTTTCGTTTTCTTAAATACCAATCCACGGAACGGTACGGCGATTCCTAATTCACCGTAGTCTAAAACTTCGTTAGCGACGACCCGAAAGTTATCTTGTACTTGTCATTTTTTTTTCTTTTTCTTCTCTCACAACCGTTCCATGGTTCGAACTTAATTTTTAAGTGTGCGGTTCGCGCGACGTGAAGCTAATATATTTTTTTATTTTTGTGTTTTTTTTTTATTTTTCGTTTTATTATTATTATTATTATTTTTTGTTTGACAATGGGGGGAAAAGAAGCGAAGAATCGGGGGAATAAGTATCACGCACGATGTTCGCGTTGTGACGGTCGCAGCCAGACTGAATAGAACACGGAGCGACGAGGGTTCGTCCGTTTCGGGTCTCTTCGCCGAGGCTCGGCGATGTTCGGCATCGCGTTTCACCGCGCGTATGCCCGTCGGAGATCCACGAGCCTTCCTTCCGTCCCCGCTCTCGACTCCCACATGCCATGCTCGTGTCTCTTTTCCTCGGCCGTACGTCGGCTGTGTTTTCCCACTCTGTCTTTTCATGTACAAAACGCGTATTCACCCGGCACGAGAGCATCAGCGGCAGTGAAGCGGAGTGGTCGGAGGACTGACCATCCTTTCCCCCCCCCCCCCCTCCTGACTCTGACAGAAATCACAAAACACATCGTAGCGCGGCGGTTGAGCGATATTTATCTGTCCCTGTTGCCGCGACCGGCTGCAACGGCGATTGAGCGACATAGTGGCCAAAAAAAATGTAAATTAAAAAAAAAAAAACAACAACAACGACGACGAAACGAATGCATGAATGAACACATCGGCGAACAATGCATTTGCATTAATGGGTCAAACTTTCGGAACTCGTGCGACTTCGTCACACCTGTTTCGACGCATCAGCGTGATGGACGTTTGGGGGCGTTGTAGTCGCTGCCGGCAAAACAAAAATACAGCGTGTATATATTTATATATATTGTTACGCGGAATGAAGGGAGACGATGTTTTATGAAAAGCAATAATTAGCGGACTACTAATTGTCTCGTTTGACGTTTCGCGGTCGTTGGTACTGTCAAACGTCTGTTCGTAGCTAAATCCCGAATAAGATTGACTGTCGAATCTACGATCGCTGTGAAGTCGATCGTTTGTTCGTCCGTCAAATGTCCTGTCGTCCGAGCGACATTGTCCGACATTTGACGAAAAGCGGCCCGATGTGCGCATGCGCCGGGTATTTATAGTACACTCGGTAGCATATAGCACTTTTCATGCATGAGTTACACAAATATGCGTACATGAATCCCCATTCCACGATCCTCAATTCCATTAACGAAAAGTATCGTGGTCAACGTCGATTCGGATTACCCCGTGCGTTTCTCACGAGTTGCGTGATATATCGATGTAACACAAAGAACTGTACTACCGCTGCCGGTGGTGCTGCCGCTTGATACTTTACAACGGGAACTGCTCGAGTCGGCCGCTCTCTCTCTCTCTCTTAGCTAGGATATGGTCGGGGTTACGCCCTGCGTTTTTTTCTCTCCCCGTAAATACTTCGCTAATGCTCGTTTCCAGGAGGTCGAATAAAAAATGCATCGCCCCGACCCAGCGGTGCATCCCTCTCTCGCATCGGCACATACACTGACCCATCCTTCCTTCCTCGATTTCTTTTCTTTCTTTAACCTCCCCGTTATATCCCGTGATAACGATAAGAACTTCGAACTAATTAAAAGTTGACCGTTTCGCCTATCCTGAAAGGAGTCGCCGAACATCGCACGTAACGCAAACCCATAATGGGGTAACAAGAAAGTTGATGCTATTTTCATGGAGAGCTTACCTTTTCCTTCTACTTTTTCAAATATAATACATACGAAGCTACGAGAGAGCTCGATAAACCTCGCCGTTAGAAAGAGGACCCTGGCGAAGAGGAGCGGCAATAATATAAGAAAGTAAGCGTAGGACGAGTGATCGTTGAGAAAGACGGTGAGTGCTTTGGAGCACACCGGGATATTAGAAGAGTACTTCCGAGAAAAGTTTCCACGGGAATAAACGTTACCGTCGAGGAGATGGGAGAAGATGCTCTCTAATAACAATTCGATCCTTATTTCTCTTTCCGTCGCGTAATCGGCGCGGTATAAGAACTTTACACATAGATATATCAATAGTGGATTTCGCGCTTAATTTTTTCAAGCTACTTCATGCATTTTCGATAGAGAGATAGAGAGAGGGAGACAGAGGGAGCGTTACGGTTGTGCGTAGGTATATCCACGTGAATGGCGAGACGGACGGCTCGTTAATATTGCATAACGTCGTGTGGGGGGTTATAAGAGGAAACGCGAATCGATCGACAAATTGGTCGAGCATACAATGGACCCTGCACTATACGCACACACATGTATATACATATATATATATATATATATATATATATATATATATATATGTAGTATAGCTGGTCGTTGCCTATACTGTTTGCCCAGTATACATACTATTATAGAGGACATTAAACTGCGATGCTTCAGCATAACCCTCGGCTCTCCGCGTAACCCTTTTACCGTGCACTTATTCCTAAACACAAAATTAAATCTCGCGTGTAATGTATTACAACGTCGTGACGCAAGCATATTCCCGAGGTAATTTATTGTTTCGAGTAAAAAAAATAAAAAAATAAAAACAAACTATGCCGACTGGTAGATTGGGAATTATTGTTTACGACTATATTTATTATAATTTCCATGACCACAAGTGGTAGGACGGGTCTTCCGGGAAGGGAAGTGCGAAAACCGCATGGCTCGACGAGGGCTTGCCGGAGGGCGGGCGAGACTCGCGGATCGTATGAATGGCGGGACGACGGCTCGGACCTCTCTATCCCTTAATATTGCATAATGTCGAGGGTTATACGAGGAAACATCGATCGACAAATCGATCATGCACACCGCGAGCGAGGGGCACGATTCCCTCGCTTCGTCACTATTTGCGCCCTCTCATTCCATCTCTCGTCCACTAAGCCTCCCTAACGCGGAGAGCGCGCATTATGTGACGTGTATAGTGTGCATTGTACCGTGGGGTGCCGGCCGACCCCTCTCTCTATACTCGTCTCTCTGTCTCTCACTCGCTCTCTCGTCCCCAGGCACACTGTCGTCGGCGACCGGCGGACACGGCTGGAGGAAGTACTCATATAGACTACATCCTAGAGCATCCTGCACACGGGCCCGTGCGCCCTGCTCACCACGCATTATACCCCATTCGAGATACCGGTATTATAGCATAGACATGTCGTCCACTGCTGTATATGCTGGCCCTATATTTGTCAACGAAAATCATCGGGCAGCACGTCGACGGCTCCCTTTCGCAACACACAACGTCCATAATTGTACGATATAACGTATTTATGTGTGTCAATAATATGGAGAACATCATGATCGATGTAACTTGTACACCTCGAACGACGCCTCTCATCGTACCAGCGAAATGTCCGAGAATAGTGGGGCAACTTCGACCAGCTGAGCTATTCAGGAACTTTTTATTCGATTACCGCGACATATTTTGACTTTTCTTTTTTTTACGCCCTGCCCTCCATTTCTTCTCCGACGAGGTCAAAAGTCCATACTTGCCTGATATATCGTAATGTGTGCTAATAATATGTAGAATATAATTACCGATATAATTTCCATGAAGTATATTAATTTTATTGATTTTTACGCCTAAGACCGCACTCCTTCCCCGAAGGGGACAAAAGTCGATACTTGTATGATATAACGTATGAACATGTGCTGATAATATATAGAATAGCGCTCTGCACTCCATTCCGGAAGTTGTACACGACAACACAATTTTTTGGAGGGATTCTCTTGGTTGCACGAAGAAAAATAATATATGCGAAAGCTCTCCGGTCCCGTCGCTGATTAAAGTGGCGACAAGTTGTTTCTCCAGGCGGACGAGCGAAATTAGCTGCACCGGAAGTTAGTGGATGTTAGCAAAAGTGTATCAACGGCAGCCGGCCGGAGTTGCAGCGACAAAAGCTCCGGTGACGAGGGGTAAAGGCGCAAACGCGCTTGGCTTGCGGGCGCCGTTGCAGTTCAGGAGGAGAAAGTGGAAAAACAAGTGAAGGGAATGAGAGAGTATGAGGTTTGCCAGGGCGTGCCTCTTACTTAACGAACTAAGCGCTCAGCGCAAAATTACTCGTTCCAAAGATGAAGACGAAGAAGAAGCCGGGCGAAAGAGGCTGCGAGAGCGGGGCTAAGAAGGAGCGACGGAAAGGCGCGAGTGCTAAAAGGGTGAAGGACCCTCTTAGACGCTCACCCGAGGAAGATACCTATCGCGTACCGAAAGCACCGCGATTGCGGGCCGCGGAAACTTTCGGCTTCACCGGGAGGGGCAGAGTGCGTTTTGTGATATCCGAGTTGTATCGTGCAAAATTCATCCTCGATTCCATACACCGAGAGAAAAAACGGGGATGGAGCGAACATACACGAGCACTCGAGCCAACCGAATATGCCCGGATAGCCAACCGTAGCACAGGCAAAGAAGGGCATTGCCATCAAGCTTTGCTGTTTGCTTGCCAGCAATACTGCAACAATATTTTCTAGCACGAGATTGCAGCATACTGGTAGCAAAAAATCCAGCAACGTTTTCTGTACGCTCTCGGTGGTTAAGCCACCTAAATCGTCATTGAGCCAACCATATTTGTTTCTGTCAACCTCTCATGAATGTTCGCTCCATCCCTGATTTTTTTCTCTCGGTGTAGTTGCACAAGGATATTCGCAAACGCAAAGGAGACCTTCCAGATAGGCTCGTATAGGGCGGCGATATCGGATGCGAGCTATCCTCGCGGGAGCAACCGGATGATCATCGGCGACGAGCTCATCCCGAGATGCGGAATATGAGCCGAGAGCCACCACAGGGTCGGCAACGAGGTGGGAGCCACCAGTCCACTTGGCAAACGCCAAGACTGTTTGCACTTAAAGTTTGTAACGAAGACAAACAGCCGAGGACATTGAGACGACAATCAGGATAAAGAGTCTGAACGAAGATGAAAACGGCAAGATCGTACGTAAAGACGACGAAGATAGGGCGTAACTGTTTGAAGTAACCGGAGAGCCTGAGAGCAGGTAAAACGAGGAAGGGAGGAACGACAGCGGCGACGAGAACGAAGGTGTCTCTCGGGCCGTTAGCAGGAGCAGCGGCGGAGGCAACAAGAGACGCGCGCACGTATAACTCCGCAAGGAGCAATATTAATTCCAAAAGGTGGAGGCAGCCTCGTGAGACAAACGCGGAGGTGTTGCATAGTTAGCGCGAACTCGACCTCTCGGCTATACATTAGTTGTACGTGCACGTAATCCGTTTCAACTTACTGCTGGCTGGGAGTTCGGATGCTGCGGGCAATGCCGCTATAGCTGTTGCAGTTTACGGTAATACACTCCAGGAGCCTCGCTAACGCTGTTACTCATGTTAACAGACTAGACGAATAACGGCCGAAACTGGTTGGTTCAACTCTTAATGCACAAGTATGTAAACGTCTTGAATTTCATTGCATTATGCAATAATGCCGACGCTTGTGTCTCCCGGTAACCGCCTATCTTGTCTCGAAGATTCGTTGCTATCCCCCCCCTCCCCCTTCCCGGGCAAAGGACGCAAGAATTTCATCTTTGCGCGAATCTTTGAAAAGAGAGTCCTTCGCAGCAAGGATGACCGGTTTCATTGTGCTCCCATCGTCGCTGGACGCGAGGCATTATTCTCCCGGTACGACCTTTTTCCACCGGCATTCGTAGTTCTCACACCGATCGCCGGCTCAAGCAGACGGGAACACATAGCCTCGCCCAGTGCATATGTCTTTAAACCCGGACTGTACTGTACTCGGCGGTGACGTGAAATGAAAGATTGCGTAGGTATGCACACCCTATAAGGTACTATACAAGCCCTGTAAAGTACCAATGGCCGGACATTTAAGGCAATATACATCTTCAAACCAAATTTTCGCTGTCATGCATCGATCATTTTCGAAAACAGTGGTAACCACTATGTTAACCAGGTGAATCAGTTGTGGTAACAAAATTCTTTTTGTCCCGACCATTTTTTTTCCTTCGTGCACTCAAGTCCGCCGGCCAGATGTCCGGTAACTGGGACGTGTCCAGTGACCGATACGTCCTTGTGTGCCCATGCCTAGTCGCTGGGGAAGGACACTGTGTTGAGAAAGGGCGAGAGACGTGGACGAAATTGGTGCGGGTTTACGTGTGTCTGGATGGTGGTGGACCATACCGACACCATGGTCGCTCTCGCTCAAGGGAGAAGGACGAGACCCGATACGTATTGAGGCTAACCGTACAACGGTCGGTTGGCGGTCCTACAGGTTGCCCTTGATGCGTATACCGGATCCGTACAGTTACAGTGTAGACCAGCGGAACCGGCGGCCCTTCCAGACCTCGGTTACGCGCTCGGTGTTCCTGCTGCGCTGCGCTGCGTTATCGTGCCCTGGCGCGACGCACGCCAGCCTCGGTATCGCTTTACAATGGAAGTGGTACCTGCAGGGCTATTGAATCCGTAGGTAGCACAAACGACGAAGCTAGCAGGTAAACGTATTGCCCGACACAGCATAGCGGTTTACTCCGGGCCTCACCGCCTCGCTCATTCCCAACAATTCCCCAGACTCAGAGGCAACGGGTCGTGGCTTGTGATTTACTATATTCGGTCGACCACAGAATTTGATTGTTCCATTAATTAAACATCCCGAAACGTGGCTCTGTGAACGTGTACTGTGTTGATTGGCAGTTTTTTGCCTCGCATTCGATTCGACGATGGGGCGAGGACTCTTGAACGTCGTGTTCGCTGTGTCTCTGCCTATCGTTGGTGCTCTTATGGAGGCACATGTAGTCATTTGTAGTTTGTATGCACATCAGGGATTTTAGGTACAAGCTGCGACAATATTTTTTTTATTCTCTCCCCCCGTAAGCCGAATATTTAGACGGGAATGGTACGCCTCGGGCACATCCCTGTCGTTACTACCGTAACATTCCCAACCGATTTTTTTTTTTTTTTTTTTTTTCGTCACTATAGGAAAGCGGCGACGATCCGTGAAGCAAGTCTCTCGCTCCCTTCCGGAGTAGCGAGCGTCGCCGAGGGTGCTGGAGGGCGAGCGTCCGCGACGGAGAGGGAGCACCGCCGACGAGAGAGAAGCAGGAAGAACGAAGTGGTTTATGGCAGAAGTTGCAACTTGATGATTAAAAAAGTGTGACGTTGATAAAGGATCGCTTCGGCTTTTTGTCCATGAGCGAAATTTGTCTGGACGATCTTTTTTTAATAAATACAAATTAATATCGGTGTTTGGAAATTTATTGATGAATGCAAAATAATATCGGTGTTTGAAAATTTATTGATGAATGCAAAGTAATATCGGTGTTTGGAAATTTATTAATAAAAAAGGCATGATCGATTCACTCTGCGGTCGTTAAAACTCTATGGTTCGGTGAGAACAGCCGGTGGTATCGTCGGGTCGAACACAAAAACCCCGTTAGACATATGAAACTTATAAACAGTTCTCGAAACACGCCCTCGAGAGCATCGAGGACCTCTCACACCGAGAACAAGCTTTCGTTCGAAAGTCTACGCGAATCCGAATTCACCGTCCATCCGCTCCTCCTGCTCCCGGTTTTAACTCCTCTACTGCCGACAGCGACAGACCCTCGATACCATGGGATCGCACATCGGTATCTGCGAACGTGGCCGCACGTGCTATGGGGTGGCTGCGAAATCGTTTGCTCGCTCCGGTCGCGCCCACCAGCCGGTGAGGGACTCAATGCGCAGTTTGTATTCCGTACGCCAGTAAAGAGTCGTTCGTTACCAGACTATATAGCGCACACTCGACATCGACTCTCTCACTCCGTCTCCCTTACTTTCCGCATCCTCGCCGTGTCCGATTCCCTTTTCACGTTCGGTCTATCTCCGTCTGTACTCGCGGCACGACTCGTCGCCGCCGAACCTCGATCTGCGACTTTATATTCATGACCGTAGCCCGCGACGCGGCAGATACGCCGTAACGATATATTAATTTGCCATTAATGGAAATCGCAGACTTTACTATATACACGCATGCCACTCGCTTGTTAGGGTTTTTTTTTTTTTTTTTTAACCACTTGCCTCGCCGATTTTAGAAGCACGCGAGCCGCATCGGGGGAATGCGATTCTTGTTCAAGGTTATTGTTAGTATTGGTATAGTTTATTGGAGTCCAGGGATAACTCTCCAAAGGTCCAAGTAAAATACAGGTCAGCAGAACAGGTGCATAAGCACAGGAATAAGAGTACAGGGTATGGATAAAAATGCAACAAACTTAAAAGTAAATACATGTATGAATTCGAGACAGCCACAAATTCGAGCGATGAACTTCAAAGTAGATCCAAAATAATTAATTTGAAACGATGCATATAAATGACCGTTATCCGAGACTTATGAGGGGTAGCAAGATTAGGACCACAAATATTGAAAATGTGAATCGACGTGTCGGAGTTAAAGAAGCGATCCTGAACCGGAATCTCATCATACGAGTAATTAACTTGAATGCGGAGGGTAAAACGTTGGCTCGACTATCATCGAACACAGCAATCGCTAATTAGTTCAGGGTATGGATATACGTGACCGGATTTAAACGGGACGAAAGCCGGTTCGATATGCATATGGATATTACGTACATATTGTTATGTAATACAATATGTACGTGTGCACAGATCCAATCAGTCGCCGGTCGCCAGCTGGTAGCGGGCGCATTTCCGCCCTTCTTTGTCAGCGTTCGAACACTGGCTCGGACTGCTCGATTAAACTGGACGGATGGAGAGCCAAAACCCTGCTCGGTTCGCGGACGCTTCATATATAGAAAAGAGATATTAATTAAGCGTGTTACTCGCGTCGGCTCATTAACCCGGCCACCGGGCTCTCGTCGTACTAACGGGGTTATCTCTTCCGCGAGGGCCGATTGCGGCGGGGCGAAGAACGACTCGAGTGGACGGCATACACACGCGCCTCGCACAACAACGCATCGAATCCATCGACGCAGCGTACTTCATGAATTTATCATAATTTTCTACACGATCGATTAACGTTAATGCCAATCGAGGGCGTATTAATCAAATAGGAACGACTGATAATTAGCGAGTTCAAAAAGTTGAAGAGGAGTTTCAGAATTATTCGTGTTCGGAGTGGCTTGTGCAAACGCAGCAGCGATGCAATATTGTACAATGTAATATAAAGTGCTGACAGCGATTGAAGTTTGCAAAAAAAAAAAAAAAAAAAAAACGGGTGAATCGCGAGAATAGCCGATAACGAAGGGGGACAGCTAGTTAAATAGAAAGGAGAGGAATATTCGAATGAACTGCAGCTCGCTGCTGTGTGTACACGTATACACGTGAATATCGCCAACGCATGTACGGAAGATCGACCATTGCAAAAACTACCTTATACTACCAGTGTACCAGTGAGAAAAGTGTCGTAAATTTTTATGATAGAAAAAAGATTGATTGAATTACAACTTTCTGTATTCGTGATCTTGCATAACTCCGACGCGTCTTGCTCCGAAAGCATTCAACGAAAACAAAGCTTCCGCAACGAGGAGGAAAGAAGTGTAAGAGACGCGAGGAATGTCTCGTAGAAAAGTCGAGTTGACAAACTCATTTACATGTACTTAACTCGCCGCGAAAGCAGACTTCCGTCCGATGCATCGATATTCGTCTCCGCGCTAACGGCTCGGCTAATGCACACCACGGCAGCCTCGGCGAAATCTACGCCGTCCGTTTTGAGGCAGTCCTTGCGAATAGTGTTTACTTCGCATAAGTCTCAGAGAAATGATAGGGAATTGCAAACACTTCCGGATGGAATGAAAATCTGAAGAAAATCGAGCACATTGAAGGTGCCGAAAGGATTAATTTTATGACCATAAAAGTTTCTGCATCTTCAAAAATTAACTTTGGCAACTTGTGGCGCCTAAATTATCGGCTTGGGAAAAAAATCTGTCAGGACTTTTTTGTTCCTTTTTTGATTCTCTACCAACGCATTTTCTCGGATTAAAAAAAAATTAATTTTTGAGCTAGTTTTTATAAATTTGATATTTTGGCACGCTGCCACAGTTTAAATAATGAACTAAAAAAAAAATCTTTAGGACTTTTTGTCTACGTTCAATCCTACACCAACGCATTTTTTTAAATAAAAAAATTATAAAAAATTATAAAAAATTTTTTTGAGAAAATACCATTTTTGTCGAAAAATGGTAAGGGTACCTCTTCTCATTTTTCCACTTTCAAAATGGCCAAATATTTTTTTTCGAGATATCGATTTTTTACCACCTCCATTGGCTTCAAGTGGCTCAGTTTGCAATTCTCTCTCATTCCTCCGAAACTTATGCGAAGTGAAACACTATTTGCAAGGACTACCTCAAAGCCACTCTCTCTCTCGATCGAAACCGGCGTATAGCCGGAGTATACTGACTTCAATTAAGGCGAGTGTAAGAGGGAACAAAAGATGGAATGTAAGAGGAGCGATCCGACGAGAGAACGCTTTCGGGCGAAGCATTCCTGGAGCGCCGAGCTAGAAGAAAGCGGAGCGCGGTAGCTGATCCACTTAGCTTACCATGTCCGTGTATAGCGCAATGCTCTATTGTAACCAGTGATAATAAACAATTAATTGTTTGCGCAGTGAGATGTCACTGTCGCGCGAGATGAGGAGGCAGACGAGCCGGCTCTCGTCGTGCGCGCAGTCACACAGTGGTACAGTAACAAGCCGCCCCTCCCCGTCCCTCCGTCGCTCGGTCTCTTTCGAAACAAACGCCGCGGCGAAGCACGGGGATGACGAGAGACAAGTGGATACTTCCCTCTCCACTGCGCGCTCGATGTGCCGTGCGCGCTTCTGTCGTTGCCGCGCGCTCTTCCCGCTCCGAGACTCCGAGCCAACAACAGGGGGATTCATCATCGGTTTTATTGGCTAGACAAGAGAGGGACTCACTTCGTTCACCATAGTTCCCCGTCTCCCTTTCTCGCTCTCACTGCCTCACTCTTTTTTCCTTTTTTTTTTTTGCTCCACAATTTTTCTTCGCTTGTTTCTCCACGACTCGCTTCCTGCTTTTCGTTGTTACCACGAAACACACTCCGTCCGAGAGTTTCGAAAGAATTTCTTGCCTCCCGCGCGCCGTGCAGGCAGCGCCATTATCGTCCCGTTTACGAGGCGCGCAACGCGGATGGAGTCTACGATGAAAATAAATAAATTGAAACAATAGAACGAGGGCGAGTCGCCGCCGGAGAAGATTAAGATAAAAGACACGGCGAGAGAAAACTGTACGACCGCGGATGCGCCTCTCCGCACACCGCTCTGCCCCGCTGCTGCGATGCACAGCGGAGCGTACGAGTGTTTATTCGATATTGGGTCAAGTGGCCGCGTGAAGTTTGCACTCCCAGATCTCTCGTAAACACTCGTAATGGTACATAGACCGGGAATTTCTCGCTGCGCATTTCACCGTCTCTAATTCGTAAATACCTGTGGCAGCTGCAACGGCGCGTTTCGCTCGCTCCGCGATGGTAATCGGTGAAGAAACAAAAATACATAATAAAGAAAAATCCTTTACGTTTCCTTCGCGAACTCCGAGTCGTTCGCGAACAAAGTTTCAGCCTCGGCGTCGCTCGACAGCCGATCAACGATTAAAAACGACACAATGACGCCTCGATTGTTTCGATAAGTAACATCGTCGGGCGGAATTACTTTCCAAGATGAAAAACGGGTACGACGTTAATGTCGGACGATAATTTGAAGCGGATTTTGCTTCTCGAGATTCAGTGCAACGTGGCTCTGTAATATACCGGCCTCGTCGCTGAGAGTCCGTTGGGAATGGAGGGGGAGGAGGGGGGGGGGGGGGGGGGGGGGGGGGGGTAATTGCGCGCACAGGAAGATGAAGATTGTCGTAAATACGTCAAATCACCGTCTCGCTCAGTTTCCTAAGCCCACACGTGCAGGGCATAGCGTGCGCTAACACACGCTCGTCCTCCGAGTTCTCTCCCGTTCGCTCGTTTCCAACTTGCGTCCGTTCGTTCGGTAACTCGTCCGTGTCCCGGCGGTTCTGGTCCCGCGTATTCAACGACTTCCGGGCCCGGGGAGCGGATGTGTCCGGCGCCCCGGAGAATCGAACTTCCCAGGGATTTCGATCGGCGCCCCCGAGGTTCGTCGCACGCTGCGCAAGCCAGCGTCATGAAAGGGGTAAACTTATTTGGACCCCGAAGCGAGTAACCCGTGATAATACGATCACGTCTACGCAACGGATCCATGTATTATCTCGGCGGGTCTCGCGTTTCTGCTCGTCAGAGCTTTACGCCGTTCAACGGACTCCGAGAGACATTCCAGGATCGCCTACGCGCACATCTCTCGGGACAATCTGCCCGAGCGAGACGAATTCCTTCGGCCGAGTTTCACGAGACAGTCGAGAAACGGGCTACGCGAGGCTTTGATTTTCGTACGCAGATTCGGTCTGATTTCCATTCGTCGGACGTGAAGCGAAGGTTCTGGCGTCTTAACGTCGCGCAGCGTCACCCGATGCAAGTATTCCGCGCGGAGTTGCATCCGGCGGTGATGCAATTGTGCCCGTGAAATTCGAACGAATTCGCGAACAAACGCGCGCGCGCGCGATCATAAATTCGCGAGTCTTTGAGAGATGGATTTGTACATTAGAGCCAACAAAGCCCGCTCGCGAAGCGAACCTCCGGAACGTCGTTAACGTTGTCATCGTCGGGTGTTTCTGAGGAGGAAATTGAATTAAGTAGAAGGATCGTCGGGCCGGCTAAAAGGTGCCTTTGTGCCGCTGCCGCCTGACGGTTGGCTCATGCAGCCGGTGGGCAAATTCCCTGTGTGACTTTCTTCGACGCAGAACCGTGCGCCGGAACGCGCCAAGCGAACCGGAAGAAGCAACGGCATGAGAGAGACTCCATTACTGGGACGAGGAAAGTGGAGATTCACCGGTGTCTGGACCGTTTCGCCCCGTTGATAAAGCCCCCGGATGCCATAAACCGCTAAAGAATCGCAATTAAACGGAGAATGACGCTGAATCGAAAGAAGGTCATCCGGGATTCGCGGGACCAAGTGGACAAAATGAAACATGCTCGAAAGACTTGCGGCGAGCGAAAAAGCAGATAACGAAAGGTGGATCAACCGTCGGGAAAGGAAGATCGAATTTCCCAAGAGCGAATGGTCTCACCTTACCCGACCAGATCGACCAGCGAGCGGAGGGCGCGCACGACTCTGCGTCACGCGGTTCGTTGTTTCGGGCAATGGTCGAGAGTTAGCAGTCTCGAATTACTCGTTGTGCACCACCGTTGACGGGTGTATTATCGGTGTCGGCATACGAGCGGGATAAACACCACCCTGGCAGCGTAACAGCACGGATAACACAAGTCGAAACAGTCTTGTGATAGGAGGCGTGTAGAAAGAGGCAAGCCTGTGAACCGTAGGAGCCAGCAGCGTGTTCGATACACTGTTTGATAAACAAGTAGGTAAACCCAGGATCGAACCGGTGCAAGCTCTGACATCATCGCCGCTAGGCTCGAGAACGGCAAATGAAAAACTAGAACGGTCGAAAAAAAATTGAATTACGGACGGAAAAAAAGGAGCTCTTTCCACACAAATGTGCGGTACGGGCTTTCGATGCGCAAAAGCGATCTTGATTCTAAAGTACAACGATGACAAGATAGTATAGCGGTAGTGACGGCTCGCGACCCATGGGGCATCGGGCCAAATACGCGGGAGAGAGAGAGGCTCGCGGGATTAATGGGGTACTCGCAGGCGTCGCGTGGGATCTCACGTCCGTCACGTTATTATAATGCAAGAGAGAAAGATAGATATAGAGAGATGTATGTATACATATATGTGTGTGTGTACGCGCGGCGAAGGAGCCAGAGGGTGACGCTCTCACGTATACATACAGAGTGAAGTAGAGATAACGTGAATTGGCAGCCTCGAGTTACGCTGTCCCCTGGGTAATGATGTACATCATTCAATACCTCCGGCGGCGGTGATGCCCGATGCGTACCACCATTCATATAGTATTAGCAATGCAGGGACGTGTATAGCACTGGTGTTAAGCCCGTTCGATATCACGCCAAGTCTGCGCCCCGAAATATGCATCGTGCGTTATAACTGTGCATGCACACATAGGGTGGGGTTGGGTCTCGACGCAACCGCATGCGGGGTCAGCGTTGCCTACATTAGTCAGCCGAATTAGACACCGAATGCACGGGGAGCATCGACGAACAACACCGAGAGATCGCGAAGAGTAAAAGTGGCGAACGTTGTCCGATCCATATTCATCACTTTCGGCCTAAAGACACGATTGAAACTTCTTTCGATGTCCTGCCCGGCTCTCCTTCCATTCGCTGCGGATGGAAGGGGAGCGAGGCCGGGGAGGAATGACCGGAAGTCCGCGGGAAAAAGTTTACTCCAGGATCATCCGGGCAAAGACGGATGGTGGATCCCGACTGGCCGCTTCCGAAACTGAGCAATACAACGTTTAACTGGTAGTCGCAATACGTTTTCGTTCTTGTTCTCTCGTTCCTTCTTTCTCCGATGTGGAAACTACCCCACCGAGTTAACTCCACCCCGTCGTTCGCCGGGTCACTCTGCCTCTCGGTCGGAGCGCGTTCTCCTGTAAAATCTCGCGATTCCCGTCACGTTTCGGGCGTGCCGACCAGCGGCTTGGCCTCTGGCTTCGTACTCGTAATACCAGTGTACGTTTGCCGTGCCCCAGCGGGCCAGATCTAAAACGTCCGGGATGTCTGGCTATTCGTGTTTGCAAATTGGTCCTAATAACAACGAATCTAATACGATTAAACGAATCATCATCCGTCACATCGAAGTTCTATCGGCGATCGCAGACATTCGCGCATACCTCGTGTGGACGACTTTTCGGGAAAAAGCATGTTTGTCCGTATCGAAATTTTAACGAGCTATGCCATCTTTGGCCTTTTCACCGTGTTTCGCAGCTAATTTCATAGTGGCTCGGTGCAAGATCTCCCGAGCATTCTGCTTTCTTGCTACGAAAACCAGCTGTCAGGACTATACACCTATAGTGATTTTTTGGTTGTTATTATTATTTTACATCATCGGTGTTTAGTGCATGATCGGTGTGACATAAAAAAAAAATTTCTTATCGAAAATAACCTTCCGTGAAACGTCTTAGCGATCTATCGAAAATCCAATTTCCGAACTAATTCGTCCGAAATGTTGACCGCCACCCCAAAAATACACTTGGTTGGAGTCGCGAACGGGTAACGAGACGTCGTTTTACGAGTGACTCTCCGAAGAGAAGGAGCGCGTGAATAATTGAGCCAAACTAAACGAAAAACGTGAGAGGGAGGGCGATGAGGGGGCGGGGGGATAAAGAAAGATGGAAGAAGAGAGCCGAGGGGGTTCCGGCCGTCATGTAATAGCGCGTCGCGTCCCCCCGAGTAACTCGAGAACGAGCGTGAACATCTTCCGTGCCTCGGGATTCGAGAGAAAGACTCTCTCGCGGGGATCTCTCTCCGGATCTCTGGATCGCCGAGCTCGCAGGCCTCACGAAAGGCAGCGATACGGGGAACAGGATCGGTGCACGTATAGGAAGCCGCACACTCTCAGCTGCCAGGGTCTGGTTCTTATGCTAATCCGTGATCATGGGTGGGCCGCGCGCACGCCCTTCGCTCGCCGCCGAGGCCGCCTCATCTCGTATTAATTGCGCTTACACACGTAGACCGGTGCGTCGTAATACAACAAGTTACCGTTGCGAGTATGCGCCGGAACATGCAGGTATACGGAAAATAGTTGTACGCCGTACCTCAACCACGCGCCGGCAGTATCGATGATCGATTAACGTCGATCGCGATGAGAAAGTTATTCGCGCCAAATTCGTCCGACGGAACTGTCCGAAGGGTATCTGAAAAAAAAAAAAAATGCGTCTCGGAAAAAAAAAATTTCATAAAATTCGAAAAATTAAAAATGACAAAGTGTAAAAGGTTAGATCGATTCTCTTGAAATTTTAATCGGATCATCGGGCGATCGTATTCCATCTGCGTACGAGTTTTTAGCCCGATGGCTAAAAAATTGTGAGTGCTAGAGCGCGAACCGACGTTTTTTAAAGAATTAAAAATGGCGCACAAGAAAAACGGCTGAACATTTTTGGAGGAAATTTTGCACGAACGTTGACTACTAACCACACTTACTGTGTGTGAAATTTCAGCTCGATCGGTCGAGGCATTCTCGAGTTATACCGATTTGAATTTTTCAAATCTGACTAACACATACACACATACATCCGGACATTTTTTCTAAATGTAATTTTTCGATGTTTTGGAACATTTTGAACATATGTTTTCATTAAAATCTCTTTTTTTTTTGTTTTTCCAAAACAAAGCTTCCTCCATGAGGAAGCAAAAAAAAAAAAAATCTTGCTTATAAAAAAAAAAAAAAAACCAATACGAATCGATGTGGGATGGAACGAGAGGGTTCGGGCGAAAACTCATCGAGAGGGATGTGTGGAACGGTGTGTGCGCGCGCGCGCCTCGAGGCTCGACGATGATAGAACATTTCTAGAGAACAGATTACATGCAACTGCGCTCGTACGTCGCCCGAGGTGCCCCGACGGAAATTAAAACGAAATGGCACGAATGCCCACTCGTTTCCAGCTGCATATCTCGGGATTAATGGGTGGAAGGGAGTATGGCACGATAACCAGTCGGGTATAAACCAGAAACTAGTCGGGTCAATTATCGAAACAGGCTTCGTTTGCGTATAAATAATTGTTGGGTGTTTATGCGTCCGTACCGCTACCATTTCAGTGCGTAAGGCTGATACACGGCGTCGAGTATGACGAGACTAATGCGAGAACTCCGCACACGTTGCGGGATCCCGGAGGTAAACGCTCGAGTGGCACTCCAGTATGTATACGCGGTGGCGAGGCTCCGCACGGAAGAGTATCGTAGATCGCTGGTAATCGAATAGCAGGGGAGGAGAGGACTCGAAAGCCCGATGCTGCTGCAGTTCAATGCCGATCTCGGCCAAGGGTATCGAGTTCGTTTTTATCGTTCTTTCATCCGAGTAAACCTCGGTTGTGTGTACGTTGGAAGGAAGTCGAAATAAATTACGCCGGGGATGCAATATGGATATAACGAACCGATCAACGACAATTAAACCTTCAATTTCAAAACGACCGTTACCGTCGAAAAAAATTAACGATTCTTCCCAGCTGCCCTGGATTTCGTGCACCGAGAAAAAGAAATTGTTCGATTAACCGAGGCGCGCGAAATACATTCAAAGGTGTTGCTTGGTCGATACTTAATAAACGGTGATAACAAACGGTGAGACTCTGGATCACCGTTCGTGAAATATTTGTGGAATAGTTCGATCGAAGAAGAAGTTTTTGAAAATAGCTGTTTAATTTATTTTTTTTCGCATTTGTCGGGTTCAAGAGACGAAACAGCTCCATCGTAATGGTATTATTATACTATACAGTATATGTATCTGCGGTGACATGCAGCGTATACCCGTTGCTCGGCAGCAGTCTGTGATCAGTGTGGAAGCAGAAGCATCAGCAGCAAAGGGGGGAACGTCTATTGGCCGGTGATGAGGTTATTCCGCCCTCTTTCCCTCGGGAAGTGACGTCACTTCGTCACTTTAACAGCGCAAACATAATAGCTACGACAACTGCTGCTCCGAGACACTCTACTAACTAAATACGTATTCTATGTATTCTATGTGCGTATACATAACTCTCGTCCCTGCCCAACGCATTAAACTATAGTCCACGAAATACGTGCCGGAGAGAGTCCGAGCGAAACAGAGGCTGCACTACCGGAGCTGTCACATCCGCGTCACGATCCCAATCAAATTTAGAATTTTTTTTTTTTTCAAGTCCCTCGTCTTCAAAATTTATTGAAAAACTTACGTGCATGTGTATCTGTTGGCGACGAGAATTCAGATTAGATTTTTTTTGTGTATCTCGTCGTCAACATTTGTCGAACAACTTACGTGAATGTGTATCTGTGTTAGCGACGGCAAGTTAAAACGGCTCGAGCAACCGATATCTCAACTTGCGCGCGTTGAATTCGTCCAGTTTCACGTCGCAAACTGCAGATAACGCAAAGTAAACGGCGAAGCTTTCGCAAACTCTCGCAGACACACACGAGAATTTAATGCCAGAGTAAGTCGGGTCGTTCAGCAGGACGAAATCGTCAACATGCAAGTATCCACCCCGAGCCGAATCTATCGCTTAGACTTTGCCTGCGCTTATGGGCGTGCGGATGTAAATTGAAGCTATTAGCGCGGAAGGGTAAATTCGTCAGCAGCGAGGATGTAACCCGGCCCTTCGAGGATGTAATCAATCCGTGTATCGCTGAAAGGCATACCGGAGAAGCGGAGCGGAAGCTGCAAACGAATCTCGAGCAAGGAGCCAAACTGATCCGTGCCAGAAATAATCGAATCAAGAACGAGATTTCCTTCCGCCGGAGAAACTGCGGAATTTTTTCATTAAGCGGAAACGCAGCCACCTCACTTTTGTGCAAAATTTACGAGTATGAGATTTTCAGGTAGGCAATATTCCGGATGAGCGAAGGAATGCCTGTGAAATATCAAACATAAACATCGTCCTCGTTGGAAGGTCCAACAGAGTGCGTTGTGTACTGTGTGTATGGAGGAGACGACGCGACGTCTTATCCAAGAAAGTTCGTACGGCAAGATATCACATGAGCCGCATCGGACCCCGCACACACACACACACACACACACACACATACTCAAACGTGACATCGTCTACAATAGACCGGAGTGAAAAGAAAGTGCGGAGCTTCAAGGTACAGCGGGACAGAGAGGGAAAAAAAAGGGAGAGAAGGGCGAAAGGAAGAGGAGAGAGGATGAAGAATTCTCCCTATTCTTGAAAACTGCATCCTCCCCATTATTGTGAAACAAAGGTATGTGGCTCCATTAGGCGACTCCGCCAATTTGAGAGCGCTGGGTTATGGCACCGTTTCTGTTACCGGTGCCTTAGCGTTGGGGGATCGTTGCCGTCGCTGCTGCTCTCCGTTACTCCCTGGATCCGTGCTCGGGGAAGTTTTCGGTCGCATGTGTAGGTCTGTGCACGGTGTGTGCGGTTCTTGGCTGCAGACTAATTTTTTTTTTTTTTTTTTTTTTTTTTTTTTTCGGTCCCTCACAGTTGCGGGATGCGAGAAAAGAGACGAGGAAGGCAACGACAGAGAGGAGAGTCGGGAGCGGAGGAGCGAAGCAAGGGTTGAAGAGGTGGCTACCGGCGGAGTGGCCTCGGGTACGAAGGGCTCGGCAATTCTCGAGAGTAGCATTGCGGCGCGTCCGCCCGACGAGCCTGCCGCACACTCGAACACGGCAGAAGAGGCGAGGGCAACAATTATAAACACAGCAATTACGCGACTGGGTGCGTGGACGGTTTTCCTCGCTCTCCTCTTCATCGTCATCTTCTTTAATTCCCCGCTCCGTTCCTTTCCTATTTTCGCGCTGTAAAGACCAGTCTCCAGATTAAACGGGACGGAGCACCGAGGCGGCGGGAGACACTCCGTTATACCGCCAGCGACGCGACAAAAAATTCTCACGGAGGTGTAAGACGTGCATAGTCCGCCTCCGATGTACCTTGGCAATTTTAAAGCCTCCTACGGAGTACCCGCTGTTTGAGATTCCTGGGGAGTAGTAAACCTTCGTATTTCGAGAATCCCTGGGTTGATGTGTGGGGGAGACAGGGGCAAAACGGGCACCTCGACCGAAAATAGTCTGTATTTTCGGTCGAGGTGCCCGTTTTGCCCCGGTGCCCGTTTTGACCCGGTCTCCCCTACATCCCTAAGCCCGCGATTTCACGGTGACTCTCCGTTTCACTGATTACTATGCGACTCACGGGACCGTCAGTTTTCCGGGTCCGGAAGAGATGTCTCAGATCCGCAGTACGTACAATCGTTAGAGCTCAGGGCTGCTTGCATCGGTCTTGTTATACGTTCGGACTGCGTGCTCAAACTTTTCGGGGCTTGCAACGACTTTCATCGTCTCGCGGTACAACCGCAGCCCGGAGATCTCTCGCCCTCGTTCGTTACGCCACACGCCGCTCACTCTCTTTATCGTCTATTCCTTATTGCAATTTAACTCGAGTTCGCTCGACTCTCCGCCTTCGCCTGGCCTTCGGCAATTTCAAAAGCGCGACCGTTGCTTTTCAACGGCGAAACCGTGTTGGCGTTGGCTTTCCACTCGTCACCTTCCGCATCCCGCCCGAACGAGAAGCCGCACGAGTGAAGTGCACGAACAAGTGCCTGAGTGCAATTCCCCACGGTGGTTTAACGCTGCTGCGGAACACGGGGAAGCATTTAACCGTGAACCGAATAACGAATCCCTTCGAACAACAGCTTAATAGCGTTTGCATAAATAATAACATTTTATGGGCTCCACTTGGGGCTCGGATGGCTGTGCAATTGAAGGAACACTGGCGAATGGAGAACGAAGATGTTTAAGGCGTTATCCTATTATACAGAAAATATGAAAAAGTAAAAAAAAAAATGTTATGTCTTTAAAAAATAGTTTGAACTGTTAAAATTAATATGCAAAAGGTCGGATGTAGATATTCGAAGTACTCTTTGAGGTGTGGCGTTTAGAGCGAACATGGGAAATAAAAGGACAGGTTTGTATATTCAAGGCTTGAACAAACGAGTTTGTCACTTATTTAACAACATTATTTTTACTAAACTTCGTATTCGGATTTTACCAAATTATTTTTTACTTTTATTACTTTACTTTACTTTATTATTTTTAAAGCACCATCAGACGCGAAGTCTAACTTACCAAAATGTTAATACAATTTTTAACACACGTTCCTTAAGATCTATATAAACACATATGAAAAATTAATAATATTGGATTCGTAGTTTTTCCGAAACAAATTTCCAAAAATGAGTTTGTTTAAAATTATCTGACGCTTCAATGGCGTACACTTCTCTCGAGATTCAATAAAAAAAAAAAAAAAAGAGTGCTCCAGTCCACTTTATCAATAATTAGCGTAACCAAGTCGGGGCTCTCCCTTACTTTTTGTACCTGTCGCGTTTCTTTAGAATTCAGATCGTGGGCTGAGCAGTGTCGCCGTGTGTCTTTGCGCAGGTACAATTCACTTGACCGACGGACCTTCCTGACCCTCGTCCGAGGACAATTTGTATTGTCCGAAGGGTCTATTGTTGTGAATGTTATTAACCGCCATGTAGGAGTAAATCTTGGGCTGATGACCGGGAAGGTATCTTCCGTAGTGCGACAGAATGAGCGATATAATCGGATTCGGCGGTGGATGAAGCGGGCTGTTATAGCCCTTGTCAGCCAAGAGCCAATCGAGGGTGGCGAACGAAGTTGCAGCGGCAGCGGCGCTCGCGTCCCTCGGAAATTCATGAGAATCCGTCGGTCGACGATGACCGAGCGAAGTCACGGTATTCGGTCCTGTTGATTGCTCCCTCGCACGATTGCCCTCGGGGCCCACGTAATCTCGTTCGTCATTCGAGGCCTCCTCGTTCGTCGACTCGTACACGGGTTTTGGTTCCACCAGCGGCTCGTCATCGTGCTTCTTCGCCCGTCCGTCGCCACGATTTTCCTCCTCCATCTCTTTCTTCCGTTCCCGACGAAGCTGCGCCGGTACATTCGGCAGAGTATTCCATGACTCGCTCGAATAGCTGGGGGTGTATAACGGAGATCCTCCTTCGATCGGTACGACGCCCGGTGGACCGTAAGACTCGACGACTCTGTGCGGTGGAAGATACCTTCTTCCCGGTTTAGCTTCTTTCCGACCGAGAGGAATGACCCCGAATGCTGTTCCCTCCTCGTAACTCTCGATCGTCTTTCTCCCTCGAACGTCCTTCGCCGCTTCCACCTCAAATTCGCAACGATCTTCACCCGGAGCCCGGAGAACTTTGCTCGGATGATCGACGATGAGAGATCCCCGCGGCGGTGGATTATCTAACGATTTGCGTTCAATGGTAGCGCGTATGCTCGATACTGTTATTCCCTCGATGAGAGACAAGCAGGACAGATGGAGGAGCAAACTTATCCCGGTCAGCCGCGGTATTATCATCTCCCGTCTTTGGATCTCGAAAGACTGAGTCGGCGGTTTGTGTAGACTCGGCTTTTTATACCGGCGGACGTTCCATTTCTTTAATGCATTTGTCTTGTAGGACGCGGCAAACGATTCGCTATAACTTCGCAACAGCGACTTCACTTTCTTTTTTTTTTTTTTTTTCGTTGTCTTTCACGATGAATCGTTTTAAATGCTGACCATTAAGAAGCTATCAACGAAGTCTGCGTTGACAATCGTTTAATTTTCAAGAGGGGGGAACTCGAAGCTATAAATAATTAGAGCGTGACGTTGGATTCATTATCGTAGGAAAAGAGGGACGGAAGAGAGGAACCGACTGAAGGCATATTCGTTGTCGATGATAGGAAGTTGGTTGGTGACCTCTTTGATGGAGCGAGAAAATGCCAGCGTCCGGCTAGGCAGAGACTCGGATGCGCGAAGACGTGCGGGCTGAGCGCGGCCGATATGATAGAATTCGATATCGAGTCACCTACACTGTAAAAAAAATTTGTATGAAATTCGTACAATTGTGATCGAAAATTAGCTCACAGTATATTGAAAACTTTCGAAATACTTTACTTTTAATTATTGACTTTAATTTTACTATAAAAGTACTTTAAATCCAACAATTCACTTTAATTTCACTGTAAAAGACACTGCAATTGCATATTATATTTGATGTACCGGTTTTTGTATAACAAACCTCTAGTCCGATGCATTAAATTTACAATTTTTTTTAACAGTGTACGAGTGATACGCTTTCTTTTGAGAATTTTTTTCTATTCTACAGCGTCCAGAGGGCGCCACGGTACGGACAGATTTTCCCGGGTGAGGCTTGGGCAGCCACAATTTCAGTGTACCATCGTAATTCGTAAAAAACAAAACGCGTGCGCTTCGGAGTTCGTCAATTAACGTAAATACAGTCGACTAAGACGATCACAATGAAGGTGAAGATCAACAAAGAGGAACTCCCAACGGACGGAAAAGCGGCGGTGAACAAAGCACTGAAAAATGTCAAGCACATACTGAAGGTATCGTGGTCACGTGTAAACATAACCTACGACTCTGTGGAAATCGCAATTTTGTACTTTTGTTAACTGTAACTCGCGTTACAGAAAGAGAGCGACAAGGCCAAAAGGATAAAGCAGAAGCAGGAAAATATCACGAGAACCAAGAAAGTTATAAAAAAGAAGACGAGGAAGTTTTCGCAATCGGAACGGAAGAGAGGTATAGTTTACATAGGCCACATTCCTCACGGATTTTACGAGGACCAGATGAAGGAGTACTTCACACAATTCGGGCGTGTAACTCGCGTCAGGCTCGCCAGATCTAAGCAGGTAAGCCGCAATTTTTCTGTCTTGTAGAGAAAGCCAACTTGCTCTAAAATGAACAATTCCATTGCAGAGCGGTAAGAGCCGTGGCTACGGATACGTAGAGTTTCAAGACCCGGATGTAGCGAAGATAGCTGCGGAGACGATGAACAATTACCTGATGGCTGGAAGACTAGTGAAAAGTAAGTTACTTCCGTAAGGCTCTCGAATCGATACTTGAAAAAAAATTATTGCATCTAAAATAAAGTACTAATTTTTTATGAAATTTAAAAAATTCAAAATGAGAAAAAATTTAAAGGGCTTGATTGATTGTCCCCACATTTAACCTCTTCACTGTCAGAGAAACATATTTCCCTATACATTGGGGCTCCTGACAGAGAAGGGGTTCATAGGGATCATCTGGCAATCATATTCCATTAGTGTACACGTTTGTAAAAATTAAGAAACGGGTCCAGGAAATAACTGCACATTTTTTAATGAATTTTTGAAAAAACATTGACATTGAATTTTGAAAAACTGTGTGTGAAATTTCAGCTTATTCAGTAGAGGCACCCTCGGGTTGTAGCTATTTGAATTTATTGCGTCTGATTTTCACACACGCAAACACACGTACGGACATTTTTTCAAAACGTGATTTTTCAATGTTTTGGAAGATTTTCAACGTTTTTATTAAAATCTCGGATTTTTATTTTTTCACCAAAACAAAGTTTCGTCTGTGAGGATGCAAAAGAAGGGATTACAAAATAATCTATTTGTTGCAGCCACGTATATTCCACCTGAAAAACAGCACGACGGCTTCTTCACAAAGTATCACTGGACTAAAGAGCACTATCCAAGGAAGTTGAACAGATTGAGAGAGGTGAAAAAATACAATGCTCCGCAGACAAAGGAGGACCACGAGTTATTCGTTAAGACTACACTAAAGAACCTTAGAAAACTGTCGAAAACATTGAAGGAGCAAGGGATCGATCTTGAGTTCGAAATAAGCACCTAAATAGTATAAATACATAACGTTACTTTGTTACCGCCTCGAAAAACGTTTATTTTTTTTCGATCTCATAGCCACTCGGAAGCGTCGTTCGCTGCGTACATTCGTCGTTTAATATCAACACTACAATTATTAAATTTACATTATTTGCGTATCTTCCGATCGTTTCGATCGATGTCTCTACGTAAACGCCGTTGCGTCGTTGCTCTGGGTAATTATCGTGTTTGCCGCTGTTATGGGACTCGCGACAATTCCTTTCGTGCGTTTCCACTTCATTCGTCGGTTCTGAAACCAAACTTTGACCTAAAAGAAATTTACCCCGAGTCAGATGAAGAATCATAAAAAAAAGAGATATACATGGATCATGAACAAAAAAAAAGAAAAACTCACTTGGCGTTCCGTCAGGTCGAGAGCAACTGCAATTTCGTATCTTCTGAGTCTGGTGAGATAATTGCTGTGGGAGAACTCGAATTCCAAGTGACGAACTTGCTGTTTTGTGAAGGCGGTTCTCTCCTTGCGGGGTTTGTCGCTGTGGCGGGACGATCGATTGGCCGTAGTTTTCGTCGAATCTGCGAAATCAAAATCGGCATTCGAGAACGCACGTAGAATCTTCGCGGCCTGTATGTTCCACGTGTCGAGGTCGCGTGCCTCTTCTAACGCGCGTGTGAAGCAAAACCCGATGACGACACGCGAGAGGCAAGTACGTTCGCCTCGCGGCATGCGACACGGCCCGTTGAAGACGTGGGCCGACTCGCTGAAATCTCACCACTAGATCAGCCAGAAGACGTCGTCGCAACGTCTTTCTTCCGTGCCGCATGCCCGGCTGACGTAATTCCAATGCCACAAAAAAAAATTCTGCTGGCCGCTGAGCAGTAAAGAGAGCTTTGCAAATGTTTTTTTATCGGCCTCAAGGCGGTCGACTATCGTTTGATATTCATAGCCAAGTAGTTCAAATTGTCACGTCTAACTTGTGTGTGACAAACGGCCCAATGAGAGTTCGCTTTGATAGTCGCGCTATTGAAGTAATTTCTTTGCGAATTTGAGGATGCATCACACGTACATTCTCAGCCAAAAGTGAGATTCGGTGAGAATTGGAACACTTCCTAATGATGTAATGATGAAATCTGAAAAAATCAACTGTATGAAAGGTGCCAAGAACACTGATTTTGCATTATAATGTTGTAAAAAAGTTATCAATAAATTGCTGAAAAACAAAATTCTTCAACAAATATTCAGTAAACCTTTTTTTCTCTTTTCAAATGTATTTATGTTGATGTCTAGAAGCCACATGAATGTTTTCAGAATTTTCTTACATTTTTTTAAACGCCGTTACTATGGAACCGTTGGCGCAATTGCTTTAAAACTTTTTGTGTGTACTGTGAAGTCGTGGTACGGAATCATATTAGAAATTCGCACCTTTACATAGATTTTTTACATTTGCGAAAAAAAAAATTTCGAATTTAAGAAAGTTCGGAAACAATTCATATGAATTCTTATGGAAAATCAAAGATCTTGTGATTATTAATACGGCTGATTTTTTTTTCTTCAGATTTTTGACATATCGCGTAGTACGTGATTTTGATCGAATTAAACTTTGTATTGGGAATGCATGTCTGATGGATCCTTAACGAGACCGCGCTGGGAGTTCGCAACAACGAGGATTTAGTGTCGCGATTTTGTCGAATAAAAATGGGGGGACGGGCTCGGTGCGTAAGGACAAAAAAAAAATCGCAAAAAATAATGCATCGACTGAACCGACCCGCTGTAAGGCAGTAGCTTTGAGAAGCGGAAGACAATACAGACAAATAAAAATAAAAATCAAAATTTAGTGTCGAAGCGTGGATAAGGCAACGGTAAGGATAACCCGGAAGGAGAGTCGGCTCGGCTGTCGGAGATAAAAAAAGAAGCGTGGTAACCGAGCGAGCTGCAGCCAAGTGCAGCAAGTGCAGAGCGTGGCCCAGAACGGGTAGACGTCGTTTCTTCTGGCCGAGACGCGCCGCAGCAGATTCTCTCGTGCGGACGAGATAGAATTGCGCAACTGCGTGTGCACCACAGCAGCACGACGCAAATGCGCAATGTCGTTAAAAATCATTATCGGATAAATATTTGGATTGTACGGGTACTGTTACGGTCGCGATCGCGAGACATAAACCTCGTCGACATTCGCCCAATGGACTTTGTCAACAAAACCCGCGCGACGTTCTATCCATCGATTAAATTCTCAACCCTTCAAGTACGCGCGACTTTCTGCCGAGAGTAAGCGACCATGCCTTCTCTTAAGCACAAAAACGATACGGATGTTCGCATTAAATTTTCTTCTGTGTCATCAAAAGCACAACATCTCAAGGTACGTCTGTTCATTTTTACGGATTTTTCGAGCACACCAACGTCTTATTCGAATCGTTGGAAGCTTGCATCTTGGCAAATTTTAGGTCTCTGTCTAACGAGGCTCCCGTACACGAAGGGTCAAGCCGGCTCGACGGTTCGCCATTCGCGGTGGAGGAAGAACAAGAAGAGGACTCACCGTATTCGGAATCGATCGGATCGATCGATTCCACCGAGAGATCTTCCCGTCGATCCTCGGCGCACTCGTATTCCTCGAGCGTTCGATTATCATTCCCGGTCGCGCAATGATCGAAGTCCCGTTCATCCGTAGCCAGTGTCTCTTCGAGGTACGGATCTTGCCATCCGCGGAAAACCAGAGCGCTCGACGAGAAGATTCTCGGATCGACGCGAAACCTTTCTTCCTCTATCGTCCGACCCGACGTCATGCGGACCTCCGCATCTTCCGGAGGAATCTCTTCGTCGCAGCTCGCTGGATAGCCGTCCCATCTAAACAACAACAACAACAGTAAATAATCTAACGCCCGGTCGCCATTTGCATTCAATAAATCCTCCCCGCAACGCGCCTCGCGCTACAAAGTTATCGACTCCAAAAAGTTCACCTGCTGGTATAATAATCGTCATTGTTATCGTGATGACGGAAACCGGCTTCGGGAGACGTCGAGCAGTTCGCCGTTGAAACTTGGCTCGCTTCCGTATAGTTCCAGAACGATTCAACTCCGGGCACACATCTCGATGCAATTTCCGCGTCGAAGTTCGTCCGCGAAGCGGGACTCTGCGGGGTGGGCGGTGTAGGCGGAAGAACGAATGTGTTGTCTTCGAAAGTTTCGACGTTTCCGTGATGACCCGAGACGGTGCACTCTCGAGAGGCATTCATGACCGATGCAAATTTTTAGAACACTTGTTTTCTTCCGTTGCTCCTCCACCTCCCCTTCGTCGGCTTCTCCTCTTCGGCTCTTCCCCGAGCTTTCGCCTCGAGTGTTCCGGGGCACTCGCTTTGCACGATAGTCACGTCGGCAAACGAGACCGTCGATTATTTATCCACTCGCGTTCGCCAAGCGGCGTACGGCACAGACGCGTACGAAAGCTCATGCACAGCCGCGACAACTAAACTCGGTATCGGCGAGGATAAATTTTATTTTATTTGTGTACAGCGGCAAAGATGTTCTTTTTTTACAGAAAATGTACAGTGGTGAGTGACAAACGAAGACTTTCGAACGACTCTGTCATTCGCGCGAAGCGAATTGTCAAACGACTGACTTGGAAATGTCAAGCCTCGCAGAGTGTGCGGGTAGAGAGGCCTGCAACTGTCTAACGAGAGAAAAAACGGACTGGTGGTAGTGACGGAAGAAGATGACGAGGAGGAAGAAGAAGTAGCGCGTGGGCGGCGAGAGGAACGAGACGTAGGAGTAGGGCCTCCGGAAAGTTAGTTCGGCTTAGTCAGGAGGGGCCTTCGGCAAGTATATTCTCACAGAGTATGCAGCCAATCCGACGACTCGTTTATTCCCGGATAACGGGGACCGCGGGTCCGGCGACGATGCGCATAAACGAGTGTAACGAGATGGGCGGTCTCTCAAATTTTTATCTCCTATCGTGCGCGCTCAAACATGGCGGCGGCGGCGGCGACGAAGAATTCGAGTGAGACAAGAAGCTCGATTACTCGCTCGAGCGTGCGAGTGTTCATCGTCTTCCGATAGTTCCATTAACGTCACACGAAGAACTTACGGAGATCGGGCGGGACATTCGTCTCTTCGATACGACATTAACCACCCCGACGATCCCCGCTTTGTTTCTTCCTGTGGCCCAGTTAACCTTGGGTATCGTCGGGAGTCTCAGCTTCTCTTCCCCGGGGCCATTATTGCGTCAAGAAGCGCATAAGTCAGTCCCATTGCGAGGGAGAACCTGCGGTGCGACACCTAAGACAACAACTACCCGCCGCAGAGCCTTCGACGAGGGCTCGGTCAGAAGATTTTTTTTTTTCGGCGGACGGAGGAGATTGTCTGCAACTGGGCCGTTGCGAGGTTTTTACAATCGTAAAAAAATTGTTGTTCGTGAATGGCCGATATTTTATTTTTTCTCCGACTTCGCTAACACAACCGTATTGCTCGCGTGCAAAACGGACGGAAAATTGTCTGTTATTGACAAACGTTGCGCACTTCTCTTCGTCATAGCACATTATACGTTTTTATTCGTTGCGTAATGTATATATTTTTTGTCAATGAATCATATTTTTGATTAAAAAAATTGTAAAATTTGCAAGCAAACGAATTTGTGATCGTCTGTTGACGACGAGAAATGTTTGTTAAATGTACAAATCCTTTGTACCGTGTGAAATTCCTGCTCTCGGGAGGATCTCCTGTCTGGAGGCGAGAAACTCTGGTCGGAAGTGACCATTGACAACTTGTGAAAACAACGTAAATAACGAAATGAAGAAAGGCTTGGGAAAATGAAGTGGTAGAGTGTGCATTGGCGCGTGAGAATTTGTGTCCTCGGGTTGACGAGAATGCCAGACGCTAGAATGCCCCGTTTTGCTCCACCCGGTTTATATCAAACCAGTCGCATACCGGCGCTCGAATATTATGGGAATCTTATTCCAACGCACACTCCCGTTCCAACTATTCGAAGTTCGTTCTATTTTATTTTGTTTTTTTTTTTCAAGTTTTAAGTCTCTGCCATAAAACATCGGAGACGTTTTTTTTTTTCTATGCGTAGCGTTCAGGGATTCAAAGCTTCATCCGCTTCCAATTAACCCGTTAATCGCATGTTCGCTTGCTCCAAATATCATGTCGTGCGTGGGCGTTATTTTTTTTTCTCCCTAAATAATTATTTTATAACCGCAGCAATAAACTGCGGGCACGTGTTGAAACTTCTGAAGCGTATACGTGGTATAGATATAGTGTCCGGTATAAACTCGCGGCAGAAGACCGCGGACACTCGAGAGAGCACACACTCGAGGAGAGTACGGAAAGCCATGAGGTACGGAAGCGTAATAATGTTTAAGGGCTTTTATTATTGGGAGGCTTCTGCTTTTCTCTAGCGACTCTTCTCGAGTCTCTTGGCCCAGTCGAAATTCGTTCGCTCGGTAGTCAACCACGTTACAAAAGTTTCTCCTGTCACAGTCAGTCGTAATTTACATTGCAACATAGTGAAAGTCCAAGTGGATTTTTAAACTGAAGAATCACTCTAACGGACATGGAGAACCGATGGAGAACTCCAGGTAGCTATTCGGGGTAGTGATTTCAGTGATTTGAGAGAGGGGGGGGGGGGGGGGGGGGGGAGGAGGTTCGACGTATTGAGGTAAAAGAGCGTCGTAAATCTCTTTCAACGTTAAAAAATCTGATCGTGAAAAAATATCCTACCCGATCGATTATTCGTAACAGTGTTACGATCGTCTACAAAATATAAAGAATGATAGTAGTTTGATAAAAATGAAAACATAATAATAAAGTTCACGTCAATTGGACAGCAACACGGATACTCACAGATATTCACAGATGCTCACAGATACTCGCAGATACTTATAGTTACTTACGGATCCTCGCACGGATACTCGTAGTTACTCACAGATAATCATAGATACCGTTACTCACACATACAGATGCTGCGAGGGCGCTAGTATACATACGCATATATCGAAGCCCTCCCTTAAATGTCAACCCATTCGCGGTATGTGCCTGCGAATTTGGTTGATGCAACAATTTTTTCTTCTCAGTGTATAACTGCGGATACGGGTGATCCGTTAAATTTCAGGGATCGCCGAAGTAACTCTTCAGGCGTACTCGAGACGGCACGGAGTCGTGGAGGAATCGCCGGGAGCTCGTTGTCGCGCGAGAGCCAAGCCGATCGCTCTGACGATCGTGTGCCTCGCGCTAATTTCTCTGGCGGTATATTGGCTCATCGTTGGTCCGATTTACGAGAGTCTCAATTCCGAGGGCGGCGAGGGTTCCCCAGGAAGATCGAGAGGCTGCGATCGTTAACCGCCGTGCCGCAAACGAGCGTCCGTATTGTTAAACGCATGATCTTAATAAACATCACTGTATAATAGTCGCTATTGAATTACAATTCAATCTCATCTTTTCTATTCGTTAAATTTCATTTCCTTGAAACACAATTTATTCCAAAGCCTGAAGAAAGAAAAAAATAAAATAAAGTGCATGGGACTGTCGAGGCGAGCGCCGATTCTGCAAATCGGTGTAAATACAAAGTCGCGGTTCAACGCGCTTGCAACACGAGAAGGGGCGTGATTTGCCCGATCTCGTGTTTCGCGTCGCCAGGAATGTTGTCGCGGACAAGGGTCTGATTCACGGTCAGTTATAAACACAAGGGAGCGCGCGACAAAGCCGATGCCGATATTCGGGTCAACGCTACGAGACTTCTCGGAAGTGAAGATTCGATATTCCGACGGGGCCGGACTGGTATCGCGAGAAAGATACTCCGAGAACATAGAGTAGTACATGCGGAGAACGGAGAGCTAATGATGAGATGAAGAAGAGGAGGAGGAGAAGGTGGAGGAGGAAGAAGAAAAAGTAAAAGAGTACGCGGACGAAGAGATAGGGGAGCGGAGGCCGAAGGCGTTCTCACCGAGAATTAACGAACGAAAGAGAGAAAGAGCTTCGCACACCGGAACATGCGTTTTGCACCAACTAACTATAAATAACTCTCATTCGAAAAATTTAATACACGCCGAGCCGGCTGAGTGCTTAGCCCCAACATCGAGCCGAACACTTAAACGTTAACTTTACTGCCAATATAATAACTGTAAGGCTACCAGCATCGGCAACGGCAGAAGCGCGACGCCTTAAGAAGGCTTTTTCAGCTCCGGCAACATTAATGTGTGTACTGTTCGGACAGCGTCCTTTCAGCAAACCGGAGACATCTCGCATGCACGCTATAATTAGAAAATACCAAAGCCAAATCTTATCCGCGCATCTTCGAGGCTGTTAACGTATGTAAAAAAAAAAAAATAAAAAAAAAATAACATTGTCAGCTCGTTCCCGAGTGGGGAGATGCAAATCGTCCTCGTCATCGGTGAGAATCGTTGTCAGTCGGTGGGTCGGCGTGGTTGTCCGCCGAAATACCCGTCACCGCCGATAACCGGTAACATTTTGCCCCCGTACGGCAAGTACAATTTTGCGCTCGATGATACAGTCATCGGTGAAGAGACGGCGTGTCGATAGTGTACGGTGGTGGCGGCGACTACGATGGCTGGCCAGAGAGTAGTCCGCAGGGTAGTGGAAACGAATGGTGTGGGCCGGAGGTATAGTAGGAGAAGCTGCGCTACAAGGATCGGGCTGGTCACAAAACTGAACTCGATCCCAGTTCGAACGCTTCACCTCTATAGGCGCCAGCCTACTCCGATCAGCAGTCTCGGGCCAGGCCGATCGATCGACTTAACGCACGGAACGTTACTAATTTTTCGCACCTCAGTTTCACGTCGTACTTAAAATTGAAAAAAAAAATTTTATAAAAAGAGTAACAATTCACCAACAAGACTTCCCATGATTGTCGTCGTTTCATTGAAAAGTACGTAAGATCAGCGACACGATTGTTAAGAACAAACGAGCTTTGAATTTAAAGATGTGATCTACCGAACGTGAACCGGAAGAGATGGATCGTTTGATTCATTTATTTTTTTTTCATCAATCTCATTCATAATCGCTCTCTGTTCGCGAATTGTTCTCGCAAGGATGGTGGCCATGGTGGTTCCTGATGGCGGGTTGTTCGGCTTCGTGGGCGAAGTACGTCGAGGAGTACGATTCGATGAGGGTGGCGCGTTGCGACGCCAAATGCGATGGACACACACCGGCTTATCAGGTAAGTTCTGCACAGTCGGTTAAGCTTCCTTTTCGCATAAAAAAAAAAAAAAAAAATCCGGACCCAAGAGCGTCGAACAGCCGGACGAGCGAGCGACCAGGGACGATTCGATGTGAAACGGAAGACGCGTCTTCCCGACGATCCTCACGCTCGTCTCCGCGACAAAGTGTTCCGTTTCCTCATCTTCTTTTTCTTCATCACCCAGCAGCTCTCTTCCCGAACGCCGAAGAGAAGCTCAACGCAACGAGAAGCTTGCCCTTTCGAACATTATCGAAAAACAGGTTTTGCACACACAAGCAACACCGGCGAAGGAGCCGTTCGCTTATGCGGATGTGTAGTACAAAAGGAAGAGGAGCGCGCACGCGGGTTAAGCGATCGGGAACGCGTCGAAGGCGATTTCGATCGAAGGCCGACTCTCCGAAGCGGAGGACTCCCTCCCGCCGGAGTTTCCCCGGTCCGTTCGGCGGGCCGGTAAGGACTAGGAAGGCAGAAATCGGCGGCACGGACCTCGTCCCTCTTCCGTCGATGTGGTACACATGCGCTTGCACACATCGCCGATACAGGATTTACGATACGGATTATATCGCGGTACGACGTACGGGTTCTCCCGTGTGCGTACCGCCTCGGCGTCTTGTCGTAAAAAAGTAGGCCAATAAGTAAGCGAACCAGTTTCTTCGGGCGCTCGAATGATTTATGCGTTCCGCGGTGATGGGACGGAGAGGGACCGCCAGCGGCGGCCACACACGCGGCGACGAAGGACTCCCGAGGACCGCGGCGGTTCTCCAGGGAGAGAGAGAGAGAGAGAGAGAAAGAGGCGAGGGCGAGCGTGCGAATGCGCCGCGATATCCTGCTCGGGCAAACCCGATCCTCCGGGAGCGTTTCAGCATCCTCTTTCAGACCCGAGACCCGGGATTTTCCTCCGCGAACCTCTCCGCCTGCGTCCTCCGTCCGTACGCCGCTACCTATCGTGACCATAAGACCCATAAACTTGTCACGATCGTTCCGAGTAGGGGAGAGCAGGGTAAAATGGGACGGTGGGGAAAAACGGGACGGCGAGGGCAAAACTCAGTTTCCCAATGATTCTTCGATGCCCCATTCTGTCCCAACGGTACATCCGGATCTTCGGACCCGTTTTCCACCGCGGGACCACCGATAGCTACCATCTTCTAAAAGTTATTGGGAAATTCGAGTTTTGTCTCGTCATCCCGTTTTTGCTCCGCTGTGCCATTTTGCCCCGCTCTCCCATACGCCACTGCCTCTCATGTTCCGACTAACGTTTTCTCTTTCTCCGTCGCAATCTCGTTCTCACAGAACAACCTTCGATCGTCGTTTGCAGTGCATGGACAACTGCTTGGCGGCGAACTACACGAAGCCTGGTTGCTGCCCCGAGGAGAACTCCATGTCACCGTTCGAGGCTGCGTGCATCGTCGCCTGCTCCAACGACTCCCAGTGTCCCGATCTAGCGAAATGCTGTCCGAACGATTGCGGTATCACCTGCATGAGGCCGACCGGCCTCGAGGATCGGGACGGTCAGTTCGTCGACGCGAGGACGACGGTCCGTCGAGAATGACGATACGGATGGGACGAGGCTGAGACACTCAGCCGTTTTTCAATTTCAGATATACCCGCGATTCCGGAAAACATCGAGATCCGACGGGAGAAGAGCAATCTGGTGATGCTCGGTTGGAGAGTCCTTGCGACGATGGGAAACGCCGATTCGGGGATCGGCAACGACTCCAGCGTACGTTATCTCGTCGAGGAGAGACACGTGCTCGGACCGCGATACCTGGAATCCCGACTGAGCTCGTGGTCGGTCAGACACGTGTCGAGCAAACCCCATGCGTCACTTCGCGGCGGACTGAAGAGCGGGCATTGGTACCAGTTTCGAGTCGCCGCCGTTAACGAGAATGGATCGCGGGGATATTCGGCACCATCCGGTCCACTGAAGACTGCGGGTAACTAATTATCGGCACCGGCGGCCGATCGTTCCGTAGATGTGTTGATTTTTTTTTTTTTTTTTTTTTTTTTTAGAGCCCAGGAATCCACGCGAACCGAGGAATCTTTCCCTCAGCGGAGCGAGAGTTCAGAGCGACGGAAAGCTTCGGATTCTTCTTCGCTGGCGTCCACCACCGTCGGACGTTCCGATAATGTTTTACAAGCTTTTCTGGAGCAGATTGATCCACGGACCGGCGAACGATTCGATACTCGTCAATCACAGAACGGTTCCCAAAGTTTGTACAATTATTTTTCAGTCCCCGATAGATTTGAATTTAATGCGGCAGCGAGGATTCTATGAGCAAGGCGAAAGTCGCGAATATGGATCACCAACGATCGGCCCGTAAAGCCATCTGAGCTGGGCCTTAAGTGCCGCATTGAGAAAAAATTACATAGTAAAAGCAACAATACTGACTTTTTACTGACCTTTTTTTTTATTGAAAAAAGTGAAGAATATATTGAAAATAGCATCAAAACGACGAATTACGAAAATTTCAGCGAGACATTTTTTACAACGACGAAGTCAAGTGCAAATTACTTTGCATATTTTTTTAAGCCTAGGTAACGTTTAACGCTACGAACCTAATTGCGAAAAGTACTTGAGAAATACTTCAAGTACAAAAAGTACTCGGTACTCAAAGTACTGGTGATAGTTTCTCCTTGAAATATTTTTTGGTCCGCTGCCCAGCTCTGAAATCCATTGATAGTAAATAGACCGTGCCATATTCACCGGTTTTACCCTGTCTTGTTTGCCCGCCAGGACAAGGCTTGCTACGAGGTGAAGAATCTCGATATCGGTTGCCAGTACTTTCTTCAAGTTCAGGCCGTCGCTGTTTACGGCGGACGCCGGCTAGCCTCGCGGAAGGCTTCCAAGGTGTTCAACAGCACGGATTACCAGAAATACGGTAGGGCTCGCACGTACGAGTAAGAACCGGGAGGGGGTTAGCCGATCGACCGGGATTTCATGCAAACACCAAGTCGTGATATTTATTTCAGTTATCTATTTAAAGACGATGGAGAGGGACGTTCGCGAAGGTGCGAGAAACATCACGGTGGGCTCCGCGTGCGAAGATTGATTTGCCAGTGCGCCGAGGAGATCGAGGCGCGATTGGTCTGGTCCCCGGATCCTCGGGCAACCAGCTACAATGTCACGTGGAGAGAGGACTCTTGTGAAACGTGGACGAGCGTCGAAGAGCCTCCGAAGTCGAGCCAGCGGATCTCCGGATGGCGAGTTACCGACGTGAGTCGTTTCGTCCAAACTGTTTTCTTTTTTATTTCTTCTGCCGGGTAAGTCGGGGTGATATGGCCAAATGGGTGATATAGCTGCGCGGGTGATATAGCTGCGCGGGTGATCTTTCAACGTAACAAACGAATGAGGTTTGTTACGTTAGTCATATTATTTTAGTGTATGTGGCTTAAGGTGGTCCTTAAATTAAAAATACTTGAATTTTCTCGGGGCCAACCCGTATTATCGTGAGGTATAAAATGAAAAGGCAATGCGCGAAAGGTCCCCGAAACTAATGCATTTTGAAAGGTCGGTACCGGCTGTTTAAAAAAATTAAAAACTATGGAACATCTGAATTTAACGTCAAAATGAAAAATTTGAGATTTCCTTGGAGCCACCCCGCGCACTTCCAATATGAAAAAAGAGTACTCTCGTTGCGACTAAAATGTAAAGTTTTTATTTAAAAGTTAAACCTCCAATTTTCATTGTTTAAAAAATCATAGCCATATCACCCCGACTTACCATATATCGGTTCTTGATTGTTGAATATGAAAACATCCGCCTTACTAATTGGTCCCTTCGCCGTCGACAGAAAACTCGCAAGGACATAAAGGGATTGAGGAAGAACTGCACCTACACGGTGAACGTTAAAAGTGTCGGTAACAGCGGAGAACGAACCGGTGAACGCGATCGAATCTCGCTGGAGGAGCGCAAGATCGGCATTGAGTTTGTGACGAACGATTGCCAGAATCGTCAGGGTAAACGAGGCGAGAGGGAGCGCGGTTTCGAGTCGTCGCGATGCCGAAGACGAAAAGCGAGGATCAAGAAAGTCTCGGAAACTGTCGCGTGAAGATCGTTCGTGTATCGAGCGTTGTAATTCATGTTTAAAAAAATATATATAAATCTCGCGGGTCGAAGAGCCCGTTCGCAATTGAATAAAACAAATAATCGTTTTTCTCAAGGATCTTTCGTAGCCTCTCCGCTCACCCGACGACGATACTCCATTTCCTTTAATTCGTATACATCGCAACAAACGATCGACTAGAAATTAGGAACGGACGATGTCGGTGGTTAGCCCGAAATCATTTGAGATTGCGATCGCTCCGATCTCTCGCATCTTCAGGGACCGAACAGGAGCGACGGGATTATTATGAGGAGCGTCGAGAGGAAAAGCGCGCTGTGGGAGAGTGCAGAGGCTCCGGAATAACCGACGAGACGGTGATAAATGTCGCGCGATCCCAACTTCTGGACGGGTCTGTAGTTGAACTTCAGAGTCCCATTGCTCGTCTTCACGTTCTCGAACACTCTGAGCTGCAAGGAACAAACATCGTCGAGCAGTTAGTACGAGTGAACATCGGCTGGGCTTACCGCTCAACGATTTCATCGCGCTAACGAACCTGCGACTGCGATATCGTGAGCTTCTCGGTAAGAACGAACCACGTTACGGTCTCGAGACAATTCGGCGTCGTCAGCGAACCATCGTAACGATAAAAAGTCGTGTGATCCTTCGGCAGAAGCAGAGACGGTATGATTTTTCGTTGCATCGGCACGTCGCTCGGTCCCACCCACGCCGAAACAGCCTCGGTCGCTTCGACGATCGACCAGAGATCCTCATTGTCCTCCTCCCCAATCTGTAACCTCGAGATAGAATTTGTTGATAGGCGGAAAATAAAACCCGGAAAAAATACCCCCAGTTAAAAATACCTCTTGGTAAAAGTACCTCTTGGTAAAAGTGCCTCTTGGTAAAAATACCTCTTGGTAAAAATACCTCGTGGTAAAAACACCTCTCGACAGAAATGGCCCCTGGTAAATATACCGCCGCGTAAAAATACCCCTCCCCCGCGCGCGTGTGTATGGGTAGTTATTGTTTTTGGGGTATATCTTCCGAGATTCGAATTCGCTCAATTGAATTCTTCGAGTCTCTTGGAAGGCGGGGTACACAAAAAAAAATTAAATAGTCGTTTTGTTTTACCTTGAAGAGCACCGCAACAACGACTAGTCCGTAATCTTGTCCCGCCGCTGTCGTGAAATTCGGATACTGCTTTGCGTAATGTACCATGTGCAGCTCGAGAGCGTCCCTATTGCCGTCTATCGTGTGCTCAGAGCCCCAATGAAAGTGCATCTGATCGAAAACATAAGTCGATGACAAACCCCCGCCCTTCAGGAATATCGGCACACCGGTAAGACCGATTTGTACTGAAATAAAAACAATATTTTTCGAAAACCATTAACGACTATGCAGGAATATCATCGAGGGTTTGGACTGCCGGAGAGGATCGTTAATGTAACGTGCAAACTTGAAACTTATCGGGTAAATGTTATACTTGTGGGTATTTATGTTGTTCATTCCTTGTTTTGCTTCCTCATGGAGGAAGAAAAAAAAAATGGAGATTTTAATATCAGCGTACAAGAAATGGTCGAAAACGTCGAGAAGTGTGATTTTTAACTGGCGTCCGGATGTATGTGTGTGTGTGTGTGTGTGTGTGTGTGTGTATGCGTGTGACATCGTGCATCGCTTAAAACGACTATAACTCGGAAACGGCTTGAGATAGCGGGTTGACATTTTCTACACTAGTAGAGTGGTCGCGTTTCTTCCTTCGGTGTAATTTTCATGAAGATTGAGGCCCGTTTCGAGATTTTACGCGAATTCGAAAAATTTGAAAAATGTCCGTGGTTGCTCATAGCGGAAGTCACGTGCAAAAACGTAAAACATGAGGAAGACTTTTTTTTTGATAGACTCACCTGAGTGACCGGTGTTCGTCAGGGTCCCTGTGTAAGCGAAATCGTACCGAACGAATTTCAGTGGTCCAAGGTCAGTCTTCACTGTCTCGTCGCTGATTATGTTTATCGGTGATTGTTTTGACCCAGTTTGGCAAACACCTGGCCAATGGTCCGGTCCTGCAATATCGAGTTCGGTCACTCGTTCGTCTTTAAATTTCTATCGCTGCACGCGACATACAGATTAGATTATCGAATGGTCGATAACGGTCGATCGGTTTCGATCACCGGATCGAATCTGTTCTCGTTACTAACCGCGATTGTGTCCGGATTATTTGCGAAAAGATTACATTCTTGTCGGCCGCACTTGACACCTTGAAGCATACTTTTTGAACCGCAATTATTTGAACGAACTTTATCCGAACGGTGACTCCGATTATCCGAACGGTACCGCAAAATATTGTAGGGGAAACGGGGGCAAAACGGGGACATTAATGCATTTTTCTCTGAATTGAAAGAGGTGTATCACATGCGACATACACCGTGCTTCGAAGGGTTAAGACCGTCAAGTTTTCAAGCGTGCTCTATCTCTCCGAGGTCGGTTGGTCCTCAGCATCGAGGTCGCGGAATTTCTCGAGTGGCGCTACACGCGCCGCGGATCGGTTTACCTCGGTCAAGAAGAACCCCCTCGCGACATACAGGGGTGGACGGGGCGAAACGAATCTTTGTTCCGCGTGACACGGTTTTTATCTCCCACGAACAAAAATTGGTAAAAACGGTCGTTTTTGACCAAACCCAAAAATTTGCATGACCCCACTTAAGAATGAGAATTTTCGTGGTAACGAAACGGCGTCAAACACGTAAGGACCCAGGGGGGTATGTATTCGCAAATTGACTATTATCCAATCTGTGTGCGCGCACTGTAGCGCATCATTTCCTCAATCAGTTGGTGCGGCCACAGGGAAGAGAGAGAGAGAGGGAGAGAGAGCGAGAGAGAGAGAGAGCAGAGAGCAGAGAGCAGAGAACAGAGAGCGGTCGAGCGATACGATTCAAAGGTTCTCCCTACCCTGTGGAGGTCCGCAATATCGGACGGTCAGTCGGTCGACTCGACTGTCCGACATAACGCCAACCATCGACACACACGGATTGCGCCGAGTCTTCGTCGCTGTGCAAACGACTTATTAAATTAGTAAATCCGGCCCGCTCCTCTTCATCTTCTCGTTGATAGATCGTGGCACCGCAATACATGTCTATAAATACGGGTGACAACGTCTTCAACGTTTTACAACGTTATGATTAATCTTCCGCGTAATTTCGGTTGGCGCGGATCAAAACAGCCGCAATCAACGAGTCAATCACGAGGGAGCTCGAAGACGAATCTAGGGTTCAAGTGTTATCGGCATTGTACTATCGACATTCTTTTCCGCCGGTATTTTTCCAACCATCCGAGAGCCGAAAGTTGTTTGAAGTCTGATAGACGCGCGATCCCGATACTTCGCCCTCGGAGCGGACCGAGGGAACTTATCGGTTTTATTGTCGAATCCCATTTGCTTGCTTACCATTTGGACCCCAGTAAGACCAGTCCGCCGAACTCTCGAGGCTCAAGTGGATACCTGGAATCATTGCGAAGACATGCATCTCCTCAGTCGGACAGTATTTTTCGCTTTACTCCACTGCACATCGATACCTGCGGTCGGAAACAGAAGGGCGGTTGTTTGTACACTTCAGCGTCGAGTTAAGCCCTTCTGTTTCTTAGACATCGATGTTACTTTGTCTCTCAAGAAGCTAATGGATTTATCCATTTAGGATATCGGACTTCTGAAAGCACCGTTGATATTTGTAATATTCCAAGCTCAGTTATATATATATATATAAATGTCTGCACCACACAGTAAAATAGATACGAACGTTTCTTGTTCGCAATCGTCCACAATTCTTTTCTTGTCAATTTTGCAAAAAAGTCTGTTAATCTTACAAATATTTGTTATAAAATTTACAAAATAATTGTGGACCTTTGTGGACAAAATTTTTTGTTGAATGTACCATTTTTTTAAAATGTGTATGAAAGCATTGATTTTCATTTCTGCGACAATCGTAATGTAAAACATGACGAAAAAAAAATACGGCATCCGGTGCGTGTTAAAATATTTGTTAAAGATTCCCGGACTATAAAAAGAGTAAAATCACAAAAAAAATGTAACGAAAAACGATTATTTGATTTTTAATCAATTATCTCAATATTTTTATTTTTGTGTAATTATATTTCTCATTATTATTATTGCCTTCTTTTCATTTTCGTAGCCACATCGCGAAAGCGAATAAATTTCAACATATTATAACACGTTGAAATACTTCATGCTCTGATACTCACTTGTACTGTCCGGTTCATTATAAAATAAATAAATAGACAAATAAATAACGTTTGATCTGAATTACCGAGTGGGAAAAATCACAGGTTCAATGCTATCGCGTGTCTCGTCCAATCTTAGGCTATCCTTCAACGACGATAATCTAAATTGTACGATACATATATAAGGTAAAGGTGCATTTACTCGCCAGTCTCGCGTGCTCCAGCTTCTTCTGTCGCGTCATCATTCGCGTGATTAGTTACGGTGATGGAGAAAAAAAAGCGTACAAGACAAAATACAACTGTCGACCGTTTGCCTCGTCGAGTGTCGTTGAAAGATTTGCGTTACATTCCGTCGGCGACGTAATTGCAGAGTGACAAAATCACAGGTGTAACGGTATCGCGTGCCTCGGTCGATGGCGAATCATCATAATCAGTTGAGCATTTTTTTTCAACGCGAAAGAGTCTTCGGACTCGGAAGACTTGAACGACGATAATACAAATTTTGCGACGGAAGTTAAAGGCGAATTTGTTCGTCGCGTGCTCCGGCTTATTCTGCCGCGTAATCAATCGCGCAATTAGCTTCAAATCGTCATCTACTTGTCCCACTAATTACAGCTCAACGTTAACTCTCGAATTACTTCATTCGGGTGCCGTTTGTATAAAAAAAAAAAAGAAAAGAATTCAAACTACAAAGGCAAAATCGACTCTATCGGTTTTCGATTAAATTCATGAAAAATAAAAGTGAGATATTTTCAAAGTGGCGAAGAGCCTCTCGTTAAACCTCGTTCAGAATGGAAATTCGGGCGTTATTCTACTTGCATTCATTCGCTAACGCACCGGGTCGGACCTTCGAATGAATGAAACGAGCATCGCACATTACAATACTCGTACGCACTGTACATAATAAGGAGCCTTAAACTGTTGTTACATTGGCTCCGAAATGGCATTTAATTTTATCTATACATCCCGGCACTCCTCCGTCTGGCAAATTCCAAAAACTCTCCGTGTCTATCTAGCAACGTCGCGGAGGGGTTGAGAGAGCCATTTTAATGTCGTTCTCGTGCCAGGAGAGTGTCTCACTTGCGATAATTCACGATCGTTCGCGCCTACAACGTTGACGAAATTAAACGACCTTCTCGAACGGCGCATCTGTGTGTGAGGCTGGTCAGTGTCGCACAGTTACGCACTACCGGTAAAAATTATACAAAAATAACCCTCGATCGTTCAATTACAAAACCGATCAATGTATTACCTGAAGCGAGAACGAAGAGGACAATCGACACCAGGTATTTCATCTCGACAGTTGCAAAGTTCCTTCCAACCGGGGGACTCGAAGGACGCCGATCGTAATAGTTATGTAAATAAAAAAAAATACTCAAAAAAATATTATAAAAAACAAAAAAAATAAAAAAACCAGGAAAGAAAATAGATGATCGATCCGCGTCGGAGAGAATCGCACTGTCGACAGAAGTGAGACGGCTAATCACCGAGATGAATTCCAAGATGATGAATCTCTATCGGTGTACAACCGAGCGGTTCAGCGACGATCGCACGACTGCGAAGATTATTCGTCGGCAGGTTGGTGGTCCGGTCGTGCAACCCCCGAGGGATTACGAAAGATCATCATCGTCATCGTCATCGTTGTCGTGTGTCGGCGAGTATCGCACACACACACAGGATGAGGCATGAAGAGAGAGACAGAGAGATTTGAGACTTGCGCGCGCCAACCATTCTTAACTCGCGCTGTACAATTTACGCTGCGCTTCCGTGCATATAGGTGGACGATGGATTGGACAATTGGTGAGGTGGTGTTGCTCGATATTGAGAGAGGAGGATTCACGGACAACCCCGCGACCACCGAGAACGCACAATTCCACCGCTATGTATTCGCCCACGTGTACACTCGCATATGTACGCTCTACGGTCGGCCGATAAACGTGCTGTTATTATTATTATCGGGTAGACACGTGGACCCGTACGTTACACAAGGAAGGCGCTGGGAGTCGTTCGCTAACGAAGGCATTCGACGTCCAGTTGACGAACCTCTGTACCCGATTCATTTCATTCCCACGCAGACCCCTGTTCGATCGGCTTGCTGCAGGTGCGGTGATGCGTCGGCATTCGCTCCGTTCGGCCGGGTGTACGGATACACTCTTTTATTGTGTTACTGAGAAACATTTTTTTTTTTTCTATTTTTTGGAGCTTTCGATAAAACTGATCGGAGGACGAGGCGCGCGAGGCAAGCTCGGGCTGTGCGAGAAAGATAAGAAGTGTCGGTCTCTGTAATGATTTTGCACGCTCGATCCGACGACGGTGATGTCGCGTGATCCACTGAATCACTCGGCGAATCTCGAGTCCGCTCACTAGGCCAGCGTTTCCGAGCCAACCCTTGTGGTCTAGTCTCGAGCGAGGGAGTCTGCATCTCCGTTGGTACCGCTCCGGTGCCGTCGATATTTTATCTATACACGACTATTCTCACCTAAATACCAATATACCTTCCAACGTGTATATAGGTGTATATAGGTAAAGGTATATAAGTATACGAACGGTTATGTTGGCTCAAGCGCGTCTCGCGCTCGCAGTATCTGTGCGAGTGCCTGCGAATATTCGCGTGAGTATTCGCGTGAGTATTCGCGTGAGTATTCGTGCGAGTATCCGTGTGAGTATCCGTGTGAGTATTCGCGTGAGTATTCATGTAAGTATCCGTGTGAGAAATCATGTGAGTATCCGTGTGAGCATCTGTGAGCATCTGTGAGTATCCGTGTGTGCATCCGTGTGAGTATCTGTGAGTATCCCTACGAGAATCTGTGAGTACCGATGTGAGTGTCCAATCGACACAAATTTCATTACTGTATAGATATAGATAACTATATACCTACAGTAGACGACCGCTTAAGTTGCATGCTTGAGAACAAGGCCAATTAGGTACGACTGGATGAGTTGGATTCCCCACTAACTGCCTTAGTACCTGTCCAATTCTTGACGCCTGCCGGGAATCGAACCCGGACCTACCGCGTGTGAGTCGCGCGCCGATCCACTCGGCCACGCTCACCCTTTCTGAGGGTCGAAATATTATGCGGAATAAAAAATAAAAACAGCGAAGACGATAATTTAAGGAACAGTGCGCAATACATACATATGTGTATGTGGTTTTATTTTTGTAAGATACAGAGTATGTCACAAGTCTGCAGACTCTCGGATCGAACTACTTCCTAGCTCTTATCCAACGTTAACGCACGCCGTCATTCCCCTCTCTACGAATATCATCGAACGATGAATATTGAATAGTCGTCACCCGAGCAACCTTCGGCGGCCACTTTTATTTTCGTTGACGTAAAATCTAGCACTTCACGGGACAACAAATTTCAACGATCAAAGGGTGCATATTCGGAAGCTCCGAAGTCTTTCATCGTGCAACGTATCGACGTGGAAAAAAGTTGATGTGTTATATATCAAATATATTTCCAACGATACGTTGTATATTTCGAATACATTTTGATTTCCGCGGATTTGCGAAAATACTGTATCGTACAGTTATATAGAGTTTATATAAATAGCGAAGCAGCATCGAGTATCGACGTCAGTATGGATAAACAAGGCGGTCGCACGAACTAGAGGACAGATGGAAAGGGGGTGAACGACGGAGCTCCCCCAACCCACGCAATTCGTTACACTTAATCGGGATCGTCTGCGATCCCACGATGCGAATGGAGATATAAAACGGTACGTTATTGCCGCCCATGCCGCACAGCCGTGTCGTCCGGACGACTAACCGGACGACAATTTTCTCCGACTCCCTCGTCAAGCTTTCCCCGAAGGTACTTCCCATACCGGTACCGATCAACGACGAATCCCTTTCATTTTTTCCTACCTCTTACAATCCCGTGTAATTATATTTAATAAGCAAGCGAAGATAATGGCATGAAAGACGCGCCGCTCCCGTTCGTATTGCTTACGAATGAGCCTAGTGGAGCTGGAACAACCACGATTAATTTTTATGATGACTACCTGGGTAAGTCTTAAGCTGACTTTAGATATGGGGAATGGAGGGGGAGGGAGGGAGGGAGGGGCTTTCATACCCCCTTTTTGGTTGTTTATTGAGTTTTTTTTCTTTGGGATTTTTTTTTTTAACGTCACGCCGACTTCTTTCGATTTGGGGGGGGGGGTCAGACTTTTTTCGTTTTTGGAGGGAGGGAAAGGGGGTTAAATACCTCCTTTTTTGGGTTTTTCCCCCTTTTTAATTTTTTTTTGTTGCGCGTTGCGCGACTATGACGAGACTCCGTGGAATAATGGAATGAGAGCGATCGCTTTGTGCAAAACTTTTAACCTTTACGCAACTCCGCTCTGACAGACCCCCATGCAACTACAGGTCAAATAAACAAGACTATAAAACGATAGTTGCAAGGATTACGGGAAAAAACTACATCGAATCATAAAGGTTATTCGCGAGTCTAGAGCGAGTCAAAATTTTGAACATTGTGCATCAATCTATCGAAGTCTACCGTCGGTCACCTCAGTTCCGTTAGGGGAGCACCGTGTCACACGAGCGGGGCAACGCTATTTCACCAAAGAGTCGCAATGGGGATACAGGCCGACCGCCGTTCGAAGCCAAGCCCTAGCGCGCAGGACAAAAATAGAAAGACCACGCGAAGCTTGTGGTCGGATCGCGGGGAGAGATTCGAGCTTACCGAGCTCTAGTTTTCCTTCTGGTTACAGTTTCGGAATCCATCCGTCTCTCGTTGCGCGATCTTACACGGTTAGCCAGTGCTTGTGTCAGGTGATCGGGAGGATCACGAGTGCGCACAAAGCCGCAGTATCGCTCTTGACAGGACAAACGAGTAATAAAGCAAATAAACGAAAAGTTCGAATCGTTGTAGAGATGACGATTAACCGAAGATTGCGTGTGCCGGTGGCCAGTTTTGGAATGTAACGCATCTAGGCGCGCGATGATTCAGCGCCAGTGATTCCGTACAGAGTAGAGAAACAAGTGAATATCAAGAGAAGGAAGATAAAGAGCGGGACGCAATGGCGCGTCTAAGATCCTCGCTGAGGAGTCGAGACTCCTCGAGTACGTCGACCGGACTCGATCCGCGCGAGAGGGTCAAGGACTGCTGTCGGAAGCTCGTCGCGTTCATGTGCACTCAAGTGGGCGTCGGTGGGCTGGTGGTCGGTTACGCGATAGTCGGCGCTCTGGCGTTCACGGAAATCGAGAAGAACGCCGATGTCATAGACTTGGAATTGGACAGAAACAATTCGGCACGCGAGCTTTGGCTGCGAACGGCGAGCAACGAGACGATCAACGTTCTCGACAAGGCGGCTTTCAACGCTACGACGACGCAGCTTCTGCGCGAATTTCAGAAGATCGTCGTCGCGGCTGTCAAGAAAGGATACAATGGACAGACCGCCAAGGAAGTTTGGACGATACCGTCGGCGCTTATATTCTGTCTGTCGATATTCACGATGATCGGTTACGGTAACATGGTGCCGAAAACATCGTTCGGCAAAGGTGCGACCGTCGTTTACGCGATAATCGGAATACCGCTCTACGTTCTTTATTTTCTCAACATGGGAAAGGTACTGGCGCACACTTTTCGATGGTTGTACAGATGGATGCACGAGTGCAGCGGCCGAAGACGTCCGCCGGGCACGAGAATCATCGTTCCCTCGACGGCGTGTCTGTGGGTGATTTCCGGTTACATTCTCGCCGGCACGATTATGTTCGCACAGTGGGAAGAATGGAACTATCTCGACAGCGTTTACTTCTGCGTAACCTCACTGTGCAAGATCGGAATGGGCGACTTTTTTCCGGGCGTAAACGTCATTATCGAGTACGAGAGCGGTAGCCAAACGAAACTGGTCATTACGTTCGTCTATCTCCTGCTCGGGCTGGGTCTCGTCGCTATGTGCTACAATCTAATGCGCGAAGACGTTCGGGTCAAAGCGAGGGAACTCAAGGACGACGTTACGCAGACCTTCGATGATTTTAGAGTCAAAATTATACGTTGCTGTCGAGCCAGACCGGATTGACGATCGACCGTTGACCCGGTCGTTCCGTTCCGTTTATCGTTTACGTATTGTCGCTTTCTTATTTTTGTGTACGTCATTTTGTACTGAAATAAAAATAGAGCGGTGCGTCTTTGCGCCCGACAATCACGATAGGCACGATTTACTGTACGAGCTTCCTCCACTGTGTATCTCTGCGTACCTGAACGCCGAAACTTGCGGATAATCGACGATGGGCTACGATCAGACGGAATGTTCTTCTTCCGATAAATCCGTAATGTTTCGCGACTATCAGCAGCGCCGTTATCTTCCACCGTTACAACAGTATCTCTTCCTGCATTACCGTCGCGCGGAGAACGCTCGAGTACAGTTCCACCGTCGAAGAGATCTCTGTCGGTTCGTTCGCGTCTTCCACGGGCTCTCTCGGATGCCGCGATCCGAGGAGAGTCATCACCCCTCGGAACTAGGTGTGGGACTGTTGGGCGACTCTATGACACTCGGGCTGCGGTTGTGAATTTAGTTGAGACTTTTGCGAACGGTTCTTACAACGCTAAAGCAATAATAAACATGGAACCGTACGATGTCATCGTTAATCAGCCCGTGGTTATCGATAACGTGAGTTACATTATCGTACACTTTTTACTCCGACGAGTCTGACAAGTTTTTTTTTTTTTTTTTGTTGGGTCTCTCGATGTGTCAAATCGACACGGGCCATATTGTCGGCCGCCGAGGCAGTGTCGAGGATACGACTGAAACTATAAGAAAAAAAAATTAAAAAATAAGCTGTCGGTCAATTATTTTGCCGTTGAAGATTCGAGGTGAAGATGTTCGGACGATTTGCCCGGAACTCGTCGCATGCCTAGCGACGCGACGTCAAAGCCGTCGAGGAGCGTCGAACCACGTCAATAATAAAATCAATAACCGTTCCAATGATATTTGTCATGTGTTTCAGGGTTCGGGCGTAATCAAGGCAGGATTCGCGGGTGATCAGATACCGAAATGTAGATTCCCAAATTAGTAAGTACCGTCATTGTGCAACAGACTTATTAAAATTCGTCCGGTGTCCTCTTCCGTGTTTGGAGGTTATCGACAGAGGGCGACACCGTTCAATTTCCGACGATAATTTAACACTACTTTAGAGAATTATTGTTATTAAATTTTTTTTTTTTTTTTTTTTTCCAGTATCGGCAGGCCGAAACATGTGCGCGTTATGGCGGGTGCTCTCGAAGGCGATCTGTTCGTCGGGCCAATCGCCGAGGAGCATCGCGGCCTCCTGTCCCTCCGATATCCGATGGAGCACGGCATAGTCACAGACTGGAACGACATGGAGAGAATCTGGTCGTACGTCTACAGCAAAGATCAGCTTGCGACGTTTTGCGAAGAACATCCTGTACTCCTTACCGAGGCACCTCTGAATCCGAGAAAGAATCGAGAAAAGGCGGCTGAGATTTTCTTCGAATCGTTCAATGCTCCTGCGCTATTCGTTTCCATGCAGGCCGTTCTTAGTCTGTGAGTCTGGTTTGCAGGAATTCATTTTTCGAGTTATCCGGCGCAATGTCGCATAGCCGAACGATGCGAATCTATCTGTTTGCAGATACGCCACTGGCAGAACAACCGGTGTGGTTCTCGACTCCGGAGACGGAGTCACGCACGCTGTACCGATTTACGAGGGTTTCGCGATGCCCCACAGTATTATGAGGGTCGACATTGCCGGACGAGACGTGACGAGATATCTGAGGTTGTTGTTGCGCAAGGAGGGCATAAATTTCAAAACAACCGCCGAATTCGAGATCGTGAGAACGATCAAAGAACGCTCTTGTTATCTCGCGAGCAATCCCCAGAAGGAGGAAACGATCGACACGGATAAATTCCAATACACGTTACCGGACGGCAGCTGTCTCGAGGTATAAAAACAGCAGTTTACAGGGGAACCGATGTATCTTGAAGGCTGCAGACGGATTAATTGATAAATTTTTTCAGATCGGCCCGGCGAGGTTCAGAGCACCCGAAGTTCTCTTCAGACCGGATCTCATCGGCGAGGAATGCGAGGGTCTTCACGAGGTGTTAATGTACTCGATCCAAAAGTCGGATTTGGATTTGAGGAAAGTTCTATTCCAGAATATCGTATTGTCCGGTGGATCTACGCTATTCCGCGTGAGTATTTTTTTTAAATCGATCTTGCTAAGAATATTCGGAACGTCGATGCTTAACGTATCCAATATTTTCAGGGCTTCGGTGACAGATTACTCGCGGAGATTCGTAAATTGTTACCAAAGGATATTAAAATCAGGGTAGGTTCCGGTATAATTACCGATCGACAGTGTTCGGTCTACAGATCGAAAGTTTTGGGAGTATTTTTTTTATCCTCTGTATGTTTTTAAAACAGATATCGGCACCTCAAGAACGGCTGTACAGCACGTGGATCGGTGGCTCGATCCTGGCATCGTTAGACACGTTTAAGAAAATGTGGGTCAACAAGCGCGAGTACGACGAGGATGGCACCAGGGCGATACATCGCAAAACTTTCTGAGCTGCGCGGTTCCGCGAACAATCGAGATATATCGCATTGATTCTATTGGGAAGCGAATAAAGCTCGGCACAAACACTACCACGTAACAGCGTTTAATTATGCAAATACACATAAACAAACACACACAAAAAAAAAAAAAAATACACACACAAACAACGCTTTTGTCGCTCCAAAATTTTTACAATTCGTTGCCCAAGCGATTAGGATTCCAAGGGATCGTGGATATAAACGCTCCGTAGAGCGATAAGTCAACGAATACTTTGCAATACTTTCTTTACACCAGCATTCTTCACTGGGAATACATGCATACAAAATTATCGTACAAAAAAAAAAAAAAAAAACAATCGAGCGTCCGATATGAGCTCCGTGAATCTCCGATCCCTTAGGAACTCTTGCGTAAAGCGCCTCACTCAATCTAGGATTATTAAACAGCTAATAGCACGATGATTAATTTAATGAAAAAAAAAACTGTATCGTCAGATTATCTTTTTTGTACTCTCTAATGTGTAACGCGTCATATTAATTTATAAGGGAATGGTAAGCCCCGTAGGGACGTGAGAACATTACGATTTTTCTTTACAATGTACTTTACGTTCATCTCGGAGCAATATAGAGACAGTTTAAAATGCAGTATATAGTGATTTTGCAAAGTATTTGTAAATATGTATGCTTTCGTAACAATAAATCATCACCAATTCCGATGATGAAATTGACGTTTTACCTTTAAAAAAAAAACGTCCCTCCATCGTCACTATCGATACTAAATCTCACTCGTCACAAATTTTTCAAGGAAGCTCAGAAGAGGGTAGGCGATCATCTAATTTGTGATTTTACTTCCAGTCTCTCATTTTTCGACCGAAAGTGCCGTATTTCCGGTATTATATCACTTCCTGTCGAAAAATGCGATTTTCAAACTGTAAGTGACGTATTTCTGTTCTGAAGTGACTTCCAGTCGAAAAACTTGTTTTTGGACTGAAACTAATGTCATAAATAGAAAAATTATATCATTTGCATGCACGTCAGATTCCTCGAAAGTGATTGGTTCGGCGGTTGGCACGGTGACAACCACCGAACCAATCACGTTTAAGGAAGCTGAGAAGAGGGTTTGCAATCTTCTAATTTCCGATTTTACTTCCAGTCTCTCATTTTTCGACCGAAAGTGCTGTATTTCCGGTATGATATCACTTCCTGTCGAAAAATGCGATTTTCAAACTGTAAGTGACGTATTTCTGTTCTGAAGTGACTTCCGGTCGAAAAATTTGTTTTTGGACTGAAACTGATATCACAATTTAAAAGATTATACAATTTGCAAGCTCGTCAGATTCCTCGAAAGTGATTGGTTCGGCGGTTGGCACGGTGACAACCGCCGAACCAATCACGTTCAAGGAAGCTGAGAAGAGGGTTTGCAATCTGCTAATTTCTGATTTTACTTCCAGTCTGTCATTTTTCGACCGAAAGTGACGTATTTCCGGTATTGTATCACTTTCGGTCGAAAAATTCGATTTTCAAACTGTAAGTGACGTATTTCCGTTCTGAAGTGACTACCGGTCGAAAAATTTGTTTTTCGACTGAAACTGATATCTTAAATAGAAAAATTATATCATATGCATGCACGTTCAAGGAAGCTGAGAAGAGGGTTTGCAATCTTCTAATTTCTGATTTTACTTCCAGTCTGTCATTTTTCGACCGAAAGTGATCTATTTCCGGTATTGTATCACTTCCGGTCGAAAAATGCGATTTTCAAACTGTAAGTGACGTATTTCCGTTCTGAAGTGACTACCGGTCGAAAAATTTGTTTTTGGACTGAAACTGATATCATAAATAGAAAAATTATATCATTTGCATGCACGTCAGATTCCTCGAAAGTGATTGGTTCGGCGGTTGGCACGGTGACAACCGCCGAACCAATCACGTTCAAGGAAGCTGAGCCGGGGGTTTACAAACTACTAATTTCTGATTTTACTTCCAGTCTGTCATTTTTCGACCGAAAGTGACGTATTTCCGGTATTGTATCACTTTCGGTCGAAAAATGCGATTTTCAAACTGTTAGTGACGAATTTCCGTTCTGAAGTGACTACCGGTCGAAAAATTTGTTTTTCGACTGAAACTGATATCATAAATAGAAAAATTATATCATATGCATGCACGTCAGATTCCTCGAAAGTGATTGGTTCGGCGGTTGGCACGGTGACAACCGCCGAACCAATCACGTTCAAGGAAGCTGAGAAGAGGGTTTGCAATCTTCTAATTTCTGATTTTACTTCCAGTCTGTCATTTTTCGACCGAAAGTGCCGTATTTCCGGTATGATATCACTTCCTGTCGAAAAATGCGATTTTCAAACTGTAAGTGACGTATTTCTGTTCTGAAGTGACTACCGGTCGAAAAATTTGTTTTTGGACTGAAACTGATATCATAAATAGAAAAATTATATCATTTGCATGCACGTTCAAGGAAGCTGAGAAGAGGGTTTGCAATCTTCTAATTTCTGATTTTACTTCCAGTCTGTCATTTTTCGACCGAAAGTGACGTATTTCCGGTATTGTATCACTTTCGGTCGAAAAATGCGATTTTCAAACTGTAAGTGACGTATTTCCGTTCTGAAGTGACTACCGGTCGAAAAATTTGTTTTTCGACTGAAACTGATATCTTAAATAGAAAAATTATATCATATGCATGCACGTCAGATTCCTCGAAAGTGATTGGTTCGGCGGTTGGCACGGTGACAACCGCCGAACCAATCACGTTCAAGGAAGCTGAGAAGAGGGTTTGCAATCTTCTAATTTCTGATTTTACTTCCAGTCTGTCATTTTTCGACCGAAAGTGATCTATTTCCGGTATTGTATCACTTCCGGTCGAAAAATGCGATTTTCAAACTGTAAGTGACGTATTTCCGTTCTGAAGTGACTACCGGTCGAAAAATTTGTTTTTGGACTGAAACTGATATCATAAATAGAAAAATTATATCATATGCATGTACGTCAGATTCCTCGAAAGTGATTGGTTCGGCGGTTGGCACGGTGACAACCGCCGAACCAATCACATTCAAGGAAGCTGAGAAGAGGGTTTGCAATCTTCTAATTTCTGATTTTACTTCCAGTCTGTCATTTTTCGACCGAAAGTGCCGTATTTCCGGTATGATATCACTTCCTGTCGAAAAATGCGATTTTCAAACTGTAAGTGACGTATTTCCGTTCTGAAGTGACTACCGGTCGAAAAATTTGTTTTTGGACTGAAACTGATATCATAAATAGAAAAATTATATCATTTGCATGCACGTCAGATTCCTCGAAAGTGATTGGTTCGGCGGTTGGCACGGTGACAACCGCCGAACCAATCACGTTCAAGGAAGCTGAGCCGGGGGTTTACAAACTACTAATTTCTGATTTTACTTCCAGTCTGTCATTTTTCGACCGAAAGTGACGTATTTCCGGTATTGTATCACTTTCGGTCGAAAAATGCGATTTTCAAACTGTTAGTGACGAATTTCCGTTCTGAAGTGACTACCGGTCGAAAAATTTGTTTTTCGACTGAAACTGATATCATAAATAGAAAAATTATATCATATGCATGCACGTCAGATTCCTCGAAAGTGATTGGTTCGGCGGTTGGCACGGTGACAACCGCCGAACCAATCACGTTCAAGGAAGCTGAGAAGAGGGTTTGCAATCTTCTAATTTCTGATTTTACTTCCAGTCTGTCATTTTTCGACCGAAAGTGCCGTATTTCCGGTATGATATCACTTCCTGTCGAAAAATGCGATTTTCAAACTGTAAGTGACGTATTTCTGTTCTGAAGTGACTACCGGTCGAAAAATTTGTTTTTGGACTGAAACTGATATCATAAATAGAAAAATTATATCATTTGCATGCACGTTCAAGGAAGCTGAGAAGAGGGTTTGCAATCTTCTAATTTCTGATTTTACTTCCAGTCTGTCATTTTTCGACCGAAAGTGACGTATTTCCGGTATTGTATCACTTTCGGTCGAAAAATGCGATTTTCAAACTGTAAGTGACGTATTTCCGTTCTGAAGTGACTACCGGTCGAAAAATTTGTTTTTCGACTGAAACTGATATCTTAAATAGAAAAATTATATCATATGCATGCACGTCAGATTCCTCGAAAGTGATTGGTTCGGCGGTTGGCACGGTGACAACCGCCGAACCAATCACGTTCAAGGAAGCTGAGAAGAGGGTTTGCAATCTTCTAATTTCTGATTTTACTTCCAGTCTGTCATTTTTCGACCGAAAGTGATCTATTTCCGGTATTGTATCACTTCCGGTCGAAAAATGCGATTTTCAAACTGTAAGTGACGTATTTCCGTTCTGAAGTGACTACCGGTCGAAAAATTTGTTTTTGGACTGAAACTGATATCATAAATAGAAAAATTATATCATATGCATGTACGTCAGATTCCTCGAAAGTGATTGGTTCGGCGGTTGGCACGGTGACAACCGCCGAACCAATCACATTCAAGGAAGCTGAGAAGAGGGTTTGCAATCTTCTAATTTCTGATTTTACTTCCAGTCTGTCATTTTTCGACCGAAAGTGCCGTATTTCCGGTATGATATCACTTCCTGTCGAAAAATGCGATTTTCAAACTGTAAGTGACGTATTTCTGTTCTGAAGTGACTTCCGGCCGAAAAATTTGTTTTTGGACTGAAACTAATGTTATGAATTGGAAGATCATAAAATTTGCATGCACGTCGGATTCCTCGAAAGTGATTGGTTCGGCGGTTGTCCCGCAGAAGTCTTATAACCGATGTTTTTCGGCTGAGCCCTCACTCTGTCTTGAACTCCAGTCCAGGACTGCCACGAAGTGAGACTTCTATCGACGTTCATAGTGACTATCGAAGTTATTTCATCAAGTGATCATCATGCCACCGAAAGCTAGTGGAAAGGCAATGAAGAAAGCCGGTAAGGCTCAGAAGAACATTGCTAAATCCGACAAAAAAAAGAAGCGCAAGAGGAAGGAGAGTTATGCGATCTACATATACAAGGTTCTGAAGCAAGTTCATCCTGATACCGGTGTGTCCAGCAAAGCCATGAGCATCATGAATAGTTTCGTCAACGACATCTTCGAGAGAATCGCTTCGGAAGCATCGCGACTCGCCCATTACAACAAGCGCTCGACTATCACCTCGAGAGAAATACAAACCGCTGTCAGGCTTTTACTACCGGGAGAACTCGCTAAACACGCTGTTAGTGAGGGAACCAAGGCAGTCACCAAGTACACGAGCTCCAAGTGAACAGATTCGCTGAATTAAGCACAACAAAACGGCCCTTTTCAGGGCCAACAAATATATTCAAAACGTTGAAACTCTTAATTCGCAATTATTTGATTTTATCTCGTTCATGTTTTTTTTTACGACTGAAGATTGATATTTCTAAGATTCCACAATTTTCTATCGTAATATGTATTTTTCATCCATTCGAATTTACATTTTTCGAGTCGGTGGATCTTTACAGAAACAACACAAGCGTCTGCGATAAAATTTGAAAATCAGAGAATTCGGAGTTGTCGAATTTGCTTTGGCCGCCTGCGGGGCAATCGGCGTCAACCTCCGCATCGATCATTTGCAAGCGTGACAAAGAGATGTGCGATATTATTTGAATCGTCGAATTTGTTGCTTTTTGGGCAACGATTGCGATACGGGCGTAGCGTGTGCGACATCAGGCAGACACAGAACTTCGTGGCGTGGGTAGGCATTTCTACCCTTTCAGGATTCACCACGGAAGCATCGAGACTAGCGCATTACAACCAACGTTCTTCGTGCGAGTAGGATTTTATTTTTTGCAGACTTTCTTAACATTCCTCTGGCTGTGTAGTATACTGACGGCAATTGTCGGACATTTTTCGAACCTGTCGCTACCTGGCGGTGTACACCTGATCTCTCTCTGCCCAACCAGCGCAACGTGCTCCTCTGGTGCGAATATTATCGACCGGACGATCGCGGTAAAAATTGTTTTGGTCTTTCTTTTTGTATTTTATTTTACTTTATTTATTTATTTTTTTGCAATAATACACGGAAAACGATTTATGAAAATACTCCTTTTGCGATAATAAATGGTCTTCACAATGTAGGATGTTTAGCTTATGTTTGTAGGAGATGTGGAATCGTTTTACTTATCCGCTTCGTTGTCATCGTTAAATGACAATCACACTGATTGTAATTTAAGCTATCTTTACGAAAATAAATAGGTGTTTTCCTAGAATTTTCTTCTCGATAACTGTTATTTAAATAAAATCCGAGGTTTTATTTAACAAAGAGATCGATTGAAAAGAATTCTACTCGAGTATTTACCCGT